>OX376185.1:7463972-8663972 GCA_947363905.1 Lithophane semibrunnea
TGTTACCCCCAGCATAAAAGTGGTCAAGAGTTTGTGTTCCCATAATTTTTCATCCTGATTACTGATCATCATCACCGTTTTATCACCTTAATAGACTTTTGACCCAATCTCTAATTATTTTCAGTAATCGGTACACTTTATTTTAACCCTCTAACGTACTTCTTCTACAAGATGGCGATAGATACTCACATAACCATGGTTTTAAGAAACACCAATACCTTAATCAAAATCCTTAACACCCAACCGTAATCAAATGCGTCGTAATTAAATCAAACACGAATTCAGGAACTGCGCACAATCCTTTGACTTCACGGCATCCAACTTACGAGATCCGGATTTCCATTAAATTAAACACCGTCTTCGCAAAACTATTTATAAAGATTCCGTGGTGAGGGGAGTTCTATTCAGGATGTGAAATTTGACGTGTGAGACCTTTACCGGTTCAAATAAAGCGTTCAAGAGGACCTATTGTGTAGGGCTGAAAGGTGGAACATATCTATCTCATAACCATCGCGACGCCTTATTATTCCTTGTGATTTCTTCATTTTGGTGGCAAAAGGGGAGCTGTATAGAGATGTTGATACCAGTGACAACGAAGAGTGTTTGGTGTGTGATATAGTATACTTTGACAATGTTTGTAAATATGTGAGTACCCTAATTATCACAAAATTAATTTATTTGTCATTGCTCCATTTTTAAATCTTTTTGCCTATTGTGGTACAGTAATCTTATTCTAGGTGCATCGTCTTCGCATATGATGTATACAAAATATTGTAAAACATTTTTAAAAGAGTAACGGTTGAGTTTTTTTGCCCATTTTTCTTCATACGAAAACTACCCTTTGGAAGGGGCAACTAGAATCAGTTCTATTTCTTTGTTTTTCACATTCAAAAGTGCCTTTTATATGCCTGATTGAAATAAATTATTTGACTTTGATTTTGACTGTGTGATGTAGTGTTGGATGTTTTGAGATTAGACCGGAATTAATATACGTAGCATATCTACAGAATTTATTGTACACAATCTATTAATACACCACCGGGTATAATATTGAGCCTCAAATATCTACTGGCAACTATAGCGGTCTGTAACTTTTGCTATGTAAAGTTAAATATTTTTTAAGATTATAAAATTTATTCATCAAAAGTTTTCATGCTGCATGATCTGTGTCCTAAAAATATAGCAGCTGACTTTAGTTACACGCACATACACACACCTTCACACATAAAAAACCATTCAAACAGACTTTAACTTTTAATTTGTTTTACCTATATTACTTGTGACTCTTTTTTTATTTTTTTTATTTTAATAAGCTCACTAATTGTTTGAAACTTTTTTTATTTGCTGTGATACCAGATGTAAGCTTTCAAATGTGTAACCTTTTAACAGGTGGGGACCTGGTGACCTGTATTACAGGTGTTACTACCTATCACAGGCACCAGCGATCCACAACCAAAAATCGTTGGCTACTGCTTGTGTGTAATATTGTTTGTAATTTTTTTGGCTTGTGGTGAGAAATAAACACTTTTTATTATATTATTATTAGTTAAAAAGAAATTGTATCAATCTGCCTAGCCTTTTCCCAACTCTGTTGGGGTCGGCTTCCAGTCTCGCATGCAGCTGAATATCAGTATTTTATATGGAGCTACTGCCTATCTGACCTCCACAACCCAGTTACTGGGTACTACGATACCCCTTGGTAAGACTGCATATCAGATTTTCGGGCTTCTGACGAACTGTAACGAATGTCAAAGATCCACGAATGACAGCCGGGACCAACGCTTAACGTGGAGGAATCTCGGTATATAAAGATGGTCACCCATCCACGAACCAATCCCGTCAAGCGTAGCTTAACATGACGGAACGACCCGTGCGACTGTTATTACGTAGCCACAATCTCCTAAAAAGAAGTTGAGTCTGAGAATAAAACAAAGACTGGTATTAACAACTCCAGCGATATTTTCATCTAGGATATGAAAACGCAGCCCATTGCGTGTGAATAAGAATACACGTAAAGGGCTCTATACGACCCACGTGTATTACACGACCGATATCAAATGGCCTTCGCAAATTCGTTTTAAGAACCCTTTTCCTCCCATTCTTTCAAAAATACAAGCGGAAGGGAAGTTCAAGCTACACTGGTCGTTTTTGAAGATGATTGCAAAGCGTGTAAGTTCGCATTTATAAAGATTCCGAACGCATTCCGCAAATGAACACAATTTAAAGACGAATGCGTTTTTGGATTCTCAATTTGAATGAACGTTCGGCGCTCGATTCGACCGTAATGATGTCATATTTTCTCGGCCCAATGTTTGGGAAAGGCACAAAAGGATGACAGCTAAATCGTTTATGCAGATGAAAGAACATGCAGTTACTTGATTCAGGTATTTTTATTTGATAGCTTGTCTTATCTAAGAATAACTTAAAGCGTGACGTGTATTTGGTCGTAGCCAGAAATCGTAGATATTGTCAGATAATCATTTGTTTTTTATCTGTTGTGATCAGAAGGCCAATTCTTGTAAGTGCATAAAAAACCTTCACATTCAAGTCGCAATCTGTCAAACTTGTCAAAAATGTTCGTAAATTGATTGTATTTTTGACAGATTGCGAATCAGATGCGAACATTCTTAAAAATACGGGAATCACCCCTCAGATGGAACCACTACAGTGCGTTCATTATAACTTATTGTCCCGTGACGCGGTTGGTAGCACTGAATTTTGCAATCATGTGATTGGCAGTTCTGTTCTGTCAGTCGCCATTTTGAACTCTATTGGTATTGAAGCTAAGACTGCAAAATTTGAGTCTACCAATCGCGTCACGGGACACGTTATAATGAACGCAATGTACATGTGTCACTACACATCTTGACATAATTAGTTTAAAGAGTCGTTTGCGATCAAAAACGCTGTTTAGGTTAGGTAAAAATGTCGCTTACGATAAGTCGGCGATAATGGCTCGATATGTAACTTTACTCAACTTTTACCATAGACTTTGTTCTAGATAGAATAGGTTCTCGTTATTATGCCCACCATAAAAAATTACAGATATAAATGTCGATATTTTACAAGGGGTGGTACAATGGGCGGTCTTATCACTAAAATCGATCTTTTAAAGACAACCTATGAATGAACCTTTACAGATAACCATGCCAATTTGAATTGACACAGTAATTGTATAACTAAAATCTACTCAACTACTTACACAAGTAAAATACATGATAATGCTCTAGCACCACCACTTCCTTCTACTTACAATGCAAATTAATTCCACCGATAACAAATACCACTTAAAGTGCTCATCAAATTGTAATATTTTGCTCTGCAAATAACCTGAGGGAATTGCAAAGCCGTATAGAAAGCCATACTTGTGCGGCATTAGCATGAAGTATATGACATACACTCGACGAATTAATCCATATTAGGCATGCATCAAAGACTCGAAACGATATGGGGTTCGGCTGTGATTTGAAGAATGGGAATTATGAGAGAACGCTACGTTTGAGAGCTCCTTGACCTAATATCGAATTACAGAGCTTTATCATAGGGAAATTGGACATTGGGAAGTCGGATTAAGGTATAAAAATGATTTTGAAGTCATGCAATTCAATTGAGGGATTTTGAATGGCTTTTAGTGCCATGTCAATGTAGGTGTGAGTTTTTAATTTTAAAATAAGGGTTTCGAACAAAGACAAAGAAATTAATTTAAAAAACCGCCAGTAACTCAATATTTATTACCCGATTTATTACAGATGTAGGTAAATACGTTAACAGCAAACTATTAAACTTTCTTTTATTATTTTTATTACATTCACGATTTCGATCTAAAAACCTGATATCTAAAACAATTAATATTACTTATCTACATTTAATATTCACGAACTGTGACATAGGAGCTATATATTTTTAATGATTTTCGACATTTATAAGCTCCTGTAATGTTCTAAGAGTCAGTAGTCCCTTTGATCAAGATGGAAGGCAAACGTGTTCTAGTGACATGTCTCATGTTATTTGTCCCTTTTATATCGGGGGATAGTAATAGTCAAAGTTCAAGTTGTAAGTATGTTTTATTTATTTTTACGAAATTTTACCGCGTCTATTAATCTGCTTTACTCGATTCCATAAAGAGGAGAATAAAAAAAAGTCAATTTCTTTTTTTAACCGTTGCGGATGAGAAAACGGAAAAATAAATAAATGTTTATTCACAGACACAATAATTTTTCAATACATATTACCTAGCAGAGGTAATACAGTATGTTAACTAACAAAGGGCGTTCCCGTTAACCCGCAATAGTAAAGCGTCCATAAAAAAACATAACCAATTTTTTATTTTTTTTATTATTTTAATGTTGACACGTAAAAGAAACACTGTACACGCACACTTATATTTCAACGTAGAAAGACATGTATAACAAGTCTGCGTGTACAGAGTGTTTCTTTTTCGTATCAATTTAATATATTTTGTAAATATTTATTATAAAAAATAAAAAATACTTTTTTTAATAGTAATATATTTATTTGCATGTATAGACGCTATACTATTGCAGGTTAACGGGAATGCCCTTCGTTAGATAATATACTGTATATTCAGGGTATTCTGTGTGTGCCCACAGCAACACAAATTACTTTTTAAATTACATGTTAATTTTATATGCTGCGGATTTCTTAGATTTTACAAGCTTTTTATTAACTTGCTTCGTCCATGTAACTCTCTTTGTCATCAATTTTTCAAGTAGCCTTGATATCTTTGGCATCCTGAGCTGAAACTTGTTTACTAGTTCGCTGTTTTTGCAACACGGCTATCCGGAGTCCAAGCACAAGCGATCTTGCTCGCCCAAGGAGATGATCGTGTTTTCGCAGCAATTAAAAGTTTTTTTTTTTTTCTTTAGCTGCTATGGCGATGAGCACCCCCGATATGTCGTGTATGCCAGGTGGATCTTCAATGCCTGGCCCTATGACTAGTGAGTGTGATTAATTAACAGTTATACGTAACTAAAAAAAAAATTGAAAAAATCTCCAATTTATTTAATATTTATTTAACCATTTATGCACACACATATAAATACAGACAAGAAGAAAGGAACAAAAAAATACGTACAAAGGCAATGCTTATTTCTACTAGATAAAAGAGACAAAATTAAATAGACATAATATATCATACACATAATTAATTAATAAGGTTATTGTAGCATTAATATTTATAATAATTAATTGGAAATTAAATGTTAATCGTTTTTAGATAAACCTAGACATTTAGAAAAAAAAATTAAGGGATTTACCTCCTTTCAATGGATTTAACGAATATACATAATAATATTATATCTAAATTAACTTTCATTTTTATTATAATGTTTAGTTAAGTAGGCACATTTTTTTTTATATTCGTAAATAAGGCGTGCTTCAAACTTGGTTGAAATAACTATAATTAACTTGTACATACGAAATATTCGAGTATGTTAGATTTTGCCGCCCGGTCGTGCCGAAACATAATAAAGTATGTATTATCGGTATTTCTTGTTTTATCTTAGCATACAGTACCAAAGGTAACAGTCTTAAAAAAACCGGCCATGTGCGTATCAGGGCAAGCACAATGTAGGGTTCCATCGTTGGGATGAATTTATTCTTGGGATAAATTCATCTCAACAAACCTAACATTGTAGTTGAAAAACATGTTCTTCACAGTAAATATAAGTTTGTACGCACAATATGACGGATTTGCCATATTATTTTAAACTATAGACTTCCTATAGGATTTCCTGTAATCTATAAGTATTTGTCTATAAGTATTCTTCAATCAATCTGCCTAGACTTTTCCCAAAGATATTGAAGTCGGCTTCCAGTCTAACCGGATGCAGCTAAATACATATTTTACATGGAGCGCTCCCTTTCCACAACTCAGTTACTGAGCAACACGATACCTGATTGATACACGATACCAAGATACTATACATCATCATCTGCCTAGCCTTTTCCCAACTATGTTGGGGTCGGCTTCCAGTCTAACCGGATGCAGCTGAATACCAAGATACTATACATAACTTATCTTTTTTTTTTCAGTGTCTACGAGCAATTCTAAAAGTCAAGGTATTGTGGGCAAAGGAACGGCAACTGTCGGTCCTGAAGCCATTGCTTTTATATTCTATTCTTAAGTACTTACCACAAACATGATGGCCGAGTGGTTAACGCCGAGGCATCAACCACTGGCCATCACGGCTTATTTACTTCCTCTCATACGCGAGGTCTCAAATGTCAATTCAATGCCAGAAAAAAACATTTCATGGGGCTTATCTATACTAATCTATACTTTATATTATAAAGCTGAAGAGTTTGTTTGTTTGTTTGTTTGAACGCGCTAATCTCACGAACTAGGGTTGGAATTGAAAAAATCTTTTTGTGTTGGATAGTCCTTTTATTGAGGAGGCTTTATAACATCACGTTACAACCAATAGAAGAGGAGCATAAATGAAAAATGTTGCAAAAACGGGAAAATTATTCCTTTTTGAGAGCTTCCGTTGGGTGCGCTGCGTAAACGGTTTAAGTTACGCAAATAACATGTATGATGGAATTGTTCCTTCTTGAAAAGTTCTAAAAACAAGTGCTCAACAACATATGTCTATCTTTTAAGATTGACTCACTATAACCTTTTTTTATGGTAATCAAAGTTCGAAATTAATGCATTACTTGCGAAGGAGTTTTATCAACATAATATTAACTCTTATTTAAATAAATAGTTTTAACATCAAGGGGATATATGTAGCAGTAATATACTTTTCAATTCATTCGAATCGGACATTTAATTTCGAAGTTATCACGAGTATAAAAATGCAATACGCGAACCGTTCGATGCCGGTGCCGCCCGCGGCGCGGCGCCGGTACATTCCCTACTCTAGAGAGGAGAGGATGGGCACATGGGTAGACCATGACCTGGAATAGGACATAGGATACGTTTTATGCGGGTGAAACCGCGGGGCACAGCTAGTAGTTGATATAAGTCTAAAATCGCCAACCTATATTTAGCAAGCGTGGTGATCAATCCTCATGCCTTCTCTGTATAAGAAGAGGCCATTATTATTATAATATTATGTAGTTTTGTTAAAATAATCTTAATTCTACACAACTGAAATATTTCCGATTAATCAAAACAATCAGGAAAAATATTCGCCGTTATGAGGGGCGAAATGGAACATAATTAAAACTCGTTAAATTAAATTAAAAAACAAATTAAAATTAAAAAAAATGTTATTAGGCACATAAAATAATATATTATTATTTACTAAAAATATTTTATACCTAATTTTGCAGCATCTTCAGATGACAATGGAAATTGCAATAATGGAAACTCGGCAGGCTCGACTGCATCGTCATCGGCTGGTGCTGGATCGCAACAAGGTACATTTATTTTTCGTCTCCGATAAATCAAAATTAGAAGTAATTTATTCAAACTAGGCCATAACTTTTAGAACCAGCACTTTTAGCGTCAAAATTACATAAAACAGTCCCCCAAAACTCCCCATTTCATTAATGAGTTCCATTGACAGTAGATGCTTACAAAACGTAAGGACTCAATTTAATATTTTAATGTTTGTGCATTATGACCTTAGGCAACAACAATGGCGGTTCCAGCCAAGCTTATTCTCAATCTGCTGCTTCCGCTAATCAAGGTAAGGAACTTTTATTACAAACACACTGCAGTTAAAACATGTCTAACTGAAGGAAAAATTGATATAATTATAATATTAAAATCAAATTCAAATTAGGCTGAGAACCAGCACTTTTTGATCGTCCAAATTACAGATAGTCCCCCAAAACGCCCACCCTTCACCACTTAAGAAGAACTGATGCAATAAACTCCCCAGCAGCAGAGCTGCTGTCTGTTCATTTAGAAAAACTTGAGTCTATAATGCAAAATAATTTAGATTACGCAACACAACACAAAACTTAATTTAATTATTTGCCATAATTATGTCAGATAGCGCTCGCCAATATACCAAACAAAAAAAAAATTAAAAAACTAGAACTATATGTACTCAAGCAGAAATAAAAAGTTAATGTAAACATAAATTAATATCTAAATAAAAGCCTCCAGGCACAAAGCTTACATATAGCTATTTAAAGCTGTAACTGGAAGTTATAAATGATAAACTAGGACCATCGAAGTAAAATAAATAAAAAGTTAATTACGAAGTAACAATAACAAAACTAAGATCAGCAAGACGACCAGTCACCAGAAGCAGCACCCGTTCACGAGCTTAACGCAAAGATCAGCCATTACCCCCTCGCCATATTTGAGGGAAGGAGGCAACCCGACCAGACGCTACCGCAAGCAGTGAGCACGCAATGCGAATTTTACTAGCGCGATTTTTAGCGAAAAAATCGCGTTTGTAATATTCGCATTGCGTGCTCATGGTATCTTATGTATACAGGGTGTTAGGGTAAACACCGTTATCCTTGCAACCAGTGGTTTGGTTTCATTTATAGAACGTTAAATCAATGGAAAATTACAACTTTTTTTTTCTTTTTTTTAAATCAACATTTTACCACAAGAGACGCAAGTTCGTTGCCCTATGCGATAGGGCAACGAACTTGCGTCTTAACACGGGCGGGGGGCGCGTGATGTCACCTGACCGGCCGCGAGCGCGACCCCTCCCTCAGTCAGTCAGCTGTTTCGCTAGAGAGCACGGTGTCGGGTATAAACTTTTTAAAATCTTTTAATGAAAATGACGTTTTTTTTTTGTTGTGTTCGGTCGTTTATTTTTATATTTAAGTCAACTACCCATGGTTTGAATGACAAGAGTGTTTACCCTTACAGCCTGTATAAGGTGTATCTTTTCATACAAGAAATCTCTTAAGAGGTCACTGCGTACTCATCATTATAAACAACTTTCACTATAGGATCAACCCTGAAATCGCGAAAAAAAAATCAGATGTTCCCTGCATATTTGTTCGCATAACTCGTAAAATGTAGGGAACAGCTGATTTTTTTAAATATCCGTAAGAGATTAGAGAGAGTGCCTTTGAACAAAGGTTGGATTTTACTTTAACTTTAAACTCATTAAAAAGCAATTTTAGCAAACAAGAGGGTATAGCTTGTTATAAAAATTTCGGAAGTCGGTGGCAAAAAACGGAAATTCAAAACCACAGACACTGACTTCCATAATTAAAGTTATTTTTCACTCTGTTTCACAAATACTACAGAGTGAACATAACATATGATTATGTTATGTTCACGCTGTAGTATTTTTTTTGGAAGTCACTAATTTCTTTTTTGTAAAAAGTTAAGTTCATATTTATTTATATCGCGTTTTATGAGGCCACTGATGGTCATTGGTAGAGATTTTTCATTTTAACTTTTAAAGTAATACAATATAGATTTTAATTTTTTTTAAAGGAATAAGATCCATTTCAGTATTGTTATTTCGACTCTTGACAGCTCTCCTCACAAAATGATTGTATTTTTTCATAGACACAGTTTTAATGCCATATTCTTTGAAGAAATAAATAATGTAAAAATAAGCTACTTACTTAAAAAAAATATCTAAATTTCAGGTCAAGGAAATGATGGATATTGTGACAACAACGACTACTACCCAGGTAACCATAAAATAACATACTATTTAATTAAAAAAATAATAATATGATCCATTTCGATTTTGTTATTTCGGCTCTTGGCAGCTCTCCTCGCAAAATCATTAAACATTTTTTTCAAAGATCTACTGTAAAATCAAGCTACTTAAAAATAATAATTATCTAAATTTCAGATCAAGGAAATGATGGATATTGTGACACCAACAACTACTACCCACCAAGTAACTATAAAATAACATACTATTTAATTTTAAAATTAATATTTTTTGTTATTTCGACTCTTGATAGCTCTCCTCTTAAAATTATTTAACATTTTTTCATAGACCTACTTTAAATTAAGCCAAGTACTTAAAGATAATAATTTATCTAAATTTCAGATCAAGGAAATGACGGATATTGTGACAACAACAACCCAGGTAACCATAAAATAACGTACATAAGAGGCATATTTTTTGGCTAAAAACTGAACATGCTGCAGAAATATCTGTTTTTCCCAGTTACGAAATATCTTAAGAGTAAAAGATTTCACAAGTCTAATCACTCTTAATCTTCGTATGCTCACGATTATTAATGAAAGGTTGTGGGAATGAGATAGTAGTCCAACAAAAAACACTGGCGGTGACGTGGTACACTCGGTTGAAATGAGGCTCGTTTTGTTTTTGGACGACACTTTTGTTTTGTAACAATGGCGGCGGCCAAAATCTTATACTTTTTACCCGACTGTCCCAGCAGGAGGATAATGTGTCTATTTCTTTGGCACGCTCAGTAGCCTAAACGGCTTGATAGATTTTAACATACGATAGTCGTTAGGTTCGTCGTAATTGTGGGAGTGATAGGCTATAAGTTTTTTTTTTATATTTCATCTGCAAACAAAATAAAGGGAGGTGAAGGTTTTTTTTAAAATAAATTACAATATTGGTATCAAATAAGTTAATCCCAAATATATAAATTAATAAAACTAAAAAGGTTGAAATAAAACAAATTATTTGAAACCCGACTGCGAAAACCTATAACTGAAAAGAGAAAAACAAGCATTGAACTTTGCTTTTTGTAAGGAATTGCAGGCTGGGATAAACTAATAACCTGAAATTATAGTGTAACTTTTGTTTGTGGCCTGAATTTCCTTACAAAAAACAAAGTTCAATGCTTGTTTTTCTCTTTTCAGTTATAGGTTTTTGCAGTCGGGTTTTTTGTTTTTTAAATAATTTGTTTTTTTCAGTCAGCTCTCATTCGCCAAGTGTGCAGAGGAAATTCGTTCCAATAAAAAATAATGCAAGTAGTAAAGTACGATTTAGGTCAAGAGCCCAAAGATATATCTTTGGGCTCTTGACCTAAATGGTACTTTAAGTTATAACTTACAGAGCTACAATTCTGAATCGTATCGTGCCCCATTTCATTAATGAGGCTTTTAGAACGTCAAAATTACATAAGACAGTCCCCCAAAATGTGAGTCTATCCATTGGCTGTGGATGCTTACAAAACGTAAGGACTCGATTTAATATTTTAATGTTTGTGCATTATGACCTTAGGCAACAACAATGGCGGTTCCAGCAATGCTTATTCTGACGCTGCTGCTTACGCTCAAGGTAAGGCACCTTTATTACAAACACACTGCAGTTAAAAGATGTCTAACTGAAGGAAAAATTGATATATTATATTAAAATCAAAGTTAATTATTCAAAGCTAAGAATCAGCACTTCTTGAACGTCCAAATTATATAGGACAGTCCCCCAAAATGCTCACCCTTCACCACTACCTAGTGCTTTAGCTCGGAAGAATAGGTGGGGGCGCAACAATACTTATTAAATATTACAAAATAAAGAAACACAAGACATATATTTAATCAAATTATATGCCATATTTCTATTTTATTTAATAATCTTTCCAAACGTAACCTATGTTTTACATTAACACGATAGTAATCAACTGCACTAAGGGAGTTATAATAATTCCTTAATTAAATTGCACAAGACTTGCATCTATGAATTACATAATGAACCCCCAATAAAATAAATATAATTATATTAATTTATGCATGGAAGTACTTACAGCAGTGTATGTATATAGAGCTAAAACGTAAGGACTCAATTTAATATTTTAATATTTGTGCATTATACCTTTTTTTTTTTTTTTTTTTTTTGAGGGTGGGAAATCATTCAATGACTTCTCCCGCTCTGGGTGGAGCGGAAGGGCGTGTCAGACTTTTACTGACTAAAACCCACCCGTGTTCCTTCAGTTGCCTGTTGCCAAGGTCCCGGTATCCCTTTCGGACTAACCCGCAACCCTGGCAGGCATCGGTCCTAGCGGACCCCGCCAATTGTGCTGACATCTCTTTGAGGCGCGCGTGGAACACGACGCGCCATCGACCCGGGCCTGGTCCTGATCGGACGGCGAGCTACCCATTGCTCGCCGTCCGCAAGCCCGCGCCTATGGTGGCCGGGAATCCGCCTGGGATTCCCGACGCCCAGGGCGTCTCCAGCGGCGGCGGCGGTTAGGGGCGTGAGGGCGCAAACTTTGCCTCTCCCTCACGCGTTCCGCCTCCTCCTTCGCGAGCATTACTGCTTCGCAGAAGGAGGTGACTGCTTCCCATGCCCTCTCGCTCCGTACCATGGCCTGGACCAGAGCCGGACGCGAGAGGTCACCGCCGCCAATCGCCTCCAAGAGGACACGGCGGGGCTCCACCCAAGCGGGGCAGACCTCCACCGTATGCTCCACCGTGTCCTCCGGGCGATCCACACAGTGGTGACACCCGGGCGTTTCCTCCCGCCTTATACGAAACAGGAACCTCCCGAAGCAACCGTGTCCGGTGAGGACCTGTGTCAGGCGGAAGGTGAGGACGCCGTGGCGCCTCTCTAGCCACTCCTCAAAGAGGGGACTTATCGCCGCAATTGTGGCGTGCCCAGCACTGGGTTGCGACAATCGCACTCTCCATGCCGCCATGAGATCCTGCCGGAGCTCTGTCCGCTGTGCCTCGATTTCTCGCGGCAGCGGAGTTACGCCCCGGCGCTTCATCTCCTCGCGCCACTCCCATTATACCTACCATCATATTCATATTTTATTACCTTAGGCAACAACAATGGCGGTTCCAGCCAAGCTAATTCGCAATCTGCTGCTTCCGCTAATCAAGGTAAGGCTCTTTTATAACAAACACACTTGAAACATTGATATATTATTTAAATTAGGCTAAGAATCAGCACTTCTTGAACGTTCAAATTATATAGGACAGTCCCCCAAAACGCTCACCCTTCACCACTACCTAGTGCTTTAGCTCGGAAGAATAAGTGGGGGCGCAACAATACTTATTAAATATTACAAAATAAAGAAACACAAGACGTATATTTAATCAAATTATATGCCATATTTCTATTTTATTTAATAATCTTTCCAAACGTAACCTATGTTTTACATTAACACGATAGTAATCAACTGCACTAAGGGAGTTATAATAATTCCTTAATGAATTATATTAATTTATGCATGGAAGTACTTACAGCAGTGTATATATATAGAGCTAAAATTCTGAATCGTACCTTGCCCCATTTCATTAATGAGAGTCAATCCATTGGCTGCAGATGCTTACAAAACGTAAGGACTCAATTTGATATTTTAATATTTGTGCATAGGCAACAACAATGGCGGTTCCAGCCAAGCTAATTCGCAATCTGCTGCTTCCGCTAATCAAGGTAAGGCTCTTTTATTACAAACACACTTGAAACATTAATTATTCAAATTAGGCTAAGAATCAGCACTTCTTGAACGTTCAAATTATATAAGACAGTCCCCCAAAACGATCACCTTTCACCACTACCTAGTGCTTTAGCTCGGAAGAATAGGTGGGGGCGGCGCAACAATACAATTGTATGCAAAGTACTTAATAAATATTACAAAATAAATATATTTAATCAAATTATATGCCATATTTCTATTTTATTTAATAATCTTTCCAAACTTGTTTAACGTTAACACGATAGTAATCAACTGCACTAAGGGAGGTATAATAATTCCTTAAAATAATATTTGTGCATTATGACCTTAGGCAACAACAATGGCGGTTCCAGCCAAGCTAATTCGCAATCTGCTGCTTCCGCTAATCAAGGTAAGGAACTTTTATTACAAATACAATTGAAACATTGATATATTATTCAAATTAGGCTAAGAATCAGCACTTCTTGAACGTCCAAATTATATAAGACAGTCCCCCAAAACGCTCACCCTTCACCACTACCTAGTGCTTTAGCTCGGAAGAAGTGGTGCAACAAGATAGGATACGCCATGTACATTACTATTTTATTAAATAATCTTTCCAAATATAACCATGTTTATCATTAATTATGATAATAATCAACTGCATTATGGGAGTTATAAAATTCCGTAATTAAATTGCACAAGACTTGCATCTATAAATCACATTATAAACACCAATAAATTATTTTTCGCCATTTAATTAACTTTTTTTATACGAAAGATTTGGGGGAGGCCTTTGCCCAGCAGTGGGGCAGTAGAGGCTATCATAAAAAAAAATACTTTATTCAAAATTATGACACTAAATTGCTAAATATGTGTACTGTTTTTGTATTTAATATGGGAGCTGAAATAAATAAATTTTATGTATTTATTTATTAATAAAATAATTAAATTAACATTTACGCATGGCAGTACTTACATATAAGTAGTAGTTGTTTACAAAACGTAAAAAATCCACAATTTTTTATTATTTTTTCTATATTATGACCGTAGGCGGCAATCGAGGAAACGGAAGACCTTACAACAATGGCGGTTCCAGGGGTAAGGCTATCTAACTGAAGACAAAATTATATTATTATTACAACGTTTTAAAAAAAAAAAACAAAGCAAAACAATATAAATTATATATTATAATATTTCCTTAGTTAAATTGCACAAAACTTGCATCTATGAATTACTCTCTGAAATTACCTTTCCTTTTTTATTGATACATACTAAAATAGTAGAGGTGAGAGGTGTAGTCTGAATCCGAAAATATACAACGTGCCGCTACCATGACGACATTAATTTAACACACGTATCCGATTTCGCGTATTCGTTTTAGGAAAATATTTTAATTTCATTAAATGTTATTATTTATTGATTTATTTACAATTTTCTAAATTACCATCCTGGAGCAACCTGTACTTAAAGAATTGTAGCGAAGAGTTCATTTGCCGGGGTCACGGATCATATGTAGGCAAATAAAAGGAAAGAAGCGCAATTTCCTAGAAATTATGCCGACAAAGGATCTTGACCGATGGAACGTAAGCCAGCTGGTAGGTACCTACATGAATGAATCTTTTACAAAGAGTGTTCTCAATTTTGGTTATGTTTTTATTATTTAGTTTGTTTGAAAATTATTTTTTTTCAATTTACGAATTATTTTATTTTATTATAATTTTTATGGTTACTGGCCACTAGCCCTACCCGTGTGTTAAATTAATGTCGCCATTGTAGCGGCACGTTGTATACATGTAGTTCTTCTAAATTTGGTCGTGTCCGTTTGTGTGGACGTATGTTCCAAATAGCGCAAAAACTGATAAGTTAGTACAAACACATTTTGTAAACTGGATTAACATAAAGGGTACTTTTAATCCCACTGTTATGTTCCCGTGAGATATTTTCCAACATCCACGCCGACGAAGCCGCGGGCAAAAGCCCGTAATAAATACAAATTTAAAAATACTAATAATTTTTTACTAATAATTTTTTAGTAATAATTTTTTACTATCATTCATACTTGTATGGAAGTGCATGGAAGTCCAATGTTTATTAAAGTTTTTACGTTATGACCGTAGGCAACAATGGCGGTTCCAGCTACTCTTCTGCAGAATCTTCCGCTGGCGCTAACTCTGGACAAGGTGATTTTTATACGCTATCATGTGATTCCAATAACACTAAAGAGGATACTCATAGACAGGTTCATACTGCCCATCCACCTACGCCTACGGTGCTTAAAACTAATTCGGAACTGAACAACAGAAGTCCAAAGTCAAGATCTGCCAACATGCAACAGCATTTACTTTTTAAATTAATATAGATTTGGTTTTATTCGGATCATCTAAACAATTATCTCGGAAATATTCACAATTGCACAAGACTTGCATCTATGTACTATACTGGTTGTACCCGGAAATGTACCAGCGAAGGTCTGTAGTCACGGGACACCTATACCCATATTATATTGAACCCCCATGTATTTCTATCTACACATCCTTACTAATCTTAACTTATCCAGACCAATATAAATATAATATTTATTTATTTATTTAATATTAATAATAGTCAGAAGTACAACTGACATCTGTGTGTTTATTAAAGTTTTTACATTATGACCCTAGGTTGCAATGGAAATGGCGGTTCCAGCTCCAATGCACAATCTTCCGCTAACGCTGACTCCAATTAAGGTGATTTTTAAACGCTATAATGTAATCCCAATAACACTTAAGAGGGTAATCATCGACAGGTTCATACTGCTCGTCTCAACCTACGGTGCTTAAGCTGATCACTTACCGAACAACGGAAGTCCAAACTCAAAATTTTCCAACGTACAACAGCATTTAATTTTTATTTAAATGCATATAG
This sequence comes from Lithophane semibrunnea, assembly GCA_947363905.1. NCBI lineage: Eukaryota > Metazoa > Arthropoda > Insecta > Lepidoptera > Noctuidae > Lithophane > Lithophane semibrunnea. The sequence continues at coordinate 7,480,146 of OX376185.1, forward strand.
GTTTCGATATTATTCGGATCATCTTAACAATTATCTCGGAAATATTCACAATTGCACAATACTTGCATCTATGTACTATACTGGTTGTACCCGGAAATGTACCAGCGAAGGTCTGTAGTCACGGGACACCTATACCCATATTATATTGAACCCCCATGTATGTTCCGCGATATTTTTTTAGTTTCGAGAAATTATTATATTTATTCTGCTTTAAAATGATAACAATTACTTTAAATCGAAGCAACGTAAGAAATTTAATAGAAAATCAAGTAAATATAACAAACCCGTTTTGTATAATCTCATCGTAACCACAGTGTAAATCTATTTGTTACAGGCAGCGGTGTTCCAGTTGGTCATTCATTTTGGACAAATTCTATGCAAAATCACTTTTCCGACACATTTACTGATATAATATACTTAATACACACACATATAATACATTCTTCCAAAAACATAAACATTTGGCTTTGTTTTATTTTTTAATAAACATATTTTTGGCACATTCAATACTGTATTTTTTTAATCAGTTCTCCCCTTCCTCCAGCTTTAATAAAATATCCTGTGTTTAGAAATATTATGAATGAGCACTAAAAAAGTATTCAAGTAAACATCCTAAGACTTGGGCCCGATGTCACCACCAATCACTAAATATGTTTAGCGTTAAATAGTATGTTTAAAACATAATTGTGACTCTGTTTTTTTTAACGATTGACGGAAACAGAGACGTTTAAATTCATTTAGCGATGTACGGTGCAAGTGTGCCTTAATCTATCGATAAGGTCATTTGATCAATGCGCATTACATAGAATTTAGAATCATTAAAGAGCCGTGTAATAAGCACTAACGCTAGCATAAATGTGATCGCTTTGATCAAAGGAAACAACCAGTAATTTATTAGTATTACCTACGTATGATTGACTTAAAAGATCCTTTACTCAATACGATTTTATAACTTACTATGTAGTCACAGATTAGTAAAGATGGTTCACTCCGCAAAATCATTTAAATAAAAAACGACTCTTGCTACGACACAATAAAGAGCATTTCAGATCGCTCAGCGCTAAATACCTACAGTTATATTCACCTAGAAGTTGCCTCTTTCTATTGTTGACTACGTTACCTACCAACCTAGCCTACCAACACTGTAATTTGAAAGTATTGTAAAAGCAAATTGTTTTTAAAAGAGTAACCATGGAGTTTCTGGCCGGCTCTTCTCCATAGGAAACGACCAATTGGAACTGTGCACCTAGATTCTGACGTTTCATAAGTGCCCATGTAGGTTTATGTGAAATAAAATATTTTGATTTTGTTACGCTCACTGAATTGGCCCGACAAGAAGAACCCGCCGCGTACTTTGTAGTTCGATACTTAAAATACGGAGTGCGCTTTCTGTATCATTTTGTGGTAAAGTCAAAGTTTAGTTTTTATTTGTACCTCCATTTGTTTATTTGTAAATATAGGTAAAAACATAGGTTTTGTAAGTAAAGTAGGTACAACTATCAAATAGGTATTCTAAATTACAATTTAGTAACTGAATTTTTGTTAAAATTAAATGACAACCAAGAACTAACTATGGAAGAAAAAATATACTGTACGAGGGAGCAAAACTCTATAATAACCTACCTGATGATGTAACTAACAGTGACACCATATATACATTTAAAAAAGCTCTAGAAGAACATGTTAGAAAACAACACTAACAATACCAATTGTCACCTTTACCTTTTAATTTTTTTGTGATCACAGAGGAGATTGCAAATAATTTTATTTTTAATCTTACTTTTCTCAATATGTGAACTGCAACGTTTCTTTTTTTTTGAGAAAATAAATGTCTTTAAACCGAAGCTATCAACGAACAAAATTTATTTTGAACATTTAATTTGTTAAAAACATTATATAACATTTCGGATACGATTTGTATCCTAAAACTTCCTTAGGACTTTACTTATTTCCGAAATATCGAATGGTCTAAATGGATGGATCTGCAACAATGTCTACTAAGACCGTTCGTATTGATTTAAAAGAATAAAGTGTTACTACACTTCTATTCAAGCAAACAGTAAGATAGCACTTTTGTCTCACAATCATGAGTCAAGAATACAAAACGTACGACACTTTGAAGCAAGATTTTTTGGTTGAAATGGATTTCATCAGTAATATTGGCGTCAAGTTTTTTATTTATCCTTTCATTGGCCGATCAAAACTCATAACATACTGTTACTACTTCACTTATGGCCTCCTCTTTCTCACAACGACGCAGTTACTCGTCACTCTTTGCTCCATTTGCATCAACGACTTCAACTGGTTCGAGATCATCAACGTTGCTCCCAACATCGGAGTCTGTCTCATGATCCTGATTAAATATAGAAAAATACATGACAATAAAGAATTGTACGACGAAATATTTAAACATTTTCGGTTCGACCTATGGGAATCATTATCTGATACAGCAGAACACAAAAAGATTTTGAATCGATACACGAAGATTACAAGGCTGATATTGAGATTTGAATTCTATTACACCATTGGACTGGCTGTGATTGTTGATTTATTTCCTAGAATCATTATGGTTTACCAAAACAACATTCTTGGTAAGGAAAAGCAGTATTTGTACCCATTTGATGGTTGGTACCCCTTCGACAAGATACAGTGGTATAACGCTGCATATATCTGGGAAAGCTTCATGACCACAATCGTCATTTTCATATACGTTTTTGTCAATATGCTTCATATTTCTTTCACCCGATATATTTGTATGGAATTGAAAATTCTCGGAAGTACCATGGAAGGGCTCATTAGTGATGAGGACGTAGTTAAAATTATGGAAGGAAGTGAGATTGAAAAAACTCATTACGACATTAGAAACAAATTAAAATTTATTATTTGCAGGCACCAGTATTTGGCCAAGTATGAAATATACAGTGATTGTTACATTATTTTTATTAATCATCTAGAAAAATACTGAAATACCTCTTTTGATTACAGAATCACATCAGAACTAGATGTTGTATTGGGAGATGGGATGTTTCTTACATATGCCTTTGGATCTGTATTTATATGCCTTACAGCATTTACAGCAACAGTAACTATTTTATTGACTGTTTTATCAATACTCAAAGGTTTATCAAACATTAAAAAAATATTTTTATTTTCTAGGTGGTTGATGATCTGTACAAATCTATGCGCTACTTTTCTTTTTTCTGTTCGCTGCTTGTGGAGGTATTTTTTCAGTGCATAATGGGACAACTCCTCATTGATCATGTATGATATTTTATTTTTTCAACCCAGCTCTTATGATTCTGTCATTCAAATGAAAATATTTAATTACTTGCGTAACCAATTCTTTGGTGCTTTAGATTTGTGTCAAATAGTTTTCAACCCCTGCTACTATATAGGCGGTGGAGACCCTTACAATGAATGGAATGACCTTGAACAAACTTGACCGACGTGAGTGCTATCAAAGCATCGTTTTGGCATTGTACCACGTCAGTAGTAACACTTGCATCACGAAAATCGCCCTTACTGCTACGACACAAAGGCGTGTCAATATCAAATTGTTACGACTGACGTGACGACGTGCGGTTGATACTACTAAAAAAAGCAAAACTAGCGGTTTACTTTTTTTAAACGTCGATTTGTTTTTTCAGAGTAATAAATTGGAAAAGGCCATATATTTCGCAGACTGGGTATACGCTGATTCTGATACGAAGAAGATGGTGCAAATTTTCTTGATGCGTTCTCAAAAACCTTTTGAATTTAGTGCCCGAGGTTACTTGACTATGAATTTAGATACTTTCAGTGGGGTACGTAAAGATCATGATAGAGTATGGTTTGATTATCCTTACTAATATTATAAATGCGAAAGTAACTCTGTCTGTCTGTCTGTCGCGCTTTCACGCCAAACCTACTGCACCGATTTAAATGAAATTTGGTACACAGATAGTCTAGAGCCTGAGAAAGTACATAGGCTACTTTTTATCGACATACCACGCGGGCAAAGCCGTGGGCGGAAGCTAGTGAAAGAAAACAGTCATTACAATGCCAACGTAGTAATGTAGTGAAATATAAAAATTTGAAGCTGCTTCAGCAATATAAAATAGTCTAGAATGATCAACTAAACCTAGTAGATATTGTGTAGTTGATAGAGACAAAATGTTTATTTGTATTTATTAGTGACCTAAATTTTCTTTTTCAGATCTGTAGCTTATCCTACCAGTTCTTCAATTTGCTTCGCACCGCATACTCGGAATGAGATTTCATTTTTATCTTTATTTCGTCTCCTTTGCCTTTAATTTATGTAACTAAGAGGATTTTGCAGTTTATCCTTGCTATGATGATTGTAATAGTACGTAACATGGATTTACTGCAATAAAAAAAAACAATATCAATCTAATTGTAAAATTGCACGCATTAAAAATTGCTATAGAAACACTGAATTGTATCTTTTTATTTAATTTTCAATCTCCTAAATCCCAATATCCTTATCCTTAATTAGAATAAAACAAAGTCCTCCCCGCGTCTGTCTGTCGTCCTGTTCGCGATAAACTCAAAAACTACTGCACCGATTTTCATGCTATTTTCACCAATGGATAGAGTGGTTCTTGAGGAAGGTTTTAGTATAAATAACCGACATCCACGCATGCAGAGCCGCGGCCATCAGCTAGTTAGTATACTAAAAACATCAAAAGGCGCAAATACTCCAATTTAATTGAGACCCCAAACGGTTCGAATATGGCACTTAGATTTCGAAACATCGCCAAGCTGTTGGTCGACTCTTCACGTGACCAGAGGACTGGCCTATTTTTTGGCCAAAGAATCTACATTGCCACACAACGTGGCAATGCGGCCAGCCTTTTGGGCATCTTTCCTGTTGACAGCGATACGGACAAATTTTTTGATGCCCTTATTATTTAAAGACTGTTAGCTTTTAAATTATGAAAATAATTATCATCTCTAAAATAAAATATTCTGTAAAATAGTTGATCAGAAAATTCTTCTATCATCATTTTCCTGCCCTTATCCCAATTTATATGGGGTCGGCGCAACATGTCCCTTTCTTCCATACTTCTCTATTAGCCGTCATCTCGGTAGTCACCCCCTTTCTAGCCATATCATCTTTCACACAGTCCATCCATCGTTTCAGGAAATTCTTCTATTTACTGCTAAATATTATTCACAACAATATTTGCTGCTATTATTATAATAAAGTAAGATACGTGTGGGATATAGTCTCTTCTCACGGAGTAGATAGATTATTGATTTGATATAATCAATTTTATTGTATATCTACCTAATCAATTTTATATAAATAAAAGCTTTACCTCTTTTCGACAACTCCAACTGTAATGTTTTGCTGAGGGTGTGTTTGAGTAAGAAACAAAATTCTGATAAAAGATTTCAGCATCAGATACATCAATATTCAATACCACGAAAATCCAGACACCTACCAATGCTAAAATTTCCATGTAAAGCCAAACATAATATGAATATTTGTGAGGAGATTTCACAAAATAACGGTGTGCATACGACGGCGAAAACGTGGAAAAATGAACGTGAACAGGCAATGGCTTTGTCCGTATATTGAAATCGACTCAGCTCGATCAAAGAATAGTATCTACAGAAGGTCGGCTCCATACAATAACTGAAAAGGGGCGCGCCTAGGCGGCGATCTTGGTCTGTCTCGGTCGAACGCCAGTCTACATAATGTGTGCGTGTGTTTTCGCTCACTGTATGAAGTCGACCTTCTGTACCTATGTATTTTGTGGCTCAACAACGTCATAAAAGCAAGATGTCTACATTCATATCGAGAGACTTCGTGAAAAATAGGCATATTGAGACGGTATTGTCTCACTGCATATTATTTGCACCCTATATTGAGTCTTTTTATTTCGGAAATAAAAGCCTAATGGGGTTTATTCAGATGAAACTTACCTATAGGCACAGATATTACATAAATGGCGCGGGTCACAGTAAGTAGAGAGAATTTTACTCTTTAAGGGCGCACCCTACCTCAAATTGCTTAGCATGATCCTCCGTTATGCCGAAAATATTGCAGCATTAATTTTGAAATAAATATATGTTAAAGTTGAGGATTGATGCTAGGTCCTATGTTTGGCGAAAACACGATTACATAAAATTTTCTCTATGGAAAAAAAATCCAAAGTTACCTCTAAACAGAACTATAAACCGCTGGTATTAAAAAAATACTTCAAATTAGATCATGAAATTTTGCATAGTACGGAACTATCAATAACGCAGGTCTTATGTTTTTTTTTTTTATTACGTTTACTTTCACCGTAAAAAGCAATTATCTAAACTTTTCGACGCTTTAGAGCCGCTAGCGCCCCACTCCGTCTCGTTCTCACTCAGGTCGCGAGTAGTATGGTGCGAGCGGGATATAATCTGAGGTAGGGTGCGCCCTTAAGAGTCCTAATACCTCAGTTCAAATTCACTCTTTATATCGCTCGCACGATATGGAATGAGCGGCGGGGAGAAGGCTCCAAGGCCGCAATAGTTTAGGTAATTACTTTTTACGTCGAAATTAATGGTAATTTCAAAATATAAAAAACATGGTAAGTATCTGCTATAGTTCAGTTATTATGCAAAGTTGCATCATCTAATTTAAAGTATTTTTTTTAATATCAGCGGTTTATTGTTCGGTTTGGAGGTAACGTTGGATTTCTTTCTGTCAAGTTTTTATAGAATCATGCTTTCGTCAAAATATCACTTCACATTAATCCTCAACTTTACCTTAGATTTATTTCAAAAGTAATGCCGCAGTATTTTTGAATTGACTCTTAAAGCCATACATGATTATTAATTGATGCAAATGTAACTGACGGCCAGTTGCAACACAGAGTTGCAATTAATATTAGTATTGATATTAATGAAGGTCTGGCTTTAATTACCTGCTAATAAATGGAGTGACAAGTTAGCACATAATTAATGGTTTCAATTAAAATCCGTCCGTGTCAGGATCATTCAGGCTCTGCACCAAAATTCTACCAGTACGGACGAAGATCGTAATGGATAATTGAGGCAATAATAAGCAGTGGACTATACATAAGTATATTTCGTGAATAGCATTTTCCCTTTTACAAGTCAAGCAAGCAAGTCAAAATACAAAAACATATCGTAAACAGAATAATTTAAATCGATGTCATGCGCAACATGCCAGTGCATATACCGACGGATTGCGACTGACTCTTCCAACACGCCCCCTTAATTTATTACACACTTGTTAATAAATTATATTTTAAAATTATTCATTACACAAAACAAGGCACCTAAAAAAAATATAAAATATCAAAACATCGAACACTAATCACACATCGCCCCCTTAATAGAATAATTTGACATGAGGGATAAATCCTTTAAAAATTCTCTAAGCTTCGGGCTGTGAACGCTTTTGGTTAAGATGTCCGCTATCATCTTATCAGTTGACATGTACCTTATTTCAACTTTGTTAGCCAGTACACATTCACGAATAAAATGATACTTGATATCTATATGCTTTGTTCTGTTATGCACCATTTTGTTAGCTGCAATTTTATGCGCCGACTGGTTATCATTATAAATTACTACCGGTTTACTATCCACAGTTGTCAAACTGTTCAGTAAACTACGTAAATAAAGAGCTTCCTTCGAAGCTTGACTTAATCCTACGTACTCTGCCTCTGTGTAGGACAAGGATACAGTCGCTTGCTTTCTACTCTCCCATGAGACTATATTTTTACCTATCTTGAAAATTAATCCTGTGAAAGACTTCCTATCAAGCGCCCCTCCCCAATCTGCATCAACGTAGCCTCGTAAGTCTAAATCTCCCGACTTTCTAAAAGTGAGACAAAGGTAAGACGTACCCTTCAAATACCTTAAGACCCGTTTCGCACATTTAAAGTGTATTTCGTCATAACACGAATTAAATTGTGAAAGTACACTCACCGCATGTGCTATGTCTGGTCGCGTATTACAGGCCAAATAGTTTAAACACCCTATTATGCTTTGATATGGTAGATTGCAATGGGAATTTGTCGATCTTTGTAATTTCATACCGACTTCCATTGGGGTCGAAACTGGCTTAGCATCTGTCATGTTAAAGTCATTCAAAATATCCGAAATGAACTGTTGCTGATCTAGATAAATAACATCTTTATCTCTTCTCAACCTCATGCCTAAAACATGCCTAGCCGCGCCTAAATCTTTCACTTTAAACTTATCGAGCAAATCAGTTTTTAATTTTTGCTTTTCTCGTTCACAATTTCCAAATATAAAAAGATCATCTACGTAAATAACAACAATTAACCTCTTATTGTTTTTAAACTGCTTTTGATACAAACACGGTTCTATTTTTGATTGTATAAAGCCTGAGTTCAACATCTCTTTGTCCAATTCCTTGAACCAATTTTCGAAGCTTGTTTCAATCCATACAAAGAACGCTGCAGCTTACATACTTTGGTTTCTTGACCCTTAACTACTGCTCCTTTCGGTTGGAGCATGTAAATGTCCTCTTTTATCTTGCCATATAAAAAGGCAGTCGTGACATCCCACTGGTCAATAAACCAACCGTATTCAACAGCTAGTGAGAACAACAATCGCAGAGTAGAGCTTCTAACAACAGGAGAATAAGTCTCAGTATAGTCTACACCACATACCTGTGTGAAGCCTTTTGCTACTAGTCTAGCCTTGTACTTCGTTACCTTGCCGTCACAATCTCTCTTGATTTTGAATACCCATTTACACTGGATAGGCTTCTTATCAGCTGGAAGGTCCACCAACGTCCAAGTCTGGTTCTCCTTCAGTGACATAAGTTCATCATCTATTGCTTTTTGCCATAAGTCACCATCAGGTCTCGCCAACGCTTCATTAATAGTCAATGGATCGCCATCAAGATTGCTCTCCTTGGCATACATAACATTGCATCCGTACCGATCGACTTGTTTGCGTACTCTTACAGGATACCTTCTTTCTGATTCAGGTATTATCACTTCCTCTTCAGTCAATTCGTCATCAGGTACTCGCTCTGGTACTACAGGTTCAGGTTCTATCTCCTCTACGTTCTCGTCTACAGCATCACGGTACACACCATCGTGAGCCTCCAAGGGTTCAGATCTGCTTGTAGATTCATTGGGTAAACTGGAAGGAACAGAATCTGTATTCAGGTTTATGATAACTTTCGACTTTTCCACGTTTACTTTTTGGAGAAAGACGTTTTCGAGAAATTTAACATCTCTCGCAGTCGTCACTTCACCTGTCTTAGGATTCATCAGACGATAACCCTTCTGATTATCTGGGTATCCAATAAAAATCATCGGTTCCGTCTTCATGTCTAGTTTACGTCTCTTTTGTTTTGGTATCAATCTATACGCCAAACAACCAAAGATTTTAAGATGACTTACATCTACATCTTTTCCCGTCCAAAGCTTCTCTGGTACTGCATTGCTCAATGCTTTCGTGGGGCTTCTGTTCTTTAGGTATACAACAGTATTAACAGCTTCGGCCCAATACTTCTTGCTCAGGTTCGATTCTGACAGTAATGTTCTTGCCTTCTCTATTATAGTCCGATTCGCTCTTTCTGCGACAGAATTTTGTTCCGGCGTGTATGGTACAGTCGTCTGGTGTTTTATACCTGCAGACTTCAAAAATGAGTTAAATTTATCATTAAAGTACTCTGCGCCATTGTCAGATCTCAGACATTTAATAGATTTACTCGTTTCATTCTCAACTTCCGCCTTGTATTCACGGAACTTATCGAAAGTTTCACTTTTGTTCTTCAAAAAATAAACATGAGTCTTCCGAGTATAATCGTCGATAAATAGAAGAACATACCTCGAACCACCGAACGACAGCTCCTCGATTGGTCCACAAACATCGCTAAAAATCAACTGTAAGACCTCGTTCCCTCTCGTACCTTGGTTTTTAAAGGGACTTTTGCATGTCTTTCTTTCAATACATGGAATACATGCCTCGCATGAATCAGTACTCTTAAATTCCATACCGCTTACTAAAACTTTCATTTTATTCATATAATTACGCGATAAATGAGCTAATCTTTTATGCCAAATGTTCGAAATATTTTCATTTTGTTTTGACAATGTCACATTCACGACGTTATTTTTATTTTCTGTCAATTCATAAATTCCGTCGACCTCTTGACATCTTGCAACAATTCGATTTTTATTTTGAATCATGCAACCTCCATTGTCAAAATTCATGCAATAATTCTTCTTCGTCAAATCGCTCACCGAAATTAGGTTCATAAATAAATCAGGAACATGTAAAACGTTTTCTAAAATTAATTTTTCGTTTTCGCCGACTCTTGGTTCAGCATTTCCTCGTCCTTTCACCAATAATTTCTCGCCGTTTGCTACTGTGATCTTCATGTTGCCCTTTTCAGGTGTATAAGACAACAATTTGTTTCTATCGTGCGTCATATGATTTGAGCACCCACTGTCTAAATACCACTTATCTTTGTTTATCGCCTCCTTCGTATTCAGGCAGATATTCGCGGTTTTGATCCGCACCTTGCATTCGGACGCCTTGTGTCCTCGCATATGGCACTTAAAACACTTGTAGACAAACTTTTGCTTACGATCGTTAGTTTGACTGTTGGATCTCGCATCGTTCTGTACTTTACGTGTAACTAAGGCTTGTTCGTGCTCTGTGTTCAACTTACTCTGTCTACTTCCTTCTTGTAACAATTTCATTTTAATTTGCTCTAACGTGATCTCTTGTCCACTATTATCTACAGCCATGATGAGAGGGCTGTACTCAGCGGTCAATCCACCCAGCAAAATCGATATGATCCAATCATCAGGGATTTTAGCATCGATATCGGACAATTGTTGTGTCAGGAACGTAATTTTGGATATGTAGCTTTCCATAGAATTGAAATTCTCTAATTTACAATTAAAAAGCTCTCGCTGAATGTGTATGCGTCTTCCCCAACCTTTATCTTCATACGCTTTTTGTAAACTGTTCCAAGCTTCTTTCGCAGTCTTTGCATTGTAAACATGGGTAAAGCACTCTGGTTCCAACAACAAACATATTGTCGTTCGTGCCTGCCGGTCTACGTCAGCATTCACTACATCTGTAGAAATTACTCCCCATCAGTTTTTATTTTCCAAGTAATTTCTCACCAAGAACTTCCAGTTCGGGTAGTCAGACGATCCTTTCAACTTCTTTATCCCACTTATGCCTACTTCAGCTGACATAATTGAAATTTCGTAAGTTTCACAGCCACACAAATGTTACTATTTAAACCACTCAACTTACTGGTTATGCTATAGCACCCCTGCGCCCATAACCTAATGGATAATTGAGGCAATAATAAGCAGTGGACTATACATAAGTATATTTCGTGAATAGCATTTTCCCTTTTACAAGTCAAGCAAGCAAGTCAAAATACAAAAACATATCGTAAACAGAATAATTTAAATCGGTGTCATGCGCAACATGCCAGTGCATATACCGACGGATTGCGACCTCTTCCAACAGATCGCACCTTTGCCATTTATCCATGTTCTATCCCTCTCCCAAAACAGGAATTATAATAATAAACTGCTTATGTAGGAACAAGACGGAGAGCTTGTTGTATTGTCCGACCTACTGTGTCCTGTATTATCACTGGCAATGGTTCAAAATAACACTTTCGCTTGCGGTAAGCCGATTTTTGGGAGAACTTTTTTTATAAAGTGTTTTTATGAGTAACATCTTTCCTGCAATCTGTGGGAGTGATTTCGTGAAAAGGTACAGAAGTGTGTAACAGGAAGCCGGGGAAGCGCGCGCCATTTGATTTGACCAATGAGTGCGCGCGGTGCTAGAGTTGGCCGTCAGATGGTACCAACCCATTTTCCAAGAGGTTGTAAACAAGATGATGATGATGATGATGATGGTGATGATGAATATTGTTTATATCATATACTGTTATAACCGCCGTTGTAACATGAATATTAATGGATTTTGTAAATGACAATGTTTTTTGGTGTAGGTATATTCTCCATATCCTATTCATAAAGGCAACTCCCATGGGCAACAAAAGGACTCTCTGACTGCTCTAGTATTTCTGATACGTAAGATAAGATAATTTCAGATTTCTTTATTTTTTTAAACATTGTCTACATACAAGAGCATGCAAGATATTACGTCGTTTGAGTCCAATCATGTTTAAGCCGTAAATATCGGCGTACACATAATTATTTCCATAACATTGAAAAGAATTAATAATAAGAAAAATCACGGACATTCCTGGACACGGCCCGTATTGTTAGGAGGTTCCTCTCTCTGGTGCCCTGACCCGTAGCTTGGACCATGTTCCCGATAACAGTGAGCTACAATTTTTTATATTTTCATAAGTTTTTATATTTTTATATTCTAATATTTAAAAATTTCATTTATAAGTGTCTATAAGAAATACAGAAAAATTAAAAGTAACTAGCTCGAATATGCACTTCCAGGATGTATAATTTAGAAACTTTATAGTAATATCAATTATTTTTATGTTATAATGTCAATTCAAGATTCGTCAAAAATTATATTGTCAAAATTACTTAATGTATGTCAAAATTAAAAGATTTATGTCAAATTTGCAATACCAATATTAATATCAAAATAACAAGATTAATTTTAAAAAATATACGATTTATGTCAAAAATACAACCTTATAATTTAATATTTTTGTCAGGAAAATGATTCAACAAACACTTTTTCGGCTAGAAATTCGGAGACACTTTATTATGCTTTTGCGAAAGAAACCTTTATAATTGACGCTTAAATGCATTACTATTTAGCTCCTTCCAACGTTTAACGTTTAACAATATTGTAGTAGGCGCCATGCAGACAATACTTTTGCGCATGAGTGCCGTTTTTGCTGGATAGACGCGAAGAATGGTCATATATCCATTTGTAAATTTCCATCCTGGATAGCAGACAATAGCATAATTATAATAAAATAAATTCGAAAATGTATTCGACGACCATTTTATACGTTATAGTGAAAACTGTTATCTATTAAGGATCACGATCGTAATAAATGAAATGAAATATTTTCATAGAAATAAAACTTTTACTAAATTAATTACTCACGAATATTATGTTAGGTTTATTTTAATTGTCTTTCGTTTCTTTAAAACACCTGGACTTTATTGGATATCGTCCAGTCACTCATTTAAAGATGGGTACCCAACTCTGGGCTTACATCCTTTTATTTATTTTGCCCTTGGGCTTACTAGCGACACAAGCAGGTGAGTCTTGATTTCATCTTTTTTTGCTGACAAGAAAATAATATTTGTTAAAAAAAATATTTTCAAAAGGACTTTCTTGGTTTCTTGGAGTGATTCAACCTAACTTTTCGAACCCAGTACCGTAGTACTGGGTTCGAAATCCAAGGAGGAAAAGTCTACCTAATTTTCTGTTATTTTTCTTTACTGATGATTTCCATTAAATGCCACCCAGAACACAACGGACCCTATATTCGATACCCTAATTTCTACTAAAATGTTCTTACTCTCCGGAGACTATTTAGACTGTCTGAGTAACTTTTATTTTAAATACTTGTTGCTGATTCAAAATTATAATAAGTTCATGTATTTTAGATAACGGAGGCTCCCAAAGCGAAGCTGCTGCCCAATCAGGTATTAATAACTTTTGCTATCTCATTTCATGATACGTCATTGAATACATTAATGTCCATTACTCTTGATTGTAACCAATGCAAATTCTTAAAAAAAAATCTAATGGCCCGATCACTCGTAGGTACCACAACCACAATGACATTTGGACGGTCGCTAATTTGTATGAAAATGAATAGTTTAGTCACACAGACCATATTTGGCCGTCAAAATCTACCACGTGGACGATCACATCAAGGGCACGTCGCACCCACAACGCAGCGACCAGCGAAACCACGCACTAGCGGCCGGCCACATTGCAAGCACAAAGATCTGTCTGTCTGTAAACACTTGCCACAACGGAAACACATCGCAACTACTAGCAACAACGCAACCACATCGAAATTTTGTAGTTATCATAACGCGACTGCATGAAACTGTAGCGTCACTATTCACGTGTAACCACTGTGGGCATGGGCATACGCCCATGCCCACATTTTGTTGCTGTTATATGATGTGATTGTGTGGGATCGGGCCTTCCAGTAATTCTAAACTAACTTGTTCGTTTTTCGAGTGCTTCGGTGCAGGTTCTTATTCGAATTTCGATTTTTCAATTTTAGGAAAATCTGTTATGATCTTAATTAATGGTCATAGTTTACTTATCCATCCCCGGCGAAGTCAACGTGTATATTCAGGTGCAGATCGAATGCACCCGCAGTCTAGATACTTTGGCATTTTTTTACTCGTCCATAATTGCACGAAGCGGTCCAAGCTAGTCCAATTAGTTTAAATTGACACATCAAGAGCGTAAAATCAAATTTTCACTAAGGCTGGCTGACAAGATTAAGGGCCGAGTCACACCGGAATGGCAGCGGCCGGCAGCGACGCGACGAGCACTTTCAGTGTGAAATAATTTTAAACTTGTAAATACATACCTACTTAAAAGACCAGTATCGCTTGAAAAGATTGAAAAGATCGCGATGCCGCTCGCGGTTTCGCGGGCCGCCGCTTGCTGATTGTCGAAACTAGTCAAGAGGCCGCCAGCGGCGACGCCTAGAGCCGCTGATGGCCGCTGCCATTCCGGTGTGACTCGGCCCTTACTGTGATATTAATGGGTAGAGAATCTTTGAGTAAGGCAGTGTTAAAATAACTAACCCTTCTATCGTTAAAATTGTTGTATCTTCACACGAACACTATTCACTAATAAAAGTACTTTTCAAATATAGCGGCTTATGGGGATGACAGCTCATCAAATGCTTTTGCTGGAGCCGCAAGTAGTAAGTTATTTTATTTTATATCTTGTTTACCAACTAAGCACATACATACATACCTACATAGTTACTCAGCCCCCTAATTTTCTTTTTCTTGGTTCATTATTATAATCATTGCCAATCCCTTCAAGTGCGTGTTTTGGATTTGATTGATCAAAATGAAAATCCAAGACGGCGGCTGCGAAAATTAAGAATTATTTTATCGTGGGTGTCGTTTTCATGGTTTTCGAGGGTACTAAAGCCGATACCGAGGTCAAAATGTAAATCCAAGATGGTGACTGCGAAACTATTGTTTTTATTTTGAATCATACGTGAGAAGGAATTCCGTTCCTGACCGAACTTGTGCGCGCGTATCGGCACAGTAATTGATGCTTCTTTTTACACCCGTTACTCACTAGTTCCATGAAACTAGTGCGAATGATCCTTATTTTTGTACCAAACTTGAACTAATGTAAATATTTTGTGATGATACAGAAGCTGGCGGAGAAAATGGAAATAGTGATGACTCAGAGGCAAGCGCTTACAGCGGTGGTAAGATAGTTTATTAAACATAATAATAATTATAGAGTGCTCATTGATTGAGCTAACTAGCTTTTTATCGATGAGAGCCACATCTGTGGCAGCTATATTTAAATACAAGAAAGGAGAAATGATGGATTTTATAATAATCTTTCTTTCTTAATACCATTGAATATTATGTATGTTATTAGGTAATAAGTAGTAATAACCCAAGGCTTCAACAAACTTATAAAACAAAACCCCATGTCAATCGTGAATGTTGGAATCGTGAACGATAAAAGAACAAAAAAAAAATACTATGATAATACAAGTAAAATAAAAAGCCATAAATAATGCTGATAGTTTAAAAATAAATATACATAACTATGAACTAAAAGATGTCGTCGAAATAATAGGTCTTTACCTATGAAATTGCCGTTCTGCAGTACTGGCCATTTCAAATCAAAATAATTTTTGTTTGGCTAAGAATTCTAATTTCAAAGTAATTTTATTTTAAAAACATGGAATTCTTTTTTCAAAAGAAGTCATTTGTTTAATGATTAGTGTTACATTTTCATCGCATTTCAATCTTTTTCGTCATCATGGATACGTTAAAAATTCGAGTAATTATGTAATATGAGTATCGTCGTGGCAGCAACGCGGCACAAGCGGCACGCAACATCAACGACGTTTACGGAGCTAACACTACAAACCAACGCACCACCTGTTATTGGTTTGCTCGCTTCCGTTCTGGAAATTTCGACCTGAAAAATGAACCTCGCGGTCGTCCGAAGACTTTGGTCGACAATGACGAATTAAAGGCGATTGTGGAAGCTGATGATACACAATCTACGGCTGAATTAGCAGCAGCTTTCGACGTTAGCGTCAAAACAATATTGGTCCATTTGCGTCAAATTGGCAAGGTAAAAAAGCTTGACAAATGGGTGCCCCTCGAACTCAATGATCGCCAGCGCGAAGTACGCGTCGAGGCGTGCCTTGCACTGCTCAACAGACACACAAATCAAGGAATTTTGAACCGCATTGTTACCTGCGATGAAAAATGGATTCTGTTTGATAACCGCAAGCGCTCAGCAAGTTGGTTGGATCCTGGTTCAGTACCTAAACAATGCTCTAAACGAAAACTTACCCCTAGAAAAGTGATGATCACTGTTTAGTGGTCTAGCGCCGGTGTGATTCATCACAGCTTCTTACCAAACGGGGTGAGCATTACTGCAGATGTGTACTGTGAAGAACTGAACACAAAGCTGGCACATCTCCAACCAGCATTGGTCAATCGCTCGTCTCCGCTGCTCCTGCACGACAACGCGCGACCTCATACTGCACAGCAGACTGTCTCCAAGTTGCAAAAACTGGGGTTGGAAGCTCTCCGTCATCCGCCCTACTCACCAGACCTTGCGCCTACAGACTACTACTTTTTCCAGAATTTGAATAACTTCTTGGCGGGAAAAAAATTCAATACCCGAGAGGCAGTACAAAATGCCTTTGAAGAATTTGTTGCCTCCCGTCCAGCTGATTTCTTTAAGAAGGGCATCAATAAACTGCCACTGCGTTGGCAAAGATGCATTGATTGCATGTGTGATTACTTCGATTAATACAAATAAAAAATACATGAAAAAAATTCGTTTAAATTTTTTCATACAAAACGGCAATTTCATAGGTAAAGACCTAATATTTCTCTGCATAGCTGTCGACAGTGAGCATTGCCACGTTGGATGGCAATGCTCACCTTTGCATTGCTTGCCCTAGGCCAAATCAAAAGTTGGAATGAATATTGGTAGAAATAAAGTGTCTCATTGAATTACAGCTTCTGGTGATGGAGGATCATCATCGGCTGTAGCAAGTGCTACCAGTAGTGAGTAATTAGGATTTATTGCTAATACACACCTATAACTTGGTCAAAAATCGTGGACATGCTTAATAGGTAGGTACTTACATAAGGCTATCACAAAAAGAACTAATTGATACAAAGATTTCTCAAATGCTAGAAATAATTAATTCTGGAATAACACTCTTGATGATGATATTACTATTAAAAATGCCAAACAGTGCTATTAAATGAAATACGTAATCATGTATCAAGGAATTGTAAAATTATTATAAGTTTTTTCGATATTATAGAGTCTGGTGGAAATGGCGGAAAAAGTGAAAATACTGCACAATCCTTTGCAAGTTCATCCAGCAGTAAGAATGATTTTAAATTACAAAATTTGAAAGTTACGTAAGTAAAAATACATGAATTACAAATGCCATGTATCATTGCAGAAGGAAATGGTAAAAGTTCAGCACAATCAGGAGCATATTCAGATGCTGGACGCGACAGAGGTGAGAATTTATACATTCAAGAATTAACAAACAAAACTTAACTTTAAGACTTTCTTAAAAGTCTTTGTGCCGCTGCAATACACCTTCGGTGCAGGACAGACTACACACTTTTTGTGCGATCGAGTCTGTGTCCCTTCAACTCCAACAAATGATTACAAAGCATGGAACAACGCGAATCGTTTATTCCTCGCACAAAAAGTGTGCCGTCTGCGCTGCACCTTAAGGCTGTACCCTACCTCAGATTTTATCTAGCCCGCACCATACTACTCGCGACCTGAGTGAGAGCGAGACGGTGTGGGGCGGGTTATTTCAAAATGAATGCTGCAGTATTTTCGGCATAACGGAGGTTCATGCTAAGCTATTTGAGGTAGGGTACGCTCTTAACGTGACGGAGGCAGCATGAGAATATGTCTAAAAATTTAATAGACTCTTTTACAAAAACCACCAATAATAACCAAACGTTGAAGTTTTGAATTTGACCGTTATGTTAGCTATGCTAGCTGTTATTATTAAAATTTTAAATCGTGGAGAAACTAACAGTGCCTATAGACAAATGAAGCACTATTTTCTACGCCAAATTTATCTACTACTTTTTATATTCCGTTAAATACAGGGTGAAATTGAGTTCATCATCATGGCCACTAACCATAAAATCGCGAAATAAAAATCAGCTGTTCCCTACATTTATGTCCGCATAGCTCGTCAAAATGCAGGGAACAGCAGATTTTTGTTGCGGTTTCAGGGTTGGTCTCATTGTGAAAGTTGTAAATAATTATGAGTACACTGAAATAGTTATGTTATCTTGATAACCGATACGGCGTTTACTACTATTGATTCTCATAGTTCATTATCTATTATTTTTTTCTATTATTTTAGT
This sequence comes from Lithophane semibrunnea, assembly GCA_947363905.1. NCBI lineage: Eukaryota > Metazoa > Arthropoda > Insecta > Lepidoptera > Noctuidae > Lithophane > Lithophane semibrunnea. The sequence goes on from OX376185.1 coordinate 7,498,739, forward strand.
ACTTCAAAACCACTACTAGCTTTTCATTCTGAGTGAGAAACCAAAGATTTTGAACCCCAAGAGTTTTTGGTTTAAGTTGCAAAGTTGAAACTAAAAGGAATTGACGGTAGGGCGCCACGAGGACTGGAAGCCTGCGGCTTAATTTGACTCAACACGGGAAATCTCACCAGGCCCAGACACCGGAAGGATTGACAGATTATCAACTCTTGACACTTTCTTCGGTGGGTGGTGGTGCTAGAATGAAAAGCAAGTACTGGAATCAAATTACTAAAAAACTCGAAAAAATTAATAGACAGTCCGATATAATGTCAACTAAAGTTTATAATATCAAGATGTAAATTGGTTCAGATTTCATCAGAATAGTGAAATAATATAGGAGGTGCGCATACGAGCACCATGCATTTATTAATTTTACCTTCTATTTATTCAGGATTTGACAGAAATTCAAGATTCCCCTTCAAAAACGGTAAATCTTAATTTTTTTCGCCTACGCTTGATTAAGTTTGTGTTAGGTAGATATAACTTTCATTTAAATAATCGTATCTTAATAGGTACTTTACTAAAAAGACTACGTTTCTTTTTAGTAAAGTATTGATTTATTCAATTAACTGACCTTAAACATAGTAAAAGCATAGGCTTCTTTATTAAACATAGCCACAGTATAAATAAGTAGTTAACAGTATTATGTCTAGGCAGTGACCTTGAAATTACCTATGGGCTACGGCCGCTCGGTAGATAAACCTTTCACGTCCGTGCGTAACTGGCGCTCACTCGACACAATTGCATACTGATATACACTAAGATTTCGAAGGGCGTCGTTTCGGCCGTTTTCTATGAATATATTATAATACTGTTCGTTATTTATACTTACATATATACGGGGTGAAAGGGACAGCCCTCCACAGACTGATGGGATGAATTTCAGCATATCATACTAAGACAATCGGTACATGAAATTATTTTAGGAACGTTATGGGAATCCAATAAACCTGATTTGTATTAATCGTTACCGTGGCAAAATCCGCGTAGCCGCACTCCCCGTGTCGCTCGAGTATTTTAACATCCATTGCTGGTTTTTTATTTTAGCTATTTTATTTCCATAAATGGAGTGCTGCGCACAGAGAATGGAATTTTACATTGAAATAAAGGAATAGTAACTGAAAAAACAATTTAAAAAATTTAAACTTTCCTGAGAAAATATGATTCAAAATAAGGAGCTGAATGACCCCTGTTAATTTGCAGAGGGCTGTCCCTTACACCCTGTATACTGTGACTTAGCTTCACCATTTGCATGAGAAGTTATATTTATCCAATTTTTAAAGGATCGCCGTTCGGACCTAAAGGCAGATATGGTCAGTCAGATGCTGGCTCTTCAGCGACAGGTGATTATTAATTATAAAAAATTCCAAATAGTCGCCTAATCTTGATCTAAGGAAAAACAACCAAACCTTAAAATCTACACAATATGACAATTTATTCTTTCTCCGATGAAATTATTGAATTTCTGACAATAGTAACTCCGAAGTAAAACAAAAGACAGATATCTTAAGTAATAATAGATCGAATGCTCAATAATAATAATAAGTATTAGTAGTCAGTATACTTAGTAATAATTAGTTATTTTAGTTAGTAAATTAGTAAAAGATCTTTTTTTCTTGTATTTCAGCCGTTTCAGAGGCAGACAGTAAAGGTGGCAAGTCTTCATCTCAAGCTACTGCAGGTAAAGCCGTCACAAAAAGAAATAAATGTATTTTTAAAACAATGTGATTACAGTAATATAATAAAACGAGCCTCGCACTAAAACCACAATAACAATATATACCTAACACTAGCTGGCTAACATTTAAAAAATTCAAAGCAATTCGCTATAATAAATTTTAAAAAAAAGCAATAATAAACATCTAAAGGTCGATTTAGACCAAGCGAGCGAATGCACATTCTACCCCCACTCTACCAAATTCTTTTTGTGTAAACAGGGACAGAACATTCCTTCGGTGGTTTCTCCATACTAAAATGTCAAGAATATCAACAAGAGAATGCTCTAGCTCTTGTTCTGGTTCTATGTTTGTTTGGTCTAAACCCACCTTAACACCATCTAACATCAAAACTACACACCAAGGGTACCGTACCATGATCATCATCATCTGCCTAGCCTTTTTCCAACTACATATGTTGGGGTCGGCTTCCAGTCTAACCGGATACAGCCAAATACCAATATTTTACATGGAGCGACTGCCTATCTGACCTCCACAACCCAGTAACTGGGTAATACGATACCCCTTGGTTAGACTGGTTGTCAGACTTTCGTGCTTCTGACGACTCGTAACTACTGTCAAAGATCCACAAATGACAGCTGGGACCAACGGGTTAACGTACTTTCCGAGGCACGGAGGAGTCTCGATATGTGAAAATGGTCACCCATCCACGGACCAACCCCAGCAAGCGTAGCTTAACCTGATGGATCGACCCGAGCGGCTGTTATTACTTAGCCACGAGCTCCTCTACTGTACCATAATATAGACCGTATTTAGCAAAAAGCGCCGAAAAAAACTCATTTCTCGTATGGGGGACCCCTTCAATTTTCTGAACATTGGTGACAAGTCCTTTGTTGGTTCAGTAAGAAACCACTGGCAACACGGTCACGATACTCACGATATAATTTTCCCCTTGCAAGATATTACCTCTTTCTTTTACCCAAAAGTTACATATATTCTTAGTCAGAAAAAAACAAATTATCTTCTTTTTTTTCAGTGGCCAGTAGCAAATCAGATAAGAATCCAGAAAAGGCCCCTAAGGAACCTAGCAAACCAGATAAGAAACCTAGTAAACCTGAACCCCAACCCGAATCAGCAGAGGAACCCAGTGAAACGGCAACAACTACACTAACTACTGTTACCAGTACCACTGGATCTCAAAGTGGTACGTATTTGACCGACATACAAGTTTCGTTTTATACCAGTTGATATTGTTAAGAATAAGAACGTTTCGTGAGTAAACTATATCCATTGGAAAGTAAAAAAACCGTCAGTTCGTGTCAGCTCTTGGACGTGTCAGTTCTTGGATGGGTGACCGGTTTTAGGGTTTTGTACGTCCGAATGAAAAAATGGAACCCTTATATGATCACTCACAGGAACAGACACTCGTGCGTCTGTGTGTCCGTCCGTCTGTCACAGCTAATTTGCTCTGAATCTAATGGACCGGGTTCAGAATACACACGGACGTGTAACGTAAATTATATGGTCACTAAAAAAAAATTATTATATTATATTTAAATTGTATGGTCATGGGGGTCACTTTTGGGAGGGAAACTATTTTCCAAACTATACTGTGTGGCATATCAAATAAAAGGGCTTACTGTGAGGGACTCAATTTTTTTTTTCTATATTTCCTATAAATAATTAAAGTTATTAAAGAATAATAATGAAACTACTGAGTCTATAATTTTGAAAATAATAAGCAATAATAGTTATATACTCATAGATTACAGGAAAAACATTAAAACAACATGGTAAATCTCTCAATATTGCGCGTACAAACTTACATTTGCAGTTGGAATGTTTGGGAGAACATTTTTTCCCATATATATATTTTGTTTGTTCTTAGGTTAAATTCATCCCAACAACGGAACCCTCCATTGTGTATGGTCCGACACGCACTTGGATGGTTTTTGTCACACATAAGAAACGATACACTGAGTATTTTGATTCAATTCAAATTGTTATTGCAGAATATCAGAAGCCATTAACTTAGCAATTAAGTCACCGGTTTCGCAAAATTGTTGTGTACTGATAAAATCAAAAAGAAAGAAAGAAAAATATTTTCTTTTTTTTCTAGGTGCTGAGTCCGGCCCGGGAGGAGCAGCAAACACAACGGGATCATCTCAAGGTACCTATCAATCTGCCTAGCCTTTTCCCAACTATATTGTGGTCGGCTTCCAGTCTAACCAGATGCAGCTGAATACCCGTATTTTACATGGAGCGACTGCCTATCTGACCTCCACAACCCAGTAACTGGGTAATACGATACCCCTTGGCAAGACTGGTCTCTCATACCAAGGTCATTCCATCTCAAGGAACCTATGCAGATATAAAAACCTACTGTATTTTATATTTACAAAATAAATTAGTGTTGTCTTCATAAAAATTAAGTTTATACCATTCCCCCTCTAAAAAGCTTATTTTATTCACTGAAAACAGTGAATAAAAAGCACTTTTAATCACTGTTTTGGTGTTTGAATTTAGAACACCAATAAATTCGAACTCCATCTAAATGCTATACAAACTCCAATTTGATTGGTCGACATTTCCAACAAGGAGTTTAGCATTAGAATAATGTTTTGTGTTCTTTGCTGTCATTAGTAAATTGGCGCTATTTTAAGTATTGTAAGTTGTACAAACAAAAAGTTTAGTGTTACTTAATAAAAAAACGATCGAAAATGCATTCAAGTGATGAAGAAGATGTGGTAACACCTGAGTATATGAAAGAGAGGGCGGCCGATATAGTAGAAAACTTGCTAACCCAACAAATCACGGCTGGTTTACTTCAGATTCAGATTAATTTATTTGCGAAAACATGTGTAGATAACATGTGTACATCCAAGCCTACGATGAGTTTTGCAAATGGAAAAATGACAATCATGCTTCTGGCACATTTTCAGTCTGTTGTCGAAGAAAAAGAAGTCATCGACATTATGGGGTATATATTCGATATACAACCAAGGCATTACATTGACATAACAACATACTCGAAGTTGCAAGTTCTTTTTCTCGTAGTCATGGTATAAAGTATAGTATGCAATTCTTGAATAAAAACGCATTTATATCGAGGGCCATGAATCACTCGCGTCGCTCAGGATTCTAACACTTGAATCACTCGCTATGCTGGTGATTCAATCATCATGAATCACTCCCTTTTTTTTTTTTTTTTGGTCGGGAAATCATCAAATGACTTCTCCCGCTCTGGGCGGAGCGGAAGGGCGTGTCAGACTCTTACTGACTAAAACCCACCCGTGTTCCTTCAGTTGCCTGTTGCCAGGGTCCCGGTATCCCTTTCGGACTATTCCGCAACCCTGGCAGATGAATCACTCCCTACGGTCGTGATTCAGTCGTTAGAATCCTTCGCTTGCTCGTGACTCACCTATGGCCCTCGCTTTAAATCCGTCCTTTATTCACTAATTGCATAATATACTATTAAAAGCAATGCAGACTTTATTTTATTTTTACTTTATTTATTTAATTTTATTTTTGAGTTTTAGAAGTATAGATACTTGGGTGTATATCCATGCTCGTAAATCCCCTCTATAACAAAAACTGTAGATGCTCACGCGCAAAAGGACATGTCTGGAAACATTCTGCAAAACTGTTTGTTAAACAAGGTTTATTTGAGCGTCACGTTGTGCAGTTATATGTACGAAGACGAGAGTACTTTCAAATCCTCATTATTGTGATACATTTAGGGTTCTGTACCTCACAAGGAAAAACGGAACCCTTTTAAGATCACTTCGTTGTCCGTAAGTCTGCCTAGCAGGACCCTGCCTTGGAGGTATCAAAATGAAATCAATATCAAATATATGTCGTTCTATGGTCCCTTAGAGATCTAAAAACTTCAAGCTTCTAAGTCAACGCAATAAAAAAATACAGCCATTTAAGGGACATATTTTGATACTAGCAAATAAAACATAACCTAAAGGTACTTCCCGTTAACCTGGAATCATGAAATTCAGCAAAAACAAGGTCTCACAACAAAAGTAAAGGAAAAAGTCTTAGAATCATTCATTTGTAGCTTTATCACATTGTTTTTTTGGGATTACAAACTTACATTTGCAGTTGGAGAATTTACCGTGACGTATATCGATGTATGGGAGAACATTTTTCAACAAAGAAGTTAAGTTTGTTCTCGGGATGAATTCATTCCAACTACGGAACCCTTCATTGTGCGTGGTCTGACACGCACTTAACCAGGTTTATTTCTGTATAAGACAATATGGGAACCTTCTGGTTACGGAAACATCAAAGATTCAACTGTTTTTTACTTTTGTTTCACCAAATAAATCTAAATAACCGCAGAACACTTGTACCGTTGCACAAGAGTTCTGCGGTTATTTAGAGTTAATTTATAACATTTGAAACGTTTTTTGCACAATATAAGCTACATATTTGCGTGCGTTACATTGTTCGCACAAAAAATACTGGTCGTTTTCCAACAAATGCTCAATGTTACTTAGTTTGATGTACGGAATGCGCAGATAAGGGCTTTCTTTTTTTTCTTTCTGTATATTCTATTAAAATAGTATAATTATTATTAATGTCTTACTCTATAAAAATTAATGAAAAGCAATAATTTTTTTACAGCCAAGAGCGAAAATAAAAATGGAACGGAAACAGCCCAAACAACGACTACAACCGCAGGTACTTCAATCATAAATACACAAAGATAAAAACACAGATAAAAATTATTCACAAAGATAAAAATTTTAATTATTTATGTTATAGTATACGTGTACCTAATTAAAGTTCTGTATAATATATGCTTCATACAGCATTTGGTTAGGTTAGGCTAGTTTTTAGTATTAAGATTGACTTTTTTTACAGCATCTACAACAGGCAATGGCACAGCCAGCTCCACGGCTGTTGCAACCTCTCAAGGTACTAATTTTAAAATAATCTTTGCCGTTACGATTCCCATCTACATAAGTCGTTAAAGCATGCAGACATAAGAAACTATCGCCGTAACGAGCTCTCGCGTTCGTTCGCTATTCGTACGTGCGATAAGGACAGCTGCAGATCCGACTGAATAGCCTAAGTAAACAGTCATAATTTGAGGTTCGGTTTTCGCCTATTTTGTCCTCCAATATTGGCCCAATTTAAAAGATATTTCATAAACGGAATAAGACGGATTTATACTATGTCCCTATGTTTTTCTTTTTTCATGAATAGTTGTCAAATTTCTACAATAGGCCTCTGTTGACAGGGGTCTAAACAGACAATTTTGAGCATTTTCAGAGGGTTATAGTGCTTATACAGATAACGATTATTTTACGGTAAAAATCATTACTTTAATGTCATAAACCAGACAACAAACAGGCGAGAGTGTTTGTATGGAGAAAAGACCGACCACATTTCCTCTTGAGACAAAAAAACAATCCTTCGATATCAAGTTGAAGCGGTGATTTCCCCGCCTCTCCTCTAAGTCACGGCAAGGTAGCGTTATAACAAAGAAAATTATTTAAAAAGCCATCATGTTAATTGTTCTGTCGTTCTAGTAAACGAAGATAAAACAGCTGGACACACGACTGACGAGAATTCAGAAGACGGAGACTCAGCTGCCAACGACTCAGAAGACGGAGACTCAGCTGCCAAGGATTCAGGAGGCGGAGACTCAGCTGACGAGGATTCAGAAGACGAAGACTCAGCTGACGAGGACTCAGCTGCCGACGACTCAGAATATGGAGACTCAGCTGACGAGGATTCAGAAGACGGAGACTCATCTGACGAGGATTCAGAAGACGGAAACTCAACGGTAACCGGTAGCAGTGGATCTCAAAGTGGTAATTATGAATTCGACTTACTTATAAGTATCGTTATAAACCAGTTGACATTATAATGAACTTTTCGTGAGAAGACTAATATCGGTTGGCGAGATGAAGTTGCGTTTACCCTAGGTCAGTTTTTGGATGGGTGAGCGTAGTTTTGACATATAAGAATGTGATATTTGGATTAAATTCAAATTGTTATTGCAGAATATCAGAGACCGATTGATTTGGTTAACTTGTAATCTGTACCGAACCTGCTTAGCCTAGCACAACAATAAAGTGATCGTTTCGCAAAATAGTGGTGTAGGCCAAGCAGCTTACACCCAAATATATTTTTAAATTTTATTTTCTAGTTGCTGGGTCGGGCCCGGGAGGAGCAGCAAATACAACGGGATCATCTCAAGGTAATAATGCAGATATAAATACTGTATTTTATATTTACGGAATAAATTGTTGTTATCAACTAATAAGTTAATTTTATTCTGTGGATGAGTTCATCTCAACCACAGAACCCTTCATTGTGCGTGGTCTGACACGCACTTGGCCGGGATTTTTTTGTGACTGTATTTACCTTTTTTGCACGAAAACGCGTTTCAATTGTTATCACTTACCTATAAATAACCGCAAACTACTTGTACCGGTGCATGCACTTATAAACAACATGTTTTGCGTGCGTTACATTTTTCGCACGATACATAAAGGTCATTTTCCAACAATCATTTTTGCACAATGTTACTTAGTTTGATGTACAGAATGCGCAGATAAGGGCTTCCTACACCCTGTATATTCTATTAAAATAGTATAATTATTATTAATGTCTTACTCTATAAAAAATAATGATAAGCAATATTTTTTTTACAGCCAAGAGCGAAAATAAAAATGGAACGGAAACAGCCCAAACAACGACTACAACCGCAGGTAGGTACTTCAATCATAAATACTTAACACAAAGATAAAGTTTTTTTATATTTTTATTATAATAGTATATGTTTACCTAATTAAAGTCCGGTATAATTACATGCTTCGAAGCATTTGGTTAGCTTAGTTGTTAGTAATAAGATTGAATTTTGTTTACAGCATCTACAACAGGCAATGGCATAGCCGGATCCACGGCTGTTGCAGACTCTGAAGGTAATATTTTTATAATTATCTTTGCCGTTACGATTCCCATCTGAGTCGTCAAAGCATGCAGACATTTCAGTATTCTAAGAGGAAAAGTGGTCGGTGAGACTTTTAAAATATGGTATTTGAAGAAACAAAATTATCGCTGTCACGAGCTCTCGCGTTCGTTCGCTATTCGTACGTGCGATAAGGACAGCTGCAGATCCGATTGAATGAATAGCTTTCGCCTATTTCCTCCTCCAATATTGGCCCAATATAAAAGATATTTCATTAACAGAATAAGACGGATATATACTATGTCCTTATGTTTTTTTTTTCATGAATAGTTGTCAAATTTCTACAATAGAGCTCTGTTGACAGGGGTCTAAACAGACAATTTTGAACATTTTCAGAGGGTGCTTCTACAGATAACGATTATTTTACGTTAAAAATCATTACTTTAATGTCATAAACCAGACAGCAAACAGACGAGAGTGTTTGTATGGAGAAAAGACCGACCACATTTCCTCTTGAGACAAAAAAACAATCCATCGATATCAAGTTGAAGCGGTGATTTCCCCGCCTCTCCTCTAAGTCACGGTAAGGTAGCGTTATAACAAAGAAAATTATTAAAAAAGCCATCATGTTAATTGTTCTGTCGTTCTAGTAAACGATGATAAAACAGCTGGAGACACGACTGACGAGAATTCAGAAGACGTAGACTCAGCTGCCAATGAATCAGAAGACGGAGACTCAGCTGCCGACGACTCAGAAGATGGAGACTCAACTGACGAGGATTCAGGAGGCGGAGACTCAGCTGACGAGGATTCAGCAGACGGAGACTCAGCTGCCGACGACTCAGAAGATGGAGACTCAGCTGACGAGGATTCAGAAGACGGAGTCTCATCTGACGAGGATTCAGAAGACGGCGACTCAACGGTAACCGGTAGCAGTGGATCTCAAAGTGGTAATTATGAATTCGACCTACTTATAAGTATCGTTTTATACCAGTTGATATTATTACGAACTTTTCGTGAGAAGACTAATATCGGTTGGCCAGATGAAGTTGTGTTTACCCTAGGTCAGTTTTTGGATGGGTGAGCATAATTTTGACACAAAAGTATGTGATATTTTGATTAAAGTCTAATTGTTATTGCAGAATATCAGAGACCGATTTATTTGGTTAACTTGTAATCTGTACCGAACCTGCTTAGCCTAGCACAACAATAAAGTCATCGTTTCGCAAAATAGTGGTGTTGGCCAAGTAGCTTACACCCAAATATATTTTTAAATTTTATTTTCTAGTTGCTGGGTCGGGCCCGGGAGGAGCAGCAAACACAACGGGATCATCTCAAGGTAATTATGCAGATATAAATACTGTCTTTTATATTTACAGAATAAATTGATGTTATCAACTAAAAAAATTCATTTTAGTTCTTGAGATGACTTCATCTCAACCACGGAACCCTTCATTGTCCGTGGTCTGACACGCACTTGGCCGGGGGTTTTTTGTGACTGTATTTTAGCTTTTTTGCACGAAAACGCGTTTCAATTGTTATAACTTACCTATAAATAACCGCAAACCACGCACTTATAAACAACATGTTTTGCGTGCGTTACATTTTTCGCACGATACATAAAGGTCCTTTTCCAACAATCATTTTTGCTCAATGTTACTTAGTTTGATGTACAGAATGCGCAGATAAGGGCTTTCTACACCCTGTTTATACTATTAAAATAGTATAATTATTATTAATGTCTTACTCTATAAAAAATAATGAAAAGCAATATTTTTTTTACAGCCAAGAGCGAAAATAAAAATGGAACGGAAACAGCCCAAACAACGACTACAACCGCAGGTACTTCAATCATAAATACTTAACACAAAGATATTTTTTTTTTTTTATATTATTATTATAATTGTATACGTTTACCTAATTAAAGTCCGGTATAATTATATACTTCGAAGCATTTGGTTAGCTTAGTTGTTAGTAATAAGATTGAATTTTGTTTACAGCATCTACAACAGGCAATGGCATAGCCGGATCCACGGCTGTTGCAGACTCTGAAGGTAATATTTTTATAATTATCTTTGCCGTTACGATTCCCATCTGAGTCGTCAAGCATGCAGACATTTCAGTATTCTAAGAGGAAAAGTGGTCGGTGAGACTTTTAAAATATGGAATTTGAAGAAAAAAAATTATCGCTGTCACGAGCTCTCGCGTTCGTTCGCTATTCGTACGTGCGATAAGGACAGCTGCAGATCCGATTGAATGAATAGCCTTAGTAAACAGTCAGAATTTGAGGTTCGGCTTTCGCCTATTTCCTCCTCCAATATTGGCCCAATATAAAAGATATTTCATTAACAGAATAAGACGGATATATACTATGTCCCTATGTTTTTTTTTTCATGAATAGTTGTCAAATTTCTACAATAGGCCTGTGTTAACAGGGGTCTAAACAGACAATTTTGAGCATTTTCAGAGGGTGCTTCTACACATAACGATTATTTTACGTTAAAAATCATTACTTTAATGTCATAAACCAGACAACAAACAGGCGAGAGTGTTTGTATGGAGAAAAGACCGACCACATTTCCTCTTGAGACAAAAAAACAATCCTTCGACATCAAGTTGAAGCGGTGGTTTCCCCGCCTCTCCTCTAAGTCACGGCAAGGTAGCGTTATAACAAAGAAAATTATTAGAAAAGCCATCATGTTAATTGTTCTGTCGTTCTAGTAAACGAAGATAAAACAGCTGGAGACACGACTGACGAAAATTCAGAAAACGGAGACTCAGCTGTTGACGACTCAGAAGACGGAGACTCAGCTGACGAGAATTCAGAAGACGGAGACTCAGCTGCCGACGACTCAGAAGATGGAGACTCAACTGAAGAGGATTCAGAAGACGAAGACTCAGCTGACATATGCTCAGAAGACGGAGACTCAGCTGACGAGGATTCAGAAGACGGAGACTCAACTGACGAGGATTCAGGAGGCGAAGACTCAGCTGACGAGGATTCAGAAGACGAAGACTCAGCTGACGAGGATTCCGCGGACGGAGACTCAGCTGCCGACGACTCAGAATATGGAGCCTCAGCTGACGAGGATTCAGAAGACGGAGACTCATCTGACGAGGATTCAGAAGACGGAAACTCAACGGTAACCGGTAGCAGTGGATCTCAAAGTGGTAATTATGAATTCGACCTACTTTTAGGTATCTTTTTAAACCAGTTGATATTATTACGAACTTGTCGTGAGAAGACTAATATCGGTTGGCGAGATGAAGTTGCGTTTACCCTAGGTCAGTTTTTGGATGGGTGAGCGTATTTTTGAAATATAAGAATGTGATATTTTGATTAAATTCAAATTGTTATTACAGAATATCAGAGACCGATTCATTTGGTTAACTTGTAATCTGTACCGAACCTGCTTAGCCTAGCACAACAAAAAAGTGATCGTTTCGCAAAAAAGTGGTGTAGTGCAAGCAGCTTACACCCAAATATATTTTTAAATTTTATTTTCGGTAACAGGAATTATAGAATGTTGCGCAATAGAATTACCTTCACAAAAACTTACAATCCTATGTGTGTATAGACCACCAAAAATCACGAATCTACACCAATTTTATGAAAACCTAGACATTATACTTAAAAAGATTTCCAAACCAAACAAAAAAATAATTATGTGCGGAGATTTTAATATAGATATTCTGAAAAAAAATAGAATTAGCATGGATTTTGAATATTTTCTGATGAACTACGATTTGAAGCTAGAAATATATAAACCAACTAGACCTCATAGTAAAACGTGCTTAGATAATTTTGCGCACAATTCAAAACAAAGCTGCCAAAGTGAAATAATAGACTTCGGATTATCCGATCGTACTGCTCAAATATTGTCTATGAAAGTTAGTAAGTTTAGTCAAATGAAAACATGGAAAACATCAAGACGAGACATATCTGAAGAAAATTTAATTATCTTTAGAAATCATCTCCAAAACTTATCGTTTTCAGACATATATACCACAGAGGATCCAAATGAAGCCTATGATAACTTTTTAGAAATATTTCACCTCCTGTATGAACTATGCTTCCCCTTCAAAACAGTCACATTAAGATCTGAAAAAAATATCAAATGGGTATCTAGAGGTATTAGAATCTGCAGCAAAAAACAACGCCAATTACTCTGGAAACAAAGACTTAATCCTACTAGTGAAAATAAAACGACGTTTAAAGAGTACTCAAAAAAATTTAAAAAAATTATCAAACTAACCCAGAAAGCACAGAACAATTTTCTAATTAAAAATTCCAAAAATAAATCTAAAACATCCTGGCAAATAATAAATAGTACAAAGTCTATAAGTGAACCCATAACAAGAATAAAAAAACATGATTTATTAATAACTGACCCTAAGGAAATAGCTCAATCATTCAACGATTTCTTTATTGATCAGATCTCAGATCCACCCCTAAACACAACTAAAAATACTGTAAGAATAACGCATAACCCTCATTCTATTTTTATGGCCCCCGTTGTCCCTCAAGACATTATAAGGGTGATCAAATCTTTAAAAAACAAGAAGAGTTATGGGTATGACGGTATTTCAACAAACGTTATAAAATTTGTCTTTGCTACTATAGCCACCCTCTAAGCCACATTATTAACGCAAGCATATCCGCTGGAAAATTCCCCGATAGTCTTAAAACCACAATAGTTAAACCACTCCATAAGAAGAACAATAAAGAAGACATGGCTAATTTTAGACCAATAGCTTTAATCCCCGTATTTTCCAAAATCATTGAAAAAGTAATTTATGAGTCATTTTACTCATTTTTGACCAAATACAATATATTATGTGAGGAACAAAAAGGTTTTCGTAAAAATAAAAATATAAACATGGCCATATACGATCTTATAAATAAAATAATGGTTAATGTGGATAAAAAAATACCAATTTGTGCCATTTTTACAGACATGACCAAAGCTTTTGATTTCGTGAACCATGAAACGCTTTTGGCCAAACTTGATGCTTACGGTATACGAGGGAATGCTCTACGTTTAATAAAATCGTATCTAAGTGGGCGTCTTCAATATACAGAAATCTCTAAAATATGCGTCAAATCAAAACGTGAGGTTAGATATTTATCTGGTCCTAGGGAAATTAAATATGGCGTTCCGCAGGGCAGCGTTCTAGGGCCATTATTATTCTTGCTAAATATAAACGATCTACCCCGACACATCTCATACCCTTGTGTGTTATTTGCCGATGACAGTACGATCCTCATAGACTGCCTCAACAAGGAGCTTTATGAAAATGAAATAAATAATTCTCTAAAATTAATAATAAACTGGCTCAACGGAAATAATCTTATCATAAACCTTAACAAAACAAATATAATGCATTTCTATCAAAAAATTCTTCCTTTAAACCTAAAAATTAATTATAATGGACAAACTATTGATAGCGTTAACGTGGCAAAATTTTTGGGTATATTTATTGATAGTCAATTAACTTGGAAACCGCAGGCTGAAGAAGTTTGCAAAAGATTAAGCACGTCCGCGTATGCTCTCTACAATCTGTTCAAGAAAGTTAACGTTGATACATTAATGGTTGCATATCATGGTTTGGTGGTCTCTTTTCTAAGGTTTGGTGTAGTATTTTGGGGTAATTGTACCAAAAGGGAGTCTATATTTAAAGCCCAAAAACGGTGCATAAGATCCATTTTTAATCTCAAGGTTACAGATAGTTGCATTCCTTTTTTCAAGAAATACAAAATACTAACTTTTCCCAGTATATACATTCTCGAAGTAGCTATCTTCGTTAAAACTAACAAGCATCTATTTCCGGCCTTAAATGATACGAGGATGCGAATTACTGCCATGAGATCAAAATATCAGAGTCTATTGTGTACTGGTAGATATAACACTGTTTTGCTTAAAAAAAACATTATTGGTATGGCACCTATTTTATTTAACAAATTGCCAAATTGTATTAAGGATTAGCCCTTAATCAAGTTTAAGAAACTCTTGTCGTCGTTGCTGACAGAGAAATGTTATTACTCAGTTACCGATTTTATAAATGATGAATTGTAATATTTTACTTCTCTGTATCTCATACAATAAGCAAATAATCTCAGACTTAGCTGATCCATGATCTAATTTTCAATTTAAGTACCTACCTAGTTTCTAAATTATCTGTAAGTTATCCACTATATTTTTGTATGCCAACAGGCAGAATGTACTGGGAATATATCTTAAACGAACACCCTTATTGTAACACCTGCATTCTATACAAATAAAGAAATTTTTTTTTTTTTTTTTTTTCTAGTTGCTGGGTCGGGCCCGGGAGGAGCAGCAAACACAACGGGATCATCTCAAGGTAATTATGCAGTTATAAATACTGTATTTTATATTTACAGAATAAATTGATGTTTCTCAATCAAAAAGTTACATTTTGGTTCTTGGGATGAGTTCATCTCAACCAAGGAACCCTTCATTGTCCGTAGTCTGACACGCACTTGGCCGGGGGTTTTGTGACTGTATTTTACCTTGTTTGCACGAAAACGCGTTTCAATTGTTATCACTTACCTATAAATAACCGAAAACCACTTGTACCGGTACACGCACTTATAAACAACATGTTTTGCGTGCGTTACATTTTTCGCACGATACATAAAGGTCATTTTCCAAAAATCATTTTTGCTCAATGTTACTTAGTTTGATGTACAGAATGCGCAGATAAAGGCTTTCTACACCCTGTATATTCTATTAAAATAGTATAATTATTATTGATGTCTTACTCTATAAAAATTAATGAAAAGCAATATTTTTTTTACAGCCAAGAGCGAAAATAAAAATGGAACGGAAACAGCCCAAACAACGACTACAACCGCAGGTACTTCAATCATAAATACTTAACACAAAGATAAAGTTTTTTTTATATTATTATTATAATAGTATACGTTTACCTAATTAAAGTCCGGTATAATTACATGCGTCGAAGCATTTGGTTAGCTTAGTTGTTAGTAATAAGATTGAATTTTGTTTACAGCATCTACAACAGGCAATGGCATAGCCGGATCTACGGCTGTTGCAGACTCTGAAGGTAATATTTTTATAATTATCTTTGACGTAACGATTCCTATCTGAGTCGTCAAAGCATGCAGACATTTCAGTATTCTAAGAGGAAAAGCGGTCGGTGAGACTTTTGATAATTTGGTATGTGAAGAAAAAATATTATCGCTGTCACGAGCTCTCGCGTTCGTTCGCTATTCCTACGTACGATAAGGACAGCTGTAGATCCGACTGAATGAATAGCCTAAGTAAACAGTCATAATTTGAGGTTCGGCTTTCACCTATTTCCTCCTCCAATATTGGCCCAATTTAAAAGATATTTCACAAACGGAATAAGAGGGATTATGTACTATGTCCCTATGTTTTTCTTTTTTCATGAATAATTGTCAAAATTCTACAATAAGCCTCTGTTGACAGGGGTCTAAACAGACAATTTTGAGCATTTTCAGAGGGTTATACTGCTTCTACAGATAACGATTATTTAACGTTAAAAATCATTACTTTAATGTCATAAACCAGACAGCAAACAGGCGAGAGTGTTTGTATGGAGAAAAGACCGACCACATTTCCTCTTGAGACAAAAAAACAATCCTTCGACATCAAGTTGAAGCGGTGATTTCCCCGCCTCTCCTCTAAGTCACGGCAAGGTAGCGTTATAAGAAAGAAATTTATTAAAAAAGCCATCATGTTAATTGTTCTGTCGTTCTAATAAACGATGATAAAACAGCTGGAGACACGACTGACGAGAATTCAGAAGACGGAGACTCAGCTGCCAACGACTCAGAAGATGAAGACTCAGCTGCCGACGACTCAGAAGATGGAGACTCAACTGACGAGGATTCAGGAGGCGGAGACTCAGCTGACGAGGATTCAGAAGACGAAGACTCAGCTGACGAGGATTCAGCAGACGGAGACTCAGCTGCCGACGACTCAGAAGATGGAGACTCAACTGACGAGGATTCAGAAGACAGAGACTCAACGGTAACCGGTAGCAGTGGATCTCAAAGTGGTAATTATGAATTCGACCTACTTTTAGGTATCTTTTTAAACCAGTTGATATTATTACGAACTTGTCGTGGGAAGACTAATATCGGTTGGCGAGATGAAGTTGCGTTTACCCTAGGTCAGTTTTTGGACGGGTGAGCGTATTTTTGAAATATAAGAATGTGATATTTTGATTAAATTCAAATTGTTATTACAGAATATCAGAGACCGATTCATTTGGTTAACTTGTAATCTGTACCGAACCTGCTTAGCCTAGCACAACAAAAAAGTGATCGTTTCGCAAAATAGTGGTGTTGGCCAAGCAGCTTACACCCAAATATATTTTTAAATTTTATTTTCTAGTTGCTGGGTCGGGCCCGGGAGGAGCAGCAAACACAACGGGATCATCTCAAGGTAATTATGCAGACATAAATACTGTATTTTATATTTACAGAATAAATTGATGTTATCAACTAAAAAGTTACATTTTGGTTCTTGGGATGAGTTCATCTCAACCAAGGAACCCTTCATTGTCAGTGGTCTGACACGCACTTGGCCGGGGGTTTTTTGTGACTGTATTTTACCTTTTTTGCACGATAACGCGTTTCAATTGTTATAACTTACCTATAAATAACCGCAAACCTCTTGCACTGGTGCACGCACTTATAAACAACATGTTTTGCGTGCGTTACATTTTTTGCACGATACATAAAGGTCCTTTTCCAACAAACATTTTTGCTCAATGTTACTTAGTTTGATGTACAGAATGCGCAGATAAGGGCTTTCTACACCCTGTTTATTCTATTAAAATAGTATAATTATTATTAATGTCTTACTCTATAAAAATTAATGAAAAGCAATATTTTTTTTACAGCCAAGAGCGAAAATAAAAATGGAACGGAAACAGCCGAAACAACGACTACAACCGCAGGTACTTCAATCATAAATACTTAACACAAAGATAAAGTTTTTTTTTATATTATTATTATAATAGTATACGTTTACCTAATTAGAGTCCGGTATAATTACATGCGTCGAAGCATTTGGTTAGCTTAGTTGTTAGTAATAAGATTGAATTTTGTTTACAGCATCTACAACAGGCAATGGCATAGCCGGATCTACGGCTGTTGCAGACTCTGAAGGTAATATTTTAACTCCAATATTGGCCCAATATAAAAGATATTTCATTAACAGAATGAGACGGATATATACTATGTCCCTATGTTTTTTTTTTCATGAATAGTTGTCAAATTTCTACAATAGGCCTGTGTTAACAGGGGTCTAAACAGACAATTTTGAGCATTTTCAGAGGGTGCTTCTACACATAACGATTATTTTACGTTAAAAATCATTACTTTAATGTCATAAACCAGACAACAAACAGGCGAGAGTGTTTGTATGGAGAAAAGACCGACCACATTTCCTCTTGAGACAAAAAAACAATCCTTCGACATCAAGTTGAAGCAGTGGTTTCCCCGCCTCTCCTCTAAGTCACGGCAAGGTAGCGTTGTAACAAAGAAAATTATTAGAAGAGCCATCATGTTAATTGTTCTGTCGTTCTAGTAAACGAAGATAAAACAGCTGGAGACACGACTGACAAAAATTCAGAAAACGGAGACTCAGCTGTTGACGACTCAGAAGACGGAGACTCAGCTGACGAGAATTCAGAAGACGGAGACTCAGCTGCCGACGACTCAGAAGATGGAGACTCAACTGAAGAGGATTCAGAAGACGAAGACTCAGCTGACATATGCTCAGAAGACGGAGACTCAGCTGACGAGGATTCAGAAGACGGAGACTCAACTGACGAGGATTCAGGAGGCGAAGACTCAGCTGACGAGGATTCAGAAGACGAAGACTCAGCTGACAAGGATTCCGCGGACGGAGACTCAGCTGCCGACGACTCAGAATATGGAGACTCAGCTGACAAGGATTCAGAAGACGGAGACTCATCTGACGAGGATTCAGAAGACGGAAACTCAACGGTAACCGGTAGCAGTGGATCTCAAAGTGGTAATTATGAATTCGACTTACTTATAAGTATCGTTATAAACCAGTTGATATTATAATGAACTTTTCGTGAGAAGACTAATATCGGTTGGCGAGATGAAGTTGCGTTTACCCTAGGTCAGTTTTTGGATGGGTGAGCGTATTTTTAACATATAAGAATGTGATATTTTGATTAAATTCAAATTGTTATTGCAGAATATCAGAGACCGATTCATTTGGTTAACTTGTAATCTGTACCGAACCTGCTTAGCCTAGCACAACAAAAAAGTGATCGTTTCGCAAAAAAGTGGTGTAGTTCAAGCAGCTTACACCCAAATATATTTTTAAATTTTATTTTCTAGTTGCTGGGTCGGGCCCGGGAGGAGCAGCAAACACAACGGGATCATCTCAAGGTAATTATGCAGTTATAAATACTGTATTTTATATTTACAGAATAAATTGATGTTTCTAAATCAAAAAGTTACATTTTGGTTCTTGGAATGAGTTCATCTCAACCCAGGAACCCTTCATTGTCCGTGGTCTGACACGCACTTGGCCGGGGGTTTTGTGACTGTATTTTACCTTGTTTGCACGAAAACGCGTTTCAATTGTTATCACTTACCTATAAATAACCGAAAACCACTTGTACCGGTACACGCACTTATAAACAACATGTTTTGCGTGCGTTACATTTTTCGCACGATACATAAAGGTCATTTTCCAACAATCATTTTTGATCAATGTTACTTAGTTTGATGTACAGAATGCGCAGATAAGGGCTTTCTACACCCTGTATATTCTATTAAAATAGTATAATTATTATTGATGTCTTACTCTATAAAAATTAATGAAAAGCAATATTTTTTTTACAGCCAAGAGCGAAAATAAAAATGGAACGGAAACAGCCCAAACAACGACTACAACCGCAGGTACTTCAATCATAAATACTTAACACAAAGATAAAGTTTTTTTTATATTATTATTATAATAGTATACGTTTACCTAATTAAAGTCCGGTATAATTAAATGCGTCGAAGCATTTGGTTAGCTTAGTTGTTAGTAATAAGATTGAATTTTGTTTACAGCATCTACAACAGGCAATGGCATAGCCGGATCTACGGCTGTTGCAGACTCTGAAGGTAATAATTTTATAATTATCTTTGACGTAACGATTCCTATCTGAGTCGTCAAAGCATGCAGACATTTCAGTATTCTAAGAGGAAAAGCGATCGGTGAGACTTTTGATAATTTGGTATGTGAAGAAAAAATATTATCGCTGTCACGAGCTCTCGCGTTCGTTCGCTATTCCTACGTACGTTAAGGACAGCTGTAGATCCGACTGAATGAATAGCCTAAGTAAACAGTCATAATTTGAGGTTCGGCTTTCACCTATTTCCTCCTCCAATATTGGCCCAATTTAAAAGATATTTCATAAACGGAATAAGAGGGATTATGTACTATGTCCCTATGTTTTTTTTTTTACATGAATAATTGTCAAAATTCTACAATAGGCCTCTGTTGACAGGGGTCTAAACAGACAATTTTGAGCATTTTCAGAGGGTTATACTGCTTCTACAGATAACGATTATTTAACGTTAAAAATCAATACTTTAATGTCATAAACCAGACAGCAAACAGGCGAGAGTGTTTGTATGGAGAAAAGACCGACCACATTTCCTCTTGAGACAAAAAAACAATCCTTCGACATCAAGTTGAAGCGGTGATTTCCCCGCCTCTCCTCTAAGTCACGGCAAGGTAGCGTTATAAGAAAGAAATTTATTAAAAAAGCCATCATGTTAATTGTTCTGTCGTTCTAATAAACGATGATAAAACAGCTGGAGACACGACTGACGAGAATTCAGAAGACGTAGACTCAGCTGCCAACGAATCAGAAGACGGAGACTCAGCTGCCGACGACTCAGAAGATGGAGACTCAACTGACGAGGATTCAGGAGGCGGAGACTCAGCTGACGAGGATTCAGCAGACGGAGACTCAGCTGCCGACGACTCAGAAGATGGAGACTCAGCTGACGAGGATTCAGAAGACGGAGTCTCATCTGACGAGGATTCAGAAGACGGAGACTCAACGGTTACCGGTAGCAGTGGATCTCAAAGTGGTAATTATGAATTCGACCTACTTATAAGTATCGTTTTATACCAGTTGATATTATTACGAACTTTTCGTGAGAAGACTAATATCGGTTGGCCAGATGAAGTTGTGTATACCCTAGGTCAGTTTTTGGATGGGTGAGCGTATTTTTGAAATATAAGAATGTGATATTTTGATTAAATTCAAATTGTTATTACAGAATATCAGAGACCGATTCATTTGGTTAACTTGTAATCTGTACCGAACCTGCTTAGCCTAGCACAACAAAAAAGTGATCGTTTCGCAAAAAAGTGGTGTAGTGCAAGCAGCTTACACCCAAATATATTTTTAAATTTTATTTTCTAGTTGCTGGGTCGGGCCCGGGAGGAGCAGCAAACACAACGGGATCATCTCAAGGTAATTATGCAGATATAAATACTGTCTTTTATATTAACAGAATAAATTGATGTTATCAACTAAAAAAATTCATTTTGGTTCTTGAGATGACTTCATCTCAACCACGGAACCCTTCATTGTCCGTGGTCTGACACGCACTTGGCCGGGGGTTTTTTGTGACTTTATTTTACCTTTTTTGCACGAAAACGCGTTTCAATTGTTATAACTTACCTATAAATAACCGCAAACCACGCACTTATAAACAACATGTTTTGCGTGCGTTACATTTTTCGCACGATACATAAAGGTCCTTTTTCGACAATCATTTTTGCTCAATGTTACTTAGTTTGATGTACAGAATGCGCAGATAAGGGCTTTCTACACCTTGTATATTCTATTAAAATAGTATAATTATTATTGATGTCTTACTCTATAAAAATTAATGAAAAGCAATATTTTTTTTACAGCCAAGAGCGAAAATAAAAATGGAACGGAAACAGCCGAAACAACGACTACAACCGCAGGTACTTCAATCATAAATACTTAACACAAAGATAAAGTTTTTTTTTATATTATTATTATAATAGTATACGTTTACCTAATTAGAGTCCGGTATAATTACATGCGTCGAAGCATTTGGTTAGCTTAGTTGTTAGTAATAAGATTGAATTTTGTTTACAGCATCTACAACAGGCAATGGCATAGCCGGATCTACGGCTGTTGCAGACTCTGAAGGTAATAATTTTATAATTATCTTTGACGTAACGATTCCTATCTGAGTCGTCAAAGCATGCAGACATTTCAGTATTCTAGAGGAAAAGCGATCGGTGAGACTTTTGATAATTTGGTATGTGAAGAAAAAATATTATCGCTGTCACGAGCTCTCGCGTTCGTTCGCGATTCCTACGTACGATAAGGACAGCTGTAGATCCGACTGAATGAATAGTCTAAGTAAACAGTCATAATTTGAGGTTCGGCTTTCACCTATTTCCTCCTCCAATATTGGCCCAATTTAAAAGATATTTCATAAACGGAATAAGAGGGATTATGTACTATGTCCCTATGTTTTTCTTTTTTCATGAATAATTGTCAAAATTCTACAATAGGCCTCTGTTGACAGGGGTCTAAACAGACAATTTTGAGCATTTTCAGAGGGTTATACTGCTTCTACAGATAACGATTATTTAACGTTAAAAATCAATACTTTAATGTCATAAACCAGACAGCAAACAGGCGAGAGTGTTTGTATGGAGAAAAGACCGACCACATTTCCTCTTGAGACAAAAAAACAATCCTTCGACATCAAGTTGAAGCGGTGATTTCCCCGCCTCTCCTCTAAGTCACGGCAAGGTAGCGTTATAAGAAAGAAATTTATTAAAAAAGCCATCATGTTAATTGTTCTGTCGTTCTAATAAACGATGATAAAACAGCTGGAGACACGACTGACGAGAATTCAGAAGACGTAGACTCAGCTGCCAACGAATCAGAAGACGGAGACTCAGCTGCCGACGACTCAGAAGATGGAGACTCAACTGACGAGGATTCAGGAGGCGGAGACTCAGCTGACGAGGATTCAGCAGACGGAGACTCAGCTGCCGACGACTCAGAAGATGGAGACTCAGCTGACGAGGATTCAGAAGACGGAGTCTCATCTGACGAGGATTCAGAAGACGGAGACTCAACGGTTACCGGTAGCAGTGGATCTCAAAGTGGTAATTATGAATTCGACCTACTTATAAGTATCGTTTTATACCAGTTGATATTATTACGAACTTTTCGTGAGAAGACTAATATCGGTTGGCCAGATGAAGTTGTGTATACGCTAGGTCAGTTTTTGGATGGGTGAGCGTAATTTTGACACAAAAGTATGTGATATTTTGATAAAAGTCTAATTGTTATTGCAGAATATCAGAGACCGATTTATTTGGTTAACTTGTAATCTGTACCGAACCTGCTTAGCCTAGCACAACAATAAAGTCATCGTTTCGCAAAATAGTGGTGTTGGCCAAGCAGCTTACACCCAAATATATTTTTAAATTTTATTTTCTAGTTGCTGGGTCGGGCCCGGGAGGAGCAGCAAACACAACGGGATCATCTCAAGGTAATTATGCAGATATAAATACTGTCTTTTATATTAACAGAATAAATTGATGTTATCAACTAAAAAAATTCATTTTGGTTCTTGAGATGACTTCATCTCAACCACGGAACCCTTCATTGTCCGTGGTCTGACACGCACTTGGCCGGGGGTTTTCTGTGACTTTATTTTACCTTTTTTGCACGAAAACGCGTTTCAATTGTTATAACTTACCTATAAATAACCGCAAACCACGCACTTATAAACAACATGTTTTGCGTGCGTTACATTTTTCGCACGATACATAAAGGTCCTTTTCCGACAATCATTTTTGCTCAATGTTACTTAGTTTGATGTACAGAATGCGCAGATAAGGGCTTTCTACACCTTGTATATTCTATTAAAATAGTATAATTATTATTGATGTCTTACTCTATAAAAATTAATGAAAAGCAATATTTTTTTTACAGCCAAGAGCGAAAATAAAAATGGAACGGAAACAGCCGAAACAACGACTACAACCGCAGGTACTTCAATCATAAATACTTAACATAAAGATATTTTTTTTTTTAAATTATGATTATAATAGTATACGTTTATCTAATTAAAGTCCGGTATAATTACATGCGTCGAAGCATTTGGTTAGCTTAGTTGTTAGTAATAAGATTGAATTTTGTTTACAGCATCTACAACAGGCAATGGCATAGCCGGATCCACGGCTGTTGCAGACTCTGAAGGTAATATTTTTATAATTATCTTTGCCGTTACGATTCCCATCTGAGTCGTCAAGCATACAGACATTTCAGTATTCTAAGAGGAAAAGTGGTCGGTGAGACTTTTAAAATATGGAATTTGAAGAAAAAAATTATCGCTGTCACGAGCTCTCGCGTTCGTTCGCTATTCGTACGTGCGATAAGGACAGCTGCAGATCCGATTGAATGAATAGCCTTAGTAAACAGTCAGAATTTGAGGTTCGGCTTTCGCCTATTTCCTCCTCCAATATTGGTCCAATATAAAAGATATTTCATTAACAGAATAAGACGGATATATAATATGTCCTTATGTTTTTTTTTTTTCATGAATAGTTGTCAAATTTCTACAATAGACCTCTGTTGACAGGGGTCTAAACAGACAATTTTGAACATTTTCAGAGGGTGCTTCTACAGATAACGATTATTTTACGTTAAAAATCATTACTTTAATGTCATAAACCAGACAGCAAACAGGCGAGAGTGTTTGTATGGAGAAAAGACCGACCACATTTCCTCTTGAGACAAAAAAACAATCCATCGATATCAAATTGAAGCGGTGATTTCCCCGCCTCTCCTTAAAAAAGCCATCATGTTAATTGTTCTGTCGTTCTAGTAAACGATGATAAAACAGCTGGAGACACGACTGACGAGAATTCAGAAGACGTAGACTCAGCTGCCAACGAATCAGAAGACGGAGACTCAGCTGCCGACGACTCAGAAGATGGAGACTCAACTGACGAGGATTCAGGAGGCGGAGACTCAGCTGACGAGGATTCAGCAGACGGAGACTCAGCTGCCGACGACTCAGAAGATGGAGACTCAGCTGACGAGGATTCAGAAGACGGAGTCTCATCTGACGAGGATTCAGAAGACGGAGACTCAACGGTAACCGGTAGCAGTGGATCTCAAAGTGGTAATTATGAATTCGACCTACTTATAAGTATCGTTTTATACCAGTTGATATTATTACGAACTTTTCGTGAGAAGACTAATATCGGTTGGCCAGATGAAGTTGTGTATACGCTAGGTCAGTTTTTGGATGGGTGAGCGTAATTTTGACACAAAAGTATGTGATATTTTGATAAAAGTCTAATTGTTATTGCAGAATATCAGAGACCGATTTATTTGGTTAACTTGTAATCTGTACCGAACCTGCTTAGCCTAGCACAACAATAAAGTCATCGTTTCGCAAAATAGTGGTGTTGGCCAAGCAGCTTACACCCAAATATATTTTTAAATTTTATTTTCTAGTTGCTGGGTCGGGCCCGGGAGGAGCAGCAAACACAACGGGATCATCTCAAGGTAATTATGCAGATATAAATACTGTCTTTTATATTAACAGAATAAATTGATGTTATCAACTAAAAAAATTCATTTTGGTTCTTGAGATGACTTCATCTCAACCACGGAACCCTTCATTGTCCGTGGTCTGACACGCACTTGGCCGGGGGTTTTTTGTGACTTTATTTTACCTTTTTTGCACGAAAACGCGTTTCAATTGTTATAACTTACCTATAAATAACCGCAAACCACGCACTTATAAACAACATGTTTTGCGTGCGTTACATTTTTCGCACGATACATAAAGGTCCTTTTCCGACAATCATTTTTGCTCAATGTTACTTAGTTTGATGTACAGAATGCGCAGATAAGGGCTTTCTACACCTTGTATATTCTATTAAAATAGTATAATTATTATTGATGTCTTACTCTATAAAAATTAATGAAAAGCAATATTTTTTTTACAGCCAAGAGCGAAAATAAAAATGGAACGGAAACAGCCGAAACAACGACTACAACCGCAGGTACTTCAATCATAAATACTTAACACAAAGATAAAGTTTTTTTTTATATTATTATTATAATAGTATACGTTTACCTAATTAGAGTCCGGTATAATTACATGCGTCGAAGCATTTGGTTAGCTTAGTTGTTAGTAATAAGATTGAATTTTGTTTACAGCATCTACAACAGGCAATGGCATAGCCGGATCTACGGCTGTTGCAGACTCTGAAGGTAATATTTTTATAATTATCTTTGACGTAATGATTCCTATCTGAGTCGTCAAAGCATGCAGACATTTCAGTATTCTAAGAAGAAAAGCGGTCGGTGAGACTTTTGATAATTTGGTATGTGAAGAAAAAATATTATCGCTGTCACGAGCTCTCGCGTTCGTTCGCTATTCCTACGTACGTTAAGGACAGCTGTAGATCCGACTGAATGAATAGCCTAAGTAAACAGTCATAATTTGAGGTTCGGCTTTCACCTATTTCCTCCTCCAATATTGGCCCAATTTAAAAGATATTTCATAAACGGAATAAGAGGGATTATGTACTATGTCCCTATGTTTTTTTTTTTACATGAATAATTGTCAAAATTCTACAATAGGCCTCTGTTGACAGGGGTCTAAACAGACAATTTTGAGCATTTTCAGAGGGTTATACTGCTTCTACAGATAACGATTATTTAACGTTAAAAATCAATACTTTAATGTCATAAACCAGACAGCAAACAGGCGACAGTGTTTGTATGGAGAAAAGACCGACCACATTTCCTCTTGAGACAAAAAAACAATCCTTCGACATCAAGTTGAAGCGGTGATTTCCCCGCCTCTCCTCTAAGTCACGGCAAGGTAGCGTTATAAGAAAGAAATTTATTAAAAAAGCCATCATGTTAATTGTTCTGTCGTTCTAATAAACGATGATAAAACAGCTGGAGACACGACTGACGAGAATTCAGAAGACGGAGACTCAGCTGCCGAAGACTCAGAAGATGGAGACTCAACTGACGAGGATTCAGGAAGCGGAGACTCAGCTGACGAGGATTCAGAAGACGAAGACTCAGCTGACGAGGATTCAGCAGACGGAGACTCAGCTGCCGACGCCTCAGAAGATGGAGACTCAACTGACGAGGATTCAGAAGACGGAGACTCAACGGTAACCGGTAGCAGTGGATCTCAAAGTGGTAATTATGAATTCGACCTACTTTTAGGTATCTTTTGAAACCAGTTGGTATTATTACAAACTTGTCGTGAGAAGACTAATATCGGTTGGCAAGATGAAGTTGCGTTTACCCTAGGTCAGTTTTTGGATGGGTGAGCGTATTTTTGAAATATAAGAATGTGATATTTTGATTAAATTCAAATTGTTATTACAGAATATCAGAGACCGATTCATTTGGTTAACTTGTAATCTGTACCGAACCTGCTTAGCCTAGCACAACAAAAAAGTGATCGTTTCGCAAAAAAGTGGTGTAGTGCAAGCAGCTTACACCCAAATATATTTTTAAATTTTATTTTCTAGTTGCTGGGTCGGGCCCGGGAGGAGCAGCAAACACAACGGGATCATCTCAAGGTAATTATGCAGATATAAATACTGTATTTTATATTTACAGAATAAATTGATGTTATCAACTAAAAAGTTACATTTTGGTTCTTGGGATGAGTTCATCTCAACCAAGGAACCCTTCATTGTCCGTGGTCTGACACGCACTTGGCCGGGGGTTTTTTGTGACTGTATTTTACCTTTTTTGCACGAAAACGCGTTTCAATTGTTATAACTTACCTATAAATAACCGCAAACCACTTGCAATGGTGCACGCACTTATAAACAACATGTTTTGCGTGCGTTACATTTTTTGCACGATACATAAAGGTCCTTTTCCAACAATCATTTTTGCTCAATGTTACTTAGTTTGATGTACAGAATGCGCAGATAAGGGCTTTCTACACCCTGTTTATTCTATTAAAATAGTATAATTATTATTAATGTCTTACTCTATATAAATTAATGAAAAGCAATATTTTTTTTACAGCCAAGAGCGAAAATAAAAATGGAACGGAAACAGCCCAAACAACGACTACAACCGCAGGTACTTCAATCATAAATACTTAACACAAAGATATTTTTTTTTTTTATATTATGATTATAATAGTATACGTTTATCTAATTAAAGTCCGGTATAATTACATGCGTCGAAGCATTTGGTTAGCTTAGTTGTTAGTAATAAGATTGAATTTTGTTTACAGCATCTACAACAGGCAATGGCATAGCCGGATCCACGGCTGTTGCAGACTCTGAAGGTAATATTTTTATAATTATCTTTGCCGTTACGATTCCCATCTGAGTCGTCAAGCATACAGACATTTCAGTATTCTAAGAGGAAAAGTGGTCGGTGAGACTTTTAAAATATGGAATTTGAAGAAAAAAATTATCGCTGTCACGAGCTCTCGCGTTCGTTCGCTATTCGTACGTGCGATAAGGACAGCTGCAGATCCGATTGAATGAATAGCCTTAGTAAACAGTCAGAATTTGAGGTTCGGCTTTCGCCTATTTCCTCCTCCAATATTGGTCCAATATAAAAGATATTTCATTAACAGAATAAGACGGATATATAATATGTCCTTATGTTTTTTTTTTTTCATGAATAGTTGTCAAATTTCTACAATAGACCTCTGTTGACAGGGGTCTAAACAGACAATTTTGAACATTTTCAGAGGGTGCTTCTACAGATAACGATTATTTTACGTTAAAAATCATTACTTTAATGTCATAAACCAGACAGCAAACAGGCGAGAGTGTTTGTATGGAGAAAAGACCGACCACATTTCCTCTTGAGACAAAAAAACAATCCATCGATATCAAATTGAAGCGGTGATTTCCCCGCCTCTCCTTAAAAAAGCCATCATGTTAATTGTTCTGTCGTTCTAGTAAACGATGATAAAACAGCTGGAGACACGACTGACGAGAATTCAGAAGATGTAGACTCAGCTGCCAACGAATCAGAAGACGGAGACTCAGCTGCCGACGACTCAGAAGATGGAGACTCAACTGACGAGGATTCAGGAGGCGGAGACTCAGCTGACGAGGATTCAGCAGACGGAGACTCAGCTGCCGACGACTCAGAAGATGGAGACTCAGCTGACGAGGATTCAGAAGACGGAGTCTCATCTGACGAGGATTCAGAAGACGGAGACTCAACGGTAACCGGTAGCAGTGGATCTCAAAGTGGTAATTATGAATTCGACCTACTTATAAGTATAGTTTTATACCAGTTGATATTATTACGAACTTTTCGTGAGAAGACTAATATCGGTTGGCCAGATGAAGTTGTGTATACGCTAGGTCAGTTTTTGGATGGGTGAGCGTAATTTTGACACAAAAGTATGTGATATTTTGATAAAAGTCTAATTGTTATTGCAGAATATCAGAGACCGATTTATTTGGTTAACTTGTAATCTGTACCGAACCTGCTTAGCCTAGCACAACAATAAAGTCATCGTTTCGCAAAATAGTGGTGTTGGCCAAGCAGCTTACACCCAAATATATTTTTAAATTTTATTTTCTAGTTGCTGGGTCGGGCCCGGGAGGAGCAGCAAACACAACGGGATCATCTCAAGGTAATTATGCAGATATAAATACTGTCTTTTATATTAACAGAATAAATTGATGTTATCAACTAAAAAAATTCATTTTGGTTCTTGAGATGACTTCATCTCAACCACGGAACCCTTCATTGTCCGTGGTCTGACACGCACTTGGCCGGGGGTTTTTTGTGACTTTATTTTACCTTTTTTGCACGAAAACGCGTTTCAATTGTTATAACTTACCTATAAATAACCGCAAACCACGCACTTATAAACAACATGTTTTGCGTGCGTTACATTTTTCGCACGATACATAAAGGTCCTTTTCCGACAATCATTTTTGCTCAATGTTACTTAGTTTGATGTACAGAATGCGCAGATAAGGGCTTTCTACACCTTGTATATTCTATTAAAATAGTATAATTATTATTGATGTCTTACTCTATAAAAATTAATGAAAAGCAATATTTTTTTTACAGCCAAGAGCGAAAATAAAAATGGAACGGAAACAGCCGAAACAACGACTACAACCGCAGGTACTTCAATCATAAATACTTAACACAAAGATAAAGTTTTTTTTTATATTATTATTATAATAGTATACGTTTACCTAATTAGAGTCCGGTATAATTACATGCGTCGAAGCATTTGGTTAGCTTAGTTGTTAGTAATAAGATTGAATTTTGTTTACAGCATCTACAACAGGCAATGGCATAGCCGGATCTACGGCTGTTGCAGACTCTGAAGGTAATATTTTTATAATTATCTTTGACGTAACGATTCCTATCTGAGTCGTCAAAGCATGCAGACATTTCAGTATTCTAAGAAGAAAAGCGGTCGGTGAGACTTTTGATAATTTGGTATGTGAAGAAAAAATATTATCGCTGTCACGAGCTCTCGCGTTCGTTCGCTATTCCTACGTACGTTAAGGACAGCTGTAGATCCGACTGAATGAATAGCCTAAGTAAACAGTCATAATTTGAGGTTCGGCTTTCACCTATTTCCTCCTCCAATATTGGCCCAATTTAAAAGATATTTCATAAACGGAATAAGAGGGATTATGTACTATGTCCCTATGTTTTTTTTTTTACATGAATAATTGTTAAAATTCTACAATAGGCCTCTGTTGACAGGGGTCTAAACAGACAATTTTGAGCATTTTCAGAGGGTTATACTGCTTCTACAGATAACGATTATTTAACGTTAAAAATCAATACTTTAATGTCATAAACCAGACAGCAAACAGGCGACAGTGTTTGTATGGAGAAAAGACCGACCACATTTCCTCTTGAGACAAAAAAACAATCCTTCGACATCAAGTTGAAGCGGTGATTTCCCCGCCACTCCTCTAAGTCACGGCAAGGTAGCGTTATAAGAAAGAAATTTATTAAAAAAGCCATCATGTTAATTGTTCTGTCGTTCTAATAAACGATGATAAAACAGCTGGAGACACGACTGACGAGAATTCAGAAGACGGAGACTCAGCTGCCGACGACTCAGAAGATGGAGACTCAACTGACGAGGATTCAGGAAGCGGAGACTCAGCTGACGAGGATTCAGAAGACGAAGACTCAGCTGACGAGGATTCAGCAGACGGAGACTCAGCTGCCGACGCCTCAGAAGATGGAGACTCAACTGACGAGGATTCAGAAGACGGAGACTCAACGGTAACCGGTAGCAGTGGATCTCAAAGTGGTAATTATGAATTCGACCTACTTTTAGGTATCTTTTTAAACCAGTTGGTATTATTACGAACTTGTCGTGAGAAGACTAATATCGGTTGGCGAGATGAAGTTGCGTTTACCCTAGGTCAGTTTTTGGATGGGTGAGCGTATTTTTGAAATATAAGAATGTGATATTTTGATTAAATTCAAATTGTTATTACAGAATATCAGAGACCGATTCATTTGGTTAACTTGTAATCTGTACCGAACCTGCTTAGCCTAGCACAACAAAAAAGTGATCGTTTCGCAAAAAAGTGGTGTAGTGCAAGCAGCTTACACCCAAATATATTTTTAAATTTTATTTTCTAGTTGCTGGGTCGGGCCCGGGAGGAGCAGCAAACACAACGGGATCATCTCAAGGTAATTATGCAGATATAAATAATGTATTTTATATTTACAGAATAAATTGATGTTATCAACTAAAAAGTTACATTTTGGTTCTTGGGATGAGATCATCTCAACCAAGGAACCCTTCATTGTCCGTGGTCTGACACGCACTTGGCCGGGGGTTTTTTGTGACTGTATTTTCCCTTTTTTGCACGAAAACGCGTTTCAATTGTTATAACTTACCTATAAATAACCGCAAACCACTTGCACTGGTGCACGCACTTATAAACAACATGTTTTGCGTGCGTTACATTTTTTGCACGATACATAAAGGTCCTTTTCCAACAATCATTTTTGCTCAATGTTACTTAGTTTGATGTACAGAATGCGCAGATAAGGGCTTTCTACACCCTGTTTATTCTATTAAAATAGTATAATTATTATTAATGTCTTACTCTATATAAATTAATGAAAAGCAATATTTTTTTTACAGCCAAGAGCGAAAATAAAAATGGAACGGAAACAGCCCAAACAACGACTACAACCGCAGGTACTTCAATCATAAATACTTAACACAAAGATATTTTTTTTTTTTATATTATGATTATAATAGTATACGTTTATCTAATTAAAGTCCGGTATAATTACATGCGTCGAAGCATTTGGTTAGCTTAGTTGTTAGTAATAAGATTGAATTTTGTTTACAGCATCTACAACAGGCAATGGCATAGCCGGATCCACGGCTGTTGCAGACTCTGAAGGTAATATTTTTATAATTATCTTTGCCGTTACGATTCCCATCTGAGTCGTCAAGCATACAGACATTTCAGTATTCTAAGAGGAAAAGTGGTCGGTGAGACTTTTAAAATATGGAATTTGAAGAAAAAAATTATCGCTGTCACGAGCTCTCGCGTTCGTTCGCTATTCGTACGTGCGATAAGGACAGCTGCAGATCCGATTGAATGAATAGCCTTAGTAAACAGTCAGAATTTGAGGTTCGGCTTTCGCCTATTTCCTCCTCCAATATTGGCCCAATATAAAAGATATTTCATTAACAGAATAAGACGGATATATAATATGTCCTTATGTTTTTTTTTTTTCATGAATAGTTGTCAAATTTCTACAATAGACCTCTGTTGACAGGGGTCTAAACAGACAATTTTGAACATTTTCAGAGGGTGCTTCTACAGATAACGATTAGTTTACGTTAAAAATCATTACTTTAATGTCATAAACCAGACAGCAAACAGGCGAGAGTGTTTGTATGGAGAAAAGACCGACCACATTTCCTCTTGAGACAAAAAAACAATCCATCGATATCAAATTGAAGCGGTGATTTCCCCGCCTCTCCTTAAAAAAGCCATCATGTTAATTGTTCTGTCGTTCTAGTAAACGATGATAAAACAGCTGGAGACACGACTGACGAGAATTCAGAAGATGTAGACTCAGCTGCCAACGAATCAGAAGACGGAGACTCAGCTGCCGACGACTCAGAAGATGGAGACTCAACTGACGAGGATTCAGGAGGCGGAGACTCAGCTGACGAGGATTCAGCAGACGGAGACTCAGCTGCCGACGACTCAGAAGATGGAGACTCAGCTGACGAGGATTCAGAAGACGGAGTCTCATCTGACGAGGATTCAGAAGACGGAGACTCAACGGTAACCGGTAGCAGTGGATCTCAAAGTGGTAATTATGAATTCGACCTACTTATAAGTATAGTTTTATACCAGTTGATATTATTACGAACTTTTCGTGAGAAGACTAATATCGGTTGGCCAGATGAAGTTGTGTATACGCTAGGTCAGTTTTTGGATGGGTGAGCGTAATTTTGACACAAAAGTATGTGATATTTTGATAAAAGTCTAATTGTTATTGCAGAATATCAGAGACCGATTTATTTGGTTAACTTGTAATCTGTACCGAACCTGCTTAGCCTAGCACAACAATAAAGTCATCGTTTCGCAAAATAGTGGTGTTGGCCAAGCAGCTTACACCCAAATATATTTTTAAATTTTATTTTCTAGTTGCTGGGTCGGGCCCGGGAGGAGCAGCAAACACAACGGGATCATCTCAAGGTAATTATGCAGATATAAATACTGTCTTTTATATTAACAGAATAAATTGATGTTATCAACTAAAAAAATTCATTTTGGTTCTTGAGATGACTTCATCTCAACCACGGAACCCTTCATTGTCCGTGGTCTGACACGCACTTGGCCGGGGGTTTTTTGTGACTTTATTTTACCTTTTTTGCACGAAAACGCGTTTCAATTGTTATAACTTACCTATAAATAACCGCAAACCACGCACTTATAAACAACATGTTTTGCGTGCGTTACATTTTTCGCACGATACATAAAGGTCCTTTTCCGACAATCATTTTTGCTCAATGTTACTTAGTTTGATGTACAGAATGCGCAGATAAGGGCTTTCTACACCTTGTATATTCTATTAAAATAGTATAATTATTATTGATGTCTTACTCTATAAAAATTAATGAAAAGCAATATTTTTTTTACAGCCAAGAGCGAAAATAAAAATGGAACGGAAACAGCCGAAACAACGACTACAACCGCAGGTACTTCAATCATAAATACTTAACACAAAGATAAAGTTTTTTTTTATATTATTATTATAATAGTATACGTTTACCTAATTAGAGTCCGGTATAATTACATGCGTCGAAGCATTTGGTTAGCTTAGTTGTTAGTAATAAGATTGAATTTTGTTTACAGCATCTACAACAGGCAATGGCATAGCCGGATCTACGGCTGTTGCAGACTCTGAAGGTAATATTTTTATAATTATCTTTGACGTAACGATTCCTATCTGAGTCGTCAAAGCATGCAGACATTTCAGTATTCTAAGAAGAAAAGCGGTCGGTGAGACTTTTGATAATTTGGTATGTGAAGAAAAAATATTATCGCTGTCACGAGCTCTCGCGTTCGTTCGCTATTCCTACGTACGTTAAGGACAGCTGTAGATCCGACTGAATGAATAGCCTAAGTAAACAGTCATAATTTGAGGTTCGGCTTTCACCTATTTCCTCCTCCAATATTGGCCCAATTTAAAAGATATTTCATAAACGGAATAAGAGGGATTATGTACTATGTCCCTATGTTTTTTTTTTTACATGAATAATTGTCAAAATTCTACAATAGGCCTCTGTTGACAGGGGTCTAAACAGACAATTTTGAGCATTTTCAGAGGGTTATACTGCTTCTACAGATAACGATTATTTAACGTTAAAAATCAATACTTTAATGTCATAAACCAGACAGCAAACAGGCGACAGTGTTTGTATGGAGAAAAGACCGACCACATTTCCTCTTGAGACAAAAAAACAATCCTTCGACATCAAGTTGAAGCGGTGATTTCCCCGCCTCTCCTCTAAGTCACGGCAAGGTAGCGTTATAAGAAAGAAATTTATTAAAAAAGCCATCATGTTAATTGTTCTGTCGTTCTAATAAACGATGATAAAACAGCTGGAGACACGACTGATGAGAATTCAGAAGACGGAGACTCAGCTGCCGACGACTCAGAAGATGGAGACTCAACTGACGAGGATTCAGGAAGCGGAGACTTAGCTGACGAGGATTCAGAAGACGAAGACTCAGCTGACGAGGATTCAGCAGACGGAGACTCAGCTGCCGACGACTCAGAAGATGGAGACTCAACTGACGAGGATTCAGAAGACGGAGACTCAACGGTAACCGGTAGCAGTGGATCTCAAAGTGGTAATTATGAATTCGACCTACTTTTAGGTATCTTTTTAAACCAGTTGGTATTATTACGAACTTGTCGTGAGAAGACTAATATCGGTTGGCGAGATGAAGTTGCGTTTACCCTAGGTCAGTTTTTGGATGGGTGAGCGTATTTTTGAAATATAAGAATGTGATATTTTGATTAAATTCAAATTGTTATTACAGAATATCAGAGACCGATTCATTTGGTTAACTTGTAATCTGTACCGAACCTGCTTAGCCTAGCACAACAAAAAAGTGATCGTTTCGCAAAAAAGTGGTGTAGTGCAAGCAGCTTACACCCAAATATATTTTTAAATTTTATTTTCTAGTTGCTGGGTCGGGCCCGGGAGGAGCAGCAAACACAACGGGATCATCTCAAGGTAATTATGCATATATAAATACTGTCTTTTATATTAACAGAATAAATTGATGTTATCAACTAAAAAAATTCATTTTGGTTCTTGAGATGACTTCATCTCAACCACGGAACCCTTCATTGTCCGTGGTCTGACACGCACTTGGACGGGGGTTTTTTGTGACTGTATTTTACCTTTTTTGCACGAAAACGCGTTTCAATTGTTATAACTTACCTATAAATAACCGCAAACCACTTGCACTGGTGCACGCACTTATAAACAACATGTTTCGCGTGCGTTACATTTTTCGCACGATACATAAAGGTCCTTTTCCAACAATAATTTTTGCTCAATGTTACTTAGTTTGATGTACAGAATGCGCAGATAAGGGCTTTCTACGCCCTGTTTATTCTCTTAAAATAGTATAATTATTATTAATGTCTTACTCTACAAAACTTAATGAAAAGTAATAATTTTTTTACAGCCAAGAGCGAAAATAAAAATGGAACGGAAACAGCCCAAACAACTACTACAACCGCAGGTACTTCAATCATAAATACTTATCACAAAGATAAAGTTTTTTTATATTTTTACTATAATAGTATACGTTTACCTAATTAAAGTCCCGTATAATTATATGCTTCGAAGCATTTGGTTAGCTTAGTTGTTAGTAATAAGATTGAATTTTGTTTACAGCATCTACAACAGGCAATGGCATAGCCGGATCCACGGCTGTTGCAGACTCTGAAGGTAATATTTTTATAATTATCTTTGCCGTTACGATTCCAATCTGAGTCGTCAAAGCATGCAGACATTTCAGTATTCTAAGAGGAAAAGCGAACGGTGAGACTTTTGATAATTTGGT
Organism: Lithophane semibrunnea; assembly: GCA_947363905.1. Taxonomy (NCBI): domain Eukaryota; kingdom Metazoa; phylum Arthropoda; class Insecta; order Lepidoptera; family Noctuidae; genus Lithophane; species Lithophane semibrunnea. Next base: position 7,535,119 of record OX376185.1, read on the forward strand.
ATTTGAAGAAAAAAAATTATCGCTGTCACGAGCTCTCGCGATCGTTCGCTATTCGTACGTGCGATAAGGACAGCTGCAGATCCGACTGAATGAATAGCCTAAGTAAACAGTACTAATTTGAGGTTCGGCTTTCGCCTATTTCCTCCTTCAATATTGGCCCAATTTAAACGATATTTCATAAACGGAATAAGACGGATATAAACTATGTCCCTAATTTTTTTTTTTTTCATGAATAGTTGTCAAATTTCTACAATAGGCCTGTGTTAACAGGGGTCTAAACAGACAATTTTGAGCATTTTCAGAGGGTGCTTGTACAGATAACGATTATTTTACGTTAACAATCATTACTTTAATGTCATAAACCAGACAACAAACAGGCGAGAGTGTTTGTATGGAGAAAAGACCGACCACATTTCCTCTTGAGACAAAAAAACAATCCTTCGACATCAAGTTGAAGCAGTGGTTTCCCCGCCTCTCCTCTAAGTCACGGCAAGGTAGCGTTATAACACAGAAAATTATTAGAAAAGCCATCATGTTAATTGTTCTGTCTTCTAGTAAACGAAGATAAAACAGCTGGAGACACGACTGACGAGAATTCAGAAAACGGAGACTCAGCTGCCGACGACTCAGAAGACGGAGACTCAGCTGCCGACGACTCAGAAGATGGAGACTCAACTGACGAGGATTCAGGAGGCGGAGACTCAGCTGACATATGCTCAGAAGACGGAGACTCAGCTGACGAGGATTCAGAAGACGGAGACTCAACTGACGAGGATTCAGGAGGCGAAGACTCAGCTGACGAGGATTCAGAAGACGAAGACTCAGCTGACGAGGACTCAGCTGCCGACGACTCAGAATATGGAGACTCAGCTGACGAGGATTCAGAAAACGGAGACTCATCTGACGAGGATTCAGAAGACGGAAACTCAACGGTAACCGGTAGCAGTGGATCTCAAAGTGGTAATTATGAATTCGACTTACTTATAAGTATCGTTTTAAACCAGTTGATATTATAACGAACTTTTCGTGAGAAGACTAATATCGGTTGGCGAGATATAGTTGCGTTTACCCTAGGTCAGTTTTTGGATGGGTGAGCGTATTTTTAACATATAAGAATGTGATATTTTGATTAAATTCAAATTGTTATTGCAGAATATCAGAGACCGATTCATTTAGTTAACTTGTAATCTGTACCGAACCTGCTTAGCCTAGCACAACAAAAAAGTGATCGTTTCGCAAAAAAGTGATGTAGTTCAAGCAGCTTACACCCAAATATATTTTTAAATTTTATTTTCTAGTTGCTGGGTCGGGCCCGGGAGGAGCAGCAAACACAACGGGATCATCTCAAGGTAATTATGCAGATATAAATACTGTATTTTATATTTACAGAATAAATTGATGTTATCAACCAATTTTGGTTCTTGGGATGAGTTCATCTCAACCAAGGAACCCTTCATTGTCCGTGGTCTGACACGCACTTGGCCGGGGGTTTTTTGTGACTGTATTTTCCCTTTTTTGCACGAAAACGCGTTTCAATTGTTATCACTTACCTATAAATAACCGCAAATCACTTGTACCGGTGCACGCACTTATAAACAACATGTTTTGCGTGCGTTACATTTTTCGCACGATACATAAAGGTCCTTTTCCAACAATCATTTTTGCTCAATGTTACTTAGTTTGATGTACAGAATGCGCAGATAAGGGCTTTCTACACCCTGTATATTCTATTAAAATAGTATAATTATTATTAATGTCTTACTCTATAAAAATTAATGAAAAGCAATATTTTTTTTACAGCCAAGAGCGAAAATAAAAATGGAACGGAAACAGCCCAAACAACGACTACAACCGCAGGTACTTCAATCATAAATACTTATCACAAAGATAAAGTTTTTTTTATATTATTATTATAATAGTATACGTTTACCTAATTAAAGTCCGGTATAACTATATACTTCGAAGCATTTGGTTAGCTTAGTTGTTATTTATTTATTTATTTATATATACTTTATTGTACACCACAAAAATATATAACGAAAGGGAAAAAAAAACAAACTACAAAATATACAATGGGCGGCCTTATCGCTTTCCGCGATCTCTTCCAGGCAACCTTGGAATGGACAGTGATTTGCCTGGACATAATATGGGGCTGTCGTAGGTGCAAATAATAAGTTATCTATACAATACACTAAAATAGATACACATATACATACATATCCTAAATAATAGATACATACATAGGAAATAAATAAATAAGCAACGAAAAATAATTGAAGACTATAGATAATTACACAGTTACGAAGACAAGATCACAACGACAAGTAATGTTCCTTAACGAGTCTTTTAAATTCTATTAACGACTGCGCGCGTTTTATTTGAACTGGCAATGCATTCCACAAACGAGCGGCCTGGACGGCAAAGGATTTGTCGAGGAAAGTTGAGGAATGCATTGGCATTTTAAGCTTTAAGTTATCCGATGACCTTAAAAATTTTGTGTGGGAGTCACAAAGAAACTGGAAACGATTTTTGAGATAGAGAGGGGTGAAAGGGGAAAAAAGCACATTAAACAAAAGGGAAAGAATATGAGCATTCCGGCGAAGGCGGATTGGTAACCACTTGAGTTTCACACGAAATTCGGAAACATGGTCATATTTGCGCAAACCGAATATGAACCTTATACAAACATTTTGAAGCCGCTCAAGTTTATTGAGTTGGTCTTGGGTAAGGTCAAGATAGCTGGCATCGGCATAGTCAAGGATGGGTAAAAGAAGCGATTGTGCAAGAGCAATCTTGGTGGCAGTCGGTAGAAAATTACGTAATCTCTTCAAAGATTCAGCGGATGCAAATAGTTTGCGGCTAACTTCCTGCAGCTGGGCAGTCCAAGAAAAGTTCCTATCAATGAATATCCCCAAGTTTTTAACTTTCTCACTAAAGGGAACAATTGAGTTGTCAAAACAAACTTGGGGAAGAGTCGTCCAGTCGATCCTTGAGACCATCCTAGGACTACCCACTACCACAACCTGCGTCTTTATGGGGTTGACCATAAGTCCATATTTCTTGCTCCAGTCGCAAATACGGGCCAGATCACGATTGATCGTTAAGATGGCCTCAGACAGATTTCCAAGAGGAGCTCGCGAGTAAATTTGTAAATCATCTGCATAAAGATGGTAGGAAGAAATTAGTTCGTCGGAGATTGAGTTAATAAAAACTGCGAAAAGTAAAGGGGATAGAACGCCACCCTGAGGTACACCGGCAGAAGTGTTAATCCAGGAAGACAAGATCTCTCCAATGCAAATACGTTGCCGGCGACCGAACAGGTAAGTACGGAACCAGTCGATTACCGATGGAGATATGTTAAGAGAGCATAAAATGCCAAGCAAAACATCAAAATCAACAGTATTAAAAGCATTACTGAAATCTAACAAAGCTAAGACCGTTAGATTAAAAGATTGTTTTTTTGTCTCAAGAGGAAATGTGGTCGGTCTTTTCTCCATACAAACACTCTCGCCTGTTTGTTTTCTGGTTTATGACATTAAAGTAATTATTTTTAATGTAAAATAATCGTTATCTGTAGAAGCACCCTCTGAAAATGCTCAAAATTGTCTGTTTAGACCCCTGTTAACACAGGCCTATTGTAGGAATTTGACAACTATTCATGAAAAAAAAAAACATAGGGACATATTTTATATCTGTCTTATTCCGTTTATGAAATATCTTTTAAATTGGGATTGTTAGTAATAAGATTGAATTTTGTTTACAGCATCTACAACAGGCAATGGCATAGCCGGTTCCACGGCTGTTGCAGACTCTGAAGGTAATATTTTTATAATTATCTTTGCCGTTACGATTCCTATCTGAGTCGTCAAAGCATGCAGACATTTCAGTATTCTAAGAGGAAAAGCGGTCGGTGAGACTTTTGATAATTTGGTATTTGAAGAAAAAAAATTATCGCTGTCACGAGCTCTCGCGATCGTTCGCTATTCGTACGTGCGATAAGGACAGCTGCAGATCCGACTGAATGAATAGCCTAAGTAAACAGTAATAATTTGAGGTTCGGCTTTCGCCTATTTCCTCCTCCAATATTGTCCCAATTTAAAAGATATTTCATAAACGGAATAAGACAGATATAAAATATGTCCCTATGTTTTTTTTTTTCATGAATAGTTGTCAAATTCCTACAATAGGCCTGTGTTAACAGGGGTCTAAACAGACAATTTTGAGCATTTTCAGAGGGTGCTTGTACAGATAACGATTATTTTACGTTAAAAATAATTACTTTAATGTCATAAACCAGAAAACAAACAGGCGAGAGTGTTTGTATGGAGAAAAGACCGACCACATTTCCTCTTGAGACAAAAAAACAATCTTTCGACATCAAGTTGAAGCGGTGGTTTCCCCGCCTCTCCTCTAAGTCACGGCAAGGTAGCGTTATAACAAAGAAAATTACTAGAAAAGCCATCATGTTAATTGTTCTGTCGTTCTAGTAAACGAAGATAAAACAGCGGGAGACACGACTGACGAGAATTCAGAAAACGGAGACTCAGCTGACGAGGATTCAGGAGGCGGAGACTTAGCTGACGAGGATTCAGAAGACGAAGACTCAGCTGACGAGGACTCAGCTGCCGACGACTCAGAATATGGAGACTCAACTGACGAGGATTCAGAAGACGGAGACTCAACGGTAACCGGTAGCAGTGGATCTCAAAGTGGTAATTATGAATTCGACCTACTTATAAGTATCGTTTTATACCAGGTGATATTATTAAGAACTTTTCGTGAGAAGACTAATATCGGTTGGCGAGATGAAGTTGTTTACCCTTGGTCAGTTTTTGGATGGGTGAGCGTATTTTTGACATATAAGTATGTGATATTTTGATTACATTCAAATTGTTATTGCAGAATATCAGAGACCGATTCATGTGGTTAACTTGTAATCTGTACCGAACCTGCTTAGCCTAGCACAACAGAAAAGTGATCGTTTCGCAAAATAGTGGTGTAGTTCAAGCAGCTTACACCCAAATGTATTTTTAAATTTTATTTTCTAGTTGCTGGGTCGGGCCCGGGAGGAGCAGCAAACACAACGGGATCATCTCAAGGTAATTATGCAGATATAAATACTGTATTTTATATTTACAGAATATATTGATGTTATCAACTAAAAAGTTACATTTTGGTTCTTGGGATGAGTTCATCTCAACCACGGAACCCTTCATTGTCCGTGGTCTGACACGCACTTGGCCGGGGGTTTTTTGTGACTGTATTTTACCTTTTTTGCACGAAAACGTGTTTCAATTGTTATAACTTACCTATAAATAACCGCAAACCACTTGTACTGGTGCACGCACTTATAAACAACATATTTTGCGTGCGTTACATTGTTCGCACGATACATAAAGGTCCTTTTCCAACAATCATTTTTGGTCTATGTTACTTAGTTTGATGTATTGAATGCGCATATAAGGGCTTCCTACACCTTGTATATTCTATTAAAATAGTATAATTATTATTAATGTCTTACTGTATAAACATTAATGAAAAGCAATAATTTGTTTATAGCCAAGAGCGAAAATAACAATGGAACGGAAACAGCCCAAACAACGACTACAACCGCAGGTACTTCAATCATAAATACTTAACACAAAGATAAAGTTTATTTTTATTTTTTATTTTTATAGTATATACGTTTACCTAATTAAAGTTCGGTAGATATAATTATATGCTTCAAAGCATTTGGTTAGCTTAGTTGTTAGTATTAAGATTGAATTTTGTTTACAGCATCTACAACAGGCAATGGCATAGCCGGATCCACGGCTGTTGCAAACTCTGAAGGTACCATTTTTATAATTATATTTGCCGTTACAATTGCCATCTGAGTCGTCAGAGCATGCAGACATTTCAGTATTCAAAGAGGAAAAGCGGTCGGAGAGATTTTTGAAAAGGACATTGACCATCCATATATGGGAGTTGGACCAAGTGCTGCCTAGAATGGACACATACCAACCAACCGATGGCGCATTTTATTAAAAATAATGACCGTAATTATGTTAAACAACACATTATTATTTCATTTGTATGCATATCATTTACTTGTTAAACATTTTTTACTGACCATCAATATATGGGAGCTGGGCCAAGTGCTGCCCAGAATGAACTTATAGTGCATTATGATCCTTGGGCTTGTACTAGTCTGTACACCAAAGCTCAATAAAATCTATCCGTGGAGTTTTGAGAAAAACTATTTTTTGTTAATATTTTCTATTGATGAATATCAACCAACCGATGGTGCATTTTAATTAAAAATAATGGCGGTAATTATGTTAAACAACACATTCTTATTTCATTTTTATGCATATCATTTTCATTTTAAATAATATTTACTGACCATCGGTTTATGGCAGTTGGGTTAAGTGCTGCCCAGAATGGACACATAGTGCGTTACGTACCTTGGGCTTATACTAGTCAGTAAACCAAAGCTCAATAAAATCTATCCGCGGAGTTTTGGGAAAAACTATTTTTTGTTGAGTATTTTCTATTAAATACCAACCAACCGATGGCGCATTTTATTAAAAATAATGACAGTAATTATGTTAAACAACACATTAATATTTAATTTGTATGCATATAATTTACATGTTAAATATTTTTTACTGCCATCAATATATGGGAGCTGGGCCAAGTGCTGCCCAGAATGGACACAAAGTGCATTATGATCCTTGGGCTTGTACTAGTCTGTACACCAAAGCTCAATAAAATCTATCCGAGGAGTTTTGAGAAAAACTATTTTTTGTTGAGTATTTTTTATTGATGAACACCAACCAACCAATGGCGCATTTTATTAAATAATGACAGTAATTATGTAAAACAACACATTATTATTCCATTTTTATGCATATCATTTACATTGTAGTGTAAAGCACTTGTCAATGCATATTCAACGAGTCCAAACACGATGGTGCTGTCTTGTTTGGTTGAGGAGTTCCTATCGGTACCTTCCAGCTCCATCACCAGACCCTGGATGCAACCTTGGGCTATACTAGGTACTTATCAAGACAAAACCAACGAGTTCAAACACGATTGTGCTATCTTGTTTGGTTGAGGAGTATCTATAGCCACCTTCCGGCTCCATCATCAGACCCTGGACAATGCCTAGTGTAAAGCACTTGTCAATGCATATTCAACGAGTCTAAACTCGATGGTGCTGTCTTGGTTGGTTGAGGAGTTCCTATGGATACCTGCTGGCTCCGTATGAAGGCAATAACTTTTTAACCCTGGGACTGTTTTTTTTTTTAAGTTTTGTATGTGTAAATTGATGCAAGGAACCATTTGGAAGCACTCCCATGGCTGGGCAGCATTTGGTCCAAATTGGTCAATATCCTTTGGTATTTGAAGAAAAAAAACTATCGCTGTCACGAGCTCTCGCGTTCGTTCGCTATTCGTAAGTGCGATAAGGACAGCTGCAGATCCGACTGTAAAGCCTACGTAAAGTCATAATTTGAGGTTCGGCTTTCGCCTATTGCCTCCTCCAATATTTGCCCAATTTAAAAGATATTTCATAAACGGAATAAGAAGGATATATACTATGTCCCTATGTTTTTCTTTTTTCATGAATAGTTGTCATATTTCTACAATAGGCCTCTGTTGACAGCGGTCTAAACACACAATTTTGAGCATTTTCTGAGGGTAATGTGCTTCTACAGATAACAATCAAAACGGAAAACATAGGGACATAGAACTAGTTGATATTTATTTTACGGTAAAAATCATTACTTTAATGTCATAAACCAGACAGCAAACAGGCGAGAGCGTTCGTATGGAGAAAAGACCGACCACATTTCCTCTTGAGACAGAAAAATAATCCTCCGATATCAAGTTGAAGCGGTGATTTCAACCCCTCTCCAAGAAAATTATTAGAAAAGCCATCATGTTCATTGTTCTGTCGTTCTAGTAAACGAAGATAAAACAGCTGGAGACACGACTGACAAGAATTCAGAATATGGAGACTCAGCTGCCAACGACTCAGAAGATGGAGACTCAACTGACGAGGATTCAGAAGACGGAGACTCAGCTGACGAGAATTCAGAAGCCAGAAACTCAGCTGCCGACGACTCAGAAAATTGTGACTCAACTGACGACGATTCAGAAGACGGAGACTCAGCTGACGAGGATTCAGAAGATGGAGACTCAGCTGACGAGGATTCAGAAGACGGAGACTCTGCTGACGAGGATTCAGTAGACGAAGACTCAGCAGCCGACGACTCAGAAGATGGAGACTCAGCTGACGAGGATTCAGAAGACGGAGACTCAGCTGCCGACGATTCAGAAGATGGAGATTCAGCTAACGAGGATTCAGAAGACGGAGACTCAGCTGCCAACAACTCAGAAGATGGAGACTCAACTGACGAGGATTCAGAAGACGGAGACTCAGCTGACGAGGATTCAGAAGACGGAGACTCTGCTGATGAGGATTCAGTAGACGGAGACTCAACAGCCGACGACTCAGAAGATGGAGACTCAGCTGACGAGGTTTCAGAAGACGGAGACTCAGCTGTCGAGGATTCAGAAGACGGAGACTCAACTTACGAGGATTCAGAAGCCGGAGACTCAGCTGACGAGGATTCAGAAGACGGAGACTCAGCTGACGAGGATTCAGAAGACGGAGACTCAGCTGCCGACGACTCAGAAGATGGAGACTCAGCTGACGAGGATTCAGAAGACGGAGACTCAACGGTAACCGGTAGCAGTGGATCTCAAAGTGGTAATTATGAATTCGACCTACTTATAAGTATCGTTTTATACCAGTTGATATTATTGCGAACATTTCGTGAGTAGACTAATATCGATTGGCGAGACCGTTGCGTTTACCCTTGGTGAGTTTTTGAATTGGTGAGTATTTTTTTACATATAAGAATTTGATATTTTGATCAAATTCAAATTGTTATTGCAGAATATCAGAGACTGATTCATTTGGTAAACTTGTAATCTGTACCGAATCTGCTTAGCCTAGCTTAACAATTAAGGTGATCGTTTCGCAAAATAGTGGTGTAGGCCAATCAGCTTACACCCAAATATATTTTTTAATTTACTTTTCTAGTTGCTGGGTCGGGCCCAGGAGGAGCAGCAAACACAACGGGATCATCTCAAGGTAATTATGCAGACATAAATACTGTATTTTATATTTACAGAATAAATTGATGTTATCAACCAAAAAGTTACGTTTTGGTTCTTGGGATGAATTCATCTCAACCACGGAACCCTTCATTGTGTGTGGTCTGACACGCACTTGGCCGGAGGTTTTTCGTGACTGTTTTTTACCTTTTTTGCACGAAAACGCATTTCAAATGTTATTACTTACCTATAAATAACCGCAGAACTCTTATACCGGTGCATGCACTTATAAACAACATGTTTTGCGTGCGTTACATTGTTCGCACGAAACATACAGGTCCTTTTCCAAAAATCATTTTTGCTCAATGTTACTTAGTTTGATGTACAGAATGCGCAGTTAAGAGCTTTCTACACCTTGTATATTCTATGAAAATAGCATAATTATTATTAATGTCTTACTGTGTAAACATTAATGAAAAGCAATAATTTGTTGACAGCCAAGAGCGAAAATAAAAATGGAACGGAAACAGCCCAAACAACGACTACAACCGCAGGTACTTCAATCATAAATACTTAACACAAAGATAAGGTTTTTTTTTTAATATTATAGTATACGTTTACCTTATTAAAGTCCGGTATAATTATATGCTTCAAAGCATTTGGTTAGCTTAGTTCTTCGTATTAAGATTGAATTTTGTTTACAGCATCTACAACAGGCAATGGCATAGCCGGATCCACGGCTGTTGCAAACTCTGAAGGTACCATTTTTATAATTATCTTTTCCGTTACGATTCCCATCTACATAAGTTGTCAAAGCATGCAGACATTACAGTATTTTAAGAGGAAAAGCGGTCGGAGAGATTTTTGAAAATTTGGTATTTGAAGAAAAAAAATTATCGCTGTCACGAGCTCTCGCGTTCGTTCGCTATTCGTGCGTGCAATAAGGACAGCTGCAGATCCAACTGAATAGAACATGGAACTATTTGTTATTTGTTTTACGGTAAAAATCATAACTTTAATGTCATAAACCAGACAGCCACCAGGCGAGAACGTTTTTATGGAAAAAAGACCAACCGCATTCCTCTTAAGACAAAAAAAACAGTCCTCCGATATCAAGTTAAAGCGGTGACTTCCCCCCTCTCCTCTAAGTCACGGCACGGTAGCGTTGTAAATAAAATTAATAAAAAAACCATCATGTCAATTGTTCTATTGCTCTAGTTAACGAAGATACAGGAGCTGGAGATACGGCTGATGAGGATTCAGATGACGAAGACTCAGCTGATGAGGATTCAGAAGATGGAGACTCAGCTGATGAGGATTCAGAAGACGGAGACTCAGCTGACATATGCTCAGAAGACGGAGACTCAGCTGACGAGGATTCAGAAGACGGAGACTCAGCTGACAAGGATTCAGAAGACGAAGACTCAGTTGATGAGGATTCAGAAGACGGAGACTCAGCTGATGAGGATTCAAAAGACGAAGGCTCAGCTGATGAGGATTCAGAAGATGGAGATACAGTTGACGAGAATTCAGAAGACGAAGATTCAGCTGAAGAGGATTCAGAAGACGGAGACTCAGCTGATGAGGATTCAGAAGACAAATGCTCAGCTGATGAAGATTCAGAAGATGGAGAATCTATTGACGAGGATTCAGAAGACGAAGATTCAGCTGATGAGGATACTGAAGACGAAGATTCAGCTAATGAGGATTTAGAAGACGGAGACTCAGCTGACATATGCTCAGAGGACGGAGACTCAACTGACGAGGATTCAGAAGACGGAGACTCTGCTGACAAGGATTCAGAAGAAGAAGACTCAGTTGATGAGGACTCAGAAGACGGAGACACAACTGATGAGGATTCAGAAGACGAAAGCTCAGCTGATGAGGATTCAGAAGATGGAGATACAGTTGACGAGGATTCAGAAGACGAAGATTCAGCTGATGAGGATTCAGAAGACGGGGACTCAGCTGATGAGGATTCAGAAGACGAAGGCTCAGCTGATGAGGATTCAGAAGATGGAGATACAGTTGACGAGGATTCAGAAGACGAAGATTCAGCTGATGAGGATTCAGAAAACGGGGACTCAGCTGATGAGGATTCAGAAGACGAAGACTCAGCTGATGAGGATTCAGAAGACGGAGACTCAGCTGACGAGAACTCAGAAGACGGAGACGCAACTTGCGGAGATGAAGATTCAGAAGATGGAGATTCAGTTAACGAGGATTCAGAAGATGAAGATTCAGCTAATGAGGATTCAGAAGACAGAGACTCAGCTGACGAGGGCTCAGAAGATGTAGACTCAGCTGATGGGGATTCAGCAGACAGAGACTCAGCTGACGAGGATTTAGAAGACGAAGGCTCAGTTGATGAGGATTCAGAAGATGGAGATACAGTTGAAGAGGATTCAGAAGACGAAGATTCAGCTGATGAGGATTCAGAAGACGGAGACTCAGCTGATGAAGATTCAGAAGATGGAGATTCAGTTGACGAGGATTCAGAAAACGAAGGTTCAGCTGATGAGGATACTGAAGACGAAGATTCAGCTGATGAGGATTCAGAAGACGGAGACTCAGCTGACATATGCTCAGAAGACGGAGACTCAGCTGACAAAGATTCAGAAGACGGAGACTCAGCTGACAAGGATTCAGGAGGCGGAGACTCAGTTGATGAGGATTCAGAAGACGGAGACTCAGCAGATGAGGATTCAGAAGACGAAGGCTCAGCTGATGAGGATTCAGAAGATGGAGATACAATTGACGAGGATTCAGAAGACGAAGATTCAGCTGATGAGGATTCAGAAGACGGAAACTCAGCTGATGAAGATTCAGAAGATGGAGATTCAGTTAACGAGGATTCAGAAGACGAAGATTCAGCTGATGAAGATTTAGAAGACAGAGACTCAGCTGACGAGGACTCAGAAGATGTAGACTCAGCTGATGAGGATTCAGAAGACGGAGACTCAGCTGACGAGGATTTAGAAGATGAAGGCTCAGCTGATGAGGATTCAGAAGACGGAGACTCAGCTGACGAGGATTCAGAAGACGGAGATGCAACTTATGGGGATTCAGAAGACAAAGACTCAGCTGATGAGGATTCAGAAGACGGAAACTCAGCTGACATATGTTCAGGAGACGGCGACTCAGCTGACGAGGATTCAGAATACGGAGACTCAGCTGACGAGGATTCAGAAGACGAAGACTCAGTTGATGAGGATTCAGAAGACGGAGACTCAGCTGATGAGGATTCAGAAGACGAAGGCTCAGCTGATGAGGATTCAGAAATTGGAGACTCAGTTGACGAGGATTCAGAAGACGAAGATTCAGCTGATGAAGATTCTGAAGACGGAGACTCAGCTGATGAGGTTTCAGAAGACGAAAGCTCAGCTGATGAGGATTTAGAAGACGAAGACTCAGCTGATGAGGATTCAGAAAATGGAGACTCAGTTGACGAGGATTCAGAAGACGAAGATTCAGCTGATGAGGATTCTGAAGACGGAGACTCAGCTGATGAGGTTTCAGAAGACGAAAGCTCAGTTGATGAGGATTCAGAATACGGAGACTCAGCTGACGAGGACTCAAAAGATGTAGACTCCGCTGATGAGGATTCAAAAGACGGAGACTCAGCTAATGAGGATTCAGAAGACGGAGACGCAACTTACGGGGATTCAGAAGACGAAGACTCAGCTAATGAGGATTCAGAAGACGGAGACTCAGCTGACATATGCTCAGAAGATGGAGACTCAGCTGATGAGGATTCAGAAGACGGAGACTCAGCTGACGAGAACTCAGAAGACGGAGACGCAACTTGCGGAGATTCAGAAGACGAAGACACAGCTGATGAGGATTCCGATGACGTAGACTCAACTGATGAGGATTCAGAAGACGGAGACTCAGCAGATGAGGATTCAGAAGACGGAGACTCAGCTGATGTGTATTCAGAAGACGAAGACTTAGCTAATGAGGATTCAGAAGACGGAGACTCAGTTAATGAGGATTCAGAAGACGGAGACTTAGCTGATGAGGATTCAGAAGATGGATACTCAGCTGACATATGCCCAGAAGACGGAGACTCAGCTGACGAGAATTCAGAAGACGGAGACGCAACTTACGGGGATTCAGAAGATGAGAACTCAGCTGATGAGGATTCAGAAGACGGAGACTCTGCGGACGAGGTTTCAGAAGACGGAGTCTCGGCTTACGAAGATTCAGAATACGGAAACTCAGCTGACGAGGATTCAGAAGACGTAGACTCAGCTGATGAGGATTCAGAAGACGGAGACGCAACTTACGGGGATTCAGAAGACGAAGACTCAGCTAATGAGGATTCAGAAGACGGAGACTCAGCTGACATATGCTCAGAAGATGGAGACTCAGCTGATGAGGATTCAGAAGACGGAGACTCAGCTGACGAGAACTCAGAAGACGGAGACGCAACTTGCGGGGATTCAGAAGACGAAGACACAGCTGATGAGGATTCCGATGACGTAGACTCAATTGATGAGGATTCAGAAGACGGAGACTCAGCAGATGAGGATTCAGAAGACGGAGACTCAGCTGATGTGTATTCAGAAGACGAAGACTTAGCTAATGATGATTCAGAAGACGGAGACTCAGTTAATGAGGATTCAGAAGACGGAGACTTAGCTGATGAGGATTCAGAAGATGGAAGCTCAGCTGACATATGCCCAGAAGACGGAGACTCAGCTGACGAGAATTCAGAAGACGGAGACGCAACTTACGGGGATTCAGAAGATGAGAACTCAGCTGATGAGGATTCAGAAGACGGAGACTCTGCGGACGAGGTTTCAGAAGACGGAGTCTCGGCTTACGAAGATTCAGAATACGGAAACTCAGCTGACGAGGATTCAGAAGACGTAGACTCAGCTGATGAGGATTCAGAAGATGGAGACTCGGCTTATGAGGATTCTGAAGACGGAGACTCAGCTGACGAGGTTTCAGAAGATGGAGACTCAGCTGAAAATTGCCCAGAAGACGAAGAAACAGCTGACGCAGATTCAGCAGATGAAGACACAGCTGACGAGTATTCAGAAGACGGAGACACAGCTGGTGAAAATTCAGAAGATGAAGACACAGCTTACATATGCCCAGAAGACGAAGAAATAGCTGACGCGGATTCAGAAGGTGGAGACTCAGCTGATGCGTATTCAGAAGACGGAGACTCAGCTGACGAGGATTCAGAAGACGGAGACTCGGCTGACGAGGACTCAGAAGATGGAGACTCAGCTGACGAGTATTCAGAAGACGGAGACTCAGCTGACGAGGATTCCGAAGACGGAGACTTGGCTGACGGGGACTCAGAAGACGGAGACTCAACTGACATATGCCCAGAAGACGAAGAACCAGCTGACGACGAGACAACTGAACCAGAAGAAAAGCCATATGATTCAGAAGAAGAGCTATCTGATTCAGGAGAAGGAACAATGAAACCCGAAGGCTTCTCTATTGAAGACTTCTTCCAAGACTTCCCGTTTGAACTCAGTCCTATCTCGCGCGGTAAGCTAAATATGAGTTTTTTGTAATTAATAAAATTATTTTTTTACACAAAAAAAATACTTTCGTCAACAGATGACATTAATAATAAATCGACAACTAAGTACTGGTTCCTTTTTCTAAAAATACTGTGCATATTCAGAAACAATCTTCAATCTTTCTTATTGACAAATATTTTACAATTTAGAAGCGACCAAAAAGAAATACAAATAAAACCAAATTCCTTGACTCCTTATAATCTTATAATCTGATGATTTTTATACAGCTCGGGATCGTGCAAGCAGTAGATTCCCATCGCCACGACCGCGTAAACAAAGGAAGAGACTGTGCGTCTGCGGTGAAGAAGTGCCCGATTATGACTAGAGGTACAAACATATTTTTATTTATGCTCTTCTCTTCTACTATTTGACCGTTGGTCTGAGCAAGATAGCACAAGATTTCAGTCCATTCAAAATTTACAAAAACAGAAAAATATTTCAACGGCATCCTTAATTTAACAGTGTATTAGGCAATTTGTGAATAACGGACGGATTTAAAGCGAGGGCCATAGGTGAATCACAAGCAAATGAAGGATTCATGATGATTGAATCACGAGCATAGCGAGTGATTCAAATTTTAGAATCCTGAGCGACGCGAGTCATTCATGGCCCTCGATATAAATCCGTTTTATTAAAGAGTTGCATACTATACTTTATACCATGACTGCGAGAGAAAGAATTTCGAGTACCTATGTTGTTATGTCAATGTTATGCCTTGGTTTTATAGTACCTACACCGTAGCATAGTATACATACTCCATAATGTCGATGACTTCCAGTCTAACCAAGGGGTATCGTATTACCCAGTTACTGGGTTGTGGAGGTCAGATAGGCAGTCGCTCCATGTAAAATACTGGTATTCAGCTGCATCCGGTTAGATTGGAAGCCGACCCTAACATAGTTGGGAAAAGGCTAGGCAGATGATGATGAATGTCGATGACTTCTTTTTCTTTAAAATAAGTTAGGAAAACAGACTGTAAATGTGCCAGAAGCTTGATTTTCGTTTTTCCATTTGCTTTGATGTAAACCAGCTGTGATTTCTTGGGTAGCAAGTTTTCTACTATATCGGCCGCCTTCTCTTTCATAAACTTAGGTGTTAACACATCTTCATCACTTGAATACATTTTCAATCGATTTATTATTAAGTAACCCTAAACGTTTTGTTGGTACAACTTACAATATTTAAAATAGCGCCAATTTACTAATGACAGCAAAGAACACAAAACAGTTTTTATTCTAATGCTAAACTCCTGTTCGAAAATCAAATCAAATAGGAGTTTGTATATTGCATTGAGATGGAGTTCGAATATATTGGTGTTCTAAATTCAAACACCAAAACAGTGATTAAAAGTGCTTTTTATTCATTGTTTTCAGTGAATAAAATAAGCTTTTTAGAGGGGGAATGGTATAAATTAAATTATGAATGACTACTAAAGTAGCCTAATGTCAAAAACCGGATAATAAATAACCAACTCCATATTGTTTCAGTTTTAAGACTAAGAAGAAGAAGACTGAGAAAACCAAAGACGTAATAAGAAATGACCGCTGCATGAAAATGGAATCATATTTTTTGTTTAATATTGTACAATTATAAATATTCATGGTAATGGAAACATATTTAATCACAATAAATTGAAGCAAGCATGATGTATTTTTTTAATTGGTTACTTTCTCCTATAAAGCTATTTCACTTTTTAATACTTATTGGATAACACTACTCACATATAAATAGATAGGTGTCCTACACGTCCATAGGTAGAATCGATCTGCCTTGCCTTTTCCCAACTATGTTGGGGTCGGCTTCCGGTCTAACCGGATCCAGCTGAATATTTATATTTTACATGGAGCGACTGCCTATACCGATACCCCTAGGTAAGATTGGTTGTCAGACTTTCGGGCTTCTGACGACCCGTAACGACTGTCAAGGATCCACGAATGACTACATCGCCACATGCGAACTACGCATCGAAGACCTGACGTCACATAAATCCTGCATCGCGCAATTAGAGTTTACCGTGCAGTGAACATATATACAAAAACCCAATATCAATCATTGGGCAGTTGCCCGCCAGACACAACACCCGTCTGGTCGGAGGATCCTCCCTTTTCTATGGGGGATGAGTGAACTTTACACCCTGTTCCTCATACCCCTATATACTTAGCCACGAGCTCCTCCTACACGTCCTGAGGTATCATAATTATTATAGTACATTAGTTACTATCGCGGGCTGCAACAGAGGACCCACGTATGGGATCCCTTCTTTTCGCATAATGTTCTTTGTCCTAATATACTTCGGCATAACGATTTTGGCACAATTTGTTTTGGCATAATAATACTTCAGCATAATTTTTTTAGGCATACATTTTATGTTGGCATAATCATCTTAAAGACTAATTTGTTTTGGCATAAATTTGATTCGCATAACGTTAGTAGGCCTAATGACTATTAGCATAACGTTAGTAGGCCTAATGACTATTAGTATAATAATATTTAGGCATACAATTAATATGGTATCCTGCCTTTTCGCCAAAAGTTGTTTGGCAGATTATCACTTGCCAACCAACGTTTCGCCGATGTTTCACTTTGGCAACTAACGATTAGCAAATTTTTGTATGACAACGTTTTATTTGGTAGAATTATTGTTAAGCTGATTATTATAATGACCAAAACGTTTGGGACATTTATCATTTGTCAAACATTTCAATCTTAGGTTACGATAGGTTAGGTTAGGTTAGAGTATGACAAACAACGCACGAGCCGAGCGAGCGAAGCGAGCGTGCCGCGGCAGCGGCCGGCGAAGTGCCAGAAGCGAATCGCTTTTGTAAAAAGAAACAGGTAAGTTAGGTTAGGTCACATTAAAGATAAAGTAAAAAACACTCACTCACTGAGCACTCTTCAATACACTCACTCATTTTAATTGAACTCTACTTGAAAGTTGGTATTTAAAAAAGTGTCATTATGAAAAGCAGACCAAACGTACAGTTGGTAACTGTAAGGTTGGGAAATAAAACAAAATTATATGATAAGTTGGCAAATGATTATTCGGCAAAATAAAATTCTGCGAAAAGGCAGAGATCCGTTTTAATATAATTATGCGTAAATAAATTTATGCTTTAGGATATTATGCTTAAAAAAGTTATGCTTTAGAACTTTATGCTTAATAAATTTATGCTTTAGAATATTATGCTTAATCATTATTATGGTTAGAGAAATTATGCTTAAAAAAATTATTTGTAAGCTGTTATGCGTAATTATATTATGTGAAAATATAATTATGCCAAACAAAATTATGCTAAGTTATATTAGGTCTTAAAATTTTATGCAAATGGATAGGGAACCCCCACGTATGTGTGCCTTTGTCCTTCGCCTAGGCCCGCATTTTCACGATCGTCCATCCGTACTTTCCTAAATAATGCGCGGAAATTGAAACTAAGACGAAAACTAACGACAATATGTTTCTTCTTTATTTAATTTAGCAGCTCTATTTGCTAGCCAATTCGTTTAAATTAAATCTACACTAATATTATAAAGAGTAAAGATTTGTATTTTTGTATGTTTGTAATGAATAAACTCAAAAACTACTGCGCCGATTTCAAAAATTCTTTCACCATTAGAAAGCTACATTCACCCTGAGTAACATATGCTGAGCTATAATTTATAAAGATTACTTGCGGGCGAAGCCGCTGGCGGCAGCTAGTCTTCGATAAGTTACCACCTTGGTTGCTAAGTTGCAGTAAAAAGTACGTTCCATTTTTAGGGTTCCGTAGTCAACAAGGGTAATAATAATAGTTTCCTAATAGTTTCGCAATGTCCGTCAGTCTGTCTGTCTGTCTGTCCGCGGCTTAGCTCAGAAACAGTTGGTACTAGAAAGCTGTAATTTGGTATGGGTATACATAATATAAATCACGTCGAAAATGTTATAAAATATAATGGTAAATTTCATTAATTTTTTGGGTACCTCCCCTACACGTAAAGTGTGGGTGGTTTTTTTTTCTCGTCAATCTCATTGTGTTGGGTATCCTTGAAAAGGTCGTTTAAAAATAATGTGAAGTTGTGAAAACTATTTTTGGATTCAGGGATCCGTTTGCGAAATATTAAGCTAATTTTTGTTAGTCAAGTGTCCCCCCCCCCCTGCCAGGTAAATGGTTGGTTTTGAATATGTGAAAAAAATCACGGCAGTAGTATATATAACGAAATTAAAAGGAAAACTATCACAGCTAAATAGGTTCCACAAGTTACCGAGTAATAATCGACCAACTTTCCAAGTTTTTCAACTACAATGTTAAGTGTGTTTAATAAATTCATCCCAACTACGGAACCCTTCATCGTGCGTGGTTTGACACGCACTTGGCCGGTTTTTATTAAATAACACGACAGATCTGTTTTCATACTAATTTACTCGGCCGCTTAACACGACAGATATGGATTTTCATACAAACATTGCCGGCCGGGCGTCCTCACGTATTTGACGAGTACACCATTTTCGATTTATCTCGAAGAAGCATGTTTGAGAAAAAACCTTTCCATGCTTACAATGCCATTCAACTACAGTGCGTTCATTATAATAATGCTAATCAGCAGGATTGTGGTGGTAGAGATTTCTTCGTTTAAACTATAATATTAACAGACTTTTCCACAAATCCCTCCTGAAAGTCCCTCTTATACCGTGATCTGACGATCCGCGATTTTGCGGATCGTCAGATCACGGTATATTATCACAGACATCGGAAGTTCCTCGGTGCACGGTGCGTGGCGGTCTGTGGTCATCTGCCGTGCGTGTCCGTCCGCAAAATCGCGGATCGTCGTATCTCGGCATAAGGCGAAAGCTTGGGTAGCCCGCAAAATTCAAATTTTCTTACGTTTTTTGCTATTTGCAGGACAGTATCAAGTTTTATAATATAGTGTTGATCTAAATTATGATTCGCAGTTGTATCAAATATTAATTTATAGAATCATAATCATAAAAATCTATACATATAGAATGTTTTGTCCTGAATGACTGACGGATCAACGCACAGCCTAAACCGCTGATTGTAGAGACTTGAAACTTAGAGAGTGTGTTCTTTGTATGACGTAGGCATCCGATACGAAAGGATCTTCCGAAATTCTACCCCTAAGGGGGTGAAAAACGGGGGAAAAGTTTGTATGAAAAATCTTATTCCTTGAGTTAATAGACTTGAAACTTGGCACAAATACTTATGTAAGTAAATGATAAAACTTGTCATTTTTATTTTTCTTAACTAAGGGGTAGTTAAGAAAAATAAACGGGGATTGAGGGGTGTCAAAGTTTGTATAGAATAATTTAACGCGCGGTCAGATTAGATCGAAACTCAGTATTTATACTTATAACCAAAAATTAAGAATAATGTGTTCTGCTTTTTGCTCAAGTAATTATGAAACTTCAACAATTTTCTACTATAGTTCAAATGTCCGTTTCTGTTGCGGTCATGATGTGACATCATTTACCATGTTACCGCATTGTTGACATCTGTTTTTAAGGGTTTTTTAGTCCCAAAACATTTTTTTTTTCTTTTTCAATCATAAATCGCACTTACTTACTAACGTTAGTGAAATTTCAAGCACTTTGCAAAGAATTGATTTTTATTCACATAGTTTTTTAGGTCACTTCCGGCATTGTCAAAGGCGACGCGTTCCTTTCCACCAGAAAATCCAACACAAAATTATGAATTGTAAAATAAGTAATGCAGTAAAAAATGTACATAAAAAGTTTTTAAGAACAAAAAAACACTAACAACGGACTTCCAAAAAAAACACTAAAAATGTGAAAAATAACTTTAATTTCGGAAATCGGTGGCAAAAACGCAAAACTTGTGGTACTGTAACGCCTGAGGGACGTTACCTAGATATGTGAGGGTGTGTGGTGGAGGTAATTTCAAAGAGGAGGAGGTTTTCCAAGGATTTATTAATTAGAAGACACGTTTATACATATGGAGGGTCCGGGCTGATCTGCCCCTCACAACAAAACACACCTGTCAATATATAAATACCGACTGCTGGAGCGTTCGCAAGTCAAGGCTGCGGTTCTACCAGCCAGCCCAACGTGAGGGTGCATATCGCATAAAACCTCTACGAGCGTTTATAGTAGTCATTGCCTCATATGTAACACGCTAGTCCCCTCTAATTCCCTATACAAACACCATCTTAACAATGATAAACACATAAAACCTCTACAGTACCTACTCCACACAAATTAGAATACCACTACGTAAATAATAGTGAGTATTGTATTATAAGTTAAGTGGGAAAAATACGTATTATTGAAGCTAGCCTCTGAAGCAAGACCTACCAAACAAAAACAATTCATAAGTGGCGTAATAATTAATAATAATTAATAATCGCGTAAGAAACACACAAAAAAAAAATACAGTCGAATTGAAAATCTATTCTTTTTGAAAAAAAAAAAGGAATTATGTTTCTTGACTCATAAACAACTCGACTACACGGTTGGCGCAGTGGCTGAGCGATGGACTGCTGCGCAACGTGTCGCGGGTTCGATCCCCGCACGGAACAAATATTTGTATGATCTGCAAGTAGTTGTTCCGGGTCTGGGTGTTAGTGTATGTGAGTTTCTATGTTTGTAAACGCACCCACGATACAGGAAGAAATTCTTAGTGTGGGGCAACGTTTTTTTTAAAAAAAAAAAAAAAAAAAAAAAAAAAAAAAAAAAAAAAAAAAAAAAATATATTTAAATAGTATTAAAGTTTTGAATAACGTGAATATTCCCTATTGTGTTATTCCTGATTTGAAGGAAGACGTCAATAATTTTTAAATGTTGCCATGAAAGCCAAAATCCCCAAAAAACGTAAAAGTAGATTCATATTTCTGTCCTTATGGAAACTGAATAAATCAGTTACTTACCTTGAAACATGTTGCATACATAAAAGTAGTAAATACAGCAGTAAATAATGTATTTTCCGGTAATACTCTTAATAAAATGAGGCATATTATTATGGAAATAGAAATGTCATATTCTGGTGAATAAGGTAACTCTAGTATTTGCGTTTAGATAGTGCAAATTACTGCGTTTAGCTATTACAAATAATTGCATTTAGACATTATAATAGATTTAATACAATATTTAATAATAAGCAGAAAAAAAAACAATATTTGTTTTGTTTTCTCCTTTTTTACCCGACTACGGCGAAGCAAAAAGGAGGGTTATGATTTTGACCGGTATGTTGAGGTATCGTTAGAAGCGTCGTGATTGTCCGCTGGTTATAGGCTATGTGAAGTCACATTAAATTAAAAATGGCGCCCTCTAGAGGACATAAAGTGTGGAAATTTTAAAAAAAAATGGTTTAATCGTACCATGTTGGGTATCAAATGAAAGGGCTTAATGAGCACATTTCAAAAATATATATATTATAACCCCAAAAGAATTTTAAAAAAATCAAGTAATAAAAACTAAAACCCGACTACGACTTAAAAGGTATAAACAAGACACCACAGACAGACAAATTAAAAATCCGGAGTCACACGTGTTAGGGCATAAATCGAACAGATTACGTGTGACTCCGGATTTTTAATTTGTCTGTCTGTGTTGTCTTGTTTATACCTTTTAAGTCGTAGTTGGGTTTTAGTTTTTATTACTTGATTTTTTTTCTTTGTGTATCTTAATAAAAAAAAGCGAATGCATAAAAAGTAAAGCCCTTTAATTCACATACTTTCATTTATGAACGCTTCTGAAACTAAGCGACACCATAACTGCAATAACAATCTTGTTTAGAAAGAAAAGCAGAGTACTTCTTCACAGAAATCATAACTCTAAAGAGAGAAATGGAAATGCAATGGTAATTTTTCTCGGATATAATACTCAGTAGCATGTACTGCATACTACTTAGATATACAGTTTTGTTCAAATTCGATTTATTGTTCTATGTCTGTTGAACCTGCAAACCTTTCAGTAACAGCACCTCTAATAATAGCATTCATAAACATAATAGTTATTTATGCTACTGTTATAAATAACAGTTGCATACAAGATTTTATCTACACTCATGATATGAATCTTCTATAAAAATTTCTTTGCAATACCAATATCGAACAAAAATGGCGCGGTACGACGTGAATTCGAATCTTTCGAATTCGAATGTATGTTTTGTTTTTAAATAACGGTGATTTGTTAGTGAAACGCTCGTGAATGACAATTTTCTTTTTTGAAATGAGTTGCATCATGAAATTCAGTACAATATTATAACACCCGTTTGGATGATATTATGGTTACTATGACACTGGTTGTTTTAATGTTGGCAATAAGCTAACTGTTACAGAAACTTTTAGAGAGGATTTATAGCATGGGTGTAGATAAAGAAACATTTAGTACAACATTAGTAGCCTACCATTACCAAGACCTGGGTTTAAAATACTCTATACGACTTCTTTAGAAACACGCCACCAGCACAACGCGCTACAATTTGCAGATGCTGACACGATTGGCGTCACACAATCCTTCATTGTGCAAGCAGATTTTAGCACGAAATCATGCATTTGAGCATCTATAGTAGCAGACGAATAGCTTATTAGTTGGGCAGATAATATCATCCGGGCCTGAGAAATCATCAAACATCTAACTCTTCCACTTTGAAAACTGCTTTCTGCATCAAACCCTTGATTCAGCTGCCCGTTGAGAGTCTCCTGGGATGTTGTTATTGGTTAGACCATATACCGAAACGACTATCGGTACAATGATTTCTAAATCGTCGTATTACATGTCCACAACCTTGTATGCTAAGTCTAGATTTTTTATTTGTTTAGTTTATTGACTTTTATGTGATTTTCGTCATGAGGAACATGTTATTGACCATCATTCAAAGTCAATGTCAAATAATTTATTTCAAATAGGCACATTAAAGGCACTTTTGAACGTCAAAAATAAGATAAGGTAAGAATAAGATAAGAAATAAGGTATCGATGACAATGACAGCTCACTCCACGCTCACTTCACCTAAGTTTTTACGGTGAGATGGTTACAGAATAGCAATGCTGATTCTAGTTGCGTTCCAAAAGGTAGTTTTCGTATGGAGAAGCATAATGGGCAAGAAACTCCACCGTTACTCTTTTAAAAAATTTTGTACAATATTTTTGATACTCAAAATATTTTATTTCACATAAACCTACATGGGCACTTATGAAACGACAGAAGCTAGGTGCACGGTTCCAATTGGTCGTTTCCTATGGAGAATAGCCGGCAAGAAACTCCATGGTTACTCTTATAAAAATAATTGGCTTTTACAATACTTTCAAATTACAGTGTTGGTAGGCATGGGAGGACAGTGTAGACCTTTCAATATGTAAGTACCATTGAACTCGCTCTAGTCGATCTGTTATCTCAATGTCAGCCTATCTATTGAAAATATCACCGTGAAAACGTAGGCAAAGTGAGCTGCCAATAGAATCAATCCGTCTCAAGTAGAATGTCAGCATAATTCACCAAAGTTTTCACGGTGATATTTTTAATAGACTGGCTAGAGATTTTTACACAATATACCAGCTGGTTTATTGACAACAATAGTCCGTCCAGTAATGATAGATTGATCCTAGTACAATGTGACTTGAGCATTTTCGAGAAGTGGTTCGGGCACGTGTAGTTTTTATTTTATTAGTCATTCGGATTTATGAATTTAAAGCACGGTATTCAATAAATTGAATATGAAAAAGTCACGAAGTAATGATAAATTAATAACGCCAAATTCATAAAAAAATCATGGGGCACCATTAAATCGGACCATTTTATTGCCCTATATAACCCTCATTTTATAACATTTCACTATTAGTTAACAAACCCAATAACGCAAGTGATGGCGTCGAACCGGTACATTTTAATATATGTTTTGGTCATAACGGCGGTTGTTGGTAAGTACAGTACTATATATCAAATAGCAAGGTAAAATAGTATCTAGGTAAAAAAGCACGATCAATAAAAATTGTCAATGTCTAATGTGTTTATTGTCAATCGCTTCAATTGTATTTTGTAGACGATAATTTTGCGCATTAATGTGTATCAATAACGTACAAATTGACAATTACAATTTACCGTTTCGGGACCCTTTAGACCGTTAAAAATAAAAGCTGAGGAATAATCGATTTTCGTGGTATGAACAGCTTATTAGAAGACATGAGGAGCACGTGCACGTGCACCATTCTAGCCATCTACACACATGTGTCTGAATGATGGCTAGAATGGTTATAACAAAAGAGAAGTGAGAAGTGCAATAAAAAGGCAAAAACTCTTTAATGTGATATGGGCGAAGGTAGGTAAAAACCCCTTTATCATAAAAAAAACCTGATATATCTTTAATCTATTTCACAGAATTATTAGATAATGTTTAAAAGCAGGTTCATACGTTTAATAATGTCTTAAAGTTAAGAATGCAATGCTTTAGTAGCATTAAGCTACTTGTTGCTCTAAAAACTATATTGGCGCATGAGTTATTTAAGATAAACTACATAATTAAATTGGATAGCAAACAATATTTCAATTATTTTGAGTGAATTGTCAGATTAAGTTAAAATTAGTTTATTAGAATGTGACGAAGTAAAATAGTTAGTCAAACATGGAATTTTTGGCGCCATTTGATTTTGGCATGAAAATTACTAATTATTAATTTAACACAGGTAGTACACATATGAAAGAAAAGCAATGCATAACAGAAGTGGACAAACCTGACTCGAATTGCGAATCTAAGCCAGAAGCAAAACCTGCACCAAAGCCTGAACCTAGTTGCGGAACCAACACTAAGCCAAAGCCTGAACCCAAGCCAGAACCTAATGCCAGTTGTGGGCCCGAACCAAATCCAGAACCGCAGTCTGAACCTAAGCCAGAACCCAAACCTGCACCAAAGCCAGAACCTAGTTGCGGGACCGACACTAAGACAAAGCCTGAACCCAAGCCGGAACCAAAACCTGCACCAGAGCCTGAACCTAGTTGTGGAACCGACACTAAGCCAAATCCTGAACCTAGTTGCGGAACTGATACTAAACCAAATCCTGAACCAAAGCCAGAATCGAAACCAGAACCTAATGCCAGTTGTTGGCCCGAACCAAACTCAGAACCGAAGCCTGAACCTAATCCAAAACCTGTCCCCAGACCAAAACCTGAACCCACTTGTGAGCCCGGACCTCAAACACAACCGAAACCTGAACCAAAGCCTGAACCTAAGCCAGAACCCAAACCTGCACCAAATTCTGAACCTAGTTGTGGAACCGACACAAAGCCAGAGCCTGAACCCAAGCCGGAACCGAAACCAGAAACTAATCCCAGTTGTGGGCCCGAACCAAACCCAGAACCGAAGCCTGAACCAAAGCCAGAATCGAAACCAAAACCTAATGCCAGTTGTGGGCCCAAACCAAACTCAGAACCGAAGCCTGAACCTAATCCAAAACCTGTCCCCAAACCAAAACCTGAACCCACTTGTGAGCCCGGACCTCAAACACAACCGAAACCTGAACCAAAGCCTGAACCTAAGCCAGAACCCAAACCTGCACCAAATCCTGAACCTAGTTGTGGAACCGACACAAAGCCAAAGCCTGAACCCAAGCCGGAACCGAAACCAGAACCTAATCCCAGTTGTGGGCCCGAACCAAACCCAGAACCGAAGCCTGAACCTAAGCCAGAACCCAAACCTGCGCCAAAGCCAGAACCTAGTTGCGGGACCGACACTAAGCCTAAGCCTGAACCCAAGCCGGAACCGAAACCTACACCAGAGCCTGAACCTAGTTGTGGAACCGACACTGAGCCAAAGCCTGAACCCAAGCCGGAACCGAAACCAGAACCTAATCCCAGTTGTGGGCCCGAACCAAACCCAGAACCAAACCCAGAACCGAAGCCTGAACCTAAGCCAGAACCCAAACCTGCACCAAAGCCAGAACCTAGTTGCGGAACCGACACTGAGCCAAAGCCTGAACCCAAGCCGGAACCGAAACCTGCACCAAATCCTGAACCTAGTTGTGGAACCGACACAAAGCCAAAGCCTGAACCCAAGCCGGAACCGAAACCAGAACCTAATCCCAGTTGCGGGCCCGAACCAAATCCAGAACCGCAGTCTGAACCTAAGCCAGAACCCAAACCTGCACCAAAGCCAGAACCTAGTTGCGGAACCGACACTGAGCCAAAGCCTGAACCCAAGCCGGAACCAAAACCAGAACCTAATCCCAGTTGTGGGCCCGAACCAAACCCAGAACCGAAACCTGAACCTAATCCGAAACAACCTAAGCCAGAACCCAAACCTGCATCGAAGCCAGATTCCAATTGTGAGCCCGAACCCGAAAAGAAGAAGCGAAGATCCATGGAACGCTGGAAATATGTCTGCAAAAAGAATAGAATGCCCGTAAGTTTCTGAATTAATAATCTTTACCTCGATATTGTCGAACATCTGTAGGCCGATTCGGGTAATTAAAATCGTTCAAAATCTATTCGCAATCTCAACGACGCGACAGTAAATGTCAAAATCATGGGTAAATGTAAATTGGAGGATGTTTTGACAGATTGAAATTAGGATCAGAACGTGAACGTTCTTAAAAATACGGGAGTTGCCCCTCTGAAAACTTAAAAACCGGACTTATTGTAACGTCTCCGTATCAAAACATTCTAAAAGCAAATGGTCCTATTAGCAAAACGACCCATAATCAAAACGACACTTTAGCAAAGTAAATACATTTTAAATAAGCAAATGGTCCCATAAACAAAAGAATGGAAATAGTTATACCGGATGATTTTTTTTACCGTCTCGACAAACATAGGGTGTAGTAGGTGAACGGAGTAGAAGCCAATGGCATAGTCAATTAAAATTTTTTTTTTTTTGTATACCCTTTATACAAATTGATTTATCTAAAAATACTACCCATTTGAAGTAAACTTTTAATACAAAAACAATAAAAACAGAAATTATTTTTTTTTTAATAAATCCATGAAAAAATATCGAAATTCAAATCATACGCACCCTACTAAATGCACGGAATTTATCAATGAATTAGATACGTTCCTTTGCGGCCGATAGGTACTCGCCGCACTTGCCGTCGGCTTCTTTGATATCACCAGGCGCTTGAGCCGCCGCCGCCGCGCCGGAGCTGCTCGCTCGCGCATCCCCCCGCCCGCCCGCGTCCCGAGCTTCAGTCACCTGCGATTAGTCACGGCGGCGTGACGTCGCGCTGTTTGTTTCCACGTATGCATCGTGCACCCGGTCATATTTGTCGTATCTAAACATGTACGAATATTCTAACGTAGAGTATCTTGTTTGGTGAAAACAGCCAGTGCAAGGCGAATGTACGCAGAAGAAGAAAATCTTCAGTCGCTGCGAAGGAACGGTATCCGTTCTCCTCAAATTCCCCCTCGGACCCCGCATGGAGTTTTGTCACTGGGTGCAGAACCGTTCTGTCATTGACACCATGTTGCAAGACGTTCCTGATCCCTATCTGCAAGACATGTACTTCCAGCATGACGGATGTCCAGCTCACTACAAACGATCTGTGCGCGCGTATCTCGATGGTCAATTTGGTGATAAGTGGATAGGTCGCGGTGCACCTGTGAACTGGCGGCCGAGGTCACCAGACCTACATAACACCCCTTGACTTTTATTTGTGGGCCGACCTAAAACGTTTAGTCTGACGTTTAGTGTATACCGAAGAAGCTCAAAGCGTTAGTGATTTAAAACAGCGAATAATTTAAAACGCTTTTAATTTTTTGAAAAGTGATAGAGACACGCCTCGAAGTTTACCGAACAATATGCAAAGACGTGCTAGTTTATGTTGAGAACGAAACATTTTGAACAATAATTACCTACTGCGATATCGCTAAAAAGGTAGGTACAGACCTAAGTTCATTTTTTGTAAAATGCGCGCAATGCGCTTGCGCGTCTGTCGGTCGTGTCGCCCGCGCGCGAGTACCGCTCAGCTGCTCGGCTCTCGTACGTGAACCCCGGTAAGTGAACTCTCACGCACACATCAAGTTTCTATGTACGTGTGTGTGCGTAGGCGCGCCGACGTTACTTAGCAACGGGTCGACCGAACAACATTCTGTCAATGTTCTCGCTCCCGCATGTATGCACGTCCTTTTCATTTTGAATGAAGTACAGTCGAGTATTCTTGCTTATTCAAGTATTTATTGTTTCGAATTATTTAAAAAAGATTACTTAGATTGTTTTAAAAGTTCGTTCCGAGTCTGTTACTGTTTTCGTTTTATTTGTAAGGATAGGTTTACTTATTATTTTATCTTTTTAATTGGTAAATTGGTGGGGTTTTTATTTGTACTTACGTAAGTATTTGTTGTGTTTTATTATTTTAGGTAGGTTAAGTTTTCTTACTTGTGTTAAGTTATTATCTATTTACTACTTATTCTTTTGGTGTGAGGCTTATTTGGTCAATTGGGTATTTGTATTGTATGTTTGAGAATTTTTGGGTATTGTGTTCATTTTATTTGTAGATCAGGTTTGTCTTAGTTTATTAGTAAGTGGACTATAAATGTTATTGCGTTGATTTTGGAAACGTTTTCAACACGACTGTACCATGCGAGGGGCGGCCGCTTACTAGGTTTCTACGCAAAAGAAATGTGCGTGCGTTTCGCTCGCACACACGTACAACTATCATTCATGCGCCATCGCAGCCTACGCCGTTTACTATCTCCTATTTTGGCTATTATTCGTTTTTACGCACGGGCCGTAGGATGGATAGTTTTCATGATTTTTGAAGGAAATTCCGAACCTGTACAATCTCAATGGTACTAAGCAAATATTCTCGGGTATGGCTTCTGTTCCACTTACACAACACACCTGATTATGCTCGAGACGGTAAAAAATGTCATCCGGTATATGATATGTATATATCTGTTGTATGTATCTGTTCGAGACAACAAACTTTAAAAACTAAAACTTACTTTAATAAAAATCGACCAAGTGCGTGTTGAACCCCGCACAATAAGGGTTCCGTAGTTAGGTTGAATTTATCCCAAGTACAAACCCAACATTGTAGTTGGAAAACATGTTCTCCCATTCATTTCAACTGCAAATGTAAGTTAGTAAACAAAACATTGGGAGATGTTGCTATGTTATTTTCATTACTTTACTTACTTCATTATTTCACGATGATAGGTCATCGTCCTGAATATCGTTTATGTTTGTGATTTTGTTTATTTACTTATAAGGTAAGGTAAACTATATTTTTTTATTTTTCATGTGCGTGCTCATCATTTGACGAACAGCCTTGTGTCTTCGTTAAGGACGGATAGAGAACTAATTGATCCAGTAAGCATATATTTGGGAACATATTATTTGGGAATCATTTTTTTTTGTAAAAAGCTTCTACAAAAAGATCACGATAATTTGATTGAATAAAATTATGAATAAATCTGACTTGTTTTAATTAACACTTACCTACAAACCCACAATAATATCAACAGCGTAAATATAAGATGTATTTTTTCATACACGAAATCATTGTATTCAACTGAAATTATGAACAACTTTCACTAAGGGGCCAAACATGAAATCGCAATCGAACAAAAATGTAGGGAACAGCTGATTTTTTGGCCCTCGGGCCGCTTACCTAACTCCACGTCGCCCACTCTCGTGACTTTGCTTGATAAAATGTAACACCAATATGCTCGTTGGTTTTTAAAATCAGGTTGTAACAAATCGTCGAATGTCGTTTTCGAAATGTGGTTCGATAAAATTTAAAAACGGAAAATGTACGATTTTCTGATACAAGTTTGCTCTAGTCTATACTACTCACCTAAATGTTACAAATAACAAACTACAAAGAAACACAAAACAAGACGAAGTAGTTCTGAAAGAACTGAAAACATTATATGAAAACACCCCCACATCTAATATTGCTTTACTCACGGTAAACGAATTTTCTGTCCATGATTTGAATATCAAAAAGGATGTTCTTAAAAAAAAATCGTCTTGTCTTTGAAGGATGTGTGCAGGCGTGATAGATAACACATAATGGCATTGGATACAAAACAGAAGGTAGGCCGCATCCGAATCCAAATCTAATTTAAAAATAAATAACCCTCGGAAGAGAACATAGGTACGTGTCCTGAGGGTTCTGGAGAACAGAGGGGACAAAGTTGCACTACTTTTAAAATGGGGCTATTTTGTAACTAGACTCGCGACAATCTAAGAAGTCCGTTTTGACAGCTATAAAAATCCTTTGTGTAGCGATGAAAAATAAAATCGTTTCTTATATACTGATTCTCGAGACATATCGATTAAACATACTTTAGAGTTTGTAATCGACGACTTATCTACATTGCTTGAAACTGATTCTCAAGGCATAACGTTTTATTACAAGTACGAGAACGAAACGTCAAAACGGACTTCTTAGATTGTCGCGAGTGTAGGCTTTATAACCTTCTTCTATGCAATCGTCAAGACGCTTTGGTCGTGAAAAAGGGTTATGTGCAATGATATTATATTAATATAAATGATAATATAATGATATTATAATAATATAATATCATTGGTTATGTGGGTAATTATTTTATTTTATTAAGAGCAATAATCTGAAAAATAAAATAAGTAGTTACATAATAACCAGAGATACCACTACGATTTTAAACACTTACAATTCATTCCGTTGGAAACATCCTTACGTGAAATATAAAAAAAGCATGCGGGGCAGTCTTTGGGGACTGCCGATAGAAGTGAAAACTAAGCGACAATGCGTAACCTGAACGTAATTCAAACGGTAGACGGTAGATGGCGCTAAAAACATTTCTTCAACCGTGACGGTGACGATGACGTGAGTTCCATGATTTTTGTTCACCCAAAAAGTTCTCAACGTGCTTCAAGAAGTTTTCACTTCAAAAACATATAATACAGACTATTTTTGGTTATAAAAAAAAATTACAACGACACATTTTCTGAGCTATGATTTTTTTAATGATTAGTTTGAACGAAAATGATTTACTCGTACTTATCAATGAAACTTAGATACACACGTCAAGAGCCTTTAAAAACATTTACCATAAATAGGTGAGTCTTCCGATACACGTTTAACTCCTACAAAATACCTTCAAAACTGAAGTTCAGTAAAAGAGTATGGACTGTATCTACATGTACTTTTAAGTAATGTATATTATGACATATTCACCCTTCAAAAGAGCGAATTTCCTTTAGCCGATGAAATGAAGCGCGAAAGCAGATTGAAGTGGCTAGCAACTACATCTGTGAGAGGCAAATCTCATTTACCTTTACTACATATTTCCAATAACACTTTTAGAGCACAAGCTCTGAAGGAAAAATCTTCAAGAAATCTTAAAGATCGGCCCCGTGAAAGATTCCTCACTTTGAATTTGGTTCTTTTTTCGTGGCACGGAGTGTGTATCATGGGGAAATTTTATTTAAATATTAGGGTCATCCATTACAATAAAAAGTGGAAATTGTTGCATGGTTTGATGAGAATTC
The DNA here is from genome assembly GCA_947363905.1 of Lithophane semibrunnea. Lineage (NCBI taxonomy): Eukaryota > Metazoa > Arthropoda > Insecta > Lepidoptera > Noctuidae > Lithophane > Lithophane semibrunnea. Next base: position 7,567,199 of record OX376185.1, read on the forward strand.
AAAACAATACTCGATCGGGATTAAACTTTAGAGTAGGTAGGCATTAGCAAACAATAATTAATTGGACCTTGTGGCTAAGTCATAACAGCCGCACGGGTCTATCGATCAGGTAAAGCTACTCTTGCCGCGGTTGGTCCGTCGATAGGTGACCATCTTTACTTAACAAGACCCGTGCTTTCCATTCCTCGAAAAGCACGTAAAGCCATTGGTCCCGGCTGTCATTTGCAGATCTTTGGCAGTTGCCGAAGCCCGAAAGTCTGACAACCAGTCTTACCAAGAGGGTAACTGGGTTGTGGAGTTCAGATAGGCAGTCGCTCCATGTAAAATACTGATATTCAGCTGCATCCGTTTAGATTGGAAGTCGACCCCAACATAGTTTTGAAATGGCAGGCAGATGATGAGGCATTGGCAAACTCAAAAACAACTTGTAAGTAGTTAAACGGTTATCTTATTTCTAAAATTAAAACAAACTATTATACAAATATATTACACTTTTATTTACATATATTTTTTTATATTTACATTATTTTTCATATAAATTCCTTAAATTCATACAAAACCTTACATATCATTCGGCACATTCCATACGGTAAAAAAATACTTTACATCTGTCATTCTTTCATTGTAAATACATACTTATTTTATTGTTATCACAGTTTTTCGTCATTGTGTTGTATTTACATAATATAATAAGAATAAGTACGTAGAGAATAAGGCGTGTTCAATCATGATTTCAATGAATAATGAAGTTTATGACGCGGATGACACCCTGTATAATCTGAGTTATCGAATAAGTACCTACTATCTCATTACTTATCAGCCCTGTAACTTTTTATCAATGTTAAAAGTAATAGAAATGCCAACATAAACATTTTTGTGATAGTTTTTCCATGAATAATATTGCAAGGTAAGTAGATTGGTGTCCACACAAAGAACGGTGGAAAGTTATAGGGGAGTTTTTGCCCAGATGTGGGACAATACAGGTTGATAAAAAAATAGATTCTGATTCACTGTCTATAACATAGTCACAAAGATATCTATAACATATCATTGTAAGTATACCAACATGAATCTTAATTCTATGGTGAGTTTCAACAGGATATAAAACACAATATGTATCAAAATTCTAAGGTACCAGGTAGTAACACGAATCCTGAGACTTCGCAAAGCAAAGGACCAAAGTTGCCATATAAGTAAGTAACACGATTCCGGGAAAATATAAAATATTTCTATTGTACAAGTACAAGCTACTTATTGGTAACATTGCCCAGCCAAATGCAGCTTACTTGTTTACTGTAAGAGAGTCTAACCGCTTACAGAACGTCGTGAACTCAAAAATGTGAATTAATTCCAAATCTACTCAAAACTCAGAGTATTTATTTCAATTAAACCAATTACAGGCACTTTGAATTTTCAAAGAGTCGGTCAGTTAGTCAGAAAGTTGAAGGTTGCCCATTCCAAAACGTAGATCTCTATGGAGAAGAACGGACAGGAAACTACAAGGTCACTCTTTCTTACTTAGTTTATGGCCCACACGGCTACACATCAAGCTAAACATATCCAGTATAAGCTGACCTCGCAATGTACGGAAATCCTATACAATGCGAGATCAGCATAAACTAGAAATGTATAGCTTGATATGTAGCCTAGCCGTGAGGACAGCCCTCAACTTTGAATAGCTTAGTAAACCATCAGATAGTCTTAACTAATATGCAAAGCCTTGGAACATCATTCTAAGGATAGAACATTTCATTGTTTGATGGCACTGATCCAAAAGTAGGTCTAATAACTTACAATCGATATGCTCGAAAAGCTCAGCTTCTTTGTTAAATTAAGGCAAATACTTCTACTTAACATGATTATTATGTTAAAGATTTGCCTTAATTTAAAGACGATACCAAATTAAAATTGTTGAGTCAAGGGCGCTTGGACACTTCTTGATAATCACTTTATTATGCATAATGGTGAAACATGCCTTAATCAATATTTATATACACACTGCATACATTTGACACGTTCATAAATCAAGATTTTCATTAATTTTACACAAAAAGGTACTCAGGTAATAATTAAATAATTATTTTGTACAAACAAACGTTGGACACCACTTCGTGTTTTTATTTTTACTAATTTTTCTACCTTCTTAGATAAATACGTCTTCTGTAGAAAAATCTTGGTATCGCCGGTCCTGAAAGTAGAAAAAAAATATTAGGTTAAAAATATTACCCATATGAGTCATATTTAGTACTTTGTGTGTCAAAGAGTCGGTCAGAGAGATTAATAAACTACCATAGAATATTACTAATGTACTTCACTAGTAACGGTATTATAAACTCTGTAGTCTGTGATAATCTCTCAAATATAGAACGCTGCAAATTATTTTCACTTGCTTTATTTATTAAATATAACAAAAAAAAAAAAACTTTATTTCAGACTAAGTCCATAATATTGTTAGTATTTTGGTGTTAGTAACAATGGTGCTTAAATAAGTAGGTTAGTATTGTTAGTTTCCACAAATTATTTATTTATTTATGTAGACCTAGGACTGTCTCTATCCAGTGTTCCTGAAAGGGACAGTCCGGTCTGGCAGCGATTATTTTCAGAATGCCGCTGTCACTACCATGCAGGCGCTGTAGTAAAGAGGCCGCTTTCTTTCGCATTATGGCATGAAAACCATCTGTGCGAGCCTCCGCGAACATTCCTGAAGCGCTACAACGCCGTGGCAGTCCCAACAGCATCCTATAAGCATTATTACATTGAACACGCAGGACATTGTAGGCTCGGCACGTGTATGACACCCACAGTCCACTCGTGTAAAATGACTAACAGAACGCCTTAAAAAGGGTAACTTTGACGTCTGTAGTACAACTAGCGAACCTGCGGGCAAGCATATTGCTCCTCACCGACAACGCCCTGCGCTCCCGCTCTATATCTACGTCGTCCCTTAGGTCAATTGTGACAATATGGCCAAGGTATCGAAAACTATCCGCAATATTTAGTGCTACGCCGTTGAGTTGAGACTTATGGATGGAACACGGCGCGGCTGTTTGCTTAGATGCTTTAAATACAAGAAGCTCACTCTAACCTAACCTAACTTAGCCTAGCTTTTTTGTTTATTGGTAGTTTGCCTCTAATCTCCTGACCTTGATCTCGTCTAGAGGAAAGCGATAGATGAAGTCTACGATGGAACGAGCAAGCTCAGAAGATACCTGTTCACTCTAGCTTTGTAGGCTGACGGGTTATACGTTGAAGGGAACACAGACCCTGGCGGAGAGTTCACACTTTTGTCATGCACGTAATAAATGTGGAGGAGAAGCGCTGAGTACGACTAGTTGGTATATGAACCAAGTGCGCATGGTACGAGTACCTGCAGTACGTCTGATAGGCCGGTAGTGAAAGGGAGATGGTGGGATCAGGTCTTGGAGGTCCTGCGCACACTCACCGAAGTAGAATATTAAGCATAAGCGGCTTAGCATTAAGGCTCTTACTCTTAACTGGGGCGAATCGTCGCGCGACGCGACGCCGCCGCATTGTTCGCCGTAGTTTTCTCAGATCTTTTATTGTTAAAATTCGCGTCGCGCGGCGAATCGCGCCAGTATGTAAGAGCTTTTAATCTCGGCATATATTTATTTATTTATATTTCCTTTATTTCAAATAGACACTTATAAATTAGATTTTTAAATATTAGAATATAAAAACATTTTATATTTACATATATATTTATTATTATATTTTTAGTTACTGACTGAGTCGCCTCTTTGACAAGGTGCCAATTTGTTTACAACATTGTGGACTCAGACCAATAAAAAAAAATATTGGTCTGAGATTCATTTTAGGACGACCAATACCTCTATTCTACGCCACTGCTTACGGAAGAACGGATGTCACATTCAGCAGTTGAGGGGATTTTTGGCTCGAATTGTTCAAGGATGCATGATGTGATAAAATGTTGGGTCGAAAAATAAATAATCAGGCCAATTATGGTATTCCTTTAAATAATGCTTGCGCCAACTACCTACATAGTTTCATAATAATTGAGATCGTAATTTTCCTAATAATAAACACATGACGACATTTTTTTTGCAGTTTGATACTTTCAAATAATTATGACATAAACTACTAACGTATATTTGATTGGCTGCAATATTTACAAAACTAACCACAAGGTTATAATCAAATAAAAGTCAATGTACAACAAATTCCTTGTAATCGATTATTATTTTTTGTCTAGATTCCATTTTCTATTGTATCGCTTTCAGTAATGTATTATAAATATTATTATATTATTATGTCTGATAATAGTGATAGGCCTTCAAATCCTAATTCAATTCGAGACAAAGTTAAGGCAGTGTTGAAATATCGTGGAGTTTTGTACAACTCATACTTTGACTGACAAAATGTCATTGCTGAACTATAAAGAGTGTTACATAGATCTATGATACTAAACACTGATTGACAATCTACGATAGATATATCGTCGATTAAAAATTGTATATATATATAGATTAAAAATGTAAATATTATATTACCTATATCAAACTAATCTAACTAATATTATAAACAGGAAAGTTTGTAAGTATGGATGGATGGATGGATGTTTGTTACTCTTTCACTTAAAAACGACTTAATGGATTTGGATAAAATTTGGCAAACATGTAGTTTATAACCTGAATTAACACATAAGATACTTTTTATCCCGATATTCCCGCGGGATCGAGACTTACGCGGTTGAAACCGCGGGGCGCAGCTAGTTAATTATAATTTCTAAATCCATTTAAAATACCGGGTATGGATGGGGAGCTATGTCGTAATCTATGCTCCACCTGCCCTCCTGCCCTCTGTGTCCCAAAACAAGCAGTCAAAGACCTCTTTGCTGCCACTGATGACGCCGTGGAAGTGGCGAAGTTTTGGGCCAACACTTTAAAAAAAAATATTGAAGTGCCAGCGACGCGACGAAGAAGAAACAATGATGCCAGAACTGATTTCTTAAATATTTTTTGCTTCAACAACAGAGACCTACCTAATCCAACTAATATTATAAAATCCGAAAGTGAGTTAGTTTGTTTGTTTGCGGCTGAACGGATTTGGATGAAAGACACATGGGTAGACCATGACCTGGGTTAGGAGATACTTTTTACCCCGATATTCCCAAAGGATCGAGACTAAGGCTGATGAAACCGCGGGGCACAGCTAGTCTTAACTATCCTACTAATATGATAAATGTGAAAGTGAGTTTGTTTGTTTGTTTGCGGCTGAACGGATTTGGATGAAAGACACATGGGTAGACCATGACCTGGGTTAGGAGATACTTTTTACCCCGATATTCCCAAAGGATCGAGACTAAGGCGGATGAAACCGCGGGGCACAGCTAGTCTTAACTATCCTACTAATATGATAAATGTGAAAGTGAGTTTGTTTTTTTGTTTGCGGCTGAACGGATTTGGATGAAAGACACATGGGTAGACCATGACCTGGGTTAGGAGATACTTTTTACCCCGATATTCCCAAATGATCGAGACTAAGGCGGATGAAACCGCGGGGCACAGCTAGTCTTAACTATCCTACTAATATGATAAATGTGAAAGTGAGTTTGTTTGTTTGTTTGCGGCTGAACGGATTTGGATGAAAGACATGGGTAGACCATGACCTGGGTTAGGAGATACTTTTTACCCCGATATTCCCAAAGGATCGAGACTAAGGCGGATGAAACCGCGGGGCACAGCTAGTCTTAACTATCCTACTAATATGATAAATGTGAAAGTGAGTTTGTTTGTTTGTTTGCGGCTGAACGGATTTGGATGAAAGACATGGGTAGACCATGACCTGGGTTAGGAGATACTTTTTACCCCGATATTCCCAAAGGATCGAGACTAAGGCGGATGAAACCGCGGGGCACAGCTAGTCTTAACTATCCTACTAATATGATAAATGTGAAAGTGAGTTTGTTTGTTTGTTTGCGGCTGAACGGATTTGGATGAAAGACATGGGTAGACCATGACCTGGGTTAGGAGATACTTTTTACCCCGATATTCCCAAAGGATCGAGACTAAGGCGGATGAAACCGCGGGGCACAGCTAGTCTTAACTATCCTACTAATATGATAAATGTGAAAGTGAGTTTGTTTGTTACGCTTTCACGCTAAAACGGCTGACCAGATTTGGATGAAATTTGCCACAGGGGTATGAAATGAAATGAAATGAAATGAAATTGTTTATTCTGTAAATAGGATATTGGAATCACTTTTACACGTCATATTAAAAAGTTGTAAAAATAAGCTAGATGAGGTCGGCGTTTCCTATGTGACTAGTCTGAGAAGAAAGGCCGAAACAAACTCAGAGGTCACCGTCTCCTTTAAAGTCCAGACATAATCTTGGTCAGGCCATATGAGGACCATGTAGATAAGAGTCTGAAATGGTCTTTTGAGGAAAGAACCACACAGATTTGAGTGGACCTGTCCAGCCAGTGCAAGCATTTGTCAGTAATAGTGGAGCTCAACTCAGAACTTAAGGAGCTCAACGACTCGACGAACAATACCAAAGAAAGGACATTCGGGTAGGTCGCATAAAGTTCTCAAATTGCCAGACCTTCGCTAAAACTAACAGAACGAAAAATAAATATCCACATAGTCCTCACATTCACAATAAAACAATACTTTACAAGTAATCATCAGACCGTAATAATCAGTAGACCATGACCTGGAATAGGACATAGAATACTTTTTATCCCGTTGTTCCTACGGGGTCGAGACTTATGCGGATGAAACCGGGGCACAGCTAGTATGTAATAAATCGATATATAAACCACATTCTCAACACTTCTAATTCGTGATTCCTTCCAAACAGAGCCATTCAACTCATTGTTTACCCACGCTAACAATTTAATACAAAATGTTACAAACACATTCAATATACCAAGAATAATCACTCAAATAAAGTTATATCAGTATTGAAGAGTGTTTGAGATCACACACAGGGGATTTTGGAACGTACGAAATTAATTTTAAGGTTTAAAGTTGTGCGGGGTCGTTTGTGTCGGATTTCACGCTTGTCGGCTCGGAAATGCACAAAGTTTCCTTTTGTGGCGTTTCTCATAACTTGATTTGTGACGGGGCAACCCTTCAGCCGGTTCCGGCGTGGCGCCGCTATGGCGAGACGCGTCACTTCCGCGATAGTACAGCCGTAGTCACAGGATGTAGCGGGTGCATTTGAACTTAGACTAATTTGATTAACGTTTGGTTTAGGATTTTTATGACACCCGCCAATAATTATTTTTTTGGCTGGTGTGTTACTTTACTGATAAATGCTTGCACTGACTGAACATGTCCACTCTGTGTGGCTTTTTCCTCAAAAGACCATTTCAGATACTAATCTACGTATATGGTCTTAACACAATGATCTGACCAAGATTTATGTATGGACTATAAAAGAGACTGCTGAGTGCTAACCTCTGAGTTTGGTTCGGCCTCTCTTCTCGGAGTAGTTAGATAGGAAACGCCTACCTAATGTAGGTTATTTTTTTTTACGTGTAAAAGTGTCCTACGGTATCCTATTCACAGAATAAAAATTTCAGTTTGTTTGTGATTTTAACGTGGAGTGTAGAGATTCCACTGAGTTTTTATAGTTGTTTTTCTACATACTGTAATCATCGATATTTGCATTAATTTTGAAATGAATTAATTGCAAAATTAAATTGAATTGAATTATTTGCATTAATTTTGAATGTTGAATTTGAATTGCTAAAAGTGATGACCTTCCTACCTGCGACAATAAGTTCATCAAGTTTACTGTGGAATTGCTTGTGATGGCGAAGCTTCTTGGAAGGCTTTAGTGCTGTTTTATGCGTAGGTAAACCATTATTTTACTAGTTTTTTAAAATCTTTTTGTTTTGCAGAAGGGAAAAGTAGGAATCATAACAGCCAATGCACCAAGACGACAACAGATTATAAGGTTAGTAAAATTCAAAAACAATATGAACGTGAGCTTATTTAAGAAACGGCTTAAATCCTTACTGGTGAACAAAGCATATTACAATATTTCGGAATTTATAGCAGACAAAAATCTAATGACAGAATGTTGACATGCTAAGAAAATCTGTATAATGTTATCCTTGACATAAATTTTGTATATTGGCATTAATATTGTATATTGACATCAGTTTTTTTATGTATTTAACAGTTGTGCTCAGTCCATGTGTTGACGTTTATATTTTATATTTCCATTTCATTATTATTATTTTTTTTTCTCTTTTTATTGACATTCATTTCTATTGCTATAAATAATTAATTAATTTGTATAATTAAATGTGGCATTTTTTATAATTGTTTTTTGTTGTTGTTCAGGCTAATTTTTTGAGACTTGGCTGGCTTGATTATGCAAATTACAAAAATTTGTACGCCCTCTAGCATAACATAGCGCACTATTTATTATCTTTCTAACATTATTATTGTACCTATGTTAAACAAATGAATAAATGACTTATGACTTATAATATTTTTTTAGGTGTTTGTTTTAGAATAATTATTATGAACCATGGTAGATCTTACAACTCCAGAGTTGAACCCACCCTAGCTTTAAAAGCTACCCTATACAAACGCTCGCCACCTCTCGCTATGCCTATCACCATATCCTCACCCTTCCACAGAACAAGCGATGCACGTATTACAGACGTGCAAAGTTTTAAGTCAGACAAGAACTCGTGTTCATTAAGAATAAACCTAGAATTTAATTCGTGTTACAATTTAAACTGACTAAGATGCACGTAGACTAGTTAGTTCTATGTCAATTTTGAGAACAGATAATGCTTATTATTAATATAGAGATGGTATGTACATGATGATATAATACCTATGCTGTTATCGATAAGTAAAAGTATGTGGTGGAGGTGCTCCATCGGTGTCCAAAAAGTACCCATCAAGTGACATAAATTATTTGAAATAAGAATCTGAGAGAGCAGTGGTGGCCCAGCGGTAACGGCCGCGACTTACGAGTTGTAGGTCGTAGGTTCGAACCCTGACAGGCGCTTTACTTTGTGTAAATAATTTCATCACCACTGCTCTCAAAACGGTGAAGGAAAACATCGTGAGGAAACCGGCATGTCTTAGAACCACAAATTCGAAGACATGTGACATCTACCAACCCGCACCGGGCCCGCGTGGTGGATTACGTCCCACTCCCTCTCATAGGAGGCCTGTGTCCCAGCAGTGGGAACATTATAGGCTGATTATGTAAGAATCTGAGAGGTCTGGTACAAGAGATAACATGAACGCGCGACGTAACCGTAACGAAAATTCGAACGATTTTTGAATCGAAAATCCATCTAAACTTCAAAAACATAAAACAAAACGTGTGTTTTGTTTTGTAGCTGTCACACTTTCTGTGACTGCCTGTTTAAACATCTGTGTACTATAGTTTGATCGATATAACTTGTCCACTCTGAACAACAACAACAAGTAACAAGCTATACCGCTGTACCATGCCTTAGGAATGCGCGGCGAGACGGGGGGGCAGTGCAGGCCGCTAATTTGTCAGCGCTCACGCGTCTTGTCCTCTGCCTTGCTGCGCATTCCTAAGGCGCGGTACAGCGGTATCGGTCAAACTATAATTACCTATGATTGTAAACTAATAAATAATTTGATTTAATCTAACCTATGGTTAAAAAAATGTGACGAGTACATAGTATCACACATAAATAGATACGAATAAGTAGGTACCTAATATTATATTGGTGCAAAACGTTAGAAAGTAAAGAAAGAAAATACGTTTATTTGCAAAAATACACGAAAATAACAAGTTGGGGAGATATTATGGGTCACATAACGTAAAACGGTCATCGCTCAGCATAATGCTGCAGAATGCCCTATGCGAGACAGAGCCCCAGCGCTGGTTTGGCACGTTGAATTGGTGTCAGAATTGATTTTTAGGGTCTTCCAATTACCTATAATCCTATAATCAATAAACTATATCTTACTCTCTCTCGCAACAAATTCATTCTATAATTTGATATATTCCCTTTGCAAACAACTAAAAATAAGTATACCAAGTATACCTTCTATTTAATTTCATAGGGGAACTTTTACAACAAATCTTATAAGAATGTCTTCAGAACAATGACGAACCAAAACAAACAATTATTTCATAAAACAGAATACATGTCTGAGTTGTCACAGCAAAAAAGCTTATGAAACTGTCTTAAGTTGGCAACACTGGGGAAAGTTTTCAAGACGTATCCGTTTTTCCTCCCCTCTGTTAAAACAATTTGTTGTCTTACAAGAAACTCTTAAAAACTATCACAAGACACTTAGGGACAAAAAGAAATTTATTTAGAGGATTAAAATAAAACAGTAAAACGATGTTTAATAAAAAAGCATACAGTGTGTTCCTATTTATTTAATACAAAAAAAAGTGAAAAATAACTTTAATTTCGGAAGTCGGTGTCGGCTAAAAAGTTTTTATTTTTCACTTTTTAGTGGTGGTACCTACCCCACACAAGTTAGTACCTGCTATGTAAATAACAGTGAAGGAGTCTAATAATTATATTATCGTCTACATAGACTGTGGGAAAAATACGTAATATTGAAGCTAGCTCAAAAACTACGCAAGCAAACTTAATAAAATTTATATGGCACCATCTCGGGAGTATACCCTTTCGAACTAAAAAAGAATTTTTAAAATCGGTTCACAAACGGCGGAGTAATCGGTGAACATACATACAAAAAACAATCATCCGAACGTAGTACCTCCTCCTTTTTTGAAGTCGGTAAAAAACAAAAAGGGTTCTAATGGGAATGAATTAAACAAACACAAAACAACACCCTATTTTTGTGTGAGCAAACATATAAATATGCATTAGATAAATATCATGGGTCTGCCCAGAAATGGCGCAGGCAGGCTCCAATTAATTTCGTAAGTCCAAACTCTTTTATTAAATTACAAAATGTGCTCAACCCATGGACTTGTGATATGTCAATTTCATAATTAAAACGCATTTGACCGTGTAGGGAGGGCCCGCGAGATTATGAGTACGCAAATTGAATATTCCGGATGAAAGTGAACCCGAAAATATAAATGAAGTCATCGAGAAATTTCGTCAAACACAATTAAAAAGGTCCGTTATGAATAATTTAATCTCATACTGTTTTGTGTTATTCATTTGATGAAGCCTTAATTTAAGCGAGTGTTTGATTGCGAAAACGTTTCTCGGCATATATATTTTTCTCACAGTATAAGCATTTTTAATAAAATCAAACAAATATTTATTTTAAACTAGTGGCCCGCCCCTTTTTCGCTCGGTTGTAAAAACCGACTTGACAAAATAACTAGAATTCTTAATTACTTATGTAATACCTTAAAGGAATAATTATATTCTCTAAATGATGGTGAAAACCGCAACAATATCAGTTGAGTACTTTAAAAAAAAAAAAAAAAAAACAATCATCCGAACGTAGTACCTCCTCCTTTTTTGAAGTCGGTAAAAAGAACAATGCGGTCACACAGACAAACACCAAAAGTGACTTTATTTTATAATATTATGATTAATAGAATATTATTAATAATTATACAACCTTTATATTTTTTATATATTTAATAAGTTCGTACACAAACGAAGCAAGTTGAATTTACTGAGTGCAAGCTGTCTGCGAGTATTTGTGAGGTTGCATTTCAGGAACAATGCCCGTTCAAAGTAACATTTCAATAGCAATGACTCAGCTTCTATGCATGTAACTTAAACTACTTTACTGCTTTATAATGTTTCCTATACAAAGTTATTACAGCGAACTTAATTGATAGATTATAACTTGACGTGTCAAAACGCAATGCCCTCAGGTCAATTCCACTGTTCATTATCTTTAAGGCCCCCTACATACCACGCGAGTTAGTCAACTGGCCATGATTTGAATCACCTGACACATTCACATTTAATCAGTTTTTGTGTTATTTCGCTTTACTCATTGGAGTTCCCGTTTCGAAATTATAAAGGGGTGAATCAGCGCAGATGCATGTTTTTTATAATTCGAAAAGAATCAATATCTTATTTTTGAACGTTCCTGTGTCCTTACTCTCTTATAAACCGAAACAATTGGATTGAAATTAGATTTTTACAATGACAAGCTAAACATCACCTGGTGATTATAATAAAATTGTCTCCCAAGTTCCAGTTCCAGAAAGCTTTTGATGCGAGGTTTTCTGTTAGATAATTCTAAGTTTTATACAGACCGAACCAAACCTAACCTAACCTTAAACAATCAGGTTACTAAAACAATAGAAAAGTGAAAGACGCTTGCCCTTTTATCTAACAACCAATCATCCAACTATCCTTGTTTACAGACAGCCTAACACGACTCAGATCAGTCGTTCCGGCAAGTTAGTGAGATGTCAGAGGGCCTAGACAAATTGACATTCAATCAGCGATAACGATGATGGAAAAGTCAAAAGTGTATGGAACTAAATTATGCTACCGAAAAGTTTATGTCAATTCCGTTGAAAGTCGTTGTAGAAATACATACAAAACGTTTGAAAGCAACTGTCACTTGCCTAAGCAAGTATTCTCCTAAAACAATTGAAAAGTTACCTAGGCGCGTCTCTCGCCAAACTATCTCCGTGTGCAAACAGCCTAATGTCAGATCACTCATTTCGTGCAAGTTCGCGTGCATGATCGAGTGACCTTCATAATGCCGGATCAGAAAGCCAGCACTCGTTTCCCTATTAAGTTTATTTATAATGATTTTCTTTGTCCACTATTGTCGAATCAATCACGACTTTCGATATGGACTGAATGTCGCACTCGCACAGTTCTTAATTTCGAGTAATATGTCGACAATTTAATTTTAGTATTTCACCTACTTACATAGTTGTATTGACATACTTTTATGTTAATTGTTTACCTTTCCAGCTTTAGTCGTAAAAGTTAATTTGGATTTGGTTATCTGGTGAATAATGGACGAAAATTAGGTTAATTTCTGTTTTAATAGTGTTATTTAGGCCATAAATTATTTTACTATCAATCATTTTGCATACATTTCCTGACCTTTATTGTTTGTCGAATACATTGCCTAAGGTGCGTCAATCAATTTCAATCTGCCTAGCCTTTTCCCAACTATATTGGGGTCAGCTTCCAGTCTAACTGAATGCAGCTGAATACTAGTATTTTACATGGAGCGACTGCCTATCTGACCTCCACAACCCAGTAACTGGGTAACACGATACCACTTGGTAAGACTATGGTAATAATGGTTGTCAGACTTTCGGGCTTCTGACGACCCGTAAGGTGCGTCTTGTGTACAAATTATAATAAGCTGCTCTTTTTTTGTATATCATAATGGACATCTATTATTAGAAATAAAGAAAAAAACACCTATTTGCGGTAAACATGACGCAAAGAAAGAAAATAAACAAAACTTGTTTCAGTTGCGGAAGTCAGGATACGAAACAAACAAAATTATGATTATTTTATGGACTGAATTAACGTAGTTAATCACAGTGTTTTTAATGTTAATGTTTGTGTTATTATATTCTCGTATGTTTCCTTTAAATTATCTTAGAGCTAAATCGACGTGACGGATCGTTGTGTCTTGCCTTACCAAGTAAATCGTGCAGGAGTCTGGATCACGATTAATTTGAATATAGTACTATATAGTGTCATTAAAAAAGCTATTAATATACTGCTCTACATTGCTAATTATAATTATAATTACATTCTCCATTGTTATTCATATTATGTACGTATTAGTAGATAATTATCTACTTATAACGGCAGTGCAAACATGCAGATTATTGTGCAACGCAAGGTAAAAAATAAAACAGTTAAAAATTTATTCGTTTATTTTTATAAATTATAAATAACATGGGCTCTAATCACAACTTCATTCACAACACTTATATAATACAAGTTCTTATTTTTTCAGCTCACATAATATACAATAATATACACTTTTATACTTTTCATACACGAAATCTCTAAAGGAGTCATTGTACTCATCATTATGAACAACTTTCACTATGGGACCAACCTTGAAATCAGCTGTTCCCTACATTTTGACGAGCTAGGCGAACATATAAATGTAGGGAACAGCAGATGTTTTTTTCGCGATTTCATGTTTGGTCTCATAGTGAAAGTTGTTCATAATGACGAGTACAATGGCCTCAAGATTTCGTGTATGAATAGATACACCTTATATAATACATACAACAAAATTGATATCCCATTTTCCCACTACAGGTTCGGCCAAAATTATAACCCATCCCGTGGGATAAAGTCAGTTGGGAACAACTCATGCAAAAACTACCCATGCAATTAAATTAAACTACAGCAATATTTAACAAAAAATAATTTACAATCAATATACTATTCTCCAATTAATAGTTCTTGGTAGAATAACATATTAAATAGTTACATTTATTTGTACAAATTTGTAACACGAGATTAGAAAATATGTAACTTTTCTATATTGTTAGTTTAACCTTTACGCCAGTCTTCGTCATATGATGACATTTTCTACTTACAATAACTCATACATAAATTAACTACTTTTATTATTTTACATAATTTTGATTTCCTGAAAAAATCGCAATCATACCCTACACAACTAAGTTTTCAGCCACCATTTTGTTAGTAAACTTTTAAATTTTTTACATAATTATAAAGCCAAACTAAGTAAACATATGTCTACATTTGAAATTTAAGAAGAAATAGAGTCCTGTTTGACTATTCTATGATAAAAATTGTCGAACAGGGGTCTATTTCCCAGGCATAAATGCCCAAAGGAATTGTCCATTGTACAGACAAAAAACACGTTTTTCTAGAAACCTCGTGTTACAATTTGTACATTTATATTAGTGCTAACTACGTATGACTAGGGGGTAATCATCGGCCGTAGGTTTTACCTTGCGAGCCGGGGGGTACAAAGCCGTAGCCTGAAGCTCCTACGACCACGCCGCTGGTCTGCGAGGGGTCACCGCTTGGAGAAGGAGGGAACAGCACTGGACCTGGAACAGTTAACATATTGTGTTATTAATTATGTTAGGGAAACAAATTTTTTTAAACGGATCTTATGTCTATTTTGAAAGTTTCAAGTATCTGGGGACAACGTATACTTAATGAAAATATAGATTTACATAATACCTACGAAGTTGGATTAGGACAGGTATTTTTTTACGCTACAGGAAATAGGCAAAACCAGTCGTGAAAACAAAATTTCCTCAAATTTAAATAGCCTCAATTCACGTCAACATCCAAATAATTCTTAGAATTAAAACGAAAACGAACAAAGGAACGTTTCTTTTTGATCATACCAGACGGCGCGATTAAAATCAATCTGTCAGTTCAAAGATCAACTAACGACCATTATAAAATTTGTCAGCAGTCTGACAAAAGTTTAATCTTTAATCGTTAATCAATTGTCAAGATTTTATCAATTAGGTAAATCGTGAATTTGACAATGAAAAAATTAGAACATTGACGCTTTTGTTACTTGTTAATTGAATGACAATGGCCTTTGGGCAAAATAGAAGGGGGGAGGCACGCAAATGCGCACACGCAAGTTCTGGTTTATTTTAAAACAATTATTTATGAACCGCTTCATTGGTTTAGTGGTTAGCCAGTTTTGGTAGGTTTGATAGTCAAGGAAGAGCAAAAAGTGTAATTGGTTTGAGCAAAACCAATAGTTTTGCTTGACATTGGGAACACGATCTAAAGATTGCCATAGGCTGGCTACCAATTAAACCTTGGTTTCGTCACTTCACTTGCAAAATGAGCCTTTAAAACAATCCTCACAATGATGAATAATGATAATAGAATGCATGTTAATTAGTCATTAATACCGAAATTGGCAAACTTTGTTTATTGTTCATATTTGGTGTATAATTGGTTATTCAGAACACTCGACTAAAACAGGCGATTCCTTTTTACCCGACTGCGTCGAAGCCAAAAAAGGAGGTTTATTAATTGTTGGGGTTATTCGGACATTCCTAACATCTGTTCGGGAAATTACCTACACTGACCTACAGGTTATAAACATCCATACTATATACATACATAATAAATTAGAAAATAACTCTGTCTGTCTGTATGTTACATTTTCACGCCTAAACCACTGAACGGATTCCGATAAAAGGACATCATTCATTTTGGGCTAAATTATGAAAGTGCTAAATAAAAAAAATGATATATTCCGTTAGGACATGTTATTCTTTTCACTTTTGGGCCAAACCTGTAGGGCGATTCCCTGCGCTGTTATACGATTTTGAAAAATAGTGTCTTCAGTATATTTTGTAGTTAAAATAATTAATAGTAATCTAATTAGTAATAGCTTGTAGTAATAAAAAATGAAGGGAAATACGTACTCTTTCGAAATATAGTTTTTTTTTTTTTGGCACTTTCACCTCTTTAGCCCAAAAATGTATGGACGGTGAATGATCTCCTTTAGCAAGGAGATAGATGGCATCTCGGGAAAGGACATAGGCTACCTTTTATCGACATACCACGCGGGCGAAGCCGCGGGCGGAAGCTAGTAACTACTATATAAGAGAATGAAAAGAAAACTAACGTTAAGTGAAGTGAACTGTTATTCCACATGATGCTTGGATTGGGACTATTGACTGCTCACTTCACCAAAGTGTTCACCGTGAGATTTTTACAGAATAGATTGGGACTTCCCTTTTAAGGAGAGAACTATGATCAACGATCTCCAGATAGATTAAAGATACAAGACCCACAATCAAGTCTATTGTCGACGATTGCTTCAGTTTTTACCTCAGATATCTAAGTCCGATAACGCGAGATAATGAAATTATACCGCTAGAAACAAAGTTTCAATAAAGGCTAGATCCTAGATAAACTACAATCTTGTTCAAAACACTGGATAAACACGTTTTCCCTCTATAAACAATGTGTTGCTTTTGGTATCCCATAACTCTAGGGTATTAATGAGACCTGCAGGCGTAGCATAAGCACCGTTTTGTCGACGGAAGAGTAGACAAAAATGACGTTTCCTGTAGACAGTAGCAAAGTAGAAAGAGTCAACTGCACTTTTTACGAAATTCACTCTTTTACATAATTCGACTCAGAATTCTTTGTTTTGTTATAGGATTTATCGGTTGTCAGTGTGATTTTGACAGTAAGGATAGAAAACTTTCTTCCGAAATAGTCTACTTAAAAAAAGACGTAGACAAAGATCGTTAGAAATGAATGACAAAATGACAGATTGTACAAACATTTCTACGATGGATGTCAAAAATGAAGAAACGAACTGTCACTTTGTATAGAAAAAGCTATGTCTATTCTTCGTAGAGATAGAAAGTGCCATGCTACGCCTGCATGTCAAAGAATCAACTGGCTTAGGAATGATTATTTGTGTAAAATACCCTTACGTGAAATATACAGGGTGAAATTGACTTCATGGGCATTGGGTCATTGTACTCATCATTATGAACAACTTTCACTACGGGACCAACCCTGAAATAGCGAAAAATAATTATTTCTACCCTACATTTTGACGAGCTATGCGAACATAAATGTAGCGAACAGCAGATTTTTTCTTCGCGATTTCTGGGTTGGTCTATCATATAAGTTTTTCATAATGATGAGTACAATAGTAATATGCTCAAGAATTCAATTTCACCGTGTAAATAAAAAATAAAAAAATCAGACAATTTTTGTCCACAAAGAAAAGACAACGTCGCCTTTTCTGTGCTTTAAATATAATATGAATGATTAGTTTGAATGAAAATGATTTACTAGTAATTATCAATGAAACAGAAACACACATCGAGCGTCTAGTGACTAGTGTTATGTTGTAATGTTCGAAACTACGTATTTTTCGAACACTTGCTGGGCTTGTACAAAAAACTGCATTGCGACGTTGCACCGCTAAAATCAGCGACGCTTCCCCTTAGATTTTCTTAAGAAAGTTTATATTTGCGAATTCGCATCGTGCCGATTCGCAGTCTTGTGTACAAGCCCGTTATAGGACTTTTGTATTATTTTTACATACTTAGACACAATATCAAAAGGAACACCCTGTATACAAAATGCTTTACTACATTTTCATGCCGATATTATCTGCTAAAGTACTCAATCAGAGCTAATTCAATATAGCAGAATAAACTTTGTCGTATACTTTGACACTATAATGAAGATTTGCTGCCAATAATTTTATCGGTAATTGAGATATTATGCAATTACGTCGTATTATGTAAAACGAACCGGATTAAGATTGTATTCGATTGCGATGAGATTTTCACATTTCTGTGAATAACTGTAAAGTTATGTGTCGTAAAAATGCGTCACTTTCATCATTCATACATTTTGTATCTTTGCATCCCACTTTCCTTGTATCGTAAAGGTCCACAGAGAGCACACGTGCTTGAATCAAACAGATGATTCTATTCTACAATCAGAAGACAACTATACTCCATTTGAAATAAGATTAGGCATTTGAATAACCCTTTTTCACAGTCCGTTCAAACGATTTTGACTTTTATTGCGTTGGTTGCAAGAAAAATGGCAGCTGCAGTAAACAGTTGGTCTTGTAACCACTTTTTTGCTTTTAATGCCATCCTTATGCCTACGGTATAGAAGTCAAAATCAGTTGAACGGACTATAAAAAAAAAGGTTTATTTAAATGTCATAAAGCCTATAGGCTATCTTCCCATTATAACACAACAATGACATTACTCCTATATTCCCCGAAGGGTTCGGTAGAGGTGTACCTAATACACCCCTTTGCAAAAAAAACGGGCGGTTTTGATTTTTGTACATTATTGGTAATCATTTAGTTGTAAAGAGGTTTTAATAGCCAAACTATGTAACTAGCAGTTAATAAAGAGTCTGGGTAAGAAAAAAAGTTAATTCCAAATTCGAAACTTTTGTTTAAAAACAATAATAATCCCGTTTTCCGTTTGTGACTTTTACTAACATTTTGCAGTTTTGCGGTTAGAAGGTTATCCTGGCAACTAAAACTAACTTCTCGTTATTTTCAGTGGAATAATTTATATTTGTCGCATAATCCAGCCTTATTGTGACTTAAAAATGATATCTTTGTGTTGATTGTAATGACAGAAAAAGCAATAAGAGCTAGTAAAATTGTAGCGCTGCTGGAAGAGGGGTGTGGCCAAAAAACTATATTCTTATTGATTATAACAAAATACTAGTCATTTATACTAAAGACATAGTAAAAATATTAATATTATTCATAAAAAAGCCAATGACTGTTAAGGTGCCCGTTTTTTTTGCAAAGGGGTGTAGTATACCCACATTACGCCAGTTATGTTTACGTCCAGTATACATATAATAGGGGACGAGCCTATTGCCAACGACCGGGCACAAATCCAGACTCCGGGCAGCTACTGAGAATAGAACTCGAAATATCACTTTGCCAGACCTGGAAGTCGAACCCAGGACCTCAACAAGTTATACTTGCGACCACTAGACTGACTAGTCTTTCCACTATATTTATGAACTTATACCATTCAATCAATCAATCTGCCTGGCTTTTTCCCAACTATGTTGGGGTCGGCTTCCAGTCTAACCGGATGCAGGTGAATACCAATATTTTACATAGAGCGGCTGCCTATCTGACCTTCACAACCCAGCAACTGGGTAATTTCGCAGCATTATGCTGATGTAGGAGCCTTTTTGGCCTCGCACAGGTCACCTAAGTATTTTGTTAATTTTAATTGTTCTTTTATTTTAATTTAATACTTTCTTTATTATTACTGCTTGTTTTTCCTGTGCGTGTCGCAAATAAAATATAAAATATTATTCTTTCTTTCTTTCTTTCTAACGACTGTCAAAGATCCACGAATGACAGCCAGAGAGAGAGACCAATGGCTTAACGTGCATTCCGAGGCACGGCGGAGTCTCGGTATGTAAAGATGGTCACCCATCCACAGACCAAACCCGGTAAGCGTAGCTTAACATGATGGATCGACCCGTGCGGCTGTTATTACTTAGCCACGAGCTTATACCATTCATCCATGTTAAAAGGAACGTAGTAGTCATGAAATTATGTGCAAGGGCACGTCGATTAATTCTTACATCCATACTATGCAAGGTTTTAGTTCTAACGTATAATCTTGGCCATCCGACATTCGTCAGCCTTATTAAATTTGTTCCGCGTTTCCGTATGACTGTATTATGACAGTTTCTATAGGTATCTTAAAGACACACTTAGGTCCGTAATACAGAACCTTACTTAAGGTGAAGTGGTTCCAAAAGAGATGTTTTGATACGTTTCGACTTCACGCAAAATCAATTTAACTCTCACAAAAACAACGTATTTGCGTATTTTTTTTTTATGATTACGAAAATTGAAGAGTGTCTTTAACGACGAGAAGTATGAGGCCCGAAACACGATTGACAAAACTTTCCTCGATACAAAAAACCGCAAAGTTTCCTTAAAATCTGCTTTTTAAAGAGAAAAACCTATTCCATTCGATTGTTATCAAAGCAATTGTAATAATTTTGTCTACGTATTCACTATTAAATACTTTAAGGGATTATGGCCTTATTTTTCTATATAAACACAAATAACATTTTAAAATTAAATATTTGTAAACTTAGTTGCGCGCGGGCGGGGACATACCACCCCCCTCGGCTCCCGTCAGTCCCACTTCGCCTTAAGACTCAAGCATTACTTAAAATTAGTTTCAACTATTCTGACATTCGTCACCCTTATTTGTTCCGCGCTTCCGTATGACTGTATTATGACAGTTTCTATAGGTATCTTATAGACTTAGGTCCGTAATATAGAACCTCAAGCGTTACTCAAAATTAGTTTCAAACAATCAGAAGGCTTTAAACGAGTTTTAAGTAATGCTTGACTTTTGAGTGAGGTTCTGTAATACGGGCCTTAGAGTATCAATGTGGGAAGGCCGTTTTTATATGTCCGGCGCCTGTTATTACCCCTTTGGTGTGCTGTTGCTGAGCGACGCGGTCAGGCAGTAGGTATTATGTTTTTAGTTTATTTTTTTAAAAGCAGCCTGATGTTGCCTGGTTACGGCAACAGGTTTGCCCCCTATTATATGTGACTTCAACTTAATATTGGTATACATAATATTACACGGCGTGTATCAGAAAGGTGTGGTAAAATTTAAGGGCGTGGTACATCATGAAACTCAACCGTCCCATACATTTAGGTCGAATATTGAAGTTTTGTATGAGACAGATGATATTTTTTTCAAGATTACGGTGTTGATCCCTTGGAGAAAGTTGTTCAGTTTGATGATCTGCACCACAGATAAAAGATAAAGATCATTTATTTGTCAAACATACGTTTACATACAAATCGAGCATGCAAGATCTTAAATATAAGTAAAAAGTCCGTACATGTTTTGCCTGACGGGCGTACAATTTTTTATTAAACAATCAAAATATAATTAATTGAATAGACTAAAGACTGGTTCGCTAACATTCATTATGAAATTTTATGACAATAACAATACTATAGAAATAATAATAATATAATGTCAAAAGGTATCTGTCAAAAAGTTATTTATATTATGTTAGCACTTGTTTGTTAATAGATTTCGAATACTGTTTTGTTGATTTGTTGTCATATCTCTATATGATTGTTGACAAAATAAAATGGTATTTTGTTGTATATTTTACAGTACAAACTTCTGATACTGTTGTATACTGGACACCTCTGCTTGAGCCCTTCTTACTGAGGCATACAAGCGCGATGTTAGATTGTTTCGATGCCTTTTTAAATAGCATCTCTATTTAGGAAACGTACAACTCCTTATGCTCGATATATTCCTTGCTAAAATATACGGAAGCATTAATAATTTCGTCGTATCCGTCTGTATTATTTCCTCTACCATTAAAGCCTCACAGGTTTTTTTAAATATTTCCTCATACGAAGCGTACAACTGTCTTAATTATATTTAAATGATATTAATGATATGCTAAGTTATTTACATTAATTACCTCTAAGAGATTAATGATGTAAACGATTAATGAGTTCGACGCTCTAAATTAATTCATTTTAGTGTTGTAGTTATAATTTCTATCATTTGTTTTTATAAACAAATACTTGAAGATCGCGGGGAAAACGTGGATGAGACTCGCATAGACCAGGGAAGCATGGCATAAAAAGGAGGAGGCTATACTCAGCTGTGGGTGGAACAAGGCTGCCAATGATGATGATGATGATGATAACACAAGCATGGAACTCGCGTCATCGTCACGCTTGAAGTGATTTGTTTTTTTTAGCGCCATCTACCGTCTACCGTTTGAATTACGTTGAGGTTACGCATTGTTGCTTAGTTTTCACTTCTATCGGCAGTCCCCACAGGCGGCCCGGAAGGTTTTTAAGAAACCTATTATTTTACCCTGTAAAGTCTAGTTAATTAATTTTCAACATCAATCCACTGGGCTTTCTTTTCTTTTTAATGTGGTTAGTGACTAACCTGGTGTTAGAGTTTTTATGCCGCTCGCCTCTGACTTGGCTTCACATGCCGTCGAGAAATATCTCTCAGGCATGCCGGTTTCCTCACGATATTTTCCTTCACCGTTTTTAAGCAAGTGATAATTATACAATACGCACAAGAATCCTAATAGTCAGAGATGCGTGTCTTTGGTTCGAAGTCGAGAATAAGACTTGGCAGTCCGACGGTCACACTACTAGGCTATAACTGTTAATCGGCTGAGCTAATCTGATTAAGGTGAAGTGGTTCCAAAGCAGATGTTTTGATGCGTTTCGACTTCACGCAAAATCAATTTTTCTCTCACAAAAACAACGTATTTGCGTATTTTTTTTATGATTACGAAAATTGAAGAGTGTCTTTAATGAAGTATGAGGCCCGAAACACGATTGACAAAACTTTCCTCGATACAAAAAAACCGCAAAGTTTCCTTAAAATCTGCTTTTTAAAAAGAAAAACCTATTCCATTCGATTGTTATCTAAGCAATTGTAATAAAATTTTGTCTACGTGTTCACTATTAAATACTTTTAGGGATTATGGCCTTATTTTTCTATATAAACACAAATAACATTTTAAAATTAAATATTTGTAAACTTAGTTGCGCGCGGGCGGGGACATACCACCCCCCTCGGCTCCCGTCAGTCCCACTTCGCCTTAACAGTTAAGCAATCCATAAAGTTACCCCAACCTAAAATATAAAAAATTTCCTACGATAAAAACCTAGATAATTACGCATACTAAAAATAAATCCTTTCAAATTAAAAGTCCTTCATAGACTCGCTAATTAGCGAACAATAAATACTTCCAAATACGATTTAACATGCAATTATTACACAATTGATTTCAAATGTAAATCAGTAACATGATAAGCTTTCGTTAACCTTAAACTAACTGCTAATTATTTGTACACTAAATGATAAAGTAATGAATGTTGGTCTATGACAAATAAGATGTTAAGACATAAAGGCGCCGCTCCACAGCCCATGTTTAAGCTACACAAAAAACCAACGCTGTGGCTTTGTCTCGCATAGGGTCACAGCATTATGCTGACCGATCGCCGTATTGCGAGGATTTGACGCATATTCCTCGCCCAACGTGACTGAGGGAATGTACCCAATCTCGAACGCACTGCGACCGACGCGTCTGCGCTACCCCGCACGTTACTCTTCCCACTGTCCATCGTCCGGGCTCGTCTGTGTCCGTCCGCAATATGGCGCACCGTCGGATCTCAGCATGATGGCGTATGGTGGAATCCCACGATCGGCAATATTGCAGACGGACACGCACGGCAGACGACCACAGACCGCCACGCACTGCGCACCGAGGATCTTCCGATGTCTGCGATACCCTGCACGTACTCCTTCCCACGGTCCGTCATACGGGCTCGTCGGTGTCCGTCCGCAAAATCGCGGATCGTGGGATTTCGGTATTAGCAGTGGACGGTCGATGGGAGTCGTAAATGGGAATAATTATGCCATTATGTGCTACTCAAGGATAAGTCGAATTGTAGATAAAATTATTAGCTGTAGTTTTTGCTGTATTAGAACATAATTTATGTAAATTGATTGTTTATTTGTGGAGATAAAGCATTTTTTTTGTGGGCATTTTTCGTATAGGCGGATAATATTGTAGCAAAACTAAGGTGACATTTTATTGCGTTTTGCAAGACTGGTTTTCTCAATGCTGTTTATAACATTTTTAGTATCGCTTATTTCCTAATTCGTTTGGTTATCGAAAAATTCCGAATAGCTATAGTGACAGTTCGACATCGGACCTCTACAATCCATCATTTTGTCTTTCATTTCTAATCTTTATCTAGGTCTTTTTATATGTAGAGTATTTCGGAAGAAAGTTTTCTATCCTTACTGTCAAAATCACACTGACAACCGATAAATCCTATGACAAAACAAAGAATTCTGAGTCGAAATATGTAAAAGAGTGAATTACATAAAAAGTGCAGTCAACTCTTTCTACTTTGCTGCCGTCGTACTGTCTACAGGAAACGTCATTTTTCGTCTGCTCTTCCGTCGACAAAACGGTGCTCGTGCTACGCCTGCAGATGTTTCGAATCTTACTATCAATAGTCTTATATTTAAGTTATCTGTGATTTTTTAATAAATGACTTTGACTTTATATCAATCAATCTGCCGCGCCTGTTCCTCTCTACTAACTATCTCGGCTTCCAGTCTAACGGGATGCATCGGGATAGGTACCAATATTTTACATAATATGGTGCGACTGCCTATCTGACTTCCACAACCCAGTTACTGGGTAACACGATAACCCTTGACAAGACTGGTTGTTAGACTTTCGGGCTCGTGACGACTGAGTTTATTACCGCCTTCAAAACAGGAGGAGGTTAAAATGTTCGTCTAGATGTATTTTTTTAATGTATATTCATCGATATTTTCGTCAATTGTGGAAAAATAAATTTAATTTCGGAAGTCGGTGGCAAAAAACTAAAATATAGATCCAAAGACACCGACTTCCGAAATCAAAGTTATTTTTCACTGAGTAGTGTTTTTTTTGGAAGTCGGTTCTTTTTTTATAAATAAGCATTTAAAATACAAAGAAACTACTAAGATCAAGGATGAGTTTTAATGTATTCACATACGCAATTAGCAATCAGGAAGTAAGACTTACTAATTAAATCTATTTACAACCAATAAAAGGCTTCTTAAAGTTTTAAGTATTAATTTATTATTTATTGCAAATAACTTTAGTCATAAATGTCTTGATTTACTGGTAATATTCTAGAGTTACGTCTCTAAAAATAGACGCCTTTTATGTCTTAATAAATACTAATTATCTACTTAATTTATTAGTTAGCATTAATTTTAGAAGATTTTTCGGAGCAAACAAACTTACCTACTTTAGATTCTATTACGTCAAAATCTCTGATAACTTAGTAAAAAATTAACCTACTTATTCTCTAATATTTACATCTATCGCCCACGCATTTCCTTATCCATTTTATTAAATTAGGTCCCTTAAAAAAAAAACGATCGCTTTTAAAAACTACATGATTGGCCCCCACGGCTATTTCAGTGGCCCACGTACATTTACGCAATCAACGATTGTACACATTATTATAATAATGTAGCAAACGCATAATTAATAGTATCGTTATGACGAGACAATAATGTGATGAAATTTGAAGTGATTATAAGGACACTGTTGCAAAAAAAAATAGCTGTTCCCTACATTTTGACGAGCTATGCGAATATAAATGTAGGGAACACTTTTTCGCGATTTCAGGGTTAGTCCCATACTGAAAGTTGTTCATAATGATGAGTACAATGACCAATAAAAAATAAAAAAATATTTCGAAAACGGCTGTCATTTGTGGATCTTTGACAGTCGTTAGGGGTCCTCAGAAGCTCGAAAGTTTGACAACCAGTCTTACCAAGGGGTATCGTATTACCCAGTTACTGGGTTGTGGAGGTCAGATAGGCAGTCGCTCCATGTAAAATACTGGTATTCAGCTGCATCCGGTTCGATCGGAAGCCGACCCTTTGGCAAAGGCTAGGCAGATAATGTTCTCGAAAACGGCTATAACGATTTCGATGAAAGTTGCAATATTACGAGTTTACGGGTTTGCGGGGGTGAAAAATCGATCTAGCTAAGTCTTATAAATAGAGAGTAAATAGTCTTATAACAGGACAAATTAGTTTATTCTATTTCCACAGCCTCGGGGATGTGATACAACGTTGGTATACCTGGACGATATGTTTATATATTTTCACCCGAGCAGAGCTCGGCCGGCCAGGTATTTATTATAAAACTAGCTTTCGCCCGCGGCTTCACCTAATTGGTATATCGATAAAAAGTAGCCTATGTCCTTCCCCGGGATGTCATCTATCTCCTTGCCAAATTTTATCGAAATCCGTTCAGTGGTTTAGGCGTGAAAAGGTAACATACAGACAGACAGAGTTACTTTCGAATTTATAATACCAGTATGGATTTCCAAAAAGTTACGTCAAAATCGAAACAATCGCAATATTAAATTATACGCTTGACTATATTGATAAGCATAGTATGCTATCCTATTAACGCAATATTTAGGTAATTAATTACTAAGTAATTAAATTACAATTGCAGAAACTAAGGTCAGAAAAATTTAAATAAGCACTGAAATTCATACTTGGCCTCTTTTTAAATAACATTTAATTAAAATTACACAACATACGTCTCTTTCCCTCGCCTTTCATATCCTGTTGCTTAATCTATGTGGGTGGTCGTTGACGTTTGTATATAGGATGTGGCAAAAGTATTGGAAAACAAAACTTTGGTAAAAGACTAGTACCATGGATGGTATTATATTTTAACCAAACTTTTGTATTCTTATATATTTTTATTCCTTTGGTCCTGACTACTAAATTGGGCCAAAGCAGAAAAATTGGGCTAGTCAGAGGGCCGAAGGAATTATAAGTTATCATTGCTATTCTTTTTTTTTTTGGGGCAACTTGCGTTTTAAAATATGCTTTTTGGTGCAGAGAGATCTCTGCCCACGAGTGGGACAGAATAGACTGTTCAAAATTTAAATTGGTACCTACAACCTGAAATTCGAACTAATTAAAAAAAAACAAAACATACGGGGCAGTCTTTTGGGACTGCCGATAGAAGTGAAAACTAAGTAACATTCATTCATTTCTTCAAGCGTTCAGTGACGATGACGCGAGTGACATGATTTTTGTTCACCCAACAAGCGTTCGGTGACGGTGACGCGAGTTCCATGATTTTTGTTCACCCAAAAAGAGCTCAACGCGCATAAAGAAGTTTTCACTTAAAAAACACTACACATTATTGAATAGGTACGTAATAGGTTATTAAACTCAACCTCCACAGCTGACTAATGATTATCCTCTATTTACACAATTCCCTGTATAATGTATGTACGTGGGTATAATTTACTTCCGAGATACATACGTAATGATAAATGTTATTGTTGTTCCATTGTACTTACAGCACGCGACATAAACGTTCGTTGCGAAATATTTGTCCTTAAGAGAGCTAAGGTACTATTGTAAAGTAGGATGTCTGATACTAAATAGCTCGTGTATTTCAAATGTTTGTGAGTCATTGTTTCCTCTTTGTGTGGTTACGAAAAGACATTACTATGGGTACCTACAGTTAAAAGAAATTGAAGACCCAAAAATTTGTTTTGATATATAGGAATAATAGGAGGCTTGAACTACGTCACGTTTAAATTGGAATTAAAAAAAACGGCTTCTAAATACGAAAGAATAATGCGAATAAACATCGATATCAAAAAAAAATAACAAAGAGTAGTTTTTAATCTACAGCTTTTACAGACAATTACTTTCAAAAACAAGGATCTTAATTGGTAATTACTCCAAAACAATCTAAGTACGCATAAATCTATGAACATCTAAAAAACTTCACGCAACGAGAATCATGCTCTAATTACAAAACGAGGCATCGCCATGACATTGAAACAATGCAACAGACCGCGTGAACGTATTAGCAAATGCTAAGCTTATCGTGACTGTACAAATTAACCACACTTACATGATATTATCTGGTTTATTTTCAAATGAAGTGTAATTAAAATTCTAGACGAAACCACGTTCTAGTGCTAGATGATGGCAATCGATGTTATTAATGAAGATTTGGACGATTTTATCTCGCTTCGAAACGTTGTTATAACGCATACTAATTTGCAATTAAGCTTCTGTCAAAATCAGTCAAAGGTTCGATGAATAAGTCCTTGAGTGGAGACTGAATTGGCCAAAAGTGGCTGGGGTAGACAAGATGCGAAAGGCAGAGGACTGAGGATTGTAGACCAATATAGATGAGGCTATCAGTTGAATGCTTTAGGCACAGCTGACCTCGATTGAGAAATTACCATTATCATGAAGAATGATATATACTGAAGATATAATATGACATATACTAGGCGTTAAAATAACTGATCGTGTTCGTAACACAATACTACGCATTTCAAAACAAATATAACTGACGTGGCTCAAAAGGCTGCCCAACTTAAATGGGACTGGGCAGACACGTCTGCCGCATGCCGGACTAACTGAGGGCCCTAATAGCACAGAACTGGTGCCCTGAGACAGTGAGACGGGGTCGCGGCAGACCATTTAGGAGATGGCGGGACGAGCTGGATAGGTTCCATCAAAACTGGAAAGAGGACGCGAGAGCTCGCGAAAGGTGGAAGAAATGGAGGGAAGCCTTTACCCAGGAGTGGGAAAGGATAGGCTAGGAAAAAAAAAAAGACTAATGAAGAATTATAGTATGAAGTTTTCAACCAGATATAAAAGGAAAGATCGTGAAATAGGCTTAGTAATAGGGTTCCGTTTGGCACCCTTCGGGTGCGGAACCCCTGAAAAGCAACTAGTTGGTATCGGTATCCGCTTATTGCAAATCACTGTTTCTTTTAAGCACTGAGCTTTATGTATTCCGAGGCACGGGGGTATCACACCGCCAACTTCCAAACTCCGGGCTGTTACTACGAAATTCCTAATGGAAAAATCCAATAACACTTTGCCCGACCCAGGAATCGAACCCAGGACCCCACGCTCTGCAGTCGTAAGCACGTTAAGCCGTTGGTCCTACGCCTGATCTCTCTCCGGTCGTGTCGGATTGCCGTCCCATCGGACTATGAGAGTGAGGGAAGAGAGAGTGCACTTGTGTCTGCGCAAACACTTGTGCACTATAATATCTCCCGCGCCGATGGCTAGTCTCCGTTGAGATTGGCCGCCGTGGCCGAAAATACGGTCTGGAGGACTATTATTATTTATGTATTCACTTAATTTGAATATGAACTTTTCAGACACCTCTAAAACATTCACTAAAATAAATGGGATGTTCAACACTGATCTCTTTATGAGGCTTCTGGTGTTTATAGAATTAATTCTAAATCATACATTAAATTCCAAAAGTTATTACATTTATATTACCAAAGAACATCTTTAAGCAATCGTATAAAATATACAAATCGACAAATATATACAGAGTTTATAAATATGTAAATTTTATGTTTTTCGCGTGATTAGTTAAGCAAATTAAGTCTATTTGGATATGGAAGTACCTAGAAGAAAAAGACTACGGATCATTGGACGAAAACCAAGTAATTATGGAAGTCGTTTAGCGATATTAATGTAATATATAAAGTAAATGTTCTATAATAAACGTATGTCAATGTCCATTAATGGCATACTATTGTGCTTTTATAAACTCCTAGTACTTAGGTATATTTGCAACATCGGTACTTGAAAACATGGTAACTTGGAAATTGGTAACATAAGCCAGACATTATAGAAGTTGAACTATTGAGAATTTGAGAAAACACATTCAATTTATTCGGTAATAGCTTCCGCTCGCGGCTTCGCCCGCGTGCTATGTCGATAAAAAGTACCCTATGTCCTTCCCCAGGATGCCATCTATCTCCTTGTCAAATTTTGTCGAAATTCGTTCAGTGGTTTAGGCGTGAAAAGGTAACATACAGATAAACCGACAGACAGACAGAGTTACTTTCGAATTTATAATATTATAATAGTATGGATGCGTAGTATAGGAAAATGCAAAAACTTTTTTTTTTCCAATCTTATAAACAATTCAGCTCATAAATAATCAAAATTAACCCAACCAAAACTGCCCACTCAAAATCATACAACACACAAACTTTATTTATTTAGGAACACAAGCTGTAGCCATAATTAATTCCGATTGGGGGATGCGTCTGTCAAACGCGGGCTTGCAAAATGTCCTCGGTTTTTGCTCGACGGAGCATGATTCTGTCATTAGGACCCTTCTAAGACCGTGTCACACTGCGGTTACACACGTTAAAATTGAACGGAAAATATGCCATGGTTAGATGACCAACGAGAGCATGTATGGCTTAATTTGTCTCGTTATAATGGACAAGTGGTGTTAAATTGCTGGCTTATTATCTTCGTCTTGAACTATTGGCTTGGAAAATCGGTGTAGACATGGTGTGTGGTTAATTTTTGTTTAACATTTAATTATTTACACTGAATTCCTTTTCACAAATATAGACGCTTTTTGATTCTAAACCCTTAGGGCAATTATTCGTAGAAAATATCTAATTGATATAACATATTTTAAGGTTAGTTTCAGCCGGTCTATTCTGTTAAAATCTCACCGTGAAAACTTAGGTGAAGTGAGCTGTCAATAGTGTCAATCCCAAAATCTTTTTTTTTTTTGAGTTTAGGAAATCATCATAATTATGACTTCTCCTGCTCTGGCCGGAACGGGAGGGCGTGTTAGATTTTTACTGACTTAAACCCAACCGTGTTCCTTCAGTTGCCTGTTGCCAAGAACCCCGGTATCCCTTTCGGACTTTCCCGCAATCCTGGCAGGCATCGGCCCTAGCGGACCCCGTCAGTCAATCCCTACATCTGCCGATCAATTCTGTAAAAATCTCACGGTGAAAATTTAGGTGAACCTAAGTTTTCTCGGTGAGATTTTTACAAAATCGACCGGCAGTTTAGCATTTCGAATGACAGCTCACTTCACCAACGTTAACACGGTGAGAATTTTATAGAATAGACCAATAGTACCTATGAACCTATCTATCGACGATAGAATCAAATGGACCAAAGTCCCTAAACAAATGAAATTGCAGAGAAACAACCTTGCCTATTCAATACTTCAAATTACGTGACTGTACGTGTAAATAAATTTCTAATTTTATGTATTGTTTTATGCCATTTAGCGCATTAGCGTTACGTTTGCCTATTAACGTTTAACAACACTTTGTCTCAAACAAAGTTTGACAACAAACACTTGTGACAACAGTATGTGCCGTTGTTCCTAATATAAACAAGTTAAATCATGTCGTATGTATTACACAGTTGGAATCAAGCCTCGAGTTTGTCCCACATTTTGTATCATTTACATAACTCCAGTGACTTCTAACTTCACACGAAGCAAGTAACCCGTAACAAAATGCTAAATAGACAATATCGTTACACTAATTGTCGCGTAATATAACACTGCAATGTTAAAATCTAATTGGCAAGATAAAATATTACCAAGAGAAGAAAAAATTAAAGACAATGCGAAAATTATGAGTTTGTCGGTCGTTAAACTCGTTCACAATCATGAGCCCGCGCTTTTTCACACAGATAATGAAATTACTTACTGAGAATAAAACAAACAAGAAACATGACCTTTTTGGAATGCACTTTGAAAAAGAAAGAAAAAGAACATCAATTTTCTGTTTATGTGGAAAAGATTAACTGCTCAAATTAAATAATTTTGAAATGAGAATTGACGTCTTAAATATGAAAAAGTGATACCTATTTTACCTACCACAGCGTTCGCAGGACGCCCTTGTAAAATTTAGACTGGATACAAAAAGTATTTATCGGCTATTATGCATGGTTCACTACCGTCTGGTCTATTGTCTGTTATTTATTCACAGCAAAATAATGATTGCCTTAACCAAATTGATATTGAAACCATCTTAATTAAGAAATCACTCAAACAGTGTAACGAAATTTCTATTTAGATGACAACCTGAATTTCGTCCTACAATATAAATATGCTTTATTCACTTCATTATTTTGAAAGCGAAGTTTTGCAAGTTCAATATTGAATACAAACAAAACTCCTCGTCAAGATACTTTATTCAATAAGGGCCGGGTACCGAAGGCAAGCGGGTTGGTCCTTCAAATAGATCCAATTAAGACATTTTCTTAGAAAATGACGGTAAAAATCCCAGATTCAGAGGAATTACCCCTAGGACAGGGGTAATTCCAAATCTGGGAAACTGGGAATTTTATCAAAATAAACGTTATAGAGTAGCGTGCTTGGAGGTGTAATCATCTTGGTAAACTGTGATCAACAGCCATTGGCCCATCTTGATGAATGGCTTTCTTAAAGAGAGAGGAAGGTGGAGAAATCTTTGTCAAATATGAGCTAACAATCAAACATTGTGTAATGTTTCCCAAATCCTTTAAAATGGCTCTAAATAGTACGTTATCCATCTAAATCCAGTCGGATTTTCTCATGACAAACTTAACCTCTCCCTCGCTCCAATTTACACAGATCCCTCTCAATGTCTTACAACGAATAAAACCGAGATAACTTACATAACAAAATGCAAATAAACCAACAACTGCGGTTTGTTTAACCGTAGAAAAGGACCAGCATTTAATTATGTTTAATTTCCATACAGCAAACCTTGTATCAATCTACAAAGGTTCCGTAACAGCGAAACTTTGTTCGCTCATTCCAATTTGTTTTATTGCACATAGCTTTTACAAATACTTGTTGCAATGTAAATTAACCACGAATAAAAAGACCAAAGTATTTTATGAACTTTCCGGAACTGTGTTCTGTGAGCGCCATTTTTTTTTCCTGGCATGTTATTTGGTAATAATAATTATGCCTTGTACTTAATGCTTCTACGTCCCGGAATTTAGGTGTGTCCATTAATCAAAGTGTATTGGATTGAATGGATAATTAATTATAGGCATAAGCTTAAAATCCGAGCATTGGCTGTATTAAACGCTTAATCTCCTTCCTGCAATGGATTTTAGGGCGCAAGGTGGTCTCGTAATTTAAATCACGTGATAAAAGGTACGATTTGTGTCATAAACTGGTGCTTTTAAGTGTCAGTTTTCTTCCCACCGCAAAGGAATTCAATTTTCGCAATGCGGCTACATCGATTTACTAATGGTGGAACTCGACAAACGACATGAAAACAAAACACAACGGGGAGTTTATCAAACGACACAGGACATTAGCCATTGAGTAAAAGGACCAGCGCTTAGTACTGGCAAGAACAAAGCGTTTACCAGCGACGACTGTTAGGTATACCAGTTACATGCAATTAATTATAGTACAGTCGTCCACAGTCGTACTTCCTCAATTTCATCGCTACGGACATTAGTGAGTGCCGCGCCTTAGGGAATTGCTGCTTGTGTAACAAGAAAAACGGCATTATGGTGCTATTTCACCAATAACTAAGTAGTAACTAGTGGACTGCCTGAGCAAGATCTAGTGCAAGAATCATCACATCATGAACAGATCATAAACTGCTAACTAGTAGTTTGGTAGCCGATATTTTTGTAGCTCATTTCCGTCATAGTAATAGTTACTTATAAAAGCTCAATCAAACTGGTGTAACTATGAAATCGGAAAGTAATTAGTCATCCGGCAATTCGAGACAGTTTGACTGTTTAACACAATTTTAAGTAGGTAACTGTAGGCAAAATGTGGACAATTTTTTTTCTCAGACCAAATAAAAGTAAAAAACCAAGACGGAGCGCTGTCAACAGTGATGTGAGACCGGTTTCGTAAATATGTGTGTACTTAGTGAGGTGTTTGATTGTAAATGTGTGCGTATATGCATATGTTCGCAGCGTTCTGTCTTGGTTTTTTATTTAGTCTGAAATTTTTTTATAGTTCATAAAATTACGAATAGCTGGCATAACAGATCTAAAACTTGATTTAGTAGGTTCAGTGCTTGTAATGGATCTATAAAATAGACTAGCTGACCCGACAGACGTTTTCCTGTCAATTTTCTAATTTTTCGCGCAATTTTCTTTCATATGTACCGAAATGAAGAGTTAGCGAAATCGGTCTAGCCGTTGACGCGTGATGGCGTGACCAAGGGAAATAGGGATTTATTTATATATATAGATATGTAAACACTATCTCATGCACGTTAGCAGTGAGGTCGCTGTCACTAATGTCAACTGTCAGTTCACCACGAATGGCGAAAAATGGTTGAAAGTGAAGCGTGCCTACACGAGAGGCTTGGTGTGAGAATGAGCCAGTGTAGTGATATAATCAGCTTAAATACGGGAATAATAGGATTCTATAGTGCTAATAGTGGGATTCTAGCGAGATGCTACGGAGACCGGATCGACGCCCGCGGGTGTATTCGTGGCTTTGGTCAAAAAGGGGTCCAATTCTGGGGACCGACCGAGCCCACACACGACGGACGCATTCGACTCCGAATGCATTTCGTCAGTATCGTGGAGCTGTGCCAGCTGCTTCGTTTTAGATCTCGTGTTCATCTTACGGTGAGATAGAACGAAAAATGTAAACAAACTGTGGACTGCTTTTCAATAAAATTACGAATCGCTGACACATACTTTGAATTTTCACAACATGTAAAAAAGACAAAATATCCGGAAATATAATCTATAAAAAGGTCGCAGTAACTTTTCTTTGAAAAAAAATAGCTTTGTTTCTAGTTATCGTTTGAACGGCATCCGTACTTACAAAGAATGAACAATAAACATGCACTTAACTACCAAAAAATGTACGCAATATGGACTTTTCGTAATATTCAAACGCGATACGTATCTACATGGGCGAGTTACTTATCAACCATGTCCGTTTTTGACTAAC
Source organism: Lithophane semibrunnea (assembly GCA_947363905.1). Taxonomy (NCBI): domain Eukaryota; kingdom Metazoa; phylum Arthropoda; class Insecta; order Lepidoptera; family Noctuidae; genus Lithophane; species Lithophane semibrunnea. The sequence continues at coordinate 7,601,984 of OX376185.1, forward strand.
ATTGTGAAATGTTTTGACCAAGCACAAGTTGATTGAATAAATCGCAGAGCTGATAAAATTACGATGACTGATTGCGATACCGGAATAATTATTATTCAGCAATCGTTTGAATGGAGGAATGTTATTTGCATAGTTGTAGGAAATTGTGAAAATTGGCGATAGCGTGTCTGTATTGACTCGAATAGATGTTTCCGTGCATGCTGTAGAAGTCAATGAAAGTGTTCTGGCATATGTAAATATTTGGCCTATTGTATATCTCTTTGGCAACCAGAAGCTGTTTCAATAATTATTCCGATTATCCATATATGAATTTGTCGGCTTCTTGCAGATTTAATAATTGGTTGAAATTATTTTATCTAGAGCCATAACATTTTTAATTGTAACCCAAACTATCTGGTACCACCAAGACGCACTGTCTGTTTCTCTACATGATAAATCATCATCTGCCTATCCCAACTATTTTGAGGTCGGCTTCCGGTCTAACCGTAACTAGGTAATACGATACCCCTTGGCAAGACTGGTTGTCAGACTTTCGGGCTTCTCACGACCCGTAACGACTGTCAAAGATCCACAAATGACAGCGGAAACCAACGGCTTAGCGTGCTTTCCGAGGCATGGAGGAGTCTCGGTATGCAAAGATGTTCATCCATCCATGGACCAACCCCGACAAGCGTAGCTTAACCTGATGGATCGACCTGTGCGGCTGTTATTACTTAGCCACGAGCTCAACATGATAAATACTAATATATATTTCCTAGTCGCACATTTTCGACATAACTAGTAAGTTTGTAAAACAAGAACAATGCATCAAATTGAACAATTATTTCTCCATTTTCTTTTTGCAAAAACGAAACCATTTTACAAGCTTGCTAACGTGTAGCAGCAGCATAGACGGCATAGGCTAACATTTTACGTTTTGCAACTCGAAGATAACCATCGGACCTCAATATTCTTCACATAACCTTGAGACGGAAGTATTTGTCTCTGTCTTAATAAACAATTAAACATTAGGGCGAACGGCGTTAGGTACGTTTGACATTGTTTTAATACCCAAAACAGTTGACATTTTTAATTGCTTTGAGGTTATTTAGAGGTTGGAGGCTTGTGAATAATTAATGTTTTTGTAGTTTTAATGTATCTACGTTGTATATTGTACAATGTCATTTAAAACTAGGTCTAGTACGACAATGTTATTCATGGCGAATTTTTGTTTGATTCGAGGGTCATCTAGGTAATTTTGACAGTAGGCAAATTACAGTAAGTATATATGTCTTTATAATACCTACTTAGGTTTTATAGCAAACTCAAACTCAAAGCATTTATTTTAATTAAACCAACACACTATCCGGCATCTTTAAATTGTCAAGGAGTTGGTCAGTCAGAAAGATGAAGCTAGTTTCCCATTGAAAAGCCTAGTAGGTTCCAATGGAGAAGAACGGGCAAGAAACTCCATGGACACTCATATAAATCAAAATATTGGTTTCAGTAACTGCAGTTATAGTTGCAAAAATATCAAATATAATTATTATTAAAAAATATTGTTAATAATATATGCATCTATAAAGCAAATTAACAAACATGCAGAACAAAATACCTTTTCCAATTGCATTTACACGAATAGGCAGAACTACAGTACCTAACAATTAATCCCTGATGGATTAATTAGAACTAATTATAATAAGTACCAACTACTAAAGTTGGTATTATAATTAGTGCCAAAGCATTGACTTTGAAACTACATGATTGTGTTGTGAATAATATGCGTTTAACGTGCATTTTAATATAGTGAAAAAGTTATGTTTACAATAAATTTTGTATTTAAATTCAAAATTTTACTAAATTATAATTATTTATAATAATTGTACCGAAAGACTTCGTTTTCGTCGGTTCTGATCATGATACACGGATAGGACATGCAAGATAAATTAAAAAGCATCTGGTACAGATTGGATGCAGAAAGCGGAAACCAAGGTATTGTGGCACAACGTTGGAGAAGCCTATTTCCAGCAGTGGACTGCGATAGGCTGAGTTGAATGATTGATCGATTTCCAGAGTGTACCCACATTATCCATGCCACACCAAACCAGCAGCCATGCAATAATAAAAAATATTAAAACCTTGGAATCCCTTACCGGGGTTAGCCCTGGGGTCTCTCGCTGCGGCCGCGAAGTTATTGTAACTCGGGGCTCCGAAGCTAGTCCCGAAGTCGGAAAAGTCGACATCGTAATGTCCGAACTGTGCCGACGTCAGCGCTATGCATGCACACACGACTATGGCCTGGGGACAAGACAAAAAAAAGAATAAAAAAACAATATTAAATTCAGAGTCAAACTCAAATCGTTTATTTCAAATAGGCACATAAAAGGCACGTTTGAACGTCAAAAATTAACAAGAAAATAGAATGATTCTAAGATTGCCCCTTCCAAAAGGTAGTTTCGTATGGAGAATTGGGCAAGAAAGAGAGAGACAGAGCATTGGCTTTCTTCTAAAATACCAATAATATGGGCAGAAATGGTTCTTTCTAAATACTCCTAAATGTAAGTAGGTATAGGTAATTATAGCGTTAATAATCCCACGAAAGAATGTTACTGATTTCTTCACTTCGAAACCGCTTTATGAAAAAATGGAGAGATGTACTTAATACTTATTATAAAAAACTGTTAAAGTAATAGGGTAGGTTTTGTCGAAAACCACAACGACCATTTAAAATATAGCTATCGAATATTTTGCAGGTGATTTACCTTTCAAACTTCGCCAACGGTAATGAATACAAAAACTTATGCACACGCAAAAAACACGTTCATAATAGAATTCGTAATATTTTAATGTCATGGGTTTTTAACCATTATCCATTTTAATGCTCAACAATGATATTTTTTTGAACTTACATATATAAGAATTTTTAAACGTCATAAAACAGTACAATTATTCAAACGTGTCACTACACTGTAAACACTGAACAAAATGACTTTTAAGAAGCTTTAAAAGAAAAAAAACGTACATTACTTTGTCTATTTACGAAAATAGATATTATTAACCTCCTAATCCGTGCGTTAATACTCTAAGGTCAGTGAACTGCGTCTTACAAAGAGTTCGCAAGGACATCCGCTTTCAGAGCTATTTTTTCTTCTTCAATAGTACTCAGTAAGATTGATAGATAGATTTCACTGTCAGAGTTCCTGTAAAAATGAACCTATCACTAAATAAAGTAGCGAATTGTGGCAACTGCAACTATATTGATAAATAAGTTGTTATTTTGGTAAATTAAAAAGACGGCAAAAACTAAATTCACACCGTGAACCACGATTTGATTGTATTATAAAATCTAGAGTAGAAAAAACTCCATGTAAAAAAAATCATTGAGAATGCTGTGTGATATTTAACTCTAATTTGAACTATAAACTTTTTGATCTAGATCAACATCTAAGATACATTCAAATGATACATGAACATAATCGAAGGAAACGACATATCGAGCGAGCAAAAACATAAAACAAAATCGAATCGATATCTCACAAATCAGATTATATCTCGCGCTGATACAAAAATATTTCGTACACATGACCCGTAACATATTTATCATTAGAACAAAGAACCTTTTAATCGATATGCACATGTTACATTATGTAAAACATTATCATTTAGTTAAATCGCTCTATAAACATTTATGTTACAACGCTCTATAAACATTTATGTTACGATTTTAAGGCTCTGCATTGAAAGTTGTGTTTTTTTTGTCATCTTTGTTAACCTTACTTCAACTATAAATTCAAATTATTTTATTCGAGTAACATTGACTCATAATAGGCATTATACATTTACAAATAAAATTAAAATACCATAGCAAAATAATAACATAACTATGATAGAGTTAGCTTTTGTCGCAAAGGACTATCCAAGGTTGTCAAAGTTTCGAGCCTCCAACGAAATTCTCGGGAAAAACTCAGGACGGACACTATGACGTCAGAAAGCTGTCAAAAAACAGAACGTAGCTAAAACCTTCTGCTGAATCTAACCACACCGACTTTTGAACGACCTTCAATGCTTTCTAAAAACATTTTTTAGACTACTAATACTTCATACAGTTCATATAAAACAATGCAACTTACACAACCGGCTTTTATCAATTCACAATTATTGCAATAGTAGGAAGGTATAGTACACGGAAACGTAGTGACGTAACCAATGCATACATTCATACGGTCTCGAACTGGTTTAGAACAGATTCAGAAACAGGTATGTGATCTTGATATGTGACCTCAAACGGGGACGGGGACTGGGCGTGCGTGAACCCTCGGCACTCAGCTGATGTGTGCACACGTGCTTGGGTGGGCAGACCGGCGGTATAAACGACTTTTGGTTTATTTTTAATCGACTTCTTCAAAAATGAGGAGGTTCTCAATTCGTCTGTATGTTTTTTTAATATTTTTTTAATGTGTGTATCTATGTTACGCGATTACTCCGCCAAATAAGAATCAATTTTGATGATTCTTTTTTTGTTTGGTAGGTCATGGTTCAGAGGGGGTCCCATATAAATTTTATCAAAGCTTGTGTAGTTTTTGAGTTAGCTTCAATATTACGTGTTATGTAGACGATGTTCTATGTGACTCCGTCACTGTTATTTACATAGCAGATAGTAATATTCGATTTTGTGTGGGGTAGGTACCACAGCTAAAAAGTTAAAAATAAAAACGTTTTACTTTCGATGATGGTAGCATTACAAGTATTGTATTTGATGTTCTTTATTTAAAATGACGAGACGTTTACCAAGGAACCAAAGACACAAGCATTCAGTGTAATTATGATCTAGATTGATTTAGAAATAGTACTGCTGCACTAACTATTCATTTCAGTAGTAAAGATGAAGAATGATCCCTGCTGTGAAGTGTGAATCAAGCACGATTTACTTCATTCGATTTTTAAAGCTAAGTTTTTCTAAGGAAAGCTTTCGCAAACAATGGCCAGTTTAATTAAAACATATAATCAGTAACAATAAGAGTAGTAACTACTTATAAATTGATTGCTTCCGTATCTAGAAATAATTTATCTGCTACTGAACTATCTTTCGCAACTAGTCCAGAGTGGCCACTGGCTACCCGCCCGTCTGTATGGCCCTACGTAACATACCGTACCTGTTCCCATTTAAGGACACGTTGTAAATGCTTTCTGAATTGAATATGGTAATAAGTTCGATACACTTTGCTTTGCTTGCAAAACTGTGACAAATTTTATTGCTAAGTAGGTAAGTCAAAGCCCTTTGGAGGTGTCGTAATTAGTAATGGTTATTGTTTATAAATGTACTGTTGGGTCTCAGCGATGGGTGTCAAGGCAGATTTGAAACACGATGAATTATAAATTGCGTTTCAACTGTCGTTTAATTTCCCAAACTTAACCCAGTTTAAGGTTATTCTTTTAAAAATACTTGGATTAGACGTAATTTTTAACGAAATTTCAAAATCTTTTTGCTAGCTGCATGCACACAATGGTCCATATTGGTCACTTTGCATTCGTCAATCGATCTGTATCAAACCAAAAAGTATGTATTTCAAACTCGAAACTTTTGCCAGCAGTAACGGAGTACTGGCCGGAAAGAATACATTATTTTAAATTTGGAACACAGGAATCCCGAAACTTAAAATATCCATCCAGAGATGCGGGAAGCACAGAACTGGTCGAAGTGGCGGTGCCTGGAAGAGTCCTAGGTCCACCAATGGATGTCTTTCGTCTGAAATGATGATGATGAAATTTGGAACATCGATAAAAATCAAAATCTCTCTAATGTCAAGCAAAACAGCAGGGTCTATTCCCAAACCATCATCACCCAAAGTATTTTTCATCACTTTCCATCCAAGGCATCTTCTACGCCATTATTCCTTCCTTTCTACACATAATTAGTATTATTTATAACTGTTTTAGTATCCATCAATCACTGCATAACAGATAAAATTGCACTTAACTGAAACAGGTTTGCGATTAGTTCATCGCGTATCCAAAACAATCAGGTCCCTATCAACAAATCGCTCTCCTAATGCCGCAACACAATAATTATTCATAATGAAATACCAGTAATAATTAAAGTAAATGGAGTAAAGAGCAATAAAATAGTTTAAATATTCTAACTTGGTTAAATGAAGTAACGGAGCAAGTTTAAATGCTGTCTAGGAAATTTAGCAACTAGAGTGTTCAATTGATGAAACTGTTCGCGATAAAACTATAGTAGATATTTGTGTTATACAACGGCTTTTAGAAAGGCTTTTAGGGTCTGGTGCGTGCCTTACTTCTAGAGTGGCCAGAGACTTATCATCGTCAAATGTCTAAAAATATCTTAAAATGTTTCCTTTGCACGACAAAAAACGGGGACTCGCATAATATGAACAGAACAAAATAGTCGCGTGGATCGATGTGCGAGATTAAGTTACGATTGTGATAAGTGCATAGACGCGTGATTATTTTTTACACATCCATCCATCAGTTCATGCTTTGGGAAGTGCGTTCATCATCGGTAGTAGAGGTCATACGACATTAGGCTTCATGTAAACTATTCCTAAGCCTGTTCCGATTCGTCCTGTGATGAGAATTGGAAACAGGCTAGATAGATAATATTTTTTCCAAATTATCAATATCGAGGCAAGCAAGACAATCTACAAATTGCTTCATTGACTTCTATTTATTTTATAAAATCCTAATCTTAATCCTAACTTTAATATTATAAATGCGAAAGTGAGTTTGTTTGTTACGCTTTGTTAGTTGTCTCAGGATAAAACGGCTGAACGGATTTGGATGAAATTTGGTACAGGGGAAGACCATGACCTGGAATAGAACATAGAATACTTTTTCTTCTGATATTCCCACGGGATCGAGACTTACGCGAGTGAAACCGCGGGGCGCAGCTAGTAATTTACATAAATTCTTAGTTGTCAGGTATAATGTGACTTTCCAATTACCAGCAAAATGCTAAGAGTGGGTGAGACTAGTCGTTACAAAACTGACAGGGTGCAAGTTTCTATAGCACTGAGTTTCCGATACTACTCGTTAATTAAACGATTAATAAGGGGATTGTAAACTCGAGTGATATGAAAATTGGACCCTAATTTATGAGCGTGGCTTTTTTGTTTGGATGATAAAGATATATATATATAATATAATTAGATAATATAATATAATTATTTTCACTGGGTGTTCTATCACATCTTCTTGGTATTTCTGTTTGTTTGTATGTATTAATTGTGTAAAAGTGAGTGTGTCTCTTTTGGGTGTGTGTTTTCATGAGAAAACTACTGAACGGATTTTGATGGGCATCAGGTATATCGGAATAACGATAAAAGCATTTTTTTTGTTTTTGATTTAAAAATTCAATATTAATGCAATAATTATTGCGATGTTACCAATAGTTAGCATCACATATACATAGCTGCGTTAACAAGACATGGTTTTGTAGCCATGTCTCTCTCTACTGAGAGAAATAAAGCCAAGAATAAAGCCAGAATAATAATAACCCCAGAATATTATTAGGTATTATTGGATATTTTCTATGAATCTAAAGTTAAAGTTATGGCTTAATAATTATTAATAGTTTTAAATGCAAATCTAGAAACAAATTGTTATCGTTTATATAAGTTATACAAGTTTATGTGGCTTGTGCTTAAAACCAAGACTTAAACCGTCAATTAGCTGACATTTTCTCTTAAATTATTTCATAAGTTCATAGAATTTTGCCTGCATGAGCGAAGAGACATTATTGTGTACTGGCAACATCAAAAGAAACTTCCAAAATTTACTTGACGAAGATTAAGGGTGTGGTACCTACAGAACACATCAAACTGAACATCTTGCTATAAGGGACCAACATTGTAATCGCGAAAAAATGATCACCTGTCCCATAAAAAACTTCATATAGCTCCTCGACCCAAATCTATGGGACAGTAGAATTTTTTCGCGATTACGATGTTGGTCCCATGGAAAAAGTTGTTCAGAGGGCCAATAGGGGATTTGCATGTGATTCAAATATGGGTGAAATATTTTTTTTTATGAACTATATTTCTTCAGAATTATGCCTCCATCAATATTTTTGAATAAAATTTCTTTTTAAAAGCGCGCCAAATGGAGGGCGTTTAAATAACCCGGATCGGTTGGATATTTAAAAAATAATAATTAAGTACTTTAAATTCCTTTTTCGTCATCGATTTTTTTTAAATTATTATTTGACGATGTAAACTATCGAATAAAAATATTTAAAAAATACATGCATATTCCCTATTCTCTTACATAAAAAACGTTCACATTCAAGTCGCAATCTGTCAAACTTGTCAAAAATTATGGTAAATTGGTAGCTTTTTTGACAGATTGCGAATGAGATGCGAATGTGACCGTTCTTAAAAATAATGGAAATGCTCCTCAGATTGATGGTCTGTACCAATTTGACACCACACCCTTCTGATACACACTGTATACATACCTGTCATCTTAAATTAAGCTTAAATAAATCTCACACAAATAATACGCTTAGATTACCTAAGATTAATTCTGCAAAACAAATAGTTATCTACATAGGTACCATAAATCTGTCTGAAGTCTTACTAACAACTCTTCCTGACTAGTTTGTACCTTCCTACTATTGCTAATTGATTACTCAATCCAATAATACAACTTATTCAAATAACAACAAAAAGGTTCTATAACCACCAGCTTGCCAGTAACAGCCTTTTCACTATTATATTGATACCTGTCGTAATAATTTATAATACCAAGACAAGTGATATTAAATTACGTAAATGTAAAGAAACTGTAACAAAGTTTCTAAAAATAACCTTTTGTTTGTTAAGGTCAACTGTTATCACATTTTAATAATAGCAGCATGTACACAATGTTCCACGTTGGCCACTTTGCAACGACCATCAATCTTTTCGAACCAAAAAGTATTTTATTCAAACTCATGCCAGCAACAGAATAGCCTCTGGCTGGAAAGATACATTATTTTTAAGTTTGGAACAGTCATAAGAAATTCAATCTGTCTGATTTCAAGCAAAGCAGTATTCTCAGCCATTCAGCTAGTCTCTGATCATCAGCACCCAGTCTTTTTCATCTCTTTTCTTCTCTGTCCTCTTTTTTTCCTTTCCATGTTTTAAGTTATTACGCTTTTCCGCCATAATGGCGTCCTAAAGCTGAATTACGTCGTTGACCATCTTTCCTATTCTCCTAGCTGGACTCATAGTCTCCATTCCGTCAGTTATTGCATAATTCTGTTATATTCTGATTCTCATCGCAAAATTGCACCAGAATCAACAAGGTCCTTTACTAAAGTCTACGTGTACCGTATACAGACAGCGGCCGGTCATGTGATTTGAATAACATTCTCTTAGTCAACCCACTCGGTACGATTTCGGGAAATAATCGAATAGGAGTGTCCGATTTGAGAGTCAAATTGGGTGGCGAATCGATTTTAGGCTAGTGTTATGTCCCCTCGACGTTATTGTGCGTTTCTTTTTACCGTTGGTGTTTATCGTTTAAATATATATATTTCTTTAGTTATGGGTAACATTTATAAAACTAGATTTATCTGGATTTATTTAGAACTAGCTGCGCCCGGCGGTTTAACCCGCATAAGTCTCGATCCTGTGAGAATATCGGGATAAAAAGTATCCTTTGTCTGAATCCTGATTATGGTCTACCCATGTGCCAAATTTCATCTAAATACTTTTAGCCGTTTTAGCGTGGAAGCGTAAACAAACTCACTTTCGCATTTATACCTAAATATTAGTTAAGATTATCCAAACTCTTTGGGTAAAGGCCAACTCCAAATAATGATTAATAATAAATAACTACATTATTATAATGTTTTCGGCGTTATATGCATCAGTCATGTCATTCAACACATCGGTTTATTCATATAATTGAAGGTAACCCGGTTCCAACTAGTTTGATTTAAAAAATATTAACTTTAATGTAATCAAAAACGTTTTAACATTTTTAAATCAACTATCTAAAAGGTATTCTTCGACTATTAACAGCTGCAGACTAATTTCTCATGTCAGAAATCAAAGCAAGGTTAAACTTCGTTATTAATTGACTGACAAAATACCTTTACATAACATTCTTGGAATATATTAAATTCTTTGTGTACATATTAAGTACACTGCACATGTGAAAAACCAACCACACAAAAGTGAATCTTATTCTAAAGTGATACGGTTAACAATCACATGAAAAGTATCTTAGTAGCAAATTCATTTAATGACTCTAGCGCATGCCTGAGGCAAAGTTATATGTAGGAAATCAATTATATTAAAAAAGCTACTCTAAATACATGCAGAGTTGAAAAATTATCTGTAAATGTAAATTAATTTACAATGGTGCAACATTTCATAACATTCCTCATCATTGTTGGCTAAGTTTAAGTTTAACTTATGTTTTAAATAGCTTACTTAAGTTAGGTAAACATTCGAAACATGGAGACGGATTAAAATTTACTTCAGTTTACTTGTATAACAATCAAAGTCCTTCACTAAGATTTTCTGCGCCTTACGCTCTGATATAATGAAATCAAATCAGTTTATTGCGAACATGTTGTACAGAGGTTGGAATAAGTGTAATAAGTAATGTGATCTTAAACTGATAACTTTTTAATTATAATATGCAAAACATCATCATTACATTCTGAATGTGGTGGCCATCGTTGGGGAAGGCCTATATCCAGCAGTGGATATCATTCAGCTGCAACGATCAAACATTCAACAAACGATGTTTGAAAAGGGAATGAAAATAATCTGTCTTTTAAACCTCAAAAAAACCTAGGGACTCCATTTTTTTTAGACTTATACCTGATCATGAATCTCGTTTTCATAAACGCCAATACATTTTTTTTTTTTTTTGAGTTTGGTAAATTATCCAATGACTTCTCCCGCTTTGGGCGGAGCGGAAGGGCGTATCAGACTTTTATTGACTAAAACCCACCCGTGTTCCTTCAGTTGCCTGTTGCCAAGGTCCCGGTATCCCTTTCGGATTCTCCCGCAACCCTGGCAGGAAGTTTGACAAAATTAACGACTTATCTAGAAGAATTAATATAACATGCAAGAATATTTTAGCATCCCTCCTCTCAGAAGCAGCTATAGGTATAATAATATAAACTTGTGCGGATTGATATTCGTAGAAGTGGAATGTCAACAATTCTCCAGTGTACGGAGCCTATGCATTAAGTATGTCTACAATTCACAAATCACGCGCATGCGTGCGGCGAAACCGAATCAAGTGTGAACGCACCGAGCTGCGCTTGCGACACTGTGACGCAACTGTCCGACAGCCATTGTGTCGAGACACTGTTGTAAGCCCATATTTAGCATTAGGTATTCGTCTTATGGTAAGATCTTGGGCTAGTTGTAAGATTTTCCGTAGTATGGGAGATTTAAACAATAAAGGCTGATTTACATCGATCCAGTATTTCAATCTAGTAGCAATTCAGTCTCACTGGATTCTAGCACTGGATAAAGGTAAGTCAGCGTTAGCGTTGAAATTTCTTTAAAAAAATATCTGTCGCCTGTACTCTTTCTTGTCCTACTATAGATTTGATTGGTCAAGTGGGCATGCTTGAAATCAGTCAGGTCAGAGAAGTATCTCTTAAACATCAGAATTAACAACACTTCTACATGAATAAAAATTTAGATCGCTGTTGGAATGTTCTGCAGCAACACAAAGGCTACTTAAGTATATGTCACATGGGCATTGCGGTTTCTGGGGACATAATTATGTAGGTAGTTGCCCTGCGGAAAACTCTTCATAAAATATTTGTTGTGTATCAGCCACATAATGGACCATGAAAGTAGCACAAGAAAACGATCTTCTTTTCTTTTTACGCGTGGCTAGTGACTAACTTGGTATCAGAGTTTTTTATGCCGCCCATGGGCCTCTGACTTGGCTTCACATGCCGTCGAGAAATATCTCCCAGGCACCTGACGATGGTTTCCTTCACGGTAAGAAACCGATTGATGTATTTATTTATAAGTTATTAGTTACACCTGTCTCAAAAACCAGACTAGAATGAATAAACTGACCGCCTAACCCACTAAAGAAAAAGGTTACATACACGTTTTATTACGAGCACACTTCAAGAAGCCAATCGACAACAAAATTACTATTTCAGGTCTATGAAATAATACTATAAATAGCATATTATGGAACAGTTACATTTATATTGCACAAGTGATTTCGGAACTGGCAACTTTGCTTGTTATTCGACGTAACGTGTTTAAAATTCGTTGTGTATGCTCGGCTAGAGATAAATGGACGATATATGGTAATAGACGTCTGCATTTCTCTTTATTAGGACAGCTAGATTAGCTAGTTTTAGACTCGTTTACGTAGGCCAGAATATTATGATGTAAAACTGTAAGGACCTTACCACAAAAACTTGGACACTGTCTTGATCAACGTATGTTTAATGTAAGAATTATGTCAGACTTCATACAGAAATGTCATGTTTAAAAGGTGTTTAGGCTAAACACCTGTTAAACACGGTTTTATGGTAATAAGGTATGTTTCGTACTACTAAAGATCTTCAAACGTCACATGATAAACAGTTTATTGTTTTATTGCTGAACTTTCTGCGTTTACTAAATATAATCCTATAGTATTAAATGTGTAATATATATTTCTTATCACGTTGCAATATAGGGGGGCTTACGGGGGCGAAAAATCTATCTAATTAGGTGTCATATCTAGGAAAATTCGTTTTCTCTACTTTCATAGCCTCGGGGATGTGATACAACGTTGGTAAACTAGTATTATAGTTCCATTTATTTATGTTTAATTTACAATCTTAAATAAAATATACAATCTAATTCTAATATAATTAATAACATCTATAATAGTTAAACCTCTTCCTGTCGTTATTTCTCCTGACTAAGTATTTTTTGTTTATATTCATGTATGTATTAATTAGTATTCATTTTTATTCAGGTTACATGTATTGTCTTATGTTGCACCTGCCATGTCTGTCTCTGCACCACCCTAAGGTTGACTGGTAGAAAATGCCTCAGGCATTAAGTCCGCCTTTGTACAGTAGTTTTTACTTGTGCATAAAGTTTAATAAATAAAATAAATAAACATCTATTTTCACCCGAACAGAGCTCGGTCGGCCACGTATTATGACAGTTAATTGCTAAAAGGTCCTTTCATAGTTTTCAGACATTACGCCTTGTCTGACGATTCTAGTACAGCGAGTCTTAAGGTTCTGCATAACTGAGGTAAAGGGATAGGATGGGTACGCCAGTAACAAATAGAGTAGATAAAGCTACAGTCCAAGATTCTCTAAAAATAGTAATATTAATAATAATATTTCATACTAGCTTCCACCCGCGGCTTCGCCCACGTGGTATGTCGATAAAAAGTAGCCTATGTCCTTCCCCGGGATGCCATCTATCTCCTTGCCAAATTTTATCGAAATTCGTTCAGTGGTTTAGTGAGTGAAAAGGTAACATACAGACAGACCAAGTTAATTTCGAATATTGTATTAGTATAGATTTGCAGATAATAATTATGTTTACGGCTTTAAGCCACAGAACCGAAACCAAGTCATACTAATAACTCATTTTAGATACTGAATAACGGATATGCCTCGGATCTTAGCACATAAATAATACTCACGAATCTAATACATCTTGACTACTGTATGCATTAAAGGATTTATAACTGGCACATTAGCCTCTCACTTCGAAGATGATCAAGTTTCTGGGCCCGTTGCTATGGTTACGAGTGCACGATACAAAGGAATTTGTTTATCTATCTGAGACTCCGTTTGGAATTCGAACTTAATTTAAATAATTGGCTGCATTAGAGGGATGTTGGCCCAATGATCCTGCCGAGGTCACTTCTACTCGTAATGAGCAGTTAGTTGGGAGCAGTAAAATACCTGGTACTTGTGATAGGCGTTCACTGTCCCATACCTATTAACACTGTAATTTGAAACATTGTAAATGTCAAATATTTTTAAAAGACCTGCTAGGCGGCTCTAGGAACCGTGCCCACGCGCTTGCCACGCGAGCCCATGTAGGTTTATGTGAAATAAAATTCATAAAAATTACTGACACTACCTCTAATCTCGGAAACAATGAATGCTCTTCTAATTTCATGCCTTAGAACCAAAAATTCGGAGACACTTGACATCTACCAACCCGCACTACTGGACTCGCGTGGTGGCCCACTCCCTCTCACTGAAAGGAGGCCTGTGTCCCAGCAGTGGAAACATTATAGGCTGATTATGTTAATATCAACGATTTTTTTATAATTTCATGTTTATTTACAAAATTTTAAATAAAATATACAATCATATTCTAACATTATCCTACTAGTATTATAAATGTGAAAGTTTGTGTGTTTGGATGTTTGTTACTCAATCACGCAAAAACGGCTGAATGGATTTGGATGAAATTTGGCAAACAGATAGTTTATAACCAAGATTACCACATAGGATACTTTTTATCCAGATATTCCCACAAGATAGAGATTAACGCGGGTGAAACCGCGGGGCGCTAACATATCAACGTAGCTTTATGTAAGGATCACCCCTTAAAACTGAACTTCAAACACGAAACACCAGCAAGAGCGCAATTATACTGCAATTGAAGTTATAAGTCATCTACGCAAAGAAAACCTTGAAACGCAGAGAAAACAATAGACCTTAAAAAATGCCCAATAAATCTCAAATAGTCATCATAAATATTATAAGTGGAAACAGTCTAGCCGACAACATCCTCATTTGTCATCATGAATCATAGACAATATAATTCACGAACGCAAATCGTCCGAATTAAACAGCTTGAACAGTAATTGGTAATTATATTTTATTTATGTGAAGATGATTTGTAGTTAAGATAATTATCGGAGTTTGGGTTAGTACAACAGATGATTTTTATCACGAATACCGGATATTGCACAGGGTCATGCAATTTAAGAATGTTGTACATCACGCGTCCAGTTTCACCTATAATTTTATGATAACTACTAGCTTCCGTCCGCGGCTTCGCCCGCGTTTTATGCCGATAAAAAGTAGCCTATGTCCTTACCTGGGACGTCATCTATCTCCTTGCCAAATTTTATCGAAATCTGTTCAGTGGTTTAGGCGTGAAAAGGTAACATACAGACAGACCGAATTACTTTCGAATTTATAATATTAGTATGGATGATAAAAAGTAGCCTATGTACTCGAGATACCATCTTTCCCCTTGCCCATTTTTATCTAAATCCGTTCAGTGGTTTTGGCGTGAAAATGGTTACATACAGACAGACAGAGAGACAGAGTTACTTTTGAATTTATAATATTATAGTATGGATTGATTCATATCTGAGTTATGTTTTATCTGAGGTCATGATTGTTGCAATTATTTAGAGCACTATAGTGCGAGGTCCCCCAATGAATACTCGTATTGTCTATACCAGAGCCTGCGACTGGAGCTACAAGATTCCTTAAAAGGCAACAAGGACCTTGTCTGATGAAGGAAAATCCTTCCAACATCCGCCCTGTTCCAAAAACCCAGGACGGAATGCTTAGAAACTGGTTCTACGTCTGCTAAGCGTGAATAATATTACCATTTTCATTTAGAAAAGGATGCATTCCTTCTACAGTGAACTTCGGTAGTTACAGTGAAAGTAATCTAATAAATACACTTCAGCATTTTCCAACATCTCGTATCTGTACTTACGACATTATGCCTTATGATCATCAGTTATTCTAACGATACATAAAGAAGGCCCTATGTCCAGCAATAAACGTTTACGGGCCATTATCGATTCGTATCAAAGTAATATGTTGTCTAAGGTCATACCTATTATAAGCTCTATATAGGGCAAATCTGAATATTGTGTATCATGATTTACGACATCTAACTGCTATTATGCTGAGTACAATGTTTATTACGTCAATAAATACTGCCGGCAGCGGTCGTTGTAAGCTCAGTAAGATTTTATTATTGGAGCATTTCTCCACAGGCGTAAAGCTTCAACTCCAGTCGTGGGCAATTTTGTATCCGTATTTGAGAAATAGCTGAAATTGACAGCACAGCTTTCCTTGCAATGTTATGTGACTCTAGCTTTGTAAGACCAGAAGAGCCGGCCTATTCTGTACAAATCTTACCGTGATATCTTAGGTGAAGTGAACTTGAAGTGAGCTGTTATTCTGCTATTCTGTAAAAATCTCACCGTGAAAACTTAGGTGAAGTGAGCTTGGAGTGCACTGTCTTAGCATCAGTAGGTATCGATGACAATGACAGCTCACTTGACGTTCACCTAAGTTGACAGAAGATATCGACTGAACTTAGTTTTTTCAGAAACGAATAAAATTGAGATATTATTGACAGAATATATCGACTGAACTTAGATTTTTCAGAAACGAATAAACATAAGTTTTTAAATTTGTGGTTTATGATGGTTACTTGGTTAGGGATGCAATTAAGTTATGAAAAGAAAGTAAACTACTAAGAAGCCATAGCTTTAACGTTTATCATTTTTTTAGGAACAACAGCTTTCAAGGAAAGGTGAACAAATATCGACGTCCTGTTCCAAAAACAATTTATGCAGCAGCTGCATTTTTCGCAACGGAATTATCCTGTTTAATGTCAATAATTATAGCAACGAGGTCGTTTCCGTTTTTTCAAAATATCCATGAATGAATGTCATGGATATTTTGAAAAAACGGAAACGACCTCGGAAATAAAACGTGTTTGCAGAAATAAAAAATTGAAATGTAAATGCAATTTGAAACCGATTTTAAAGGTGCTAAGTATGAGTCAAGTTTGCTCTCTCTGGCTGCCTAGCCTTTACCCAACTAAGTTGAGAATAACAGTAATTTACATGGAGCGACTGCCTATCTGACCTGCACAACCCAGTTACAGGGTAACACGATCCCCCTTGGTAAAGATAATTCAACTAAAAGGTATAAAACTTTCAATTGAACGGTTTATTATGTTACTGTGAATCTGGTATGCCAGCTAGTTATTTCAAACACTTATGCTAATTTAATGCCACTTCTGTTGCTCCTGATCGGTACTATAGTCCCTTCACTAAGGCATGACACGAAATGTAAACAAAAAAATATCACACTAAATCACTTCGGTTTATTCAAATTAGAGCGTTGATTGAGTCGTTATCTTTTATTCAGGTTCTAACGTATACCCTATGTAACACATTTTTTTTTTTTTTAATGTATTCGTTCATGCAGCACTGGTAACTTAGTCCGATAACTGTTTTAAATACAAATAACTTTAGTCAAAGATTTTAATGAATATTGTAGGCTTTTTTCGATTACTGACACTGACAGTGACTCGTGATCGTAAGGTAACATTACAAAATCATTACGCTAAACCATAGACAATTAAACTAAGGTCAAATAATAACATCTCAGTACACTTGAATGAACAAACATCACAACATCGCGTTGACATCTTCGATGAATGCGATGTTAATCTCGATCGCCAAGTGTCACCTAGATACCCAAGGTTAGCACGTACTACGTCACAGCGGTCCAAGCCAACATCATTATAGCCACGCCTATTCCAAGCTACTAACTTAACTAAGTAAGTACCAATAACAACTTACATTCGATTTTAAAACTGTCCACAAGTATTGAAAGCGATTCGAGAAGGTCGCATGTCCCCAACGACCGATTTAACGTATTATGTAAAGACTTTCGATGTTTATTTTTAAATTAAAGTCTACATTGTACAGTGAAGGACGTCTAGAGCATATTTTCCGAAAGAAACCTAAAGGTGTAGTTTCACTTTTTTATGATAATTACACAATTTGACTAAGTAGTCTTCTGGTTTCAATAAATCATTTTCGTTACTTATCTTACGATTAATTATTTGTCGAAAAAAGCAGTCTGTTCCAACTCTACTTCGATTACTAATTTATGTACAATCTAGCCGTTGTTTTAAACTGCTTGTTGGTTATTATTTATGGTATTTTATATCCTCATACTGACAAGCGGAGAAGTGGTAACAATGAGGTATTTATCAACGTCCCCTTGACATGCCCTAACGACCGCCAGTAGTTTGTAATAGCTGAATTATGATACGAGGAATTCATGCATTCCCAGACAAGGCCGACTGTCCACTGGAGCGGAGAGGAGAGGAGCGGAGCGGAGAGGAGAGGAGCGGAGCGGAGAGGAGAGGAGAGGAGCTGAGCGGAGCTGTGCCAATATGAACCAATGAAATTGCATCAAAACTCCGCTGCGCTTCAGTGAACAGGGATCTGCGAACTAGTTCAAAAATTAATATGAAACCGGGAAGCGGAGCGGGGAAACGAAAAAAGTCCTGTTGCCGCCCGCTCAAATTGCTCGCTTGAACTCGGCCTAGCTCCGCATAGTCCTCCGCTCCGCTGCCTAGCCCCGCGTCAATGGACAGGCAGTCTAGGCTGTAGGCTATACCGACATTAAGTACTATTAATAATCATCAAACTAACAATATCGGTACATTGATATTTATATACACGTACGTTTCCGAGTGGTCTCGGATACGAATAAAATATTACCTACTTCCCGTGAATTTAACAACTTTTTTTTCTCACGACGACGTTGACGTAAGAGTTAACACGACACGGTTTCCGTATCAAAAGACTCGTAGGTAGTAGGTAATCCAGATTAGTGCCCAGTTAGCAACAGACTAATTGGCCAAAATGTGGATGCAACATCTGCCCAAGTAGGTACTCCGGAAAACACAAACTAGACGTTATCGTTATGTTAATTCCTAAGCAACTTTTAAATGATTTCTCTATCAACACCTAGTACACATAAAATAGCTGTAACCATCACTTAACTATGACCACATAGCCCCGAGCCTGCACTGAATAATCCACGAATATTTATTAGGTCCACGAAAAGTTCCGCATTCCGACCGACCAGTGCCAAACCGAACTGTGGTCTACCAAACGGATGTCTTACATTCTCGTATTTCTCTGTATTACTCTATTACATACGGATATGTCTTTTTGTAAGATTGCGTATGGTGGTAGGTAATTGTAGCTAATTAGTATAGTATGTATCCGTGATAAAAATAAATACGTAATTGGATGTCTTAACCGAGTCCGCTTGCGCTTCTTGTAATCTCGGAAGCTGTTGAGTTTTTTTTAATTAACCGTCTTAAAAAAAAAGTAGGAGGATATTATGTTCGTCAGTATGTTTTTTTGTGTATATTCATCGGTATTGTCGTCAATTGTGGAACAATTTTCAAAATTATTTTTCATTTGGTAGAGGAAGGTTGTTTTCAGACCACGTAGTATTTTATGAAGATGAATTCGGGTAAATTTTTATTCTAAAGCCCTTGTGTGGATTACGCCGTTCAATTCTGTAATTCTTTTCAGCATCAGACTGAATGAGAATGACAGCTCACTTCACCAATGTTATCATGTTGATTTTTTTACTGAATAGACTAGCTGGAATGCAATAGAAAATATTGACCATGAAATTAACTTTATTTCAAGCCAGATCTATCACAATACAGTGCTACAGCCAAAGTTATGTTAAGATAATTTTAATTGAAATTCAATCCAAGCGTGTGTAGTACTTACACTTAACTTACGTATTTAAACCTACATTCATAATTATATGTGATCTCTTATAGTATTGGTACAATAATTCTAAGCTCACTGATCAGTGAAATACAATCTCATTGAGCAAGAAATTCATTGTTTTATTGCTTGTACACACGGCTACACATCAAGCTATACATTTCCAGTTTATGCTGATCTCGCATTGTATAAGATTTCCGTACAATGCGAGGTCAGCTTATACTGGAAATGTATAGCTTGAGGTGTAGCCGTGTGTACAGTTGTACTACATACCAAGTATCGGATTATTAAAGTTGAACATCAGTAACAATACCATTATGAAGAAATCAATATGAGTGTCAAATTAAACACATGTGTGAAAGATTTTTTTCAAAATCAAGGTTGATTGCTGTAGCTGTAAAGTGTAGGCTGTAGTGTATTTCTTAACAAGAATGGCCCCTGTAAAATATTTTTTTATGTAGCTACTTCTGGAATGTCGATTTTGGGGTTTATTAATTAATAATCGTTGCTTAAAATTAAGTAGGTAATGATTAGCGACCATTTAACTTACTTTTCTTTAATTAACTTTAATTTTTCACGTCTAAACGTCTCTTAACTCTTAAGCAACGTTTATAAATAAAGGGGCTTTTACCGCGTAATGGCAATGAATATAACTTAATGAAACCAAATATTGAATTTTGGCAAAGTATAATACAAGCACAATGCGCACGTGCACCCAAGCGCTAATGCTGAGCATGAGGTCATGGGTTCGATTCCCAGGTCGGACAAATTGTTATTAGGTTTTCTATCTAGAATTTCTGAGTAGCAGTCCGGAGTCTGGATTCCTGCCAGCTAAAGCACTAAGAAGTGGTGAAGGGTGGCCGTTTTGGGGGACTGTCTTATATAATTTTGACGTTCGAAAAGTGCTTATTCTCAGCCTAGTTTGAATAAATGACTTTTGATTTTGATTTGATTTTTCCCGGTTGATGGCAATAGGCTCGCCCCCTCTTACATGGGACTAAACATAACTGGCAATTTTAATGTGGGTGCACTATACACCTCTGCCCAAACCTTCGGGGAAACAAGGCGTGATGTTATGTTATGTTATGTTATTTACAGACAATTGTACATTAGCAGCTGTGCGTAACATTATTCCCATTATGTATCCACATTTTTGTAACATTACATTTCATACTTTTCCAGTCCAACAGGGTATGATTAGTAGGTAACGTTATTTACGTTAAGTAATCATAAAGCTAAACGTTCTTGCCACGCATTTTAGAAACTAGTTTAAGACAGATAAATGCGTACTTTTAAAAATATAACTTAAGGCATATTTGTTACACATTGACATATTTGTTAAGTCAATGAGTTATTGGAATATAACTAAAACACGGATGATAGAAAATATATACACACACGCGAGGACCTAATGGCTGCGTCATCGAACGATAATCGCGTTTCAGAATTTCGGTCCAATATAAAACGAAGTATACATACATTATCTTATCAATATCTAACGAAGGGCGTTCCCGATAACCTGCGATAAAATAGCATCAAACAAAGCAAAAAAAAAAACGGCTGACAGCTGTCAAACATCTATGAATCAATCGGGGTCTCGTTATGAAATGGATTGTCACCTATCGACGAACCGATCGTCGCAAGCATATGCTTAACCTTCAATAAATAATAACACTGGCTTACTTGGGCACACATAGCTATAGTGACGAAAGTATTGGATACATTTGATTGTTTTTTTTTTTGTAATTTGAATGGGAACGTCATAAGATATTCGAAGTTTAATTTTGTGTTTATTGTCGTATTGTCATCTCCACCTTGTTTATGAACTATTAAAATAACATAAAATATGTGACAAGTAACTGACGTCATTTTATATCAATAATCCTGACATTTAACGGCTAATAATTTGTAATGTTATACAAAATCAAAATATCATATTAAGTCATTTATAATTTCAGTTTTATAGCGTTATATTTTTAAATAATTTAAGTCAGTTGCGTCAAAAAGCGATAATCTGTTTTAAGAATAATTATTTATTTTAATAAATATTATTAATTAACATTTTTAATAATTAACACAGTATGACCGCGACCTAGCACACGTGATGACGTGCAGTAGAACGAGACAAATTGGGTAAGGCAAACACTAGAATGATTAGGGTAGACTAACCAGTAAAAGTAAAGTATGTTGAAAATTCTTAGTAAAAAAAAAATCATCTCTTTTCGAATTATCACACACTTCCTTCAGATTATAAATCCTAAACATTAAATTATAAAATCTAACTCGAAGAAAACCAGTAGCTTATATCATGCAATAAAAAGCTACGCTCGGACCATGAATGGGCAGCGTATAGCGTACGTCACATAGCGGGAAGCCGGCGCGGGCGCATTAAAATACTCACATGATAAAGGGGCTATTCCACTTGACAGAATGCAGTCGATTGGATTTAATTGTCTTTTTAGGAAGAGATTATATTAAGGATTATATTAAGAATGCTTCTGTATATACTACACTGAATCCGACTGCAGATTAAAATGCGTCAGAGACGGACGTTTATCGGCCTTTCTTCTTAGGTTACGTTTTAGCAGGCTAACTTACTGCTCGTTTATCGGCAAGCGTAGTGTGGGACATCCCCCAGCTAGATGGACCAACAACCATAAAAAGACGGCTGGAACAGACTGTATGCAGAAGCTGGAGGACTTAGGAGAAGCCTATGGCCAGTAGTTGATTACAATAAGCTGACTTGATTGTCTGAATTGAGTAACAATGGCCCTGTTACTGACTTCACACAATTAACTCGGACGGTTAGACGTTTAAATTCAGCCAAGTGGAATAGCCCTCTCACATGATAACGCTTGCAAACCGGTCCTACTACCGTCACTACTTCCCCCTTCCGACTAACGCAATAACATTGATCGATTCTATATTATGCATATTGTTCGTAGATGTTTAATTCGATATATTTTACATCTAATCAGCTGTGGCGCTGTGACCTTTAAGTGTCCGGAAAAATGCAATTAATACCGCGATAAACCGGATTTATAATGGAATTTTGATTTAAATATTTATTATGTCTTCTTATAAATTGATTCATCTTCTTTTGAAGTTACCTTGATTATAATTTGAACTGTAATGACCTGACTGTAAGTTAGTACACGCTAAATTCAAAGCGATATATTTAAGGATATTCAGTCATTTCAGTTATTTAATCTCCTTCTGACAGTAACAGGCTGCATGGAAATGTTTTCTTTACTCAAAAAAAAGACATAAGAAAAGAGAGACCACAATAGCTACTCTTAAAAACTTGCTAAACGATCTAGTATTTTTATGTATATCTTATTGTATGCTTACACACTATAACTAATAGCGTAAGCTCTCACATACGGTGTGTCACACATAACTGCAGTACTAAACTACCAGCATGCTACAGACATAAGTGATCATGCGCACTCTCTCCGTTACATCAGTAAAGAAAAATACAAAAATTTCTCATCAGCCGTACGTTACGAAAACTGCCGACCGTAGCATGACTCGGATTCATAGATGAATTATGTAGTGCGATGATCAAATATGTAAATTATAAAAATAAAGCAGTAAAAAGGAGGTTTACATATGTACCTAATGTAGTCATCTGTCCATTAGAGGCAAATGGTGCTGATTATAAAAATTGTCGGTTATGGGTTCGAACAATGACAGGCGCTTTACTTTGTTTAAATTATTTCATCACCACTGCTTTCAAAACGGTAAAGGAAAATATCGTGAGAGCATGTTGTAGAACCAAAAATTCGAAAACATGTTGATCAACCCGCACTGGGCCTGCATGGTGGATTACGGTCTACTCTCACAGAGGAAAGGCCAGGTCCTAGCAGTGGCAACGTTTTGGATGAAATTTTGCACATGGGTAGACCATGACATGGAGAAGGACCTACAAAATAACGCGATATTCCCACGGGATTGAGACTTATGCGGGTGAAACCACTGGGCGCAGCTAGTAGTTGATAATAACGAACGTTACAAACAAAGAATTGAATCCTGAATAGCAAATTGAATGGAGTGCAAATGTGCAAAGAAAATTGGGCTTTTTCCAGCCGAAACAATAAGCAGAAGAAAACGGTCCTGAGAATCATCAAATGATAAATGAAATCATTGCACTCATGGTGGATGATCGTAGATTTAATCATTAAAAAAACGAGCGACAGTAATCGCATTTATGATGTGTAACATTTGACATCTTGGCTCACAGTACCAACCTCTCAGAAAATGGGTTGGTACCATCTGATGGCCAACTCTAGTACCGCGCGAGCTCAATCAATCTGCCTAGCCTTTCCCAGCTATGTTGGGGTCGGCTTCCAGTCTAACCGGATGCAGCTGAATACTAGTCCTAGTACCTATCTGACCTCCACAACCCAGTAACTGGGCAATACGATTCCCCTTGGTAAGACTGGTTGTCAGAGTTTCGGGTTTCTGACCCGTAACGACCGAATACCTACCGCGCGAGCTCATTGGTCAAATAAAATAGCGCGCGCTTCCCCGGATTCCTGTTACACACTTCCGTCCCTTTTCACGAAATCAATCCCACAGATTGCAGGGAAGCGAGAGGAAAGATATTGCACATCAAAAATAAAGGTAATAAGGGTAGACAAATATAAATACCCACCAAAAAATCTGTAAGTATCGTCAAAAGACCAATACACTAAGAAACAAAATGAACGATTCGCAGCCGTCGAAAACACAGAACTATTGAAAGATGTCAATTACATAGAAACTGCAGTTACGAGGTCGACATTTATGTAAACAGAGAGACAAGGCCTTTATAACGCATTTAACGACATATTTAAACTTACCTTGACAACAATGAGGCCATAACACTTGGATTGGAAAAAGGAAGTGGTCCCTTACAATGGAAAATTCGTCCATTGACTATTTAAAAACGTCGTTTGACGAAGGCTAATCCCTATGGCATTGACACCGTAAGACTATGGTATTAAAGCATAGTTATCTCTACTTCCCATATGATTTGAGTCATTCAATTGTTTGTAGTGTTGTACAAATTACTGGTTCATTGAGGTAGTAATGTGATTTTAAGCAATATTAATAATACCAGCGTATTACTGTCTCACGGAGTGGCAAAGACCTCTTGGTCTTTGCCACGATGCTCAGACGGGTTAACGATTTCAGACAAATAATCTAGCTAATATTAAAAATGCGAAAGTTCGTTTGTGTGTTTGTTAGTTACATTTTCGCGCTAAAAGGGCTGAACGGATTTGGATGAAATTTATCACATGGGTAGACCATGATTGACCATGGTTTCTTCACGATGTTTTCCTTTACTAATCTCAGTAATGTTCAAGATAGAGTAATTCATCAACTCGTCCTACATGCCTACGGCCCATTTAGGACATTCTTTTGATTTTCTACAAGTCGTCCTACATGCCTACGGCCCATTTACATCAATTGAATTAAAATAGAAAAACAATTTAAATTTTTAATTGTTTTTCTATTTTAATTCAATTGATGTTTTTGTATTTTAGTTTAACTACGTGACATTCTGAATTCAATGTAAATTTTGCAAATTTTAATTTTGTTATTATCATAATTATAATTCCATTTTAGTTTTTTATTATTGATTATACAAGTGGCGTCATGACGTCAATCGGTGCAGCACATAATGAGTGATCAATAACAAAATAATAAATAAAATAAATACATTAACTTATAGTGTTTTCGATGGGCAAGTCGTCTTAGATGGGCCGTAGGTATGTAGGACGAGTTGACGAATTACCCTCAAGACGAGTAATTCGTCAACTACTCAGAAAGTTTATCATTAGTCATAATTCTTTCAATTTTATCTAATCTATTATTTATAGCCAACCCTAACATAAACTTAAACATACTCGTATTGAATTGCAGGAAATTGTTCGGGTATTCATTACCATATATCAACAACATTACGGTTTATAATTCCCATAGTAACAGAAACTAAAACAAGCGTTGAATGCAATCGCTGATTTCGCTTTCTACGTACATTTTACGAATGCGCTTTCTGTGTTACACAATATTACAACACTGCTCTTAAAACTGCACTAACCCTATCATTAAAGTCCTATTATTTTGGTCACATACGAGTTGTGACCACAATTTATGTCCGCAATCGCTTGTAATGTTTCATACCTGGCATAGTTGTGTTCTTTGTTTCAAATAAAATATCGACGTAATGACACTTCAATAGATCGTTACAGAGCACGATAATTACCGCGGATAAAGACCTCACATCATTAGGTTTAACACGAAATTAACGGACATACAATAAAAACTAAGTCAACATACTCCGTCACTTACAAAATAGGTCATTCACCCACTGTATGTAAAGTCGTGAAGGTTGCTTTTTGCATATCTCGGTCACGAGCTAACTGATGATCATCTGACGATCATGAAATTATACAATTTATGCGAATAAACCACACAAAAAAAATACTGCAATTATTATGAGAACCATTGTTGGTACACGACACCCTTGGCCGTAATTAATCAAATACTTTTGTGTGATAAATGTATGGAGGTAGGAACAAGTGACCGACTTATGAGCGTAACATGGAAATTAAATTCATCTTAGATAATTAATTAATTGTCCGAATGCGATGTTCTGTCATTGCCTAACTGGTAACTAGGAAGCGTGCTCACTACAGTGATGTAACTACATACATAGTTATAATAACGAAATTGGTTAAGTAAATCAACGTGTATTGAAAAATGATGTGACGTAGAATTAACATGTATTCTTATTATGATTAAAGCCGTTTGTCATTATATCTGATTGACAGCTCAGACTTAATATCATTAGGAAGTAAGTTACGCAAGAACCCCTAACATTGTTTAGAGTTTCCTTTCAATACTTGTTTTTATTTACTACTCTGTTTAAGTTCTAAGATTGAAAAGTATGTGGAGTTTTTCGTCAAACAACAGTCACCAGGAATTACCACCAAGGTCTCATAAGCGGAATGTAAATTAGGTGGTTTAAACTGACGTTTACGCCAAAGGAATAAAGCAAATAGTTTAAAATTAAACTAAAACTGACCGCGTCCAAACACCGATGTTGAAATATGCACAATATACTGCGTAAGATGCATTAGCTGCAAAATAATACACTAGTGACATTAATGACATTAATAACCTATAGGTATTCCAAATGACATAAGTCATAGGTCATTGTCACCTATCAAAGATTTGCTCTCTGCTCTGAAACGTGCATGATTCTATCAGAATTTTGACGTGCTATAATATAATTTGAAATTTGATTTATCGCAGCAAACAATTGGACAGGCGTGGTACAGAAATAAATAAGATTGGGCAAACAAAAATGTATCACGGTAAGTGAGAGGTTTGAGAATAGTTTAATGTCATTGTTATGTTGGTAGATTTTGTGGTTTTTGATTGTTTTAAGATTATAAAAAAGAGTTTTATAAAGCGTTTTCTGTGTGGTTTGGCCCAAAAACAACCTATTTTTACGAGGAAAGCTCAAAAACAGTTTAAAATAAAGGCTACTTCAGAATATTATTTAGATCGATACTAACAATAATAAACTGTTTATCTTTTGACGTCATAACTTTTGCCCACAAACTTTTGCTAGTTTGTCATTAACTAGAATACCCGCGAAACATCGCGGATTTATATATATTTTTTGTAGATTTATTTTTAATTCATAAACTTTATGACACCTCTTTAGGTCATAAGCTATCCAAATATTAAAAAAAATATGGTCTAGGTCTTAAGGCGGTGGCGTGAAAATTGATTCGCTGTTACAACGATAATAAATACATAAAAATCACAAAATATAAAATGTCTATAGAATTTACCTCATCAGAATTTACCTGTCTAGAATTTACCTCATTTAGGTTTGTTGAAGGTCTCCCCGACCTTCAACAAACCTTTTCTTTATGGGAACCTCAAGTGTTGTAAGTTTACCCCGTAACTAAAAACAAAGAATTACATTTTTGAAGTGCCATTCGTATAAACAATCGTTTTTTTTACAATTCGAATATCTTAATTTTCTCATACAAATATGTAATTTCATTTGCATAAGTAGGTGTTTATAAATTCATCATGCGAATATTATGAAAAGGTCTATTTATTTTATATTTAACGTAAACATGATGTAATCTGAATGATTTGCGACTGCCAGGACTACGGAATTTAATTTATGAAATTGATTTTCGTTTCAGAGGGTTCCGAGGGCAGTTTACTCTGTTATAAATTATTATTTATTTATTTTATAGTTTAAATTGAGTAGCTCATTCAACTTATAACTCGGGAAATAAGAATGCAGTCTATTAAAAAACCAAGATCAAACCACAATAAAACAATACAAAAAGTTTCCAATTCATCAACAAATACCTAACATTTTAAGAACTGTGAACCCGTGATAACTTATTCAAACAAACACTTACAAACTAGATTAATTCTTCATAATCTCAGTGTTTATTTCGAACCGTTTTCTGCAATTTATAAGCTTGGAATCGTAATGGGCAGTTATCGAACGCGATCGTTAGAAACAAGTCTATCGTTCTATCGTGAATCGCGATATGAATTGTGAAACTATTACTGGATAATAGATTGATATTGAACTATTGTATTTGGTATCAAAATTTAAACGGAAAATTGTTATTTGTGATAAATAATGAAAATTGTTCTAAAGGTGTGGCGAGAGTACCTAGATATTTTGTTGGGTTATTGTTTTAGACATTTATTTGTATATTACTACACTTATAATGTATCAGATAAACATAATTTCATTATAGCATAGGCACTTATAATAATACAAACTTTATTATTTAAGTACTTAGATAAATATGTGTGTCAAGTTTCAAGTCTATTAACTCAAGGAATAAGATTTTTCATACAAACGAAATCTCCCCTTTTCATCCCCTTAAAGGTCGAATTTCCAAAAACCCTTTCTTAGTGGATGCCTACGTCCTAATAACTCTAATAAATCTGTGTGCTAAATTTCGGCCCAATGCGTTCAATGGTTTGATATGTGCGTATTGTGCGTTGATAGATCAGTCAGTCAGTCACCCTTGCCTTTTACATAATAAATATATATTATAGATTAGAGATGCTGTTTTTTTTTGGAGCGTCATTGTTCTATTTACGTGACCAGTCTTTTTAAGTTAGATTATTATTGTTCAAGGTGCCATTCCAGCTATTTAAAAAGTAAATTGGTACTTGCTTTATTAGAGAAAGTTAATCAACTATTAAAATCTGATAAATACTTTTTCATATTCACGTCTTCAACAATACAATACCTAAATGAAAGAATGACAAAGTAAAAAGTCTTTTGAAACCAATTAAAACTTATGTAACGAAGTCTTTAAACTTTCAATAGGTACCTCTTATCACAATCAAAACGTCAATTTTGAATACTATCCTACTAATCCTACTGTATAATATTATATTATAAATTATAAATGTGAAAGTTTGTGTGTTTGTGTGTTTGGATGTTTGTTACTCAATCACGCAAAAACGGCTGAATGGATTTGGATGTAATTTGGCAAACAGATAGTTTATAACCTGGATTAACACATAGGATACTTTTTATCCCGATATTCCCACGGGATCGAGACTTACGCGGGTGAAACCGCGGGGCACAGCTAGTCTTTTAATAAAGATGAGCCAGGTTAATTACTTTTAAATTCCAGGTATTTGTGAAAATTTTCTAAAGTTTCAACATAATCTATCGAGAATCTTAAGCATTAATTTAATTCATAAATCAATTAAATAGCTGATGATTAAAATATGCTCTATTGCCTACTTATATCGTCACATAACATCACGCCTGTATTCCCCAAATGGTAATGCAGAGGTGTACCTATTGTTCAGCCACATTTCGCCAGTTATGTATGTTAAGTCCCATGTAACAGGGGCGAGCCCATTGCCATCAACCGGGCACGAATCCAGACTCCGGGCTGCTATTGAGAAAGAATCGATGGAAAACTCAATAACACTTTGCCCAACCCGGGAATCGAACCCAGGACCTCATGCTCAGCAGTAGCGCTTGCGACCACTAGACCAACCAAGTCCTACATATGAATTGCATACATTTTACGACTTAATTACCTAAATATGTCGTAAAATGTATGCAATTCATTTCAATTCAATAGACATTAACATTCTATTAGGTATCAACTTCAATAGATTCAAATAAACAAGCTGTCTTTAATTGAAAGTGCTAAATTGCAGTGAGACTAACGAAACTTTACCGTAACGTAACTTATCACGTGTATGCAAACTAGTTGGTATCATAAACAAAAAAAGTAGGATTGCTTTGCAATTAAATAATTATAAGAGTTAATAAATTAACCAATAAATTGGTAGTTAAACGGGTCGTTAAAATAAACTCATTTTAATTTCGCACTTGTCAATAACGCGTCATAATTTGGAAATTATTATCCGGATTGAGAGACCTATATAATTTATGTAAAGATATTCATATTTTAACAAATCGGCAACAGGCTTTATCACGGAAATCCGTGTCCTAAGTTGTCGAATGACTGATTTATAATGTCTACGACGGTATAATGACTCACTCTAACAATACAAGTTACGGTTCCAAAAACATAATTAGAATTATTTTCGGTACTTTTACTGGACCACGAAACAAGTTAGTTTATTAAAATATCTATTATTTATTAAACAGAGATCTTATCTATGAAATTAAAAGTTTAATGTATCTTTGGTTTCGATCAGATTATTAAAACAATAATCATCATCTGCCTAGCCTTTTCCCAACTATATTGGGGTCGGCTTCAAGTCTAACCGGATGCAGCTGAATACCAGTATTTTACTGCCTATCTGACCTCCACAACCCAGTAACTGGGTAGTACGATACCCTTGGTAAGACTGGTTGTCAGAATTTCGGGCTTCTGACGACCCGTAACGACTGTCAAAGATCCACAAATGACAGCCGGGACCAACGGCTTCACGTGCTTTCCGAGGCACGGAGGGGTCTCGGTGTATAAAGATGGTCACCCATCCACAGACCAACCCCGGCAAGCGTAGCTTAACCTGATGGATCGACGCGTGCGGCTGTTATTACGTAGCACGAGATCCATTAAAACAATAATGGATAGTTAAAATATGGCATAATATCTTGGAATTTAAAGTACTTTTATTATTTCGGTATTTTTCTATAAACATATCTAGATAATAATTGAAAATAATTGACTTGTTTTAAATGTTTTGAGTCTTACTCAAAACATTTAAAACAAGTCAATTATTTTGGAATTCGTCTACAAAAAAGTACCTAAATATTTAACTGCCGTAATTTTTTATCCTCCATACAAATTAATCAGTTTACAATTTACACTACTTACTTAGTACTTACTTACTTAGTTTACAGTTCACAACTGTTTAAACTTACATAAAACTCAATCATATTTAATTTTCATTAAAAATTGTGTTTACGGATAATCCTTGTCACAGGAACTGGTTCCT
Source organism: Lithophane semibrunnea (assembly GCA_947363905.1). Classification (NCBI taxonomy): domain Eukaryota; kingdom Metazoa; phylum Arthropoda; class Insecta; order Lepidoptera; family Noctuidae; genus Lithophane; species Lithophane semibrunnea. The sequence continues at coordinate 7,633,019 of OX376185.1, forward strand.
TATCCTTACATAACTTGAGAAACGCAATGCGTAAGTTATGCATGTGTTCTTGTTAGTAAAAATATTAACTACTTACTTACTCAAATTACAATTAATTTACTGGGAACTATCTTATAAGGAAAGAACCTAAAATTGTTTATTCTGTAAATACGATATCGAAATCAATTTTACGCGTCATATTAAAAAAACACAATACAAACGACTTTTCCTATTTGACTACCTCTGAGAAGAAATAGCGATACTAACTCTAACGCGGTTATTGTTCTACGGATACTTCTATTATATTCTGTAATTAAACTATGTATTATTTTTTAATATTCAGTGTCTATATGAATAAAGAAGTATAAATATTTCAGCTTCTCATTATAAAATAGTGCAAAATGAAATGTAAGTTACTAGCTGTTAAATCTGACTATAAAATTGTACACTATTAATTTCTAACTGATAAAATGTTGTTCACACAAGCATTTCATTATAGTCTAAGCAAATGCGTAACATACACGCGTAAACTACGAGTGACCATTTCATCATTGTTTTTCAAGTTCATCTTATAAAGTGATTTTTTATAGCCGTGTGTTAAAGAACTTGACATAATTTTACGACTGACGAAACTGGATCATTGACACTTTAACACTTACGACTGTAACTATCGTGACTGACTGACATTATTATTCACGAAAAAAAAATTTTCGATTACGTGTTACCGATTATTTAATCACTATAATTGTTACCACTACTTTAAAATCTGTGTAAAATTGTTTGTTTATATTTCTTCAGTAGCAAAGTTCTTAATTCAAATTAATTGTTCTAATGGCCAGTAATTTGAACAAAAAATCTAATCACCTCTACCACGAATGCTGCATTATTTTAATTGAAAAACAAAAGTAAAATTACTTACGATTTTCACGTAGTAGTTCATGTTGATATGGTTTACTGTCACTGTCACAGTATCACTGTGTTGCGCGCACACTGTGTCCGAGTGGTAGATGCGTTCGCGCAGACTGACTGGTCTCGGAGGTGCAGGACTGACCGCTCCCGCTAGAACCAAACGTACAGTAGTGGGTCCACAATTACCAACGCAACGACACAACCGGACTAACTTAAGAAGTCCAAACACGCGCTTTTTGAAAAAAAAAAAAATTAATGTAACCTTGAGAAATCGTAATTAAATTAATGTTATGTTCTTTTTTTAAATATCCTTTATTACGTACAGTGTTTAGTGGGTGGATGTTGGCGGCGAGCGCGTGAGTGTGGTAGTGTGCGCTTGGGCAACTTGTTCACATTATATAGAACGCTGCGCGACCTCCGACACGCGGGAAGTGCGTCCACGCACCACGTGGAGTTGCCATGGTGACCGCTGCAGGCTACAGGAAAACTGGGAAGTATTGAGTCGGTTTCCGGAATAAGGATCCTGTGGAAGGTAGTTCAAATTTTAAGGGAGACGATTTATTTTGCTTAAAGACACTAGTCTAAGTATTTTTAGTGAGCAGTATTGAACATGATACAATTTTCATATCGCATTTTTACATTGGTAAGTCAAGACTCCAGGGGGCATAATATTCTAACAAACTTACGAACGTATTTTGTTTCACTTTGTACTCAACCTCTATCTACTACTTATCTACAATATTTCTTTACTTCATTGGGGTCCCATTTGCCCAAATTAAAGGATGTAAATGACGACTCGAGTTCGAACCCAAGACACGCACCTCGTGACTTTTAGGATTCATGTGCGTATTGTATAATTATCACTTGAGCATTAATTTTGAAATAAATATATGTTAAAGTTGAGGATTGATGCTATGTTTGGCCAAAACACGATAACATAAAGTTTTCTCTATAGAAAAAAAAACAAAGTTGCCTCTAAACAGAACTATAAACGGCTGTTATTCAAAAAATACTTCAAACTAGATCATGAAACTTTGCATAATTGAACTATCTATAGAGTCGGTCTTATGTTTTTTTTTATTACCTTTATTTTCACTGTAAAAAGCAATTACCTAAACTATTCGGTGCTTTTGTGCCACTAGCGCCCCCCCCCCCGGCTCGTTCTCACTCAGGTCGCGAGTAGTATGGTGCGAGTGGGATAAAATCTGAGGTTGGGTGCGCCCTTAATGTTAACTGGTGAAATGTGGGTGTACAGTGGAACTAGCTATTTAGTATACAGGCAAAATAAATTCATTTTCCGCTACACTGCCAAAATTCGTTTTGATTGTGTGCGTAATTTAACTTTTCGAGCCTATGGCTTAGGAGAGTGACGTAAAAGGATTGTTGACTACTGAAAACACTCACAAACTTGTTTTAAGTAGTTGCAAGTTATCTTCCTGTATACCAAATAGCTTGTTGGACTGTACTATAGGTACACCTCTTTTTTTTTTTTTTTTTTGAGGGTGGGAAATCATCCAATGACTTCTCCCGCTCTGGGTGGAGCGGAAGGGCGTGTCAGACTTTTACTGACTAAAACCCACCCGTGTTCCTTCAGTTGCCTGTTGCCAAGGTCCCGGTATCCCTTTCGGACTAACCCGCAACCCTGGCAGGCATCGGTCCTAGCGGACCCCGCCAATTGTGCTGACATCTCTTTGAGGCGCGCGTGGAACACGACGCGCCATCGACCCGGGCCTGGTCCTGATCGGACGGCGAGCTACCCATTGCTCGCCGTCCGCAAGCCCGCGCCTATGGTGGCCGGGAATCCGCCTGGGATTCCCGACGCCCAGGGCGTCTCCAGCGATAGGTACACCTCTGCCTAATCCTTCGGGGAATACAGGCCTGATGTTATGTTAGCATAACCTAACTAATATTATAAATGCGAAAGTGAGTTTTTTTACGCTTTCACGCTAATTTCGCAATGAAATTTGGCACATGGGTAGACCATGACCTGGAATAGGACATAGGATACTCTTTATCCTGCTATTCCCACGGGATCGAGACTTACGCGGGTGAAACCGCGGGGCGCAGCTAATAACTAATATTGTATATTATGCAAAAGTGAGTTTGTTTGTTTATTTATTTGTTAAACTTTCACGCTTAAACGGCTGAACGGGTTTAGATGAAATTTTGCAAATAGGTAGACCATGATTTTTATCATGATATTCCCACGGGATCGAGACTTACGCGGGTGAAACCGCGGGGCGCAGCTAGTAACTAATATTATATATACAAAAGTGAGTTTGTTTGTTTATTTATTTTTTTAACTTTCACGCTAAAACGGCTGAACGGGTTTGGATGAAATTTTGCACATGGGTAGACCATGATTTTTATCATGATATTCCCACAACATCGAGACTTCGCATCGGCGCATCTAGTTAATCATAAGTCTAGGTTTCCTCACGTTGTTTTTCCTTCACCGATATCAGTAATTACATATTAATTAGAAACATTAGGCCTTCACAATAGCTAACATAGCTAGAAGTGCCAAAACCTAAATTCTTGCACCTTCGAAACGTCGTAACACAATGTAACATAGTCTGGATTCTATTGAGGTCCTTGCGATGAGCCAACAACCCGACATCGGCAAGGTTGTGTGACTAGTAAACCAATACGTACCTACTTATTGCTACATCACACTTTGAACGAAAACGTAATGCATTATGGAGTTTTGGTGTAACCCTAAAGCCGTGTAGGTACTGACAGGTGTTACGGAGTGTAATGTAACATATTACAAAGCGAGCATTCGTGCAATCAGTACGTGGAAATGAGCACGAACACGCGAGCAACTAGCGCATCTTACACGGAGTTTAGAACACGGCGTAACGTAATAATGCTCGCTGCGAATGGTACATTATGCCCCGTAACGCCGGTCACTATAGGGCTTTAGAATTTTTTGTGAGAGTTTGACCCGCGGGCAGCGGTTGCGGACTATAAAACAAAAAAAAACGGATGGGCAAAGGCCTAACCTTTCTTCTTCCAATCCACTCTATAACTTGCAATATCTTTCTACGTTTGCCCTGCAATATACATACAGGCAAACCACTATACCACCTACAAACGTTGACTTATTTCCAATTTCTTTAGTCAAGTATGTTGTCATTATAAATAAGTCCAAAATTCCAATAATTGTATTAGAATACCTTAGGAATCTAGAACAGTTGTGATGGGTTAAGATGCATGAATGTGACTTGTAAACCAATAAATTACAACACATTGCGTATAAATTCACTAAGGCTAATGTATATTATTGCATGCCCACAGACTAAGCGTATGCTGAGACGCAGGTGACGATGACGCAGCACAGCACAGTACAGATGTTGCAGAAACAAAAAAAAAAGGAATTTATAGGCCAAAGGAATCTCCATACAAAAACAAAAACAAAAGAAAATCAAGAAAAATATAGAGCACGACCTTTGTTATAAATGGTAGCACAATGTCAGGACATAATATCCCTATACTTACATTTATTTCTACCTATAACAAGTACTTAACTTTCGTATAAATAAAACTGCAGGTTGATCTTGCCCTTGTTGTTGTTGATACGTAAAAACGGTTGGTAACTGCTTAACTTCCGTGTTTGACATGGAAGGTGAATGCCCGTGGGCTGAAAACAGGGCAATGTCAATGGACAGTGAGTGGGACTTTTTAAAATCCTTCTCCATATAATATTGACTTTATTTCATAACTTTTACCACGGTTAACTATCGATTGTTTTTTTCTCGATTATGTCATTTAAATGTAATTACGTGTTAATGGAGTGATAAGATGTTGAACGTTTGTTATAATATTAATTACTAGTCGAACGTCAAGGTGCCCATATGCCAAATTTTATCCAAATCCGTTGAGCCGTTTTACCGTGAAAGCTTATCAAACAAACAAACTCACAGTCACATTTATAACATTAGTTGGGATTGTGGCTTAAAATGACACTGAAATAAAAGAGAACCTGAAACGCTACTTCTTTTCCGTGTGATAAAAATAGTAAATAAAGAAACTAGGCCACGGAAGAGATAATTTTTTTTTTATTTACCTCATTAAATTAATTACGTATTCTAACTTCAAGACTAACCCTGAAAAAGTTTGAGCCTACCTGAAATAAAGATAGTTTACCGAATTCTACTCAATTTCTTAACAAAACATCCTCAGTTTATAAAGGTTAATGTTATTTCTTTAGAATTTATAAAAATATAAAATAACAGGTCGTCTTGAATTGAATTCAAGAAGACTGCATTATACTAATGAATACATAGATACTAATGCAGTTTTCTTCTGGACATAAATCCTGATTTAAGTACCTCTCTAGTGAGACCAAAAATACTTAGAAATAAATAAATCACCATGCACACCGTACATCCGGCCCTTACTCCATTGCTGCTAACCGTCACTGATTTTCCAGACAGTTTCGGCCTTGCCAAATCGTATTGCCTTCGTCTACCAACTCGTCAGGACCTAATCAATTGACACTACATACACCCGAGTTTACCTAGACCTGGTTAGACACTGCTTACAAAACATTTGACAAGTGTACTTTACCGAATACAAATCTTATTTATTTTTATTAAACCATTTAAGTACACACATAATAAACAGACAAGAAGAAAAGAACAGAAAAATACATACAAAAATAAAAACAAAAAACTAAACTCAAAAACAAACCCTAAAATAAACTCATTATAAAATTATTACTATCTACTTATTTATATTTTTAACTCATTAAGTATAAAATACCTATATTTTTTTTGCTTTTTAAATCTTCTGCCTGGCTAAAGCAGAAGTGATTTTGACGAGGCGATCCACCTCAAGTAGATAGTGGAGCGGAGTGTCAGTAAAAATAGAAGAAAAGTACAGAGAAACACGTGCTATTGTAGCCATGGTTATCATCATCCTATCATCACGCCTGTATTCACCGAAGAGTTGGGCAGAGGTGCACCTGTACTACACCCACATTTCGCCAGTTACCTAGCTATGCTTAAATCCCATGAAACAAGGGGTGAGCCTATTGCTGAGACGCAGGTGTCGTAGGTCCACGCAGCGCAGGGCCAGGCAGATTTTGTAACATGAACGTACTGACTGCTGGTCGTCACTTGTTTTTGAGACGCAGGTAACACAGCACAGCACAGCACGCGTCGCGAAGAAAAGAAGTGCCGGCTGTACAACCAGACGCAGAGCAGGACAGATACATGTCTGCATCCCACGTGCCTGCGCCGCAGCTGTCAGTACGTTCATGCATTACAAAATCTGCACTACCTGGACCTGCGTCACCTGCGTCTCAGCATTCGCATAGCCTCAATATGTTGGCAATTTTTTACATGTAGTTACCTAAAACTATAATACCTTGTACTGAAACTGATGCAGATGTACCAAGAGTCCGGAAGAAAGCAATACCAGCAGCACCAAGAATAATGAGAAAAATAAATAAAACTAACACCCGACGACTATAAAATTAATTTTGTACTGAAACATAAACGAAATAGGTACCTACTGAAAAGAAAACTGGTAGACATTTCATCATTTTAACGGAAAATCTGTGTTAAAATGTTGCTGTATTATTAGTGTCATCGAACTTTGATTCGGTCAAGGCTAATGTTTTAGATAAGATGGGGCGTGCGACAAAATCGAAAGTTTGATTCATAATAACCCTTCTTTTTGGTTTTGCCGTAGTCGGGTAACAAACAGGAACTGACACAAACAAAGAACATTGAGATCGTGAGAGATTCAAAGAACATTGGAACCTTTACTATGGAAAATATACCTATGGCGGACAAAGATCAATCATGCATTATTTTGAAGGTTTGGATCTCTAGTTATGGTAGCATGAACCGCATTCTTGTGCATAATGGGAGTATCTCGATACTCCTTTAATAATAAGTTTATGTTGATATTTTTGTTTGTAATTGCAACATGTTTGTGACAAGTAGCTTAATGTATTTTATGGTTTTTATTTTTTTTAACAGACGTCGTTCATTTTTTACTAAGAGATATTACCAATTTCACATTTTCAAACGGGGAATCCGCCAACCAAAGACGTTTGCGTGTTCTCCAAGATAGTTCCATTTTCTCAGCATTGCCATACGTAAGAGAAAAAACGTTAAAGTAGTTATAGTATGTAAATAAATTATATATTTCGTTGGTTTCCGCGAATTTTCGAAAAGCGCGCCAGAACCTAAAGGAAATCAAAGATGGAGTTAAATAGACAGAGCATAGAACAGAGCTACAATACCTGACGCGCGTGAGGAAGCGATACACGGCCCCTGGCAAAAGGTAGCTATGGAGGAACATCATTAGTAAGTAATAGTCTGCCAGACTCATGTAGGTACGCACAGGAGGAGGAGGACATCTATGACGACATTAAGCCGAAATAAAAGTATACTTCCCATCTTTGCGATCACTAAAATCATTGAAATCTGAAAATTAAAATTTGAAAACCCACGTGGTGTGCAGCTTTTGTGGTGTCATCCTATCTGCTTTGAATAGTTTATTTTATGTTGCTTTCTCAAAGATAACTTAGTAGAGATATCTAAGATGGATAGGTAACTTAGTTGAGTTTGCTCAAACGTAAAGCCTAATCAAATAAAATCGTATGAAAAAAAAAGTTACGAGTCATTGCATACGTACTGAGGAAAAAATATGTAGAATACTATCGATGATGTAAGAGAATCGTAATAATATAGTATTATGATCATTATTTCACGTGAGTTACCTACATCGATACAAGAATGCGCTGACATAAGCATGACGAAGACAATTCTAAAGATGGCGTATTTGAAACGCTATGATCGACCGCAAAAATTTATGCCTATCGATCACCAAATTAACCATTAAAGATTTCATTTTTAAATAACATAACAACACATCTGTTTCGTTCCTAATACCTGTCAGTTGGTTTCTAGTTGTAATATGGATCAATTTTGCAAAACATAATGTTCTAACCAATACTATGTATTGTATGAAACTGATCGCATTCTCTCAACGGCCGCACTTTAAAAGAGTCGATTGACATTAACCGAGAAGATACATAACTGAACACTAACACTGCCACTGAAAAATTCTTAATCAAAAAATCCATTAACACTTCCCCCACCCTAGAATTTAAACAGGACTAGGCCATGCATGTTCAGAAATCGCGCTTCCGACCACTAGAAAAACTGTAGATAGCATAATCAGCCCACTACTGGGACACAGGCGTGCTCTCTTCGAGAGGGAGTGATTTGTAATGTACCACGCGGGCCCAGTGCGGATTGATAGATGTCAGATTTCTTCGAATTTTTGGTTAAGGGACATGTCGGTTTCCTCACGATGTTTTCCTTCACCGTTTTAAGAGCAGTGGTGATGAAATTATTTTCACAAAGTAAGCGCCTGCTTGGGTTTGATTCCACGACTTGCAACTCCTAAGGCGGGGCCGTTAACACTGGGCCACCACTGCTCTTAACATAAATGCCAAATGGAAAATTAAAAAATAAAAATAAAGCTTACAACGAACAATACAAAAACCTAGACCTTACTACGCGACTGGATGTTCCAGCCTTCGATTTGCGAAACAGTTATATAATAACGTAAAAGTAAATATTTTTTACAGTTCTACAAACATTGAACTTGACTAAAAATAGATTGACATCGACCTAATTAATGCATCCATGGTCCGGTAAGTAAACCTTTGCGAGTGAGTTGGCAGTAATTAAAAAGTATGTTTTTATAAAATATGTAACAATACCAGTCGGGCAATAAGGCTGAAAGTCTGACAAATGGTAACCTTAGGTTATCTGTAACGGTACAGTGTTCATTTTGAGGGTAGATGTAGGTTTGTGGCCTGTAATGTTCCCATTGCTGGGACACAGGTCTCCTGTCTATGAGAGGGAGTGGGCCGTAATCTACCACGCGGGCCCAGTGCGGTTGGTAGATGTCACATGTCTTCGAATCTTCTAGGACATGGCGGTTTCCTCGCGACGTTTTCCTTCACCGTTTTGAGAGCAGTGATGGTGATGAAATTATTGACACAAAGTAAAGTGCCTGTCAAGGTTCAAAGGTACGACCTTCAGCTAGTAAAAGCCGGCCGCCACAGGGCCACCACTGCTGTATAAAAGACGAGTATATTATACATACGAGCGAGCTCTTCTGGGGAAAAAGCACCACCATACTTATTTATGCTTGTACAGTCACGGACTTTAATTGATGAGCCACCTTCAAACTTTTCAATTTTGCAGTTTCATACATTCACGAGATTACACGATTAAACACGAACTCAAATCGCACGCTCGTAAACAAGATGACAAATAAATTACTTTTAATCGGAAATATCCATAGAGGTTGACTAATAAGTTCTCAATGATAAAAATAAATACAATGTTGCATTAAGTTTATCCAATCTATTTGATACCGACCTCCTTTGAATCATAGCTCATTAACCCGATAATTATGAAAACATAACTGAAGACAGTGACAGTTGAAATATCAAGATGACCAATAAATTACTTTTAATCGGAAATATCCATAGAGGTTGACTAATAAGTTCTCAATGATAAAAATAAATACAATGTTGCATTAAGTTTATCCAATCTATTTGATACCGACCTCCTTGGAATCATAGCTCATTAACTCGATAATTATGAAAACATAACTGAAGACAGTGACAGTTGAAATATCAAGATGACAAATAAATTACTTTTAATCGGAAATAGTCTTATCCATAGAGGTTGACTAATAAGTTCTTAATGATAAAAATAAATACAATGTTGCATTAAGTTTATCCAATCTATTTGATACTGACCTCCTTTGAATCATAGCTCATTAACTCAATAATTCTGAAAACTTAACTGAAGACAGTGACAGTTGAAATATCGATGTCAGAGAATTTCTCCGTACGCTAACGTTACTATGCAGCAGTAACCTAGCAACAATTGTTTATCGTTGCTAGGTTACTGTTGCTAGACCTGCAATTGGTTGACTTTGAGTAGTCACTGCTATCAAGTTTGTAGTTCTGCTCTCAGGTTAGCCAACCGGTAAAGATATGAAATATAATTTTCTTCTTCTAATACGAATACATATGACTTTGCGTGTCGGGAACCGAATAAACCCGATTTGCATTACACGGCTAAAATGCGAACAGTACCAGGTGGCTCATCAATTAAAGTCTGTGACTGTACCTCCAGAGGGCCTAGACAAGTCACAATCGCTTCGAAACCGTTTCGTATATTTTATACAACGACTTTCAACAGGACTGACACAAGCTTTTCGATAGATTATGTCAGTCCGTTTCCCATCAGACGGGGACCCACTTAAGGGGGATGCATATATGAACTTAGAGAGTTATATTGCTGATTCTAATGATTATAATTCTGTAAACCTACATTGGTTCAGGTCAGTATCATATCAGGTTGTTATATTGTTGATGTTGATCTAAATATGTATTATTAGCGCTCGTAACAAATATGAATTTACAGAATTATAAACATAGAATCAGTAATACCTACAACTCTCTAAGTTCATGAAAGTGTCAAATGTCATGATTTCATGAAATAGTCATTCAATGCACTTACATGAGCTTAGAGAGTTGTATTGCTGATTCTAATGATTATAATTCTGTAAACCTACATTGGTTACGGTCGCGAATTATATTTTAATCAACATACAACCTGATACTAACCTTCAAATTGCAAAAACGTAAGAAAATTTGAATTTCGCGGGCTTCCCTGAAGCTTTCACTTTAAAAACCCGCATCTGATTCTACAAACTGAACCCAACATGACATATTAAAATATCTTTGGTCCCTGGCCTTGACATCAACCCATGAACAAAATTATCAAACTTCTATTGGTTGGATAAGAGGCTTTTGGCTACTTTGTATGTGTATTTTTTTGTCTTTTTTTTTGTAATGTGCGTTTTGTTTGTGCAGAATGAACACTTTTTCTTTCTTTCTTTATATGAATAAAAGATACTCCTATTTACAAGTGACACGAACAACTGCAATTAACAATCCATAATGTAATCAATTAGTAAATCAATAATATCATAGAATTACTGAATTATTAATTAAAGCGTGGAAATTGAAAGTAACCTTATTTCACACAAATTAATAAGGGCCAACATTAATTTATGAAATGTTGCTGTCACGCCATTACAACTCGCAATTGAAATATTTCCCATTTTACTGTTCATAGAAATCTGGGTATTGGGATAATTAAAATTTAATCACTTAGAAGATAAGGACTGACCCAGATTGTACCCGTAAGTGTCTATCACAATCACGCAAACTTTAAAAAACTGCAGTACATCAATCACGCCACAGCTACACTCAACTGTATATCAATGAAGTTAGTTATTTGTATTGGACTGGCTTCTGCCCACGAATTCATCTGCGTGGAATTAAAAATTGGGTTCAAAGTATCCTGTGTTAATCCAGGTTATAAACTATCTCTGTGCCAAATTTCATCCAAATCCGTTCAGCCGTTTTTGCGTGATTGAGTAACAAAGTCATACAAACTTTCACATTTTTATACTAATAGTATTTATTTATTTAGGTTCGGCAAATTTTTTTACACAATACATTTAAAATAATTTTTTAAAATAGAGAGAGTGAGTAGTAGTAAGTAGTAGTAATATAGTAGTAGTGTGTGTGTGTGTAGTGTAAGTGTGAGTCAGTAGGTAATAGTAGTAATATAGTATTGTAAGTGCATATAAAAAAATATTATATATATTTGCCAGTCACAACTCGGTCCCGATTTACTCCTAATGTTAAAAACCCATTACCTCTTCCCGACCCGAGACTCAAACCAGGACCTTAAGATAAGATAAGATAAGATATTCTTTATTTGTCTAAACATGGTATACATACAAGAGCATGCAAGATTAAAATCAATTGTTTAAGTCCAGTCATGTTTAGCCGTAAGTATCGGCGTACAAATATTTCTATAATATTGAAAACTATTATTCTTTTTATTGACAACTAAAAAATTATAAAATTTCACAAAAAGAAAGAAAGTTACCCAGAATTGCAAATAACTTAGAGACCTGTTAATTCGAAATTATTATTATATAATCATGTCAACATTCAGATTGAATAAATAAATCACAAATACAAGAACAATGTCAAAGTTTAAAAATGTATGTCAAATTTGAAAGATACACGTCAAAATTACAACCGAAGTCCAAATTAACAGATTTATGTCGATTTTACAATGTTGATTGCTAAATTACAATGTGAACGTCTAGTTCATGTCAAATTACAAGATGAATGTCAAAATTACAGGATTTATGTCAAAATTATGAGTTAAATGTTCAGATTACTGGATTTATGTCAAAGTTATTTATAAGAAAAATATATAAAAGAGATATATAAGATAAATATAAGAAAAATATATATACACTGTAATATGCTTTATGCAAAAGGAACAGTTTTAAGATCATTAGTCTCACTTGAAGACCACTAAGTCGAATACCCTGTTTTGGTTGGTTGGTGTAAGTGCTATCTTTGATCAAAATAAAAATTAAAATAATATCAAGATCTTTGACTAAATAGTTCCGAACCAAACATCCACAGTATCAGCTGTTACATAACTGGCGAAAGATACACCTCTGCCGAACCCTTCGAGGATACAAACGTGTAGTTATGTGTTATAACAAGCATCACATAATTGAACATAAAGGCTCCCACAATCAGGCGCGTTATCGCAGGCGCGACAAGGGTTGCGCTACCTGTCGCGCTCGCGATATCGCGCCAGTTTGCACGAGGCTTAACTAACAATCAATAACGTCATACTGATCTACTATCTGTCATACTGATTTACTTACAAACATCCCATACGACACGGTACATCAAACATGATGGGCAAACTCGAAAATCCTTCACCTTGCCAATCTGCCAACCAAGCGTAACTTCGAATCGCGAAAAAAACCGTTATTACCTAATAGAAACAGAATTGTGCCAAGTTCATTGAGCATTATGGCTATGTCGATTGTCTGAAATAGGTAAGTTCGAGACAATGCAACCGATTCTCGAAAAAATAATGTAGTTTCGTGTGATTTTTCCCTTCAAAAGTAGTCGACACATAATTACTCGTACGTTTATCGTTAATTATTGTTGTGTTTAAATTAGAATGCAGATGAATTGCGAATAATATAAGAAAAAAACAATATGTAACTAAGTGTGGCGTGGATATTATATATGGACATAAGCAATAAAACCAATTATAGTCAGCCTTAGTAGTCACTTAGTCATCAGTTTATAGTACGGAAGGGTTATTAATACTCGCTAAGAATGGCACCCACGGACAGACGCTGAACAAAAGAAAACTGCTAGGAGACACTTGATAAGGAAGGCGGAAAAACAAGCTGTGCAATTTGGAAAATACCTAATATGAACAATGGTAATAATTTTTCTCCTATGTTCACCAGGTTAAAAGCTTGAATTCATTCTTTGAACCGCCGCCGTCTAACCTCCCTAATGCCTACGTATAATATAAGGACATTGATGACTTTGTCGTCGTGACGGACGCTGCCCCGCTTATCAATGCATACCTATCGACACACACTACGTGCGTCAAAGAACGTTTTCGTTTTGAAAATGAATATTGATTAATCTTTAAAATATTAGTTAAGGCAAATAATGATAACTTGAAATGAATTATGAGACAGACAGAATGTCCACACCGAATTAACTCATTCGTAGGTATGTCCTCGACACAATCACACAACATTGAAACCGAATTGGACAAATACAAGTAACGTTTAAATATACTAAAACATTCAATTGCATGCAATCGTGCAATAATTACCAAGTTACGAATCAAACTTTGAAAAAGGTATCATTAACACGACTTTTTTTCGCGGTTACAAATGTACTTATCGAAATAGGTGAATGTCGCAGCTAATCTTTTATAATAAAACCGGCCATGTGCGTGTCTGACCACGTACAATGAAGGGTTCCGTATTTGGGATGAATTTATTCCAAGTACAAAATTAACATTGTAGTTGAAAAACATGTTTTCCTATACATTCCAATCCAAAAAAAGTGGTAATTCTACAAATAACTGCAGCAACTACCGTCTGATTGCACTCATATCGCACGCCAGTAAAGTTTCCTACACATGAGCAACTGAAGACCTACATGTCCAAAGAAGTTGCACCTGAATAGGCTGGGTTTGTTATAGGGAAAGCAAAATAATCTTTAAAGTGTATGAAATTACTGAGAAAGCCCGATTGACTTTTTCAAGGCGTTTGATGTCGGTCCAAGGTGAAATGGCCGACGCTGTGTGTGAGATCCCTTCTCGCTATAGCTAAACACCTCGTGCACCTTTTGAGGCGTCTTTATGAGGATGGAACAGCGTTAGTGAAAACAGATGGCGTACTATCGAGTGATTTCCACCCCAGAGCAGGCGTTCGTCAAGGATGTATCATATGGCCGCTCTTGATTAACATTTACACAGAGCTGATAATGCGGATTACCTTCGAAGACGGTGTATCAATTGGTGGAATAAAAATATCGATTTTACGCTATTCGCGAGTATTGGCCACCTGGAGCAGTTGCTTTCCAAAATGGAACATGCCAGCTTAGCATTCGGCTTGAGAATAAACAGAAGTAAGACGAAGATGATGATTGTCGACCGTGCAAACAATAACTCGCCCGAAGCTGGGTAGCTTCGGGCGAGTTCGTGGCAATCTGGGTAGATTGCCTACCTAAGAGCTCTGATTTCGAGACACGGTGGCTGCAGTGTGAAATCAAGCGACGCATGGTCATAAATAGGTCTGATATGAACAGGATGAAAAAAGTCTAGAAGAATCGTAACATCACCAAAGCGACCAAAACCGCTTATTCGGGCATGAGTGTTTCCCATGTTCCTGTACGCTGCTGAGACGTGGACGCTTACAGAAATTGAGAAGAAGAAAACAGACGCTCTGGAAATATGATGCTGGAAGACAATCTATAGGTACTCCAATAACTCGGCATCAAGCAGCGTCTTTCAGCTACAGTACAGGCTCGAATACTCCAATTATTTGGGCATGTTGTCACGACGGGAAAACCATTCCATCGTATAAGTCGAAGGAACGAGAGCACGCGGCAGGTCGCCCATGCGATGGACCGACCAGATTACATCCGCAGTGGGTGGCCCATGACACGAAGGCACACATGTTACAGCCGACACAGAAGAATGGCGTCGCATCGTGAGGCAAATCACGGCTGTCCGAAATCTCACTGCAACGTGGTAACTACAACCGCTCTGTCAAGATTGCACGCAGCAGAAGAAGAATAGCCCGAATCAAGTTCTTACAGAAGGAAAAATTTGAAAAATTGCCAGGAAAATGCGGGAAAACTGAAAGTGCAATTTCTATGGGAATTTTGTATGAATTATGGACAGGAAAACGTCTGTCGGGAGAACTAGTTGTAAATAATTTAAAGTACCTACGTAAGTTATAGTATTAGGATATGATAATCTTATAGCGGAAGGAAGGATGACGGTGGCACAGACCTTGCATATACTTCCTTTAACGTAATCGGAACTAGTGCACTCACTATCAACCTCCACACTCGACCCAATGAAACGTATACCGCGTATTAACTAGTTAATTTCTTATTAAAAAACAATGTCAACCAATTATGGTTGTAGAAAATGCTTGTTTTTAAACTTGTTTTACTTGAAATCACAATATTATGCAGCCGCGGCATTATATGCCTATATAAACGCACCTGCAAATGAAAATGCGGTTTTTCACATTTATCATAATATAAACTAATATTCTGGTATCGATTATTACGAGCACTGGTATGCAATTTAATTTTATTATTATAACTAGGAAGCCGGTACGGATGGCTAGTTCATAATAATTACCTTTCGTAAAACGAATACTTTTAATTTTAATTAATTAGCCCCTGAAGTGGGTCAGTAATTTTTCATTCATTTCAGCCGATAGACGTCCACTACTGGACATAGGCCTCCCCCGAGCACCGCCACTTCGACCGGTTCTGTGCTAACCGCATCCAGCGGATTCCTGCGGCCTTCACAAGGTCCACCTTGTGGGAGGCAAGCCCGAAAAAAAGCCAAAGTGGCAGTGGGCAAAATTGCCCGCAGAACAGATAACCAATAGGGCCGAAACGTTCTAGAGTAACGACCACATGCCGGAAGACGTAGCGTTGGGACAATAATAAGCTGGTATTTCTATTAAGGCTCTTACATACTGGCGCGATTCGCCGCGCGACGCGAATTTTAACAAAAACAATTTCTGAGAAAACTTCACGGCGTACAATGCGGTGGCATCGCGTCGCGCGACGATTCGCCCCAGTATGTAAGAGCCTTTATACGCATAACTATAGCAACTTTAACTGTAATTATATAATAGAGGTATCTGGATACAGGTACAAAATTCAGAAGCATTTCTTTTCTTGAGAAAGATAAAAGCAAGAACCGCTCGGTATTGTTGCGGTTCTCGATTGTCAAGTTGTTTACTTCGTCAAATCAGGAACCATGTTTCAGTAGACATGTGAGCATAACATAGTACTTTAAAACGCGGTCCACATAGCTGTGGTTAAGCCCTATCGTTACAAAGACAGTAGGTAGATCTCAGACAGGCTTACGTGACCACTTGCACGACTCACAAATCGTGCTAACTCCATGGTGATAACAAATATACTTTTGCTGTTCAATGAACCTTGATACTACGAAATACGTGCTAAACTCCAATGCCTTAGGAGAAGAAAGAATTGCAACTACAAAAAAATGAAATAATTTAATACTTCTCAGTGAACAATTTTTTTCATACTCACTTTGTTAGTGTTTGGATGCCATTGATAAAGGAAAAAGTATCAAAATATTGTAGGTACCTTATTTAAGTAATCAATTTAGCAAGATAGCAAGGTTGTCGTATTTGCTGAACCATGCCCGCTTATGAAGCTATTTACTTAGTATGGCTATTTTATTATTTTCTTTTGTCGCAATTTTTTAATAATAGGTGTACGGAACTAATTTAAAGGAAACATACGGGAACTAAACATGTACAGTCACGAGCACTAATATGTATACACTTAGCAACTTTTAAAAGTGATTTCTCCTACTGTATTGATTGTAACTTTATGATATTACGAATATAGTATTTGAAACCCCTATTATTATGAAAAAATTATCATCTCAAAGTTACAATTTTAATTCCACGAGAAAATCGTTATTGAATTTTGCTGAGTGTATACATATTTTTGCTCGTGACTGTACCTATGTTTTTCTGCAATAAGTAAAATTAGGTCACTCTCTTCACATCCCGTAGCGGACGTAGCAGACTACGGGAATACGGGTTCCACGCGCGTAGCACTTGTGCCCATATCCGACTACGGCGTAGCAAGGGATGCGTAGCTGCGGATCTTTTCACAAACATTACCTTTCGGCTTATTTTTCCTTGTATAGAGATCTTTCTTAATTTCTATGCCTTTTTTACCGAATGTTAACCCCATTTTTTTAATTCTGAAATATTAATACCAAGTACAGATTACGACTGTATTCATGTAAATTGCAAACCGAAACTCTGGATTGCAATAAATTCCTAAAACAAAGCCCAATAAATTTTGCCAGACCTAGGAATCGATCCCTGTAGGCTTGCAACCCGTAGAGCAATTCAGTCTTCGAGTCATTGATTGAAGATTCATTGACTTGATGTCATATAAAATACCTTATAACACATAGATAGACGTAACATTTATGTACAATTGTCATTATTATATTTGTATATTCGAACATGCGACCGTATAAATGTATATTCGAACATGGGACGGCGGCCTCTAGCGGAGAATTAGGTAATTAACACGCACTCTATGTCGAGACGATGTTGAGGCCGCACTAAATAGGACAGAACCGGCGGAAATTGTTCTACGAATGTTTTGTTTACTAATATTACGTAAATGCTGTGAACTATGTCGTGGTTACGGTGTGGGGATTTGTGATTAGAGGGTCTTTTTCTACATGTTATAGGCTCGCCTTGACCACAAATGGTAAACGATGATGCGTTTGACAGCGTTGCACGCATGCCTACAAGAAACCCACTCATAATATCGCTATAGTGCGTATCATCAAAAGTGTGAAAGATGATAATTATGGCTAGAAAGGGGGTGACTACCGAGATGACGGCTAATAGAGAACTATGGAAGGGACATGCATGTTGCGTCGACCACAAATAAATTGGGATAAGGGCAGGAGAATGAGGAAATGAGTGCGTTTCATCAAATAGTTCCTACGCCGTTGTTATTGGACCAATACGACTACGCTACGCCGCCGCCGCTACCTAAATACCTAATAGGTTCGTTTTTGTTGGCCGTTGCCACCAAGTGTGCGATTCGTATCGGTTTCTTTAGTTTACCTAGTCGCTGCGACCACTGGTCGTGGTCGTGGCCGTCTAGTGGCCGAGATCCCTTGTACCGTATCATAACCGAAAGTGATGGGTGGTTAGGAATTTTTTTCGGTCTTTGGAAACGAAACCGTTGCAGGGTACTTACATAGTTCCAATACACTATTTAAAGTTTTTTTTTATTTTCTTATAAGTAGGTAATTAGCTGATGCTCGCGTGGATGTCGGTTATTATATACTAACTAAAACCTTCCTCGAGAACCACTCTATCCATTGGTGAAAATAGCATGAAAATCGGTGCAGTAGTTTTGGAGTTTATCACGAACAGACGCGGCGGAGGACTTTGTTTTATAATATGTAAGGATGTAGTTATACAGATCAGGGATGTTGCAGACATCCGCATCCGCATCCGCAACCGCGGAGCTTCCGCATCGATTTGGACATCCGCATCCGCAATAATTAATGCGGATGCGGATGTAGCACTGCTCGCGACAAGAAAGATAACTGGCGGGGCCGGCGACGGGCGCGTGCCGTATGCGAACGAAATTTCGCTCCTATTGGTCTTCTCATTGAGCACTTCTCATTGACCAATAGCACGCAGATTTTTATCGACACCACCAGCCAGAGTTCCTAGTGAAATTGTTCAGTAGCGCGGGTTGTATTTAAGAACCTCTGCGTAACAGACTTGACCCCGACAAGGCGGAAATATTACTTTTTATTAGGGTTCCCGTACCCAAAGGGTAAAACGGGACCCTATTACTAAAACTCCACTGTCCGTCCGTCTGTCTGTCTGTCCGTCTGTCACCAGGCTGTATCTCATGCACCATGATAGTTAGACAGTTGAACTTTTCACAGATGATGTATTTCTGTTGCCGCTATAACAAATACTAATAAACCGAAAAAGAAAATATTCAAGGGGGCTCCCACTCCCATACAACAAACGTGATTTCTTTGCCGTTTTTAATTTTTATAGATAATGGTGGAAAAACAAAAAAAAAACTTATAGAATATCTAAACATCCGCATCCGCAGATGTGAGCCTTCAAATATCCGCATCCGCGGATGTCAAAAAATCTGCATCCGCAACATCCCTGATACAGATAAAATGTAATTTTTACCCGACTACGGCGAAGAAAAAAGGAGGAAATGTATGTATGTTCATCTATTTCCTCCTATCTTCCAAACCACTTATCACAATTTGACAAATGAGGTATCATTAGAAGCGTCGTGATTGTCCGCTGGTTATAGGCTATGTGAAGTCACATTAAATGTAAAAATGGCGCCCTCTAGAGGACATATAGTGAGGAACTTAAAAAAAATGGTTTAATCGTACCATGTTGGGTATCAAATGAAAGGGCTTAATGAGCACATTTCAAATATATATATATTATAACCCCAAAAGAATTTTTTTAAAAATCAAGTAATAAAAACTAAATCCAACTACGACTTAAAAGGTATAAACAAGACACCACAGACACACAAATTAAAAATCCGGAGTCACACGTGTTATGGCATAAATCGAACAGATTAATCAGCCGTCCCATCCTACACTTGGGTTGAGTAGCTATTGAATGGTATGGGTACATTTTTTCCGCGATTATGATGTTGAAAGTTGTTCAGTTTGGTGGTGTGATACCGACAACCGTTCTGATACATGCTGTATAGTTAGTGACGTTAGCAAAATCTTGTCCGAAATATTTGTCAATAGATCTATAGAAATATCCGCCCTGGGTTCTGAACATTCGGAGAAGTCTCATCATGAAATTATTCTTGTCTATTCAAATGATTTTCCTGCAAGGAAGGCAAATAATTACTAAATAAAACATTTGTTCCCGTATATAAAATTTTTATTCACTATAGATCAATTTAACTGGAGGTACGGTCAGGGAAATAGATTGTTTATCAAATTGACAGACTACCGTCAATTTGCCGTGTTATAGTTAGTACCTGCACGCGTAGCATGACCACCGTAGAAACAGGTTTTGCCGACGAAAGAATAGACAAACTGCTGGTGGATAGAGCTCGGCTCGGGTGAACATTTTTTTTTTTTCGAATTTCCCGAATAATGAGACCGATCTATATCGATTTTTCACCCCCGTAAACCCCTAGACTGTAACTTTCATCGAAATTGTTAAAGCCGGTTTCAGGAACGTGATTACAAATATATAAATATTGCTCATTATAGGATTTCATACAACTGTCAAAGAATGACATTTGTGATGTGATTATACAGACAATCTATGTTGGTACCTAGTCAATTTGATAAACAATTAATTTCCTTGATTTTACATAAGGAATATAAAATACAGTAAATACCAGCGGATGTGGATTCTAGTGGACATTAGAAACCACAAGACACCCTGTTTTAGTTCCTTTTTTTTTTTCTTTTTTTCTTTTTTCATGGACAGGCCGTAATTTCGCGATGGCTTTCTTTCACCCTTTACACGCTTGGCTTTCATTGGCTTTTGGACCTGGGCGAATGGGCGATGCAGCGCGTTTTTCACTGTCAATTAAATATCAACTTTGAGTATGTTGAAATAAAGTCAAAAATTAATTAAATTGACCTTGTGCCTCCATTTTGATGCTCTATGGCGGCTGTCACGGACTATAGCTAAGTTTTTTGAGCGTAAAGGGTACCATCGAAAAACAACTGACCTGTTAAGGAATCTTACATTCTATTGCTACTATTCTACTACAAAATTGTAACTAGCAACGGTAAACATGAATATTATAAAGGAGCCGGCACTAACTGATGGTATGTTATAGTAATCGCGTTATGAACAGAGTCGTCGGGCCATAAATATCAGAAGCAATAAGATTATGCAACGCCTTGCTGCGTCTGAGGCCCTAGACAAGTGAAATTCTATCAGCGATAACGCAAATAAGTATAGGACTGACATAAGCTATCGAAAAGCTGATGTCAATCGAAATACGAAACGCTTTCGAAGCGATTGTCATTTGACTAGGCCCTCTGCTCTGCTCCATAAGCTCAATAAGTGCGAGCGAGACAGACTAACAATGAATTATGGCCCTACGACTCAGTTCTTGACGCGGCGACTATAACGAAGATTTTTACAAAAGGCAAATTATCCACCAATCACGATCGAGGATCATTCCTCCCGCCTTTTAGACTCCCAAGTATCGCCACAACGTTTAGGGAATTGACTGGGCCATTTCCTCCCCACCTATTCCTGGGCACTTTCAATCAATCTGCCTAGCCTTTTCTCAACTATGTTGGGGTCGGTTTCCAGTCTAACCGGATGCAGCTGAATACCAGTATTTTACATGAAGCGACTGCCTATCTGACCTCCACAACCCAGTAACTGGGCCATACGATACCCCTTGGTAAGACGAGTTGTCAGACTTTCGAGTTTCTGACGACCCGTAACGACTGTCAAAGATCCACGAATGACAGCCGGGACCAACAGATTAACGTGCTTTCCGAGGCACGGAGGAGTCTCGGTATGTAAAGATGGTCACCCATCCACGGACCAACCCCGGCAAGCGTAGCTTTACCTGATGGATCGACCCGTGCGGCTGTTATTACTCACGAGCCGCGAGCTCCTTATTCCTGATCACTTTGAAGCCATGTTAATAAAATAACACCAGACGGCCAATTCTCGTCGTACTCACAAATAAAAAATAACTATTTATTTGCATTATTACTTTTATGCAACTTATAAAATAATACAAAAAGAGACTCTCAAGCTTATAAATAAGAATTTGCATAAAATTAAAACACAAACAAAATGTCAATCTTAAACTAAAACTAGGCGCTGATAATTCATTAGTAGCGGCCACTCTATATTTTTTTTTTTTTGGAATAATATCTTGATTTACAAAATTTAAAATAAGTTATTTTTTCTAAAAACAATCAGAAATCCTAACTAATATTATAAATGCGAAAGTGAGTTTGTTTTTATTTGTTTGTTACGCTTTCACTCTAAAACGGCTGAACGGATTTGGATGAATCGCAGACGAAGTCGCGGGCCACAGCTAGTTAATGTATATTTTAAAGGTTTATTATATTGATCTTCCATCGATCTATGCTACCAATAATTTAATTTGACACAATCCCTGCGTAATCATCACGAAAGTATATGCAAATAATACAGGCTGTAAGGGTAAACAGTCTTGTCATTCAAAAAAAAAACGTCATTTTCATTAAAAGATTTAAAAAAGTTTCTATCCGACACCGTGCTCTCTAGCGAAACAGCTGACTGACTGAGGGAGGGGTCGCGCTCGCGGCCGGTCAGGTCACATCCCGTCCCCCCCGCCCGTGTTGAGACGCAATTTCGTTGCCCTAACGCATAGGACAACGAACTTGCGTCTCTTGTGGTAAAATGTAGATTAAAAAAAAGAAAAAACGTTCTATAAATGAATCCAAACCACTGGTTGCAAGGATAACGGTGTTTACCCTAACACCCTGTATAATTAGAAATAAAATCACACTTTTTAAGATTAATATTGCCTATTAAAAAGTGTAAATGATTCCTTAAAATTACGTTAATAAGTAAAGAAAAAGAATTGATGAAAAATGTTAAGTCAATAATAATTGAAATGCATGTATAGGATATATAAGATTGATTTAAAAAAATATACTTTTTTGATTTTATATTCTACTATTACCCACGACTTCGTCTGTGATCCGGGATGAAACGTAACCTATTTCCTTTTCCAGGTCATGGTCTACCCATGTGCCAAATTTCATCCAAATCCGCTTAGCCGTTTTAGCGTGAAAACGTAACAAACAAACTCACTTTCGCATTTGTAATATTAATTGGGATTTTTTTCATTAGAGTTAGATTACTATAACATTGATATTATTGTTTTTTTTTTTTGCTTTTTAAGCTGATTTCCAGAAATACAAGTAACTACATTTATATTGAAGATACAAGAATAATAATTCAGACATCCAGAATCACAAAAGTTAATATATTACTAGTAAATATTTAAACAAAGAACATGCGGCTGAATTGCAGCATCTTGTCGAGAACACGAAGCCGCTTTGGTTTACGTTCTAATTCTTGGTTGTCGAATTTCTCGCCACTGTAAATAAAAAAAGTACTGTATCATATTTTGTGCGGTTTGCGCCCACCTATCTCGTAATGTAGGTTGCATAGTAGGATTACTAGTATTCCTGCTAATACCTCCAACTATTAAGAAGCGCTGTACCGCGCCTCAGATATGTGCGCGGCTCGCGGGGGGCATTGCAACGCTCATTGGTCAACGCTCACGGCGTCCCGGCCCCCGCCCCGCCGCGCATTCCTAAGGCGCGGTATAGCGGTCTCGGTCTAACTATAAGCTAAATATGCTCTGGAAGTGAGTTCACTTAAATAGTGCAACGGGTGGTTCTAGGAAATGCCGGTTTCCTCACGATTGTTTTCCTTCACCGTTTTGAGAGCAGTGGTGATAAAATTATTAATATGTAACTATGCTACTGCTAGGGAAAGGTCTTCCCCATACTTTTCCAATTTTCTTTGTGTTTTGTCGTGTCCACCCAATCGGTCAGGAACGATTCTAAATCGTCACGCCAGCGTTTCTTCGGCCTGGCCTGACACAAACCTCCAAGACGAACAAAAAAATAAATGTAATTAAAAAAATACGTACTGTGTAAGAGAACGGGCCCGTAGGCAGGCAAGATGCGCGTAGTACGTGGGTGTCGGATAGGACACCGACCTCATACAGCGAGAGTACAGGTGACACAGGTAGTACGTCAGCTGTTCGACCTCGTCGTCAGGAATCTTGCCGTCGTTGCAGACGGCGTGGTAGCGGGTCGGACGAGCTGTGCCTTTAATGGCTTGGTGGGATACCTAGAACGAAACGTTATCATTCTTATAGCATTTTTTTTGTAGTTAGCATATATAACATTTGACATTTGATTTTCATCCACACATCGAGACAACTGTTCAATATAACCATTATCTCAGTAATCACCCTCATTCTGGTTATAAATATCATTCACACACGAAACAAAGGAAGGATTCCTACGTTTTCTTGCTCTTTTTATTCTAAAAGTTGTCTCTAGACGGCGGAGCATCGAAGAGCTCAAATATGTACTTAATTTCTCGATCAAAATAGTAGTGGGAATGTCTGTAGGACGCTATCAATCCTGTTCGACGGTCACTTACGTCATTTCGAAAGCCTGGTTAAAGAGCAGCAATCCTAACTAACATTATAAATGCGAAAGTGAGTTTGTTTGTTTGTTTGCTACGCTTTCACGCTAGAACGGCTGAGCAGATTAATATGCATTTTGGCACATGGGTAGACTATGACCTGGAATAGGACATAGGATACTTTTTATCCCGATATTCCCACGGGATCGAGACTTACGCGGGTGAAACCGCGGGGCGCAGCTAGTTTTTTATATTGTGTAAACTGTAGATACATTAGAGGTTTAAAACAAACGCTTACATACCAGATAAAAGTCCAATTCAGACGAGTGAACGATATCTGTGTCAACAACTGTCCCCGGTTCAACGTTATAGTGCCTGTTTCCTCCATCATTAAACAATCTGAAAATAAAAGTGTTTGCGGGATTATTGGTTTATTAAAATCCCGGTAATGAGAAAAAAACCGGCCAAGTGCGAGTCGGATAGCGCACGAAGGGTTCCGGACCATTATCTACGAAAAGGGCAAAAAAATCACGTTTATTGTATTGTATATTTATTTTATTCTGGTTTTTAGTATTTGTTGATAAAGCGGCAACAGATATACATCATCTGTGAAAATTTCAACTGTCTAGCTATCACGGTTCATGAGATACAGCCTGGTGACAGACGGACAGACAGACAGACAGACAGCGGAGCCTTAATAATAGGGTCCCGTTTTACCCTTTGGGTACGGAACCCTAAAAATAGGCAGTCATAGAGACTGCCGATAGAAGTGAAAACTGAAAACTGGTATTAGCGCCATCTATATTCAAAAGTAAAGCACTACACATTTTTTTTACTAAAGAAGTTACCTCGTGTGATGTCGTTTCTGCACCAATAGAAACAGTACTTCTGGCTTCCTATTCTGTCCCGCCAACCGCTGGTAGGCCAAGTGTACTGCTGCAAGCTCGCTGTTCATTACCTATAAGACCAAGGATTTTTTCACAAATATAAGGCAAGCTAGCGTGGGGGTGGCCGGCCATCTTTGCTCATGTCATCTCTGTATGAGAAGAGCCCTTGATAATATTTACTTAAATAAGTATAGTATGAAACCCATAAACACGGTAAAATTTTAGATGATTTAATCTGTTTAAAAATAATCAGCTGTTCCCTACATTTATGTTTGCATAAGTTTCGTCAAAATGTATGGAACAGCAGATTTTTTTTTGCGATTTCAATGTTAGTGAAAGTTGTTTATGACCCCATAAGCGGATTAAATTTAACCGTGTATATACATAAAAAACTGAAAATACACGCTGTTTTCGTTTTTTATTCTCCGTTGCGCAAAACAGAAATTGTATGTGGTATACTTTAAACGCTATTATTTAACCAATATTTTAAATTTAAGAGATTTCATTCCTTTTTATTTCAGCTAATTACTAATTGATTTTTTTTTAAATTGACCCTACTGTTATATATAAGCATTACCTGAGCAAACTGTCCTTCAGATACGCCATCGCGGAATACAAATATCTTCTTCGGAAGAAAGTTATTATTACGTTCCTTGTACAGCTTCAGGTGGTCAAACATCATGTCTTCAAACTCGACAATCATCTCTTTCTGTTAACATAAAGAGTTTATTAGAAACAAGCCGTGAGGTGTGCCTGATGGAATTTCCCATCGCCAAAAATTTCCATACAAATTTTCATCGAATTCATTCAAGAATCCCTTCAATTTATCTTTTTATTTTTATTTATGGCATCTCGCAGGTCAAACTAGGAGGTTGTCGGCTACTTAAGAGCTCCTCAAACAGGTCCTAAGACTTTAAATTCTTATGTTCATAAAACAGAAAACAACTAAGTGTTGGAATTTTAGAATGACTTAAGATTTACGCTGGGTATTGAATAAGTCATATGGAAAATAAATCTTATGCAGTTTATACAGGGTGTTAGTGTAAACACCGTTATCCTTGAAACCAGTGGTTTGGTTTCATTTATAGAACTTAAAATCAATGGAAAAACACAACTTTTTTTTTTTAAAGAAAATCTACATTTTTCCACAAGAATATTTCACTCCATACGCAAAGGCAACGAACTTGCGTCTCAACACGGCGGGCGGCGGTTGGCGGCGGCGGGCGGGGCGCGCGGGACGTTACATGACCGGCCGTCAGCTGTTTCGCAACCCTCTCGAACGCGTATCCATGAGTATCGGGACAGTGACGGATATTTACTTTTTTAAATCTTTTAATGAAAATAAGGTTTTTTATTTGTTGTTACTGGGTTATTTATTTATATATTTAAGTCAACTACCCATGGTTTGAGTGACAACGGTGTTTACCCTTGCATACTGTAGATACCAAATCACAAGCCAAGTTTATAAATCTAGAAAGGGATCGTTACTTACCTTCGGCGTTTGTATGCTAAGCTCAATGTTATAAATAAAACATTTGGGATCCAAGGACGCAGTCACCGCTGCGATGCTTGGTACATTCGACTGCAAGAAAATAATACAATTCAGTTAACGTATGCGCCGACACTTGCATTATTAATTGGTTACACCATTTTCTAAAAGATTTGAACTTATGAGTTGTGTAGTAAAGTTTTGTCTGATTTTATAGGCATATGTCATTAACACCAACATTCGCGGCAGACGAAACGGCTGGACCGATTTTGACCACTTTCACTGGCAGATAGCTGATGTTATAAGGAGTAACTTAGTCTACTTTTATTTTAGAAAAAATATTAGGGTCCAGCCAGGCGAAGCCGCTGAATACGAATAACTCTGAATAACTCTGTCGGTCTGTCTGTTACGTTATCACCTTAGCAGCTGAACGGATTTCGATGAAGTTGAGCACTCAGCCCAGGTAGACCATGACCTGGGTTAGAACAAAGGATACCGGATATTTTTATCCCTGTAATATGTGCCCGTGGGATAATTTCCGAACACCAGGCAGGTGAAGACGCGGACAAAAAATAGTATTCTAATAACTTACTCCCACGTTTTAAGATCATGACAGCCAGGAGTGTTGGAGTTTAGTATAGAACATAATAAAGAATGAACTGTCAATACCTGATCAGGTGAAGGATGTGTGACGTCAGCGCCCACGATCATGACGCCTCCTTCCCTCAAACATTTGGGCATGGTGACAGCATCTATCGATTGGTTTATACCCATCAGCTTCGAATTCACCTGTTTAAAAAAAAAAAACTTATCATGACTGCCAAACTAAAACTACAGCAGATAACGGCTCTTTTCATTTTTCATCCATTGATGGATAATGAACTCAATCACAACTGAAATAAATAGAGTTCAAAATAGAGTGCATGAGATGATTCTCTGTAGCGTGAGTTCGAGTATGATTGCGCAAATCTTCACCTTTAAGGGGTGTAAAGATACGCAAGGAACAGATTTTTCAAAAATTAACTTCCAAAAGGTTAAAACAATGGAACTACGAAGCCTTTCTTAGAATATTAATATTATAAATGCGAAAGTAACTATCTGTCTTTTGCCTTTTCACCTCTTAACGGCTGAACAGATTTCGATGAAATTGAGGACAAAGGATTTTTCACATTTTCCGACCTTCCGGGTGGAGTTGCAGCCAAAAGCTAGTGTTGTCATATAATAATATTCACCTTCAACAGAATGTTTTTGGCAGTCATCGGGTTCATGCGACGCGCTGTCATTTCCTTGACGCACTGGGTCAAAATGCCCACATCACGTTCAGCTAGTTGCTTCACCTGTTTAAAATAGAGAATATAACACATAGCATCACGCCTATTTTTCACCAAGAGCTAAGCAGAGGTGTAACTAATAGTACAACCACATTTCGCCAGTTATATTTAAGTCCCATGGTGGCGAGCCTATCGCCATCAACCGGGCACAAATCCAGGCTCCAGGCTGCTACTGAGAAATTCCTGACGGAAAAACCCTATAACAATTTGCCCGACCTGGGAATCCACCCTAACACTGTTTGACCACCTTACCGTGAACGAGAAACGAGATTACGTGGCCATAGTAACTAGTACTGTCGTTACTTCGGCGTCATCATCTCGTTCTCGTTGACGTACCGTTCACGGAGCTGTGGACAAACGGTCTATGGCTAAAAATTCTCTTTATCTGCACCCATGCAACTATTATAGAGGATTTATAATCCTCTATAATAGTTTCAGAAACAGTTAGCTTATAGCCAAAATTAAAAGATCCAGTGTCATAGTAACCATAATATCATCCAAACGGGTGTTATTATGTTGTACTGAATTTCATAATGCAACTCATTTAAAAAAAAAGAACATTGTCATTCACGAGCGTTCCACTAACGCACAACAAAAAAGCACCGTAATTTAAAAACAAAACACATTCGAATTCTAAAAATTCGAATTCACGTCGTACCGCGCCATTTTTGTTCGATATTGGTTTTGCAAAGAAACTTTTATAGAAGATTCATATCATGGGTGTAGATAAAATCTTGTATGCAACTGTATATAATATATAACAGTTAGTTAGTTAGCAACCTTTATTCTGTAACAGTTGCATAAATAACTATTATTCAACTAGGGCTAGAGTGGATTCTCGGACACATAAGTTTTCGAGTATCCAGCTTAGGGTGTTTTTTTCGGGGTGGATAAACGTAATCACCCAAATGATTAAATCACACAATACCTTGTGATAGTCATCTCGGCCCCTTGCAGAAACGATGATGAACATGAAACGCACATCTTTGTACGCGTTCAACAAAAGGCTGCGCAGCATATTCATTTTGGCATGCACATTGACCAGCTTAGGCCTTGCGACGTTCATACCCAATGAGTTGCCAGTGTTTATGATCTGAAATGTTCAAATATCATTAAAAATATTACTAATCGGTACTCTAGTGATAATTTTAATATAGTCAGAAGTTTTGTCATATCAAAGTCAAATAATTTATTTAAATTAGGCACTTATAAGACACTTTTGAACGTCAAAAACAAAGAAAAAGAACTGACTAGTTGCCCCTTCCAAAACGTAGTTTTCGTATGGAGAAGAATGGGCAAGAAACTCCACCGTTACTCTTTTAAAAATGTTTTACATTATTTTGTATACATCAATTACCTATTACCTAGGTAAAAAGAATCGCCGAAGTTGAGACGTACGATATGATCGTGGAATGAAATGGTGAGGCACTACTACTACTACTACCACAGATATTATAATACTACGTACAGATACCCAATCCCATACAAAGAAATGACACCACCCTAAGTCTGGCTATTGAGCTGGCTGATTTTCATCCTCCATTTTTTTAACAGATGGCAGCATCAGCGACTAATTGCCAGAGACTGTAGTTTTACAACGCCATCTAGGAGTCTTGCCTAGATACTACGCAAGACTCCTAGATGTTTTCTTCCTTTTTTACGTTTTTTCTTCCTAGGTGTTCAATTTTTATATTTCTACGTAAAGTACTAGATAAAAACAAAAAGTTGTTTGATTTTCCTTATTAATGAAACGACTTAAAAGTTTAAAGTGTTAAGTTTAGTGTTTAGTTATAGTCATCACTTGAGTAAAACGCCATCTATCGCAAAGAGCTCTCGACAAAATGATTTACAGATGGCTACTTTGTCATTCTAAGGGTTCGAATTGAAGTAAACGGCTTAATTTAAGTTTTTTGTTGAAAATACGAGATTTATGAGTGTAAATACATAAATCAGCGTTAAACAAAGATGTTTTGATTTTTACTAATATTACCTCAGCCAAAATTTGCCGTATAACGCTTTTTAGTGATTGTTAATTTCATAAATTGTTACTTATGCTGCCATCTATGATTTTTTTTCAAGACTAATTATAATTTGTTCGAGTTGAGACCCCATGACTACTAACAAACTGGGCCCGCATGGTGGATAACGGCCCACTCCCTTTCACAGAGAACCTGCGGCCCAGCTGTGGGCACAGTATACGCTGATTATGATGTATGCTGGCTGGTTATCAGCTACAGAATATGAAGATAAAATCTTACCAGTTCAATCATCGAGTCATATTCATTCCTAGGGTCGGTATCAACGGCGATGAGACCCCAGGATAGAAGTGGTTCGGGTTTCAAGAGGCGGTTCGCTTGCCATTGTCCGTTCCTAGAAAAACACATTTTTTTATACCTAGCTACCTAGAAACTTTACTTTTAGTTGTATAACACCTTTCCTCTCGCTTCCTTGCAATCTGTGGGAGTGATTTCGTGAAAAGGGACAGAAGCCGGGTAAACAAGCGCGGGCGGTGCTAGAGTTGGCCGTCAGATGGTACCAACCCATTTTCCGAAAGGTTGGTACTGTCAGCCAAGATGTCAGAGACAGATGTTACACATTATTATTGTATGCGCTCGCTCGTTTTTTAATACCAATATCCGTTAATATTTCGGTAGATAATGATGTTAGGGTCTTAGTCAAACAGATCAGGAGATGTAATCAACTTGTGGAAGGAGATGGGCTGGTTGGAATAACCACCGACGGCCACCATGGCCGACGCACAGTTGTCCAACTGAAGGACTAAGTGCGGAAACCAAACCGTATAACATACAACATAGAAGGGTCTTATTTACATACTACTTTTAGCATTTATAGTCAATTGCGCGACTTTATTAATGCGGCATCGCGTTTAAGCGCCTCCCTGCGTTTGAGTACAATAAGATAATTGCCCTTTTTCTATTGCTGCAACTAAATCGCTAAATATAAAAGTTGCATGTTTGCTTAGTT
Source organism: Lithophane semibrunnea (assembly GCA_947363905.1). Lineage (NCBI taxonomy): Eukaryota > Metazoa > Arthropoda > Insecta > Lepidoptera > Noctuidae > Lithophane > Lithophane semibrunnea. The sequence goes on from OX376185.1 coordinate 7,664,068, forward strand.
CCGCAAGAAGATAATATGCAACATACCTGGGTTTAACTTTGCCATTTCCAATCTCTAAGACGGGAGGGTCCAAGACTTTTGCCTTGACAGTGTAAAACTTATCGGAGATCTCCAAACCAAACTTCTTGAAGTCTCGGTTTTGCGAATATTTCATCTAAAATAAATAAGTAAAGAAAATGTTTAGTCAAATGGCATTTCATAATTCATGATTCTCATTAAATACATATTAGATTAGCATAGCTGTTCACAACCATTCGATACGCTTCCGTCCTAAATCGAACATCAATCAACGTCCAAACAAATTCAAAACCCGATTTTTTTTACTGTTTCAACCTAATAGACGACATTCCGACAGCTGCTGTCGGGGACTAGGCAAATCAGGAAACAGAAAATATGTTTGTTTCGACTCGGAAGCCTGTCGTATGGTTGTGAATAACTATGGAGGTCGGTGTTTCCAAGCCGACTCCTCTGAGGAGGAACACCGAAACAAGGTCAGATATCAAAGTATAACGGCCAGTTTCTTCATCAAAAGTAACAGCCAAAGTAACAGTCAACTGTTCTTCCGCGTTGTTGGATTAACAACCCTCGCCTCAGCGCCGAGGATTGAAAATAGAACAGTGCAATTAAACTTATAACACCCCTCTTTTTCCGTCGGGGGTTAAAAAAACAGTTGACTGTTACTGTGATGAAGAACCTGGCCATAAGTAAGTATAGATTAATGTCGAAGGAAAGCACCACACAGTTTTGATTGGACCTATCCAGATAATGCACACATGTCTCTTGTCGTGAAGACTGAAGATTCTGAATACAATAATTGGTTAGGTTATTGATAAATCACAACAGATTTTTATGAGATTGACAGCATATTCTATTAATCAGAGACTGAATCAGGCTTAAAATTAGGGCTAAAAGGGTGATTATATTATTATTATCACTTTTTACATAATTAGTGTTTATATTTTACTTTGGTAATCCAGTATGGCACCCGGGGGAAATACTTTTGTACTTACGTTGGAAATAACTTCAGTTATTTTCTTCAAACGCTCGTCGGGCGGAGTAGCGGCTTCCTTTACCATCTTCGATACTTGGACTTCGTTTAGTTGTCTATTCAAGGGCTGCAAATATGCGTTTATATTCCATTCAATTCAATTCTTATCTTAGGTCCACTTTTACCACAAATCACTAAATTTAAAACATCGTTCTGTTTGTGTCATTAGTTTGAAAATTATAGAAACAGAATGATGTTTTAAATATGAGTTAAACGCATTTATGGCCGATTCCTATAATTTACGGACCGTTACTGGTTATACTTAGACTCTTGTATCTTTACCAATAATGATGCAAAGACCTCAAAGCTATGAAGCTTTGCATAGTAGACCCTCCCGTAGGTAGCCATCAAAATCATCATCATCATCATTCTCCTGCCCTTATCCCAATTTATTTGGGGTCGGCGCAACAGGTCCCTTTCTTCCATAATTCTCTATTAGCCGTCATCTCGGTAGTCACCCCCTTTCTAGCCATATCATCTTTCACACAGTCCATCCTTCGTTTCTTTGGTCTTCCCCTACTCTTATAGCCATCGACATTCATACCCAAAACTTTCCTCACAACATTTTCCTCATTCCTTCGCATCACGTGCCCATACCAAGACAACCGATTTCCGCACAATTTTTCAGTCACCGGTGCCACTTTCAGACTTCCTCTTATGTACTCATTTCTAATTCTATCCATTCGTGTAACACCACACATCCCTCTTAACATTCTCATCTCAGCTGCATGCAATTGCCTTTCATTCATCCTTTTTGTGGCCCAACATACTGATCCATACAAGACAGCTGGTCTAACTATTGTTTTATATATCTTCCCATTAAGTTTAAGGGGAATGCGGGAGTCGCAGATTGTTCCCGTAGCCATCAAAATAAACGTGCTTACCAATGGTAACATTTTATTTTCATTAAAAATAAAATGTTACCATTGGTAAGCAAAACGATTCGTTTTCTTTTATAGGAACCAAGCATTAGTAATTTTTAATGCAAAGTAGTTTATAGTCAGTTTGGTCGTTTATAGGAACCGAGTATTAGTAATTTTTGGTGCATGTAGTTTATAGTTAGTTTGGCAAGCCACTTCAAAGTGGTGTTATTTTTCACACAAGTTAAGATATTTTTTTTTTTTACTTTTCCCCTAGATAGAATGCAAGATAATTAATTTAACTGAAAATTACAATAAATCATGACATACCTGTCCTTCGGCCACTGATAGCAATTCTATGGGGAAGTAAATGCATCTGTCCCTGTTACCAACCCACAAGCAATTCAGTTTTGGGTACTTAAGCCTGAAAAAAAAAAAAATGCATGAAGTTTTTTTTTTGTTATTTGATAATGGGCCTGCTTGAAATAACTATTCCATAATGCACAAAACCCGCACTTACTTATACTTCTTTTCTTTACTGAAATAATCAAGAACTGTTATCTTTCTTATGCGACCTTCAGATTCATTCATGTTGAATGTCAATGCATCAGGCGAGCCAACAAGGCTGTTGCAAACGAACTCGCGACGATGGCCCGCCGTGGGCGAATCACCGACCAACGTTGCAACTACCTGAATTAACAAAAGACGTGAAGTGTGTATTAGGGTTCAAGCTAAAATTCCACGTCCATAATATGCTTGAATATGTGTCTTTTCCGGTACAGGCAATGGGCATGTTTACATAACACATACATGCATAATCAGCTATAATGTTCCCACCGCTGGGACACAGGCCTCCTCTCTATGAAAGGAAGGGAAGGGGCCGTAATCCACCACGCGGGCCCAGTGCGGGTTGATAGATGTCACATATCTTCGAATTTTTAGTTCTAGGACATGCCGGTTCCCTCACGATGTTTTCCTTCACCATTTTGAGAGCAGTGGTGATGAAATAATTTACACAAAGTAAAGTGCCTGTGGATTCTCGAACATACGTTTCCAAGTAAGGGTCGATAAACGGAAATAGCCATTAATAGTGACTTATGCCAACACTAGGCGACATCTAAATGGATTTCAGAAAGCAGGGTTTAATCTGCCAAAGGTTTTGCTTTTCCTTACATATTTTATTAGATACAGATTATCATTTATCTATCTTGTATTAGTTACCTTGAGGCCTTTTACAAAGGCTGCGAAATAATCGCCGCCGCGTTGGTTGTCGACCGAACGAGTGGGATCCAAGTTGAAATCTTTTATGAGAGCGTCTAGCAACGTCTGGTGTTTAGGAAAGCCTTTATGAGCAACTGAAATATGAAATACTTATGCTATATTGTGGACTTTTCAAACATATGTACAATCGACCGCAGATTCGTAGATCATTGATAGTCGTTACATGTAGTCAGAAGCCCAGAAATCTGATAACCAGTCTTACCAAGGGGTATCGTGTTACCCAGGAACTGGATTGTGGAGGTCAGATAGGCAATCGCTTATTACACGATATCACGATTATCTGCTTTACCGATTTAAAAAAGGTAACATAACATCACGCCTGTATTCCCCGAAGAGTAGGGCAGAGGAGTACTTATACACCACAATTTCGCCAATTATGTTTGAATCCCATGTAATAGGGGGCGAGCCTATTGCCATCAACCGGGCACAAATTCAGACTAGGCTGCTACTGAGAAATTCTAGATGGAAAAACCCAATAACACGTTGCACGACCCGGGAATCGAACCCAGGACCTCATGGTCAGCATTAGCGGTTATGACCTCTAAACCAACGAGGCAGTTAAAAAAGTTACAATGCAGTGTTAAACTTGCAGACAGAAAACAATATAATGTACCTATCGCTGGCAAACATAATTATAAACAGTCCATGTACACAAATGTCTATTTTAAGAACATAATGTGAAGCTAAGTAACTTTTAGAAAAACAAGAAAATCATCATATAAGTATAAAACACTAGCTGCGCCCCAAGGTTTCTCCCGCGTAAGTCTAGATCCAGTGGGAATATAGGGATAAAAAGCATCTTTTATCCTATTCCAGGTCATGGTATACCCCTGCACAGTGTGTTAAGAACCCGATTTTTGTTTCATTCTGTTTTTATTCAAGTAATCGATAGTTTCTATCATTTCTGGCGCGAGAGTTCAACTCCGGCTTCGCTATGACAGGTAACTTTTAAAAAAAAAAATAGCAAAGTTTCTTAATATACGCATCATGAAAAACGAATAAAAAATCTTATTTAAAAAACAGAACTATGTATTCCAGTTTCTATTTATTCCATTAATAGTATATACAGTAACCTACCTTTCCACCAATTTCTGTTGCTCTAGTATGAATGGGACGCGAGATATGAATTTTTTTCTCATTTTTCGTTTTTATTTTTTTATTCACCTATAACACCGTATTAGGTCGTGATTTTTACATCAAAATATTGCTTATACTTTCTATTATGTGTAGTAATAAAACCACAACATAATTCCGTGTTATCCACAAGTTATTACAAATTTTAGTAATATCCGAATTATCTCCAGTTAGGGCTGTCACTTCAATCAAAATGTAGATACATTTTTATGTTATAATATTTTAGTTTATTTATCATGACGATGACTAGATATCGTTATTTTGTCGCTTAGTTGGCTAAAATTGTCTGACGAAAAACGAAAACGAAAAATTTACGCAAAAAAAAAAAAAAAATTACCAACATGTTGAGCCTCAGGGGTTTAGGGGTTTCCTAAAGGGGTCGAAATTTTCATTATTTTTGCTATAGGACACACCATTTTCGAGATATAAGCAAAAGAAATTTAAAAAAGATACAGTACTGTTTTGCAACTGAAGTCGAGGTGTTGGTTTGAATTTTAGTTCATGACATCTAATTTTATTTAGCGGCTGCTGGTAATGGAATTCTCTTAGCTTTTTTTTTTCTCTCTAACAGGTTGAAATCAGATATTATTGGATCAGATGAGACTAACGCTCTATGAAAAAGGTCAGACATGGTTGCTTCACGAGATATCTTTCTAGTATGGTGCTCTCTGTCAAACCTTCAAAATTTATTTTTAGACTAAGCCGCCTGTTCAGAGAGCATGCCAACAGGTAAACTTGATGAATCTATTATTTTCGCACCATGGACTAAAATTTTGTGAAGCGTGACAGTCATAGGATGCCATTCATACTTTGCAACATATTTGTATGCCAGCTCTTTGCAAAAAGTCGCGAATTTTTCTGAATCAATTGGCAAGTTACTGGACAAAACTATTAAAATTACGTATAACTCATCTAATAGCCACTGTTCGATGTTCAGAATTTCTGCAAAAGTTCCTCGGTTTTTGTCAGAAAAAGCAGCGCGGGTTTCTGAGAAACAGTTTATTGATGAGCAGATACAAAATCTTACCCCCATGATAACTGAAACCTCGCGAGGGCATAAAATAAAAGTTGAATGCAAATTCTACTGTGCGGCTATTGATGGGAAAGTCCTGAATGCAATTCTTTCTACACCGTCTCAGTTACGTTGTCCGTATTGCAATTTGACCTCGTCGCAATTTAATGATTTAGAGATAGCATTCTCCAAACCTGTCATAGATGATGTCTGGTACATAGAATAAGTCCACTTCATTCATGGATTAGGATATATTTTTTCGGATCCACAAAAGTGACAGCCCTGAAGAAAAATTATAATTTGCAATAACTTTTGAATAACACGGAATTATGTTGTGGTTTTATTACTACACATAATAGAAAGTATAAGAAATATTTTGATGTAAAAATCACAACCTAATACGGTGTTATAGGTGAATAAAAAAATAAAAACGAAAAATGAGAAAAAAAATCATATCTCGCGTCCCATTCACACTAGAGCAACAGAAATTGGTGGAAAGGTAGGTTACTGTACATACTATTAATGGAATAAATAGAAACTGGAATACATAGTTCTGTTTTTTAAATAAGATTTTTTATTCGTTTTTCATGATTCGGATATTACGAAACTTTGACAGTTTTTTAAAAAAAAGTTACCTGCCGTAGCGAAGCCGGAGTTGAACTCTCGCGCCAGAAATGATTGAAACTATCGATTACTTGAATAAAAACAGAATGAAACAAAAATCGGGTTCTTAACACACTGTGCCCTGTGCCAAATTTCATCCAAATCCGTTGAACCGTTTTGGCGTGAAAGCGTATCAAACAAACAAACTCACTTTCAGATTTATAATATTGGTTAGGATTAGGATAGTTAAGATGACTTAATCTCTAAAACTTTTACATGAATACCTACCTACTAAAAATGTTTATACACTCACCGTCAATGTTGATAAAGGACTTGCTTGTAAAAATGGCGGATTGGAACATTCCTGTCCACATTTCGTAGCCGTAACCTAAATCAACAGGATGCAATGGACGCTTGAAGAATTGACGGCCAGCCTAATAAAATACAAGAACATTATTGGGTTACCAAATTTAAAATCTGCCGAAATGGAAAGTTTTTGGTCAAATTCAGTGAAACACGAAACAAACATTGCATGATACTGAACCAATCATAATCTCTTGCATTTTGACAATTTATTATTACCCATAGCGCCGGCCCCGTTTGGTATGAAATCCGTGTTTTCAATTGAAAAAGTGCCAAAATGAAAGTGATTATTATTGTTATTTAAAAAGGCGTTACGGTCGTTATTCTCCTCCGGTTTCATTCCTAATTTAAAATTACTAAGGTTGATATTTCTGCCTTCAAAAACTACATACCTTTACATATGACTCCAAAGCACCCTGGCGCAGAATGACATCAATGCATTGGATCTCTTCAGTAGGATGGCAAAGAGACGAACTACGATTCACCATATAACTATAACATAATAACGAATATCGACTTAAAAAATGTAAAAATTAAATTGATTTTAGAATATTGCAGTATTGCAAAAGTTGCAGTGGAAACTAAATTCTACATGTAGACATTAAAGTATTTTTCCAAAATCACAAATTAGAAACAATCGTGAATGCAGTTTATTTTTTCAAAATCACATAAGTTTGAAACAATCGTGACTACAATTAAGAACTACTCACCGCCTTATATTATCGAGATCTACAACACCAGTAGCTTTCATTGACACATCAAAATGCATGGGCTTTCCATTTGGGTCTATTATCTCGACCTGAAAAAAGGTATCCGTATTTAAGATCTCAAGCTTAAAATAATTGTATATTTTGAATACATGCAGGATTATGCATAATATACGCATATTATACACATAATATACGCATCATAGAAAAAGCACAAAATAAAAAATATACTAACATTTGTATTGAAACGGTCCGACGCTGGTACATTCTTAAGCGGATGCAAAGAATAACAATTCTTCATCTGATCAAATGCAATTAAATCCTTAGCGAAAAACTTAGCTTTGACTTTTGCGAATATCTCTGGTAACATCTTCTTTGGTCTGTCGGGAGTAAAGCTCACATCATAACGAGACTGCAAACAAGAAAAATCATAAATCAATGTACTTGTGGAAAAGAAAAACATTTGATTCAATTTATATAAATATTTTGAAAAGTTTACTAAATCAGGTTCCAGGAAATATATCCTTAATTCAAGTATAGGATATTATCTCTATATCTATGTATTATAGAGTCTGGCCAACGTTACATAGTGTGATAATTCGTGTTAATAATAGAAATTTAGTTTCATTTAAATAAAATAAAATTTAAAGTATCAACATGTGTTATAGCACTATGTACAGGGATAAACAGTCTTAGTTTCTGGATTTAATATTGAATAGTTGTAGAAGAGGAGGATTTGCTTTAATTTTTTTAGCAGAATATTCATAAATTTTATTTAAAAGAATATTATTTGTTTTAATTTATTGTTTTTTTTTTTACATTTCGCGCGTCTTCAGGATCAACTTTCGTTAGCCAGACTCTATGCACACTGCGGGACGCAGACGACAATGGCACAGAAAGGAATTAATAAAGGATATAACTTTTGCTCTATTATTGTTGGGGATTTGGGTGCCCTTTCAAAATATGTTCCATAATACGAAAATTGAGTTACTTACTATTTTAAGAGATTTAAACTCCATTTCCAGATAATTTACCAGTACTCTGATGTCTCTTGCACGAACTATACCACCAGGAATTTTAGTAGGTATCTTGTATCGGCATAAAACAGGTTCTAGAGACTTAGCCGGCCGAGTAGGATAATATGCTTGTTGCTGGCTGGAACTTGTCTGCGAAACGGACGTTGGTGTTGGCGTTGGTGTTGGTGTCGGTGTTGGCGTCGGGGTTTGTATCGGTGTGACCTGCCGCAGCTGTGGGGTTGGCATTCCGGGGGGTGGACCTGCAGTCGCAGCCCAGCCACGTCCAGCAGATTGCGGGCCTCTGCCCCAAGGTGCCGGTGGCGCAGCTTTCACAGGCTCTGGCGCTTGCAAGAGTAAAGGAGGAGGGCCTGAAACAGGCACTACCGGCGAAGACACTTGCTGGCTCGAGTCAGATGTTGACAATGCAGCCAATTCACTGGTTATAGCCTGTACTTCCTGGGGACTCGATACCTGCTGTCCTGCAGTTGGTTGAACATCCGCCTTCTTCTTTCGAGGTTTCTTTTTCCTGACTGGCCCTGTTAAACCTAAACCAGCGTCATCCGCTTCTTCGGTTATTGGTTCTACTTTCTCTGGTTCCACTGGTTTTTCGGGTGGAACATCAGCTGGAGCTTTACATGGTGGCTGTGCCTTAGCTGATGGTTCAGAAGGAGCTTCAGATTGAGCTCTAGATGGTTGTTCTGATGGAACTTCGGATTCGGGTCTAGAAGTAGAATCGGAATGTGAAGATGGTTTTCGAGACGCTTGCAGAGCCTGCAAAGCCTGTAAAGCTTTTTCCTTCTTCTCTTTTTTTTCCTTTTTCTTACGGGCAGCTCCAGTAAGACCTGCGTCATCTTCTGCCTCAGGTTCTGGAAGTTGGGTCGTAGATGGTTCTTCAAAAGTCTCAGTGCTTTGTGAAGGCTCCTCTTTTGGAGTATCCTTTTTTCCGCCTTTCTTTTTCGCTGTGGAAATAGAAACATTACTGCCGCGGGCTGCAAAAGGGACATTGATGGACGAACGCGAACATATGGGCCGAGGGGCCGAGGCGAAGCCGAGGCACATATACGTGAGTCCATCAATGCCTAGTTGCGGCCAAGCCTTGATGGTACTTTTCTCAAATTCGAACAAAGCTAATCTATCTAATATTAAAACAAACCTAAGTTGGGTTAGTTAAACCATTTAACTCAAGAATGGCTGGATTGTTTGAATGATCTTTGATTTGTTCGATTTGTCTAAGCAAAAAATAAGAAAATTCACGAATTCTGTATTTATGTGTGTGCATAAATGGTTAAATAAATAAAATTTTTAAAAAATATGTAGAAAATTCATTTTCTCATACATTTTGTATGGAACGGCTTTTTTGAAGTCGTTAATACCGTGGGAAGCAGGGGCGGGTCGCTAATGAGTGATCAAAAATACTTTCAATTTAGCAAATAAATATGAGAGGAAGATTAACCTTCACTCGTATGGATAGACGTAAACTGAAGAACCTAGCCATAAATTTGAGTAAAAAGATTAACTATCTTAGGACGACCCACTAATCTTTATTTATCATAACTAGTAAAATGTGGGTGTACTAAAAGGTACACCTCTGCCGAAACCTTCGGCAAAAACAGGCGTGATGACTATCAAGTCATCACGCCTGTTTTTGCATCAGCAATCAAATATTTGAAATCAATTCATCAACTCAGGCTATGCATAACTGGACGTAATTGCACATTTGCACTGCAGTTGCCTCATAATAATAATCTTCACTATACATAAATAACACCATTGAGCTCATTTCAGACTATGCTATAATATATTATAAAAGCATAATTATAGTTCGTAGCAAAACAATATTGCTTGCCATACATTTCTTTTGAACACATTCACACTTTGCTATACTTTATACTAGCTGATGCCCGCGGCTTCGCCTACGTGGATGTCGGTTATTATATTATGTACCAAAACCTTCCTCGAGAACCACTCTATCCATTGGTGAAAACTGCATGAAAATCGGTGCAGTAGTTTTTGAGTTTATCGCGAACAGAGACACAGACAGACGCAGCGGAGAACTTTGATTTATTAGGGTTCCGTAACCAAAGGGTAAAACGGGACCCTATTACTAAGGCTCCGCTGTCTGTCTGTCTGTTTGTCAGACTGTCTGTCTGTCCGTCTGTCACCAGGCTGTATCTCATGAACCGTGGACAATTGAAAGTTTCACAGATGATGTATATCTGTTGCCGCTATCAACAAATACTAAAAACAAAAAATAAAATAAATATTTAAGGGGCTCCCATACAAAAAACGTGATTTTTTTGCTCGTTTTTGCTCGATATTGAAAACGACAATAGGTAGACGCTTGAAATATTCACAGAATATTTAGTTACATATTCACTTTAAACTCTAATAAAACTTAAATAATTAAATTAAAATAAAACAAATATTTAAGGGGGGCTCCCATACAACAAACATGATTTTTTTGCCGTTTTTATAGATAATGGTACGGAACCCTTCGTGCGCGAGTCCGACTCGCACTTGGCCGGTTTTTTAATATGTAATGATGTAGTGGTTAAATAAAAATATGAGGCAAGCAATATGAACTATATGCTACTATATTATAGCGTAGACTGAAATGAGCTATAGATTTCTATTTTCTATGGACGTAATTGCACAATTTGCACTGCAGTTGCATCATATTATTAACTTCACTAATAAAAAAAACCTTTAGATTTCTATTTTCTATGGAATTATTCAAAGCAGGTTTTTAATCCAAGCATCTGTTTGACCTTACTTGAATGCAATAAAATTATGGCCAGGATGTAAGTAATAATTACGTCAAGAAATGATAAAAGAAAGTGGAAAATTCAACACTATTTTTTACTACATTAAATGGAAAACAGCAATAGATGTTTCTTAAATGAGTTGTCAATTCAATTTGTTAATATTATAAGAACAGAAACACTATTTACTACTAATAAAATAACATATTTTATGATCAGTTTACTTACGTGGTTTACCCATTTTTAAAACTTCTCACTTGAGGTTGTAATCTGCAAGTGAACACAAATGTTTAGAAGAATTTAAGTACGTTAAATTAATTAAACAGGTGCAAAATTAGACTATTGCTAGTTCAGATAGAATTACTGTATGTGAAGACATTTTTTACAACACAATGGTAGCAAGCAGAATGATGTCAGTCAGACAGAAGCTACTTCTAGATCATAGTGTTGTGAAAGTGCAAGGATTCCCCTACAATAGTGTTGCCACTTAATTATTATTTTTTAGTTAGCAACTTTTTTTTACTAATTTCATGTTCTTTTAGTTTATATTTTATTATGAACATAATAAAGTATAATAGTGTTACAGATGTTACAATAAGTAATTACTTCAGTTATTATTAGTCAGAAAAAATTGATTTCTGTAAATTCATTTTTAGTAATTATTATTAATCATTTAATTCAGAATTAATTTACATTCCCTAAATTGTTAATACTTACATTAAAGTGAGATTATTAATAAAACAAAAAGTATTTGTTTTTAAACATTTAATTAATTTAATTTACAAATGCTTCAAATTATTATCATTGCCATTCTCAGCATTAGTTTAATCTGATCCTGGCGAAGGCGACCTTTGTGAACCAAAATATAATGGGACATTGGACTTAGTGTCAATATCTACAGCAGTTTCATTAAAACTTGTTACCCAACAATCAGTTTGTAATGTGTCTGGAGTATCTTTAAAGATGTCATTTTGGTTCTTCATTAAGGACTTAAACACCATATTCTGAATACTGTTCATTACACTTTCCCTTTCATACATGTCATAAATTTTTCGTATTTTAGCAGCAATCATTAAAGCAAAATGATCATATTCATCCAATCCTTGTGTTGATATATTGCTTATTTTTTTATCAGAAGATGAAGCAATCTGTTTTGCAGATGTAGATATATGTTTTTGTTTCTTTGGAGAAGAGCAATGTTGCTCCTCAGAATTGTCATGATCACGTTGAGAAAGATTGGTCCGTTTCAGTCCTTGCGGTAAACCTCGATGTTTTGATGTTACCATCGGTTCAGTTACTGCACCATGACAACTATTTTCATGACATTCAGATGCCTCTGATTCTGATGCTGATTTTCTGCTTTGCATACTGGAATACTGGAATAAAGTATTTGTGATTTTTAAACCAAGTAGTTTTTCACAAATGAGTTTTTTTTATGTGTATCATTTAAAAACTAAACAAAAAATATTTCTTCTAATATTATAAGTAGAAGGAAGTCTCACCTTATATACTTATACTCTTTTAAATAACATACATACCTTATTGCCTTCATAAACAGGCCTAAGAAAGCTATGCATGAGATCAAATGCGAACCAGCTTGTTGTATACACATTGCTTGCTTCCATACCAGATTGTAATGATTTCATGTATTTATTACAATGAGTCCTATAATATGACATTAAAGATTCTTTCTTCTTTTTTAATTCTTCTACAGTCGAAGGAAACTGCAATCCTTGATGAATTCGTTTCCAGGCTTCATTTTGAGCTCCACGGCTTTTATATGATTCTTCTTTAGGATCCCACAAGCTAGGCTCTGTCTGATATAATTCCAAAAATTCCATAATTCTCTCGTTACTCCATTGCATTGCAGGCATGGCGTTTATTATCTACTCAATAACTCCCAATATACAAAAGCTGCCGACAATAATCGGCGAACTATTACGCGATAATTTACGCGCTAAGCCGCTTCCTTGTGACAATGAATCCGCCCAAATTATCGTCTAACGCCGAATGAGAAATAGCGAATGTTCAAGACCGACACAACCATAATGTCTGAACTTGCCTGAAATTACAGTAATTATTGATTACTGTAATTGACTCAATAAATATCAGAAGACGGCTAATGTCATTTGACTATGAAGAATAGAACTCTGAGCGACGAACTAAAATCGAACTGAGACGACATTTTGTTTTTATGCAACTACATGTTGCATTTTGCAACATGAAATACTAAAGTATGATTTCCCGTAAGACTGGGTGTAACAGGTAATTTAAAGGTAAGTTTACTTACCTATTTCTGTTTTGTTTTTACTTGGAATTTTAACAAATCTGGATATCCACTTTCCAATTTGTAGTTAATCTGATGCAATTGCGCCTTCCAATATATTTAGCCACTTCACTCACATCAAATCGTGCACCAATGGCCGGTTATTGTACAGAACTATACAAGCAAAATAATAATAATCTATAGAAAACCACTGATTTTATCACTGTTGTTGTTAACGCAAATCTGCAATCAATCACAACATTCACAACTGTTAAACACATGAACACAATCAATCAATCAATAACAACCTCAGACCAACAAAAAAGGAAAGACAGATCACGCCGTACATCCAAAGTGAAGCCACAAAACCAAGCTCCTGCAAGTAAACACACAGGCTCACGCACACACCTACATTAAAACCAAGCTCATCGCTCCTAGTACGTCACGAGTCGTCGTCTAGCTAACATCACCAAAACGAATATAATTATGCCTTCCTGTGTAGTGAAAACGTGTAAAAACAATACTAAATCACAGAAAAAGTCTCACGTAATCACTTTTCACTTGTAAGTACTTAAAATAACATCGTTTTTTAATTTAGATAACTATGAATTTTAGGTTATTTGGAACAAAAAACCTGAACGAATGAACGAACGAAAACAGTGACATTTAAAGAGCGAGGGTTGCCATAATATGATTTCAAATTTCCCCATTCGATATTTTTTACTTCGAGTAATTATGCCTGTTTTTATATGCATTTAATATTTTAGATTTCCATATAATACTGAAAATAAAAATAAATGGATAGTAGCTAATTTACTAACCTATTTATACACATATATATATATATATATATATATATTTTTAACACTCAATTGAAAATTAATTCTAAGTGAAAGAGCGGAGTCTCCTAACACAAGCAATTCTTGCATAAAAGGTGATCTCATAAATGCACTTTGTACTTAATTTGTTTTTTTATTTAATTTGCAATGTAAAAAAAAATGTTTTTGTTTCGGAATTCTTCCTAAAAATTGAGGTACAATACCATACTCAACAATATCTTACTCGTACAATATTAGCCTACCCAAAATATTATTCCCCAAGTTATAGGGAAAAACTTTAACAACTGACAACCCTTTTTACACACACATAGATAAAAAGGTGGCTTCACTTTTGACGTATGGCGTGATCTGTCTTTCCTTTTTTGTTGGTCTGAGATAACAACAATAACGAAAGAAAGAATGATGGATGTACCCTAGTCTAACTATATTTCACTACTATAATCGATATATCGACTAAAATAATTTGAGAGCTTCCAGTATAATGCCAAAAATGCTAACTTATAAACATACCAAGTTTCTACACTAGTGCACTAGTGGCGTTGAGTGGCGCTAGCAGACAAATCCTAAAGTGGGTGATACAAGTGCGTACTAGTAGGCGGTCTTTAAGTTTGCGACCTTACTCGGCTAAACCGTCGGTGACACAAGTGACGGTCGCAGCCCAAGATTTTAGGGGGGTCACTATTGGTGCCGAAGAACATTTTTAGGGAAATGGTTACCTTACTCTAAAAACTATTTTTGTATAAGCCCACTGGGGTCACTGTGTGGCTCAAGTACCTACTTTTAGCTAGTTAAGCACGTAAATCAATCAGTCTCTCGAAAGCTTGAATATTTTTGGGGGGGGTCATGACCCCTAGGAGCCCCCCTTCGGACCGCGCACGTGAAGCTTTCTCAGAATTTCATTGTCAACGCGGCTCGCGGCTCGCGGCGGTGACAGATGACGAGCCAAGAAGGGCTACGAGCAAAATTTCAAACCTGTTGGATCGCCGACGAACTTACTCGGGGGTTTTTAAGTCCGCGTACTTAGCATGACACCCGTCTAACACCCGTTTTAATGTAATATTGGATCGCGGCTCGCGGCGATGACAGACGGACGAGTAAGCTCGCCAAGCCATAAGTACGCGTACTTGCTCGCATGTCTATCACCCGTTTATCACCCACTTTAACCGGGATGTAACCGGGGATGTATGTACAGTCACGGACTTTAATTGATGAGCCACCTGGCACTGTTCGTATTTTAGCCGTGTAATGCAAATCGGGTTTATTCGGTTCCCGACACGTAAAGTCATATGTCTTCGTATTAGAAGAAGAAAATTATATTTCATATCTTTACCGGTTGGCTAACCTGAGAGCCAGAACTACAAACTTGACAGCAGAGTGACTACTCAAAGTCAACCAATTGCAGGTCTAGCAACAGTAACCTAGCAACGATAAACAATTGTTGCTAGGTTACTGTTGCGATAGTAACGTTAGCGTACGGAGAAATTCTCTGACATCGATATTTCAACTGTCACTGTCTTCAGTTAAGTTTTCAGAATTATTGAGTTAATGAGCTATGATTCAAAGAAGGTCGGTATCAAATAGATTGGATAAACTTAATGCAACATTGTATTTATTTTTATCATTGAGAACTTATTAGTCAACCTCTATGGATATTTCCGATTAAAAATAATTTATTTGTCATCTTGTTTACGAGCTTGCGATTTGAGTTCGTGTTTAATCGTGTAATCTCGTGAATGTATGAAACTAAAAAATTGAAAAGTTTGAAGGTGGCTCATCAATTAAAGTCCGTGACTGTACATGTACCATATTTTTTGGTTTACGCGTGTGCCACCCGGAATAGACTTCAGTTCAGTGGGCTAGTGGCAACACATAAATCACAGAACACAGAATCTTTTTCCCTACTTTTACATTTCTATTTTGTCTGTGGAATGTGGATTGAGGAGTTCAGCAAGCAGGCAAGTAAAGCAAGTTCAAGCAATGTTGTGAATGCGAAACGATCTGTTAAAAAACAAAACATTATATAACTATAAGCGGTTTGTGTTAATAGTGTTTCATATGAGTATTAATAATTAAACGTATCCAAACTGCGTAATTTTAGTCATGTGTATTGAAGTATTTACGGCGACGATATACGACAGCAACATCTTTACTATAATTGAAATATGGCCTATTACGATGCCGGTAATGTCGTAAATCTACCTAACTCATCTGGCCAAACTGATGATACAAATATTACAGACGATCTTACAATAATACCACTAGAAAAAGACAGTTTCGGTGAGTACCTCTACGGGTAATAAAAATATAGAGTGTAAAGATCAATTATTTACTGTTACTATTCCAGCAATATGCGAATTATGTGGTCGCGTCGGGCGTCGCGGACAGTTCTACCCAAGAAACAATAAGTTTTGTTCGCTCAGATGCAACGCGAGTAACACAAGAAGACGACATTGTAATTGGCGGTTCAGGTTGATGGAAGGTGCCGAACACATGGCGGGTATGATACCGTTGGAGCCACTGCCCCAGCTGCAGCACTGGCAAACTTCTTTGAACGAGTTACAGGTAAATAAATACCAGTTATTAAGTAATGTACTCTGTTATATACCTTCAGCTGACTGTTGACAGCACAAATTTTAAATAACTTGTTTGTATTAGTGTCTGTACTCACTACAACAAACAAGTCATTAAATAATTGCAAAGTATTTCCATTTTATTTTACAACTAATTGTTCATTGCAGTTTATAAAAAACATTTCATGTACATTATATTATGACAAAGGACCATGCTCAAGTTATTTCTGTAATAATAGATGGATTACAGTAGTCAGTACTGCAGGCATATAAAACACTTTTCTCTAAAATGTTACTAGGCTGGACCCATAAAACAATCGGCTGCAGTAGTAGCAAACAGCTATGAATGGAAGGATGAGTTGTTTGGCTGTGATTTCCTGGCTGCACCAGTTAGCTTGTTCAAACATGCTCCACTTCATGAAATGTGGGACAGCACATTTGAGGGAATGAAAGTGGAAGTAAAAAATACTGACATTGAGAATAGCAATGAAAAGATGAGTGACTATTTTTGGGTAGCTACAGTATTGAAAGTGAGTACATCTCCTTATTTTTATTATTGATCACTGACCCTGCATACAATTCTATGAGTTTTGGCAAACCAGTAGAATTGTGACAAAATATTCACATTTTGTGAATCATTTGTTGACAGAAATACGACTCCTATCTAAAGGATTGAGCTCCAATTACCAAAGAGAGTGAAAATGGAAAGACAAAAGGGGCCTCATTTGCCCTGGAGTCCTGCACAAAAAGCTCATACCGATAATCCTAGTATCTTAATTAATATTATTAATGTGAATGTTTTGTATGTTTAAATGTTTGTTACTTAATCACGCAAAAATGACTGAACAGATATGGATGAAATTTAGCACACAGGTAGTTTATAACCTGCATTAACAGGATACTTTTTATCCTGGTAGTACCTACCCATGGGAATTTTTTTCTGTCCTCCACATGGGCGAAGCCACGGGCTAAAGCTAGTATTAAATAATTTGTAATTGTTAGTGCCCAAGTCGTTTTTGTAACCATGTTTTTTTTTTACAAAATTCTTAGATAGTGTCCGGTTAGGAGCTGCAGAGTTAATGGAGTAACTGAATGCTCTGCTCGTCATGATTTTTGCTTGCTTGCTTTTTTAATGGTACCATTTTTCACCCATGTGTTATACTAGTCAGCAGTTACCAATTATTCATCTCAGCCTCGTTAGATCTAGGCATGAGTTACTCCTTTTTTTATTTTTATTTTTTTAGTGTGGTAAATCATCCAATGACTTCTCCCGCTCTGGATGGAGCGGAAGGTCGTTTTACTGACTAAAACCCACCTGTGTTTTCAGTTGCCTGTTGCTAAGGTACCGGTATCCCTTTCGGACTTTCCCGCAACCCTGACAGGAAGGCATGACTTACTCCTAATAGTATTATCACCACAGAGCTGGTATCCAGTGTGCTACATCAAACTTAGATAGATAGCATTCATGCTTTCATGCTTTACTAGCTGATGCTCGCGGCTTCGCCCGCGTGGATGTCGGTTATTATATACTTAAACCTTCCTCGAGAACCACTCTATCCATTGGTGAAAACAGCATGAAAATCGGTGCAGTCGTTTTTGAGTTTATCGCGAACAGACAGACGCGGCAGAGGACTTTGACTAACACCACACACTACACCAAAATTTAACAAAGCTCCTTTACAAATCCACATTCTATTTTTAAACTTAGCTTAGTATTCTATTTAAATAAAAGCTCTTATGTACAGGTGAAAGGTTATATGGGGCTGTTACGCTATGAAGGCTTCGGCAGCGATGATTCTAAAGACTTTTGGGTCAACCTTTGCTGCTCCGAAGTGCATCCTGTTGGATGGTGTGCTACTAGAGGCAAACCTCTTATACCTCCTCGTAGTATTGAAGATAAATATACAGACTGGAAAAGGTAAGTTAGTTATTATTACCATAATTTGAATTGTATAAAGAAATAAAGTAAATATATTTAAAAAAAAATTTAAACAACACATGCCCTAGAACCATAAATTCGAAGACATGTGACATCTACCAACTCGCACTGGACTCTCTTGGTAGATTACGGCCGACTGTCACCGAGAGGAGGCCTGTGCCCCAGCAGTGGGAACACTATAATGCAGGTAGGGTCATTTCACAGGTCAGAGATGCGATTGCACACTTTTTTATGATCCGATACAATATCGAATTTATTTACCACACAATATGGTACGCGCACTGCGCAGCACCGCGCATCTCAGCGTACGTTGACACCATACCTTTCGATAGTTCGATACCTTTTCGTGAAGAAAATAAGTTCGATAATTGTTAAAAAGTGCGCACAGCCGATCATCGCTTCACGTCGTCGTCTGAACTGACCCTAAGTGTTTTTCTCGGCGTTTTTTTTGCAAAATATTGTTCAGTGGTACGGAACCCTTTGTGTGTCAAGTTTTTCTCATTCATACAATTATATCATAATTCTGTGAATTTCAGATTCCTTGTGAAGCAGCTAACAGGCGCGAGAACACTACCCGCCAATTTCTACACTAAATTGAATGATAGTATTGTATCTAGGTTTTCTATTGGTTCCATTATGGAAGTTGTTGATAAAAATAGGATCTCACAAGTTAAGGTATATTATTTAAAAAAATATTCTTTGTTATTAATCTAATCATGTAAAGTACCGATCTCTGTGATCAAAGGCCTGTATTCTGTGACAATAGGGAATATGCATGTGATTCAAATGTGGGTCAAATATTTTTTTCTATAAACTATGTTACTTCAGAATTATGCCTCCATCAATATTTTTGAATAAAATTTCTTTTTGAGCGAGAAATTAATTTTTTAAAAGTCCCACAAAACTGTTGGTAATTCAAATACTTGAAAAGGCTAAGAGCGGATGTGACGTAACAATCCGGGATAACAATCAAAATGTCAATGTCAAGTCAATCAACAAGTGTCAAGTCAATGTCAAACGCTCATAGAAAAAGGAGTGTTTGACGTTGACTTGACAGTTGCTTGTCTGTTTTCACGGTCTGTGACGTCACCACACCAAGCGCGCCAAATGGAGGGCGTTTAAATAGCCCGGATCGGTTGGATATTTTTAAACATTTTTTTAACTACTTTAATTTGCTTTTTTGCCGTCGAATTTTTTTTTCACTATTATTTGACGATGTAAACTATCGAATAAAAATATTAAAAAAATACATGCATATTCCCTATTAATTCTTAATCACTTTTGAATTTATAATATTAGTATGGATTATATTCATTTTTTTAATAATAACGAATGCATGAGTAATCTGTAGCTGGAATACAGACCTGAATAGAACACTCCTGCTTGTAGAAGAAGCAGGCAGGAATGGAGACACGCTCACCTATGTAAGTCAATGTGTGTGCCTGCACAATAATACAATTAGTTCTTTTACATTCCAGGTAGCTACTGTGTGCGAAATTATAGGAAAACGTTTACACGTGAAATATTACGATAGTTCCCCAGAAGACAATGGATTCTGGTGCCACGAAGACTCGCCACTCATACATCCAGTCGGCTGGGCTTTTAGAATTGGACATCCTTTAGATGCACCTCAAAGTTACTGCCAAAGAGTGGCCGCCGGTCGGCTGATACCGAACGACAGTACACCTGACATGTTTTATAAATACCCAAGCAATGAGCCGCCATTGTTTGCGGAGGGGATGAAGCTTGAGGCTATTGATCCTCTGAACTTATCAGCTGTTTGTGCTGCTACAGTGATGCAGATATTGAATGAAGGGTACATGATGATCAGGATAGACTGTTATCCTGCTGACGCGTCAGGAGCCGACTGGTTTTGCTATCATCAGAGATCGCCGTGCATATTTCCCGTTGGTTTTGCTCTGGCAAATAATATTACTCTTGTGCCTCCCGCTGGGTAAGTCAACTTATTTTTTTTTTCAGCCTATAGCAGTCCACTGCTGGACATAGGCCTTTCCAATTGCATGCCATTCAGTTAGATTCTCGGCAACTCTCATCCAGTTGCTACTAGCCACCCTGCGAAGATCGTTGCTCCACCTAGCCTGAGGGCGGATTTTTATTTTACCAACCCCTAAAAAGCGAACATTTTCGCCGCCTATTTCGTGACTGGTGAAGCGAGTGAATGGTGTCACAGTTGCGTGTACTTTACTCTCCCTATACCTTCAGCATGACATAACGCGAATAGCGTATTAATAATATCATAGTTCTGATAAGTCAATGTCACTTCATGACAGTCAGACTTTTTGAAAAAAGAGTACATGAGATAAGAATATTACCGAAGGATGTCGTTTAGTCGTCTGGAAGACAGATATTCCACTAAACCAGAGGTTCCCAAACTTTTTTTTCTCATAGACCACTTTCAACATTTTCCGGGTTTCGGTGGAACTCCTGCTGCTATATTTCTACCATATTCCCAAAACTCGTCGGAAATATTTTTTCAAGAGCTTGATTTTTCAACAAAAAAAAAAGAAAGTAAATTGCAATATTATTTTTTCACGATATCCGTTAGATAGGATTGCATGAGAACCGTAGCTTTATTACCTGCCTACAATGATAGGTAAAGCTAAGCCAACATTTTTGTTCTTTATATCGAAACCAGCTCGCGTAGCATGACCACAGACCGGTTTTGTCGACGGAAAAATAGACAAAATGACAGATTGTGATTGTTGATCTGTCATTTTGTCTATTCTGCTGCGACAAAACGGTGGTCATGCTACGCATACAGATAATTTTTTACAAATTAAATTTTTACAACTTGTGAACCACATATTTTTTTCATGCTAACGTAGACCCCCGTCGTCTCCCGTGGACCCCTGGGGGTCAACCTGGACCACTGGGAATCACCGCGCTAAACCACTTTTCTGTTTTCAGAATAACTATGGAGGAGTTCAGTTGGGAGCATTACTTGACAGTATGCGGTGGACAGGCGGCCGATCGATCGCTGTTCGCGGCTCGAGGTCACGTGGTATCACACGGTTTTGTCGCTGGCATGCGACTCGAGTGCGCTGATCTTATGGATCCGCGACTAGTCTGTGTCGCTACTGTCGCTAGAGTAGTCGCTGATCTACTTAAGGTTTGTTTTTCTTTATGTTATTGGATAGCAAGCAAGTCAAGCCGACGATGACGGCTAATTTAATAGTGAATGGTGGATGAATGGAATTTTCAATTTTATTGTCATAAAATTAAAGTAAATTTCTATTCGTCGCATAAAAATCCCTTGCCGTGCCGTGCCGCCAATGTGTGCCTAAGTGCAGGGTCGGACTGACCATATAGTCGAGGTGGCGTTTGCCAGCCGGGCCCTAGCTTGCACGGGCCCCCCGTGGCAGAAGCGGCGAAAGGCGTGGGCGATGTGGGCGACCGCCTACGACCTCGCTGTCCGAGGGGTCTCGCACCACGACGGTTTATGCATTACTTAAAAACCGTGAACTCGACGAAAAAAGTTTACTCTTCAAAAAAACGATAAATATATTGACATGTTTTTATTTTGTTTAGCAACATTTGCTAGCGTTGCGTTGCTATCGTGGGGAATCCCCGCCGGCTAGAACTGGGAATTTCCCATTCTGTTTGTTTACATTACCTTCAACGGCTAGGTAGTCAAAGTATCGGGTGCGGGACCCCCGACTCTGAGAGGCCCCCAAATCTTGAGAAATAGGTACTTTTTAATCAAGCATCATCCCAAACAAGGCCAAAATATGTTTACTAAGTTAAAGGCAGTATTTGTTGGGGGCCCCTTAATATAAACGTAGAGTACAAAAAATTCGAGCTCGCTTCGCTCGCTCTTGCATCCTACATTCTCTTTTTCTCAGACTTTTCTGTAATAGTAGACAAAGTAACTCCTATTTATGTATGAATATATTGTCAAAGAAAACCTTACCTATCAGGGGCCGGGTCCTAAAATTTTCGAGCTCACTTCGCTCGCTCATTCATACGTTCCCAAACTATTCTGTATGGGTCAACAAAGTAATTGCTATTTTTATATAAATGTTCAAATCAACAATCAGTCCAGATTGCAAAAATTTTTCGAGCTCGCTTCGCTCGCTCTAGCATCATGTATTGGTTTACCGCTTCAACTTTTTCGTTTAAGTCAAATAATCAAAAGAAAACTTAACCTGTTTGAGGTAGTGTGCCTAAGATTTCTTAACTGTTTTTTAATTTTATTTGTCTTCTTGCTCCACCAAAGGGCCTCGCGAAATGTACCTCGCCCACACAAAATTCAGATATTGCGCCGCCACTGCCCCGTGGAGCTGGCGGTAGGTAGGAAGTAGATAGTAAACATACGTTTATATTTTTTAATAACACATTTATCGTGATCGCCTTACTAACAGCAAAAAAAGGGGAAAATAATGTTGAACTTCATCTAAAGTGGGTGATAGACGTGCGTCGTGGTCTTTAAGTTCGCGAACTTACTCGGCTCGCAGCCGGTGAATCGATGACACACGTGAAGGTTGCTCAAAATTGACAGACGGGTGAGTAACCTCGTCGAGCCATAAGTACGCGTACTTGCTCGCACGTCTATCACCCCTTTAAAGGTATCATTATTTTCCGATAGTGTCCCATCTATCAGTATCCCGACCCGGGCCCCGGGCTTGCGGGGAGCCACCCGGGCCCTTCCAGCCCAGTCCGACCCTGCCTAAGTGTCTAACATTAAAATCGGCCTATAGAGAATACCAAAAGTGAAACTTTTAAAATACTAATGATAAATCAAGTTACCTGTCCTGGTAGCAGCTTGTTCAAATGCACGTAGCGTGCGCATGAAATGCACAGTATATTATGAAAAATTGTTACAAAGTGTGTTGCATTGCATGGTACATTGCAAATTCTTTCATTTCATGTACAAATAGTTAAGTACAATAAAATTAATTATAGAAATGTACTATAATTAATTTTATTGTACTTAACTATTTATTCTCACTACCTAATTGCTTTATCAAGGTCCACTTCGACGGTTGGGGCATGGAGTACGACCAATGGCTGTGGGCGCACAGTACGGACGTGTACCCAGTGGGCTGGTGTCGCGCGGTGGGCCACCGGCTCGAGGGCCCGCTACAGCCGCCGCCGCGCCCGCCGCGCAAGCTGCCTCCCAAGCAGCCCAGACGACGACGAAAACAAGGTACTAATTAATCTGCCTAGCCTTTTCCCAACTATGTTGGGGTCGGCCTCCAGTGTAACCGGAAGCAGCTGAATACCAGTATTTTACATGGAACAACTGCCTATCTGACCTCCAAAACCCAGTAACTGGGTAATGCGATACCCTTGGACTAGTTGTCAGACTTTCGGTCTTCTGACGACCCGTAACGACTGTCAAAGATCCACGAATGACAGCCGGGGCCAATAGGGAATATGCATGTGATTCAAATACGGGTCAAATATTTTTTTTTTATAAACTGTATTACTTCAGAAATATGCCTCCATCAATATTTTTGAATAAAATTTCAATGTCAATGTCAAGTCGACCAACAAGTGTCAAGTCAACGTCAAACGCTCCTACAAAAAGGAGCGTTTGACGTTGACCTGACAGTTGCTTGTCTGTTTTCACGGTCTGTGACTTCACCACACCAAGCGCGCCAAATGGAGGGCGTTTAAATAGCCTGGACCGGTTGGATATTAAAAAAAAAATATTTAAGTACTTTAAATTGCTTTTTTGCCGTCGAATTTTTTTAAACTATTATTTGACGATGTAAACTATCGAATAAAAATATTTAAAAAAATTCATGCATTTTCCCTATTGCTTAACGTGCTTTCCGAGATACGGAGTAGTCTCGGCATGTAAAGATGGTCACCGATCCAGCTTAGCTGATGGGGTAGCTTAACCTGATGGACCCGTGCGGCTTATTACTTAGCCACGAGCTCCTCCAATACTGTTCTTAACTGTCGCTGAAAAGTAACATAACATTGTGGTGCCAACATATCTTTTCTAGTCATATAAGAAGTAACATAATTTACGTCTTACACTTTCAGGTATAAAAGTCCCACAACCGCCAAACACGGCAGAGGATAGCTCACAGAACTCAGACATGGGTGATACCAAGAGCCTATCCCCCCCTACAAGCGTGTCTGAAGTATCGGCAGATGTCCCATGTCTGCCTGAAACTGACTCCAACCCAGCGAAGATGGACGTCGATACAGAGTCTAAGGATAGCACTGAGCCTTCTGAAGAAAGGCTTGCTGATATGAAGCCAGAGAGCCCGGTAAGTTCAGTTCTTATGTATATTCAAAAGTATGTGATGAAAATATAAAACCGTGTTCTGGGCGGAGACTAGTTGAAACCTTCTAAATATAGATGACTAGCTGCGCCCCGGCCCCGGATTCACCCGCGTAAGTCTCGATCCCGGGGGAATATCGGGCTAAAAAGTATCCTATGTGTTAATCCAGGTTATAAAATATCTGTTTGCCAAATTTCATCCAAACCCATTCGGTAGTTATCACGTGAAAGAGTAACAAACATCCATACTTACAAACTTTCGCGTTTATAATGTTAGTTAGATGTGTCACTTATTTCATTTAGTGAATGAGTGCATAAGAATTTATTGTAATGTTTACATTTTATTTATTTCAGAATACACCTACAGACATATCTCGGAATACACCAACTGATATATCTCAGAACACACATGATCACACTGACATATCTCAAGATTCAAGTCAGAACATACCGCAGCTGTCCCCAGTAGCTTCCATTGAGGATTCAGACCCGGACAAGGTGATACCTAGACTAGTCAATACTTCAGTACCCCTAGATGTCTTGAACTCTGTTGATCCTGAGAACTGGACCACAGCAGACGTTGCCAGGTTCCTCACTGTGAACGACTGCCAACCCTATTGTGTTAACTTCACAAACATCACCGGCCATATGATGCTACAGCTGACAAAAGACGAAATCATCGAACTATTAGAAATGAAAGTAGGTCCTTCATTAAAAATTTTCGACCTGATACAACAATTAAAATGTAAAATAAAACAACCTCAATGCAGATTGCTAAGTAGTTTTAAGTAATGTTTATTTGAATAAGCTCCCTAAGTTCTCGTTTGTAAGACTTTTGGCCTGTTGGGAACAGATCAACGTTATTGCATATTTGGCACTGAAAAAATCATCGAATAAAACATGCGGGGCAGTCTTTCGAGACTGCCGATAGAAGTGAAAACTAGGCAACAATGCGTAACCTCAAGGTAATTCTAACGGTGGACGGTAGATGGCGCTAAAAAAAACAAATCAACAAATCACTCTAAGCGCGACGATGACGCGAGTTCCATGATTTTTGTTAACCCAAAAAGTGCTCAACGCGCCTAAAGAAGTTTGCACTTCATAAAACTTTGGAGCCATAACCAAAAAATTTATCTAAATTGATTGATCAAGAGTAGTGCGCAACCAGCGGCCAATGAAATCGTGAACTATACAAACGTGTAACGACGTAGCATTGTAAACATTTGAATATAAATTAAATTAAATATTAAACATATTCTACTCCCGCCTATATTTTGGTATCGCATAATAGCCGATGTTGTTTATTATTATTGTTTATGAATAAACATATTTTGGCCAGTCACTAATGTTCGATATCAGATTTGTATGTAAGGTAGTGTATGTCTTTTATATTCGCCATTATTTTAGTTTTCATATTTATTGATTTTCATTCAAAGTGTGAATGGCTTTTAAATTTTACCGTACCACAGAATAGTACAGAAGGCGCACTCCGTATTTAGCGTATGAAGCTATAAGTACACGGCGGGCTCGTCTTGTCGGGCCAATTTAGTGAGCGTAACTTAGTCAAAAGATACAAGAGTTACGCGATGGAAAGAAAGGCAACTTTTAAGCCGCGTACAGATATCGCGAGGCGTGCCTTGCGAATGGTTTGTCTCGCATGCCTCGGGCTGGGTGGACGTGTGTGTTCACAGTGAGCATTCGCGTCATACGATCGTTGCGAACACCGCCTCAGTGCGAGCCGTGCGCTCCGTGTGGACGAACGGGTGTTATTTGCGTTGCGCGCTGACGAACACCGTGGGTGGTTGTTTGCGTGCTAACGACACACGCGACCATTCGCGACACACGCCTCGCGATGTCTGTACGCGGCTTTAGGTGAATATAACTGTAGGTAATTAGCGCTGTCCGACCTGAATTTCACTTTATTGTGTCGTAGCAAAAGTCGCTTTTTATTTTAATGATTTTGCAGAGTGAACCATCTGTATTAACCTGTGACCGTACCGATGTAGTTTTACTCTTCTAGATTAGTAATTCTCTTATCTTAGCACGCGGGTGAGATTTTTATTGTTCCACAAGTACCTAATGAATAATCAGAACAGATTTATGAATTAAACTATGAATTTAATACATTTGTTCCTTTTGGATCAAGCACTATTTATGTATATTGTTTAACTTATTTGTGAATGGGCAAACTTGAATGTTTTATGCATTTTTATTTGAAAGTTATTCATTTATTTTAGTATTTTGGTGTAGATAAACCGCCTTCAGAAGGATTGTGGTTTGAACGGGCCTATGATACCGGTATATTACCTCCCTATGTTATGAAATGAAATAAAAATATCTTCGTGTATGATCTCAGTACTTATTTCACAATTAATATTATTAAAAAAATAAAATAGCAATGTCTTCTTTGTGTCCCGAGACAAGTGAATTTGACACCTTGAGAGTTTTTAATTGAATTGTTTTTTTTTTCTGAGTGAATTAAGATGTGGCATGTATTTGATGTAACTTTTACGAACTTCTCCTAAATATTACAATGTTACTGAATATTTTTATGGGAGTGATTAGATATGTGATGTTTACATTACATATTTGTGAATATCATAAAAGCTATTTCTTCGAACTGCAACTAAAGCAATATTGACGTAGACATCCATAAAATATTTTTAATCTCATCATTTACTTATTTACAATGACAAAATTGGTGATATTATAACGATATAATTTATTTGATGTGTAGGTAAATCGGTATTTTGTATCAACACATTTAAAATCATGAATCTTGTATGAATATGATATGAAAACGTTGTCTAAAATTCCGTTAATCATGCCAAAATTATACAATACAATTGTAATGGGAGGAAGATTATTGTAAATATAGGAATTATGGTGTATTATTCATTTTAATGTATCATTGTGGAATTATTGTACTAATTTTAAATATGACCAAACGGAATTTTAAGCTTAGACAAAAAGTATATTCAGTGATAAATACATTGCCTTTTTAGAGACTTACATAAGAATTTATATCATCTAGTACCATCAGCATAGTATGTGTAATAGTTTTGAATGTTCTGGTATTAAAAGCGAAACTATACATAATTCAGTTTTTTATTTATTTAAACTTTTATCACAATGACATCATTATTTTACAGGTTTAGTTACAACCTTCATCCACACTCTTATGGCTTGCAGCTTCAGTTTCGGCCCGAAAATTAAATAAGTACCCTGATCATCTTAAAGAATTAATTAAGCATCAGGGTTCAATATAGCTTTAAATGCTGTTAAATACCTATCACATACATTCTGTGTATTATCAGCATTTCACCAGTAAACGTCTTTATTAGTGCTCAAATCTTGCAGAATTTGATTTGTTATTAATCTAAAACAATCACAAATAATAATTAAGTCAAAAATCCATAAAATCACTTGAAGAATATTGATTTTTTGTGGTTTTTTAATGCATCGTCTTACATACCGTATAGTTTGCATTTGCACTGTTGATGCATAAAGTGAGCAACACAAAATGTTTCCAGATCGCTGTGCGTGACATTTGTGGTATTCTGAACACCAGTAGGTCTCGCACATGTTCACAATGTCCTCGTTCATTCCTTGAATTAAAATAAAAGTGAGAAATACGAGCGAAAATCTTTGAATTAGAGTTAAAAGTTTCGAAGGCAGACCTAGCGAAGCGCGTTTGTTACTCCCAAACGAATGTCAACATTACTTCCTTTAAAATATAGTCGAAAATAAAATAACCTGACTGAAACCTGAGACGCACGCGACCTCTGTTTCGTTTGATGGTATTTAGGGTTAAAGTTTATTTATTTTGTGCTTTATTTCAACTGTAGCAAGGTCGATATTTGTTTCTTCAGGTCTGCGTCACCGTAACAGCCCTAGGTCCTGCAAAAGGAAAACATGCTAAAAGTACCTTTATGATTTCCATCCTTGAGTTTTAATTCCGGTGCCAGATCTCTCGCCGAGGTAACGTAAAACGTCCGTAAAATGTCCATTCTGTGTGCCCCCGACATCCCTCGACCCTTTTGATTAGATATGTGCAAATGGCGCGAGAATACACATCGTCGCTTATTTATGTGTATTACGAGTACCCTGCAATAAGAACCGATTAGTTAGTGTAGGTAAATGCCCTCCAACTGCCATGGAACTGACACTTGATATACTTAGTAATCACCCTATGGAATTAGTATGTACTATGTATCATGCACAGCCCAGACTGCCTCAGTCCACCCAAATTCCATAAAACAGTCTCCCAGAAGTGTTTTTAAATGGTAAGAATAAGTGGCGATGGCGCTACAAACTCCCCAGTAACACGTCTGTCTGACTTATCCAATTCTGCCTCTCTTTAGAAAAAAGCTGGTATGAAATGAATATTATTCTAGGCATATGAATTAAATAATAGTAAGAGGAGACCTACTTACCCTAAGACACATGGCTCAAATGTCAAGCTCATGGGAAAATTTCGAGGGTGTGCAAGCTTAGCTTCTTTTATAATCGATGCATAGCCTTCCCAGCATTGTAGAACTATTTCATCTATCTGCGATAAAGCAGGGGTCGCTCCACATACTACTAAAATGTAAACATCTGCCAGAAGTTTGCATGTCACTGCTCTGAAGGCAACCTGAAAAGTACTGTAAATGAAAAACTTGACTAGACTGACTGACTGACTTGATTACGTTTAAAGGCCAACGCAGACCAGGACGGGATGGCAAAGGATTTTGCCGTCAGTCAGCGCACACTAGCCGCTTAGATACCGCGGCAGTCCAGCGCCTTGCCACGGCGCGCGCGCCTCGCGGTATGTCACAACCAGCGCCGGCGTCCTCGGCATGCCGTTGCCTACTGTACTACGCCACGGCAACCGTTGTGCAGCAGTCCATCGCTCAGCCACTGCGCCAACCGTGTCGCTTGGGATATTAAGATACGGTACTAACATTAGGGCTCATCTGTGGTAAATACACAGGTGTATCTCTCAGTGGTGCACCATCTTGAGCTGCAGCAAGCAGCAGCATCAAACGGGCCTCTCGTGGATCCAGCTCGCAGAAGTCTGAACTAGTAGCCACCAAGTGTCCGTGAATAATAAGACATGCCCATCTGCCTGTCACACTTTCTGCATAGTTGTCGAGAGCTTGCTGAAATTAATTAGTTATGGATATTTTATATTTTTTTTAAATCATACATGAATTTGTGTAAATCTAATGAGTGAGTCCGTCTTTGGCTGGCTACAAATAAACAACATGCTATAGCTATTTACAAAGCAATAAAAATAAAAATTGCAGCAGTGGAGGCCCAGTGGTAACAGCCACGACTTACGAGTTGTAGGTCGTAGGTTCGAACACTGACAGGCGCTTTACTTTGTGTAAATAATTTAATCACCACTGCTCTCACAACGGTGAAGGAAAACATCGTGAGGAAACCGGCATGTCTTAGAACCAAAAATTCGAAGACATGTGACATATACCAACCCGCACTGGGCCCGCATGGTGGATTACCCCACTCCCTCTCATAGAGAGGAGGCGTGTATCCCAGCAGTGGGAACATTATAGGCTGATTATGTTATGTTATTTTACAAATAAACATTAGAATAGTAGGGTCATACCTGTAATTGTTGTGCCTGTGGGCACAAAATACTTTGTATCAAATCCAATACCAATGTTGGAAGGGGACTGGACAATGTGTTAGGATCCAAAGACTCTAGCAAGTAATCCAGGATGGGATAACATTGTCTCAAATCTCTTTTAATTTGGTCAATATTCTTAAAATTGTCCAGCTCTTTCTTTCCGATGCAGAAAACCATGGCATCATGGACGCAAGATAGGAGAAGTTCTAGATCACATTCCAGTCCTCCTGTTGCTATGCCGATCAATGTTACACTGAAAAATTAAAATTGTTACTGCTGAAAACTTGAGAAGTTTTGAGTTTTAAAAATCTTTAGTAAGTATCATAAAGCGATAATAAATCTGTGTAGCATAAATAACAATTTTTGGGAGCTGAACGATTTTGAAATGTGAAAATCAACCAAGCTGTTTGCCATTAAAACCTGTTGAGAATGAAAACATTGACATACCTTTTACAATATTCTTTCCAAAGAATAGCTCCATTATCAACTTGAGTGTCTATCATGGATAAATTGTGGCATTTACTGAACATATTGATGCCATGGAGAGAGGCTATGGTGGAGAATTGTACCTAAATGAAGTATGGGGTAGTTTGTTAGTCAGTCTGTGCCAGGAAGTATTTTTGAAGAAATACTATGCTATATTTTTTTTTTTTTTTTTATTAAATATAATAATAATAATAATTTAATTGATTTATAACATAATGATATCAATTTTTTTTTTTCTCTCCTGGGTATATTTAATTTAATTTATCTGAATGTTCTTCATGTTTACTTACACTTTCATTATTACCGCGTTTTCTTGAAAATATGGGAACACCACTTTCAGTGGCTACAGCAATTACGACAACAGACATTTCAATTAGAAATACTCTGAAGTTTTACAAAGTTGCGAAAAGTTTTTCGAAGTTTTTAAGTGAAGTTTAATGACCCTTCAGAATCCTCAGATGACATTGACATTGACCGCCAAGTGTTGCCAGTACCGATGCAAAAAAACTCCACTCACACACACTCACGGATTATTTGGGTTTCTGTGATAATTTCATTCTATAGGTAAAAACTTTACAAGTGTAACTTCATTCTAAAGATAAAAACTTTACAAGTGTGCGGGTTACCAGACCAATTTATTAAAAGTAAAAAAAAAAACAAAAAAGGGTATAAATAACACAGGTCAAGTATTTAAAATTGTTCTTATAATAATACTAAATGTAAATGTATAATATTATGAAAACAGGCACAGTGAACACCACATTATTACTTAAGCACTTACTATGTTATATTCATTTATAAAAATTAAGTACATCAAAAATAGATTATAGTAGGTATCTACTTAGAGCTTGAGTACACGGCGCGGCGGCGGCAGCACGGTGGATGGGGCGGCGTTAAGTACTTACTTTTTATTTATTATAGGTATCGCTATCGTTGTATAATTTATTTATGAATGAGGTATTCCCGTGCTTAAAATCTAGTGGAGTAGGTAAGATCTAGTTGTACTTATTATTTAATATTCGTAAGTTTTTCTCTAATATTCAAATAACTTATTAATGGATAGAATAACCATTAAAATGGAAGGTACATAAGTACCTAGATAGATTACGATTGTCATATTTGAGTAGACTGTTGATTTTCTGGATCTGGAATTTGTATCTCGGTAGCTGTAATGAAACGAAACAACAATTTAGGACCAATACCTTAAAAACATGTACATTTTTTATAGATCATATTTGTTACTTACAGTCATCTTTAGTGAGCAATTTAGGGCCAGCAAGAGCAATGAGTAACGCTCCTAGAGGTGCCGATATCATTACACTTAATACACTGACAGCTAAGATTACTTTGGCATAGTATTCTTCATCTTCTTTAGCAGCACCTGATGTTTGTCCATTATTAACTAAGTCCAAAGCAGCTGGACCTAGAGCTGCCTGGAATTATAAGTGTATAAATGTAGATTTTATCGAATAGGCAAAAACATTTAAAGGCCATTTCTTTACAATTCGTACCGTATTCGTTTTTTAGGGTGGGTACTAATAGATATTGATATGCATTAAAAAAGGTCTGTATACCTGAACAGTAGCTTTCGCTGTCCACGTGAGACCGATGAATATTTTTTCCTTACTATTGAGACCACAGCCAAAGCTGACAAAATATGTAGAGACACCACGTATTACTAGACAGGACACGAGGCAAATAGTAGCCATTTTTATAACTTGTGGATCTAAGGCACTAATCTGTTGACAAAAAAAAAATATATTAAAAAGCTCAAGCAAGACCCATAATAAAATTTGTTTATAGGCATTACTAACCGTAACTTGAGCTCCAGTGAATGCAAATAATATGGGCTCGAAAAATATCCACATGATTCTAAAAATATTACTGACTGGATTTTTATTTACAGGCCAGCCCTGTTTCTCCCAAAAGTATGCCGCTACGAATCCTGACGATACAATTGCCAGGGGACCTAAAAGTAGTATTTATAATAGAGAGGTGACTTTTATTTAAGTTTCAAAATTCAAAGAGCTTAAAGACCAAGCTTTAAGAATATTTACCTGCACCACTCCATCCAATCATGCTCGATATAAAATAAGAAAAAAGGCCTCCTAGCAAGAGAGCTAAGAATCTTAATGGCACTACGTAAGTGTCTCCTTTTTCGGGAATAACTGACGTCATTGCTCCCCAAAGTGATCCGAGGGCTACACCAGCAATAATGGATAATGGTCCCTGAAAGTCAAATATGTACATAATCAAAACCTTTACTTGATTTTGATATTTGTATGTTTGCGGGTTGCTTACCAATGAATGAGAATGAAATACCATAAAAACCAGCGTTGAATTAGAACATAGAAATATAGAACTCCAGAAGAAAAGGAGGAAACAAATGAATGACCTTACCTTAATTATATTAAAAGTGGCAGATCCTGTTGAGAACATAGCGTTTAGAATAATGGCGAAGATAGCAACGCTTATGGAGTCATCCACTGCAGCTGCCGCAACGACAATTGTTGGGATACCCTTGGAAACACCATAACCAACGTCACGTAATCTGAACAGACATGGGACTACCACGGCTGGTGACACTGAAGCTATCATTGAACCTAGAAGGAAGCCTGAAACAAAGTGATGAGAATTAGAGACTGTTGTGTAATCAAATGTATGCGAATTTGAATTTATATGGTGAAGGGCTTATCTAGGAAGAAATAAACTTGTCTACCCAAAGGACCAAAAGAGTGCCTACACTAGAGGTATAAATAAAAAAAGTTACCTACTAACCCCATATCCAAGGTAACTGCAAGAGGTAATGTGTGCTGATGGATATTGCAACGCATTCTACCAACCATGGCAAGAGACCTAGTTGCAACACGGCAGCGTAGTGTTTCCTTAAAACGGCTGCATCCAGACCAAGACCAGCTCTGGTTAGGATAATGACCAACGCAATTTTCCTGAAAAGTTTGATAAACATGAAAAATTACGATAAGAATCAATTGTGAGCCAACAAAGATCGCCAAAGAGTGAACAAAAAGGAACATTTACCTCAAATCCTGATTCAACTTTCTATAAGAATCCGTCATATGCACCAGCTGAAGATTTTGGAAGGCTATACCAGTCAGCAGCATGCCTATAAGCGCTGGCAGTGTTGTGATTTTCAGCCATATCCAGCCTATTAAATACGCGGAGATGACTAGCAGTGACATACTAAGTAGCTCGCCATTTAATCCTATCGGTTCACCGAGCTCTGCATAAAGGATACCCCATGTGAGAAGGACTGAAACCAGAACAAAATCGTATTGTTCCAAATAGTATTTGGTATTATAGAAGGTGTCAGGTGAAGGTGTGCATTTCATTGATTGTCAAGATATTATTTGCGAATTTTACCGTCGACTCGTGATCGTAGTCACAGGTTAGGTACTTTGTCAGGTGTTTTCAGTAGAATACACAATAATTTTAATGTGAAGGTATAATGTTGACAATAGGTGTGAGTGACTTAGATCAACATAACTGTATTATATTAGGTATGGTAAGGTCACAGCAGCCTCCTGCACTGGCACTGTCCGCATTATAATAGCTGTACTGTAGGTATAGGTATTATTCTATTTTTCAACAAAATGAGTTTTTCTTTTAGTGTTTTGACTGAACCTGTCGTAATATTGATCATGTAAACAGAGATAAACTAGATTTCGTGGATAAGAAGAACAGTAGGTATCTAATCTCTCGTTATTAATAAGTATGTTTAATTACCTAATTTTCGTTACATGGAAAATAAACTACGTGAACTGTAGAAAACAAAACTTACAGAACATTATAATGGCGATTTGTTGTGTTGATTGTCTGTAGGTTGAAAAGAAAGGAAAGGGAAAAACTTTTGACCACCATGACGGTTGCCATGATGGTGTTGAGTCTTCTTGATGACATCGCAAGCACAATTTTTCCCACCATCTGCAATTTTAATAGTTAAAAATAAAATAAAATACACACCTTTAAAATAATTGAATGGGTACTAGAGTAAATACAATGTATTCACTTACCTATTATGACTTTTTCGATTTTTACCATTGTCATCTGTAAATAATATCAAAACAATTACATAATGTTCCGGATGCGTGTATGCATAGCGTATCTTAATCAAAATCGTGCAAATAGACAGAAAGACAGGCAAACAGATAAATCTAGAAAACGATAAAAAGATTGTCAGCAAGAAAACAAATAAGACAATGAACAAACACAGAGTAGTAAACAAATGGAGACCTATGTGTAACTGAAAACGTAACGAAGGAAAGCGGTATTAAATTTATTTTTTGCAGAAAATAATCATAACGAAAATAATGAATGCGATGGTTTGTTCGTGTGTGTGTGTCTGTAACGCACTCAATTTCTTTACTACTTGTATCTAAGCGAGGCTTGCAATAAAGTCCCAAAGTACAGCTTACAACAAAGATTTGTTTACCTACGAACGTATATACCCGAACACCTATAAACAGTAAACACATTAATGAATGAGACATGTATAGGTACGAAACACATAGTTAGATAATACACAAAAAATAAATAAAGTGTTCGTCTGACCTGGAGTTTCATGATTTTGTTCCATATCTAAGTCTATGTAACCAAGCCGTTTAGCTGAAAACATTGCGACGGAAATAATTATATTAAAAACACTTGAAAATTAATTTACCTATTACACGTGTCTAACGCGTATCACAAGATGACAACATTAATTTATTATGAAATAGTTCCTATAGATAGATAATAATACGATAAGACTATCTTATGTAATTACATAGTTTGTTATAGGTGCATAGAATGCATGTATAAGAAGTTATACCTACCTGACAACACAATTTTAAAGTGCAACTGTACGTAAATACTGAAGATCATTATCTAGTAATGTAAGATTGTTACGAAATAATGTAACATTTATCTACCTATTCATTTGGTCCTCCGATCAATTATTTCAAGTTCTCACCTACTTATTGAACTCTTGAGTTTGTAGGTATAGATGACTGAATTTATAGTCTAGGCAGAAAAAATTCACCTTAAAAATTTAGCTTTGTTAACGTTGTCTTTCTATATATTATTTCGACATATTCGATCGACCGTTATCATTTACGGCTCCGACTGTACGTACCTA
Source organism: Lithophane semibrunnea (assembly GCA_947363905.1). NCBI lineage: Eukaryota > Metazoa > Arthropoda > Insecta > Lepidoptera > Noctuidae > Lithophane > Lithophane semibrunnea. Next base: position 7,699,979 of record OX376185.1, read on the forward strand.
TACCGCGACCACCATCGGCCACTCTTCTACTGCTTAACCAACGTTCTATCAGAATACGTTTGGAGTTTAAAAAAATATTCGCATTTATTTCGTAGCCTACTGCTACGAAATAAATGCGAATATTTTTTTAAACCATTTTTTTTATAACCATTTCGTAAGCCTAAGAAATCAGGAATATGAATCATTGTGAGTTCAAAATCCTACGTCAATACTATGAATGAGTTATTGGCTAATTTTTATTGATGTTGCTTGTTATGGTTCTTCGCAGCTTGTTAGATAAAGACACAGATTTACTGTATGTCTGTCTACTACAGTTTTTAGGTGTCACATCTCAAGGTAAGATTGATAAGACATTGTAATTTGGAAAGAAGAAGATGTTTTGACTTTATATCTACACCTGTGGCACGAGTTCTGTAAAGGTACCTAGTAGGATATTTTTTTTTTATAGCATAGCATCATGCCATCAATATTCAGAATTTTATAAACCACTTTACTCAGCTTTCGTAGATTATTCGAAGGTCTTCGACCACCGTATCAAACACTCCAAAATATTCAAATGTTTAGAAAACCCAGAACTGGAACAATAGTGGATATTTAGGCCTCTTATGAAATGAAATACAATTGTATATTCTGTAAATTGGATATTGGTATCACTTCAAATAAGTAATATACCACAACAGCAACGCAGACATCAAACTTCATTCTACAGGACCTTCGTTTAGGATACAAAAGGGTGGGTGACCCGCTCTCTCCGAAATTATGAACCATTTAGACGGGGCCAATCCTCGACACAATCCACTACATAGGTACTTCTACTACATAGGTACAAAATAGTACCTATCTAAGCTGCAAGACAGCAGCTTACAATCAGCAATTGTCAAAAAACAACAAAAATATTTTTATAACTTACCACTTGTAAACAATTGCCAAATAATTTCATCTAAACAATAAAGTTTAACAATATGAACAAATTCGAATTATATTTTAAATGTAGTTTTCTGAGTGAAAAACTAAATATTACACCGATTTATGAATTACAAACGGAATATACGAAATTCTAAAATACTGCAAAAATTATAATCTGCTCGGTTTCACTTTTGTTTTACAACTAGTGTCCAGTTGTTAACTTGTATAACATTTACGCGGGAGAAGGCCGCCTAAAGTCAAAAGTCAACAAGATAAACGAAATAACTGAAAACATGTGGTTCCTATCGCATGTGATAAGTTTATTTGCTCTGGCAACACTAGAAAATGTAAGTACAACACCAAACCAAACAGTCCAAACACACAAGATATCCGAGTATTCCGATTCAGACAGAATACCTAATAAAGTATTTTTATTTATTGAATTACAGTACCTACCGAGTTATGAAAGTTATTAGTAACTAAATCATCTGGCGGCAGATACATATAAAAAAAAACACTGGTAAACTCCGTGAACTACTTTAGGGAAGTCAGTGAACTACTTACTTACATAACTCTTGATGAACTTTAATCCGAGATATTATTACCCATTTTGCACACGAATCCTGATTGTGTTTCCTTAAAGATAAGGTATTTTGTAAATTTTTGAGCATCTGCATCTGGCAAACAAACAGCTGTTTTGACAGCTTTCTACTTTGTTGTTTGTTTATTTTTGCGGAGGTGTTGTTATTCGTAATTTCATACAGTTTTATTCACAAGGAAACGTTCTAGCATTTCCTGAAGGTTTAAGTTAAACCTACGGCCCTAAAAAAATCATGTTTACGTAAATATAACCTAACCTCAAAATGTGTTTGTTTTGTCTGCCTGATAGAATGAATTATGTACAAGTTAGAAAAAATGATATTTTGTTGGATATAATGTAAGTAAATACTTACCAAATTAAGGCCCTGCGATGAGCAGTTTACGCAAGTTACTCCATCTATTTAGTTTTGTTTACCACAACAAAATTGCGATAGGTACGCAAGTAAAGTTCTTTTCCAACTAAAAGTACGATTTGAAGTGACTTGTTAATATAATGTATGGGCATAAAATAAAAGTTAATTATGTATTTTAAATAATGTTAATTAGCATTATTTTATTCTATGTAATTAATAAGACAGGCACATGAGCATGACGAAAGTGACCAATGGGCAAAGGCATTGAATTAGTTTCACAAGATGTCGTTAGATGTCACTAACTTAAATATTAAAAATCTTGGTTTTATTTCGAAAAGAGCTGGCTTTCTTGATCGACGGAAGAGAGAGGTAAATAATATAAAATTAATTTCCAATTATCGATTGGTCATTGTGTCATAGGACGTAGGACTATTGAGTCAAGAGTATTACTATTACCTAGGTAAATAATAATTGTGAATACACCGCATTGTTTCAATATTTACCATTTACCAATGAGCTTATCTCTAAATTTTGTTTGGTTTTCAGAGTCTAATAGAGATTATGATGTTATTGTTAACTTTATCTCTGTATTTTAACAAGGATTAATTAAGTTTGTGAGATAAAGTTGCACAATGCTTTAAAAAAGTAGGCCTTATTAACATATAAAAAAAACATATCATGAAAAATATTGGTTTTTGTTTTCTGTAGGATTTATAGGTAGAAAACTAGAACCAATATATTTCATATTTTTTTTAGTAGGTAGGTTATGTAGGTATGTACCTACCTACAGAACATAAAAATATCTCCATACAATAATCAAGGGAAGCTAGTTGTCCATTTCAAAACGTAGATCTCTATGGAGAAGGACGGGCGAGAAACTCCAAGGACACTCTTTCAAATCCATATTACTTAATACAAAGTAGGTAGGTACCTACTAGGGTACAACACTGTACCACACCTGGGCAAAGGCCTCCCCTAAATTCTTCCAGCTAGTCTTAGTCTGCGCCAACTCAAACCAGTCCTCATGGTGAGCGTCCAGGCCCAGTCCTAAGGTCTCACCACATGTTCAGGGTCGCCCCCGCGTCCATCTTCAGGCACCCATTTCACCCATTCCGACAAGATAATTTTTGATTGCCTTAATTCAACGTAGAATATAATATTTAGTCGTGGATTTTTTCTGCAAAAAGGGTTACAGCAGGGTACAGAATACAGCACGAACGAGAGAAACCTTATTCAGTGTGCTGATCTGAAGGTGCAAAACACTTCAATATTCGTCATATTGAAGTGTTTTGCATCTTCAGATCAGCACACTAAATAAGATTTCTATAATGTAAATGAATCCCAATATAATGAATCCTAGATTTGTTTCTTTCTCCCCGGAAATTATATTACATGGCGCCATTTGTTATGAAAGAGATTGAAGAAAGAAAGGATAGAAGGAGCAATGAACGCAAGTCAGTTGTGTTGGTCGGCTACTGTATAGAGGCAGGGTCAACAGCAGTTTGCACTGTGAATCGCGATCAAGAGGGGCATTTTACTTTTCTCTGCGTGTTGATTTCGCATCGTTTGCTGCTACACCGCTGCATTGACAGCGCGCGCATTGCGTTCTATTTATAAATATTTAACTTGTTTAAACTTTTTTTTAAAAATAGGAATCCTCAATGAGGGACAATTGTTTTTTTTTCGGAAAAATTGTGTGCTGTGTCTGTGATAATGTGTGTAATGAAGTGCGGGATATTATTGTCTTTAGTAATTGTGTCCACGGAATTAGGCAAGTATTAATTTAAACCTACACGTAGGTAATTGGTGTTCTTTCACTAAGTGCCTTATGAATAAAATCATAACTGTTTATAAAGGTTTGATACGATCTTTGTTTTGTACCTAACCTGTAAGGTAGGGAATTAGGTATATGTATATTATGTATCAAACGGAGACACTACAATCCAAAAGTGACTTCGCAAATACATCATCGCCAGAAGCTTCCCGTGACATACATTTTGTCATAGCTAACGGGTAGGTAGGTATCTGTAATACTGTACCGGTCTCCAGATGTCCCCGGTGGACATGACATGATATGTTTACAGGAACCGACATCACTCGATTATTACCCGGTAGTAGGTTTTGCACAAACTTCTGAGAATCAATCAGCCAACATCTGAGGGGCAATTCCCGTATTTTTTTAAACCTCCAACGGTCACTAACGAGACACAAAAGAATTTTAATTGTTATCGGCCTAAAGGCCAATCAACAGAACGTACACTACTCATTCGCATCTCATTCGCAATCTGTCAAAAATAGGTACGTAAAATCAATTTTCCAACATTTTTGACAAGTTTAACAGATTGCGACTTGAATGTGAACCTTTTTTTTTAAGTACGAGAAATGGCCTTCTGAACAAATTATCAAGTGCAGGTTCAATGGTCCACTAGACTGTCATTTAATCCGTTACTACAGCGTTACGTCCATCACACTAATGCCGTTTCTTTACATGCAATCAATTCTGTTTTTTTCATCTGTAATTATGTTCGCTGACAATCCGAGAAGAAAATATGTCTCATTTAATTGGTTTACATACACATTGTAATGGTCTCTTCAACTTAATTACTTGGCCATCGATACGGATAGAACTGGTGGCCGTTTTTTCATAAAGATGGAAATAAATAAGTATAACGTTAGGTACATCCAAGCATGTTTCTAATTTATAGAGCTGGTCTGGTTAGTGTTAATTTTATTTATTTATGGTATATCTTTTCAAACAAGACATTAAGGGGTCATTGAACTCATCATTATGATTTTGGCGAGCTATGCGAACATGTAGGGACCAGCAGATTTTTTTTCGCGATTTCATGTTTCGTCCCTTAGTGAAAGTTGTTCATAATGATGAGTATGAATAGATACACCATAATTCTGGTATCGAAAACATAACATCACGTGTCGTCTGTATTTCCCGAAGTAAGTGTTACTAACATCCCATTTAGCCAGGTACCTCAGTTTATTTTAGTATTTTAATAAATACATATAATAGCAAGGGGACAAAGTCAATTTCCATTAACCTGAAACTAATTCAGACTGTGGGTTCAATTCCCAAGTCAGGCAGTGTTATTGGGTTTTACCATCAAGAATTTCTCAGCAGCAGCCCGGAGTCTGGGTTTGTGAGTCTGGTTTGTTCCAGTTTATAGACTCGCCCGCTTTATGTGACTAAAAGATAACAGGGGGCCTACCACCACCGCTTACAGCAGTATTAGTTTAATCTTACTCAGTGGGGGAAAGAGGTGGAGCTATACGTCCTGTAGAGCTTCATCTCTTTCCTAAACTGAAGTAATATTAAAATAATACAACTGTAAGAGCTGGTAGGTTCCAGGTGAAAATGTGGTCGTTACTATAGGTACAGCTCTGCCTAATCCTTTGGGGACAACAGGTATGATGTTATGCTGTGTAATTCTGACTCCGGGCTGCAACTGAAAAGTTCCTAATGAAAAACTCGATAACAATTAGGTATTTGTGTGACCTAGAGACTCGGACAGTCGGACCCCATAAAAAGGGAATACGTATACCGGTAGGTATACAAATTAATCACAGTATTGATGTAGCTAGACTAGACTCGTAAATGTTAAAGCGCGACTCAGTCCTACACATACCGATAATATAAAGCCAGCAAAAAAACATTCTGCATTTAATTAGGTACAAGTCGTTACATACACCGTTTGACCGGTAACACAAACAGAACAGGCTATTTGCACTACATAACTGTGAAAATACTAAGAAAAAATTAAATGGGCCTCTATGCCACATTATTATTATAAACTAGCTGCCCGCCCCGGCTTCGCACGGGTAGCAAGTACTTATCTACGGCGCACTTACCCTACCTACCTACCCTACCTACCTACCCTACCTACCTACCCTACCTACCTACCCTACCTACCTACCCTACCTACCTACCCTACCTACCTACCCTACCTACCTACCCTACCTACCTACCTACCCTACCTACCTACCCTACCTACCTACCCTACCTACCTACCCTACCTACCTACCCTACCTACCCACCCTACCTACCCACCCTACCTACCTACCCTACCTACCTACCCTACCTACCTACCCTACCTACCTACCCTACCTACCTACCCTACCTACCTACCCTACCTACCTACCCTACCTACCTACCCTACCTACCTACCCTACCTACCTACCCTACCTACCTACCCTACCTACCTACCCTACCTACCTACCCTACCTACCTACCCTACCTACCCTACCTACCCTACCTACCTACCCTACCTACCTACCCTACCTACCTACCCTACCTACCTACCCTACCTACCCTACCTACCTACCTACCCTACCTACCTACCCTACCTACCTACCCTACCTACCCTACCTACCTACCCTACCTACCTACCCTACCTACCTACCCTACCTACCTACCCTACCTACCCTACCTACCCTACCTACCCTACCTACCCTACCTACCCTACCTACCCTACCTACCCTACCTACCCTACCTACCTACCCACCCTACCTACCTACCCTACCTACCTACCCTACCTACCTACGCTACCTACCCTACCTACCTACCCTACCTACCTACCTACCCTACCTACCCTACCTACCCTACCTACCCTACCTACCTACCCTACCTACTGTGCTCCAACGCACACCTACATTGTTTAAACAACAGTGAGTGCTTGTAATTCAATATGAACTTTATACAATAGTTTATTACTATTGTATCGTTTGGCTCGTTTTAGTTAGAAAACGTTTGTATGGGAAAAAGAAAAGGGCTGTTTTTAGGGTTTTTCCGGCAATTATTCGAATTTTTATTGACTTCAAAAAAGGAGGAGGTACTACGTTCGGATGATTGTTTTTTTTTTTTATTTTTTTATTATGTATGTTCACCGATTACTAAGCCGTTTGTGAACCGATTTTAAAAATTATTTTTTAGTTCGAAAGGGTATACTCCCGAGATGGTATGGGACCATCTCTTCATTTTAAAAATTCTTTTTAGTTCGAAAGGGTATACTCCCGAGATGGTCCCATATAAATTTTATTAAGTTTGCTTGCGTAGTTTTTGAGCTAGCTTCAATATTACGTATTTTTCCCACAGTCTATGTAGACGATATAATTATTAGACTCCTTCACTGTTATTTACATAGGAGGTAGTAACTTGTGTGGGGTAGGTACCACCACTAAAAAGTGAAAAATAAAAACTTTTTACAAAAAAAACAACCGACTTAAAAAAAAACACTAAAAAAGTGAAAAATAACTTTAATTTCGGAAGTCGGTGGCAAAAAACCGATAATTAAAAAGCAAAGACACCGACTTCCGAAATTAAAGTTACTTTTATAGGATAGGATAAAGTACCTATTTCATTCTATCGTATGGCAATTTTCTTCAATTCGTGGTTACCAATGCACGCGGTCGTACAGACCAATATGAAAGCAATGGAAAAAAAGAGAAGTGATTGTCTGATAGGAACCAAAAAAGTTTATTACGGTTTGAGAAAGTCTAAAACCTACTCAATGATTCTAGTTCCCCGCATTATGTAGTCTTATAACCTCATAGCATATCATCGGCTACTTTCACTTGATCTATCAATGCGAAATTAACTTTTGCGTTTACTTTGGTACTTTCGCCATCCGCACGGGTGGACCCATCAGGTTAAGCTACGCTTGCCGGGGTTGGTCCGTGGATGGGTGACCACACACGTTAAGCCGTTGGTCCCGGCTGTCACTCGTGGATGCCAGAGTAGTAAGTAAGTCGGTAAGTACTTGCTCAAAGTTTATCGAACCGTTACAAAGTTTATAAAACGTAATTTTAATGAAATCATTGTCGGTTAACACTCTTGTCTCGACTGTTAACACGCGAGCCGTAACAAAGATGAATTTATTTTGTAACTAAAGCACTTGACTATAACATTGTGTCATTTCAACACCTAGGTAGGTACAGTCGGCCGCACATCGGTAACACTTTGAGCTGGCCTACCGTAGTACCTACCTACGTAACTTCAATAGAGTTGGGTCAGTTAAAGACTCCAGTAGACGGTCGCGACGCGACGGGACACCGGTAAAACAATGTCCGTGAAGTTTTCATAGAATTTTTTCCACCAGGGTTGTGTCGCGCCTGTCTGCGGGAGCCTTAATACTGGTTTTATTATCACTGACGTGCGGCCTAATGTACATGACTGTGGAAAACCCACAAGAAGCAAAGATAGGTACTATATCAATGGCATAATAATATACGATCGCATTGTTCTACAAACAATAACTAGGTAGATAGTATCTAAACATAGTCTTGAGAAAGTAAAAGTGATTTTTGTCATTCAACAAGATAACCAAGTCTATTATTATAGAGCAATAACCCCTTATGTCTTTTCAATTACCTTGATTAGTTGTTTTACGAAATATGGAAAGTCAAAGAAAGAACTGCACTACTTGCTACTCTTCCCATCGATCCATGGCTGATTTATTTCTCACAAGTGCATAACTAATTTACTATTTGCTGAATTATAGGCCACATGAGAACACCCGTACAGACCTTAGCATTCAATTAATATTAAAACAGTTCACTTGCTATCCGCCATTTTCTTAGCTTGACTGTGAATTATTGTAAAATTGTATCTTTTTATTTTGGTTTATTTTAGAAGATATCGATTGGAATTGATTTGCTTTACAAATAATTTACACGTAACCAGCTTTTTATCACTTTCTTTGTAAAAAGCAATCACATTTATTTTGTTTACTGTCCATTTAAGTTAGTTTTTTAAAAGTATTTAGTGGTATTTTGAGAGCGCGTGAAAATTTTGAACTAAACTTATATGGTATTTCACAGTAAAGTTACCTCCCCAATAAGATTTCAGACATAATAGGAAGAAATCGAAGTTTTACTTACCGTAAATTACCTAGTATATTTATTTTCAGTACTTCATTTCTAACAAAGTGATAGTTCATTTAAAGAAAAATAAATAATAAAGCTATTGCATTCCACAATTTCGCTCAGAGTGTACTTTCGAGTGTGTAAAAGCTTATTAAATGTACAAATTCGTCTTTTATGCTGTATTATAGGTAACACGTGTCTTGTTATTCAGACAATTTTCAGCTCTTGGGGTGGACTGTTACCCATATAAATGCTAATATGATGTTGATATAATTCAATTATTTGATAATTGGAATTCTTATACAACTATTGAATAATTTGTGCCCAAATTAGAGTTATATCAGCACAGGATGCGCTGCCTACGCTGTTATGCAGCTAATGCATTCGCGGTGCACTGTGAAAATGCTGTTATAAAGCACTTTTGTGCTACTTGGGTAGGAACTATTTGATGAAACGCACTCTAGTGGGGCTTCCGGCGATAGAATAGAACGTAAGTCTCTGACAAAAGTTTGGCAATGAGAATCGTTCCAAAACACCCTGATTAGGAAAGATTGGGCTTTTTTTTTTTTTTTTTGAGGGTGCGATATCGTCCAATTACTTCTCCCGCTCTGGGTGGAACGGAAGGGCGTGTCAGACTTTTACTGACTAAAACCCACCCGTGTTTCTTCAGTTGCCTGTTGCCAAGGCCCCGGTATCCCTTTCGGACTTTCCCGCAACTCTGGCAGGCAGGAAAGATTGGGCTTGACATTGCCATAAATTATGGATAGTTAGAGTGAATTTAACCTTCATCAGCCTATTTAGTTTAGTATTCCACTGTTAGAAAAACCGAAATACCTCTCCACAGCCTGCCGTTTAATTCGATCTTGTGAAGATCGTCACTCCGCCTACTCTGAGGAGTCGTCTTACACACTACATTCGCGGTCTCTCAATATAGGTAATCAACCTATACTGTTCCCACTGCTGGGACACAGGCCTCCTCTCTGTGAGAGGGAGTGGGCCGTAATCCACCACGCGGGCCCAGTGCGGGTTGGTAGATGTCACACATGTCTTCGCCGGTTTGAGAGCAGTGGTGATGAAATTATTTACAAAAAGTAAAACGCCTGTCAGGGTTCGAACCTACTACCAAGAACTCGTAAGTCGCGGCCGTTACCACTGGGCCACCACGCTCTCATTCGCGGTCTCTACTACAGAGAATTTAAAAATTCATTTACCATATGAGCGTTTGTGCACTGCATTCGATTCGATCCAAGGAATGACGGTCTGAAGTGTCCGTAGTACAGTTCCGCACTAGATCTGAATTCTATCCGTCCGTATTATTTAGAACATTTCCTATTCAGACGGAACTCGGATCTCGGATTCGGGTCGGATGCAGTGCAAAAACGCTCTTACAGTTATCAGTTCTATGGCTAATATGCCCAGTCCATTGCCCCTTCAGCTTGCTTATTGTGTGGGCTTCGTTCGGTTCTCTGTCGGAATGACACCATTCCAGATTCCCTCCAGAGTGAATCCAAGTAGGTATGGTCCTTTCTAAAGCTCGTCGACTATGTATTTTATTATTCATTTTGGTTACGAGTGACCTATTAGATGGTTTATTCCCATCTCGGCACCTTCCCATCTCGGCACCCATGAATTTATTTATCTTGTCTACGAAAAATTCCCATTTCGGCACCCTCTCATGAATCATTTTAAGGTACACAAAAAGAAACGGAAACACAGTATCAGTATAGTAAGTAAATCAACTTTATTATTTATTAAATCATTTTTGTTTCTTTTTAAATTACCATTTTCACAGACAAGCCCTTGAATCGCTTTTTAGTTAGAGGATCCATTATCTCTGCCTTGGCAGTAAAATAACAAATTTTAAAATATATGAAAAATTCACGGTTCGTAGGAATAATTGTTTTAAAATCTTTCCAGCAATTATGTAAAAACATATTACAAAAATCAACAGTTACTATGTACAATTAGCGTTTAATCAGTATAACCGGGACGTAGGCAAAAGGGCGTCCATACTTTGAGGACTTTCATACTGGTACTAAATGATACGAGTAGGCTTGATTACGCGTTCACTGTACAGCCATAGCAATTAGCTGATCCCCCTTTGCAATTCTTTTATATTTTATTTACTTCGCTCAAATAAATAAAATATAAAATAATTGCAATAACTCGCTGTACATTCATTTTCAGTCTTAATTATCACATAAATCGGAATTGTATATTTTCATACCTACATAATAGGTAAAAATTCTAAATATAAAAAAATATTAGTCTTAAAAATATCTGAATTAATAAAATCACCGCAAGTTGTTACTCTTCCTACAAAAAACAAACTAATAAAAAAATATTACACTAATCAACAGTTGTAAATAGACTATTTTTTAATCTTCTATATCACAGAGAAATCAACATTGTACATAATTTTCTTACAATAATAGCAATAATTTTAAACATTACTTATCAAAAATAAATAAAATCACAGTTACTTTGTCGTCGTCCACGAAACAAATATGGCAATTATTGCAGACAGTTGTTCTATGCAGCTTTTTAAATTTATCGAACCATTTTCATAATTTGCTACAATTTGGTTGATTTCGGCATGGGACTTTACGTATTTCTCTTTTTTCTTGGAAATAGGAATGTTACACTTGAAAAATTTGATCATTTTAAATGCAAACCACCTTGTATCATGTTTCACGACACTTAAATATTTAATTAAAGTAGGTCTTTTGCCGACACGCCTATTTAATCTCCCATTCCAACCTTCTACCACCGCACCGTGTGTAGTGTACAAAGCATCCTTTTATAGTCGCCCTTGGAAAAACTTTTTCTGCAGCCTTGATCGCCGCAACTTCGTAGGTAATCAAATGTCATTTTATTCGGCTTCATCTTTGGAAAGACACTACGAATCAACTCAAACATTATTTCATAGGTTTTCATGTTTTTGCTGATTAATAGGCAATATAAAAGAGGCACTATATTCGTATGTCGCTCTGAACTGCCCAGATCACCCGATATGACATATAATTGTTTAAAAGGACTTGGACAACATTTGAAAGTGCCATCAAGAAACAAATGTTTTACCCGGTAAATGCATTTCCGGGTTTGTCGACTTGAGAATATCAAAATTCTGTCTTCATCATCACTATAGTCAGCGGTCAAACATTCTTTATAGTCCGGTGGAATGACTACCTGACTCGCAATATCATATTGAGTTTTTGAAACTTTTAAATGTTTATTACGATGCCTGTACAGTCTTGATTTAATATTTTCAAGATCTGGTAACACTTTTGCAACACGAACGCTGCGGTTTTTTTTACAGGCGACTTTTTCGTATATTTGAGACACGGACGACATATCGTCGCACACCTGTTGTTCACACTGATATATGATATCTTTAACTTCATTTTTTTCAAAGTTTGGCACACACTCGGGTGAATGTCTGTTTTCATTTAGCACTATGTCACCTTGTACAGTCATACGCCCATAACACCCGTTTTTTATTTTTGAGTTCACGCATTGCCACCTTGTAGAGTCCTTATTTTGCTTTTGTACATAGTATTGATGACCTGCGTGTAGAAGTACCTTTTGGCCACGTTGGGATTTCACATAATTTAGCACTGATCTCCCATTACTTGGTCCTGCACTCATTATTATTTCGTAACTCACTTGAACTTAAAACGTGACGATCCGTTTATCTCTAAAAAAACTAGAAATACTGATAAAATGACTGAAGAGTAAACACATGCATAACGAATGTAATTGTACATTAAACTGCGCTATTGTCTTATTATACTATCTGGACTGAGCACTTCTAATTTAGTATTACACAAAAATGAACCATAATGAGCAGTCGTTAGGTTTACTTTGGTTTGACTGTCTTAACCGAGGCGAAAGAGATAGCCAGAAAATATGACACTTACTTGCTTACTTATTACTTGCGTATTTTTTTTTTTAAGTCCAATGAAAATATATTTTACTTTGTCCACTAAAAACTAAAAATTTTAAATTAAACTTATTTTATAGGTACTTTTTTTTACATTTTTTAGTTTTGAGTCAATTTGATTTACTCACTATACTGATACAGTGTATCCATTTTTTGATTACTGTACTTAGCAACGACTAATGACGGAGTGCCGAGATGGGAATTTTTCGTAAAGATGATAAGCCAGAAAATATGACACTTACTTGCTTACTTATTACTTGCGTATTTTTTTTTTAAGTCCAATGAAAGTATATTTTACTTTGTCCACTAAACACTAAAAATTTTAAATTAAACTTATTTTATAGGTACTTTTTTTTACATTTTTTAGTTTTGAGTCAATTTGATTTACTCACTATACTGATACAGTGTATCCATTTTTTGATTACTGTACTTAGCAACGACTAATGACGGAGTGCCGAGATGGGAATTTTTCGTAAAGATGATAAATTAATTCATGGGTGCCGAGATGGGAAGGTGCCGAGATGGGACTAAACCATATAAGGTGATATTAACCTTGCACACCTACTGACGGACTCATTAATAAAACCTTTGAGAATCCGCTAAATGAAAGGGATAGTGGACCCACCACACCGTGACGTTTTTCGCATTCTGCTGTTGTTTTACCAATTACGTTTTAAAAATGACCAACCAAGTGGATACCTGATGTGATGATGCATAAAAAGTGGGTCAGCTTTCAAAGAAATCAAAATAAATTGTCACTACGCTGGTAGTGTACGGAATTTAACAAAAACGAAAGTACTTGCGCAATGCGTTTGCGCTTTGAGAGCGGAAAGTTATGTTCACGTAGCGACGAACGGTGGCTGGTTATTTATTTATTTATAATTAATTACAACGGCTTGCGCCAATGACAGTAATTAACAGATAAAGCTAAGCATAAAACTAAACATAATTCAAAAACAAATACAAGTCATCAAACATACTTAACAATACTCATAAGAAAGAAAATAAAATAAAATAGCATAACGTGATAACAACATACAAGTTTACAGATTTTCGCAGAACATGAAACAATTTGACATGATCACCTTGAGTGTGTCATTAAAGATGTCACATTCCGGGACTGTCTCCATTAAGGAATTTATAGCACCATGCATGCGACACAACGGGGATTTCACTACAAAACGTCAGTTTTTGACAGATATGCCATACAAAATCTGTCAAAAACTCATCATTGCGAGACCACTGACACGTTTGTAAATTAGTAGACTTGGCCCCCTGGCCTATGACGCTGGTAGTTATCAGGCACATAAAGTGTACACAAAGTATTATGAGAAGATGAGAGTGATTTAGGATAGAGTTATTAAGCGTGTATTTGGAGAGGCTATATATAGGCCGCAGTGGAGGTTTGCTATAAGTAAGCCTGATGAGGTTACATCTGACGTAGTGACGTTAAATCTGACTCTTGATCACTACTACTGTTTTTTTTAGGCGCTCTTTATATCTATTTTTAAGAGGGGTTGTTAAGGGGCTCGTGGCTATTTGGCTACACTTGCCGCGGTCGGTCCGTGGATGGGTGACCATCCATCACTTATTGGGATCTCTACGTGCCTCGGAAAGCACGATATGCATCCGACCTTAAGATGATTCACAGACATACTATATTTTTATTAAAATTCGGCGCAACACATTTTCTTTCTCCATGCTCCCCTGTCAACCATCACGCTCTGTCATATTCACTACGTACTCTTTCATAAATTATTATAATTCCTCATACAATCCATAATAATATCTTTCTTTTTCTAGCCCTCTCCATCCAATTATTATTTATTAAAATTGTATAATTGAATTATAAAAAATAAACGACATAAATATGCTAAGCGAAGAGCGTTTTGCATTTAGTCAAAATATTTTTGCACACTAACTTTCTATTCATTAACTTTATGTTATAAAACCTAGCAGTTTATTTTTGTTAATGTATTTGCAAAATTCCGACGTTTTAACAATCTCAATTACGCAATAGGTACCTTACATGAGAGATTTTTTCGTCATTTTGCAAAATGGCATTTTGCAGTGAAATCTTCTCCAAGTGATAAAGGTACAAAAATAAGTTTCACGTGACATTTTAAAAGGGCATTCTTGCCCCGTACGCGATCCGAATTGTTTTGGCTCCTCACTTGTGTATTACGTCAGCCAATGTGATTATCTACCACTGAATGCCCTCTTTGGTATTCGAAGCAGTGTCAAAGCCCTTTAAGTAGTGATGTTATATTCCGCTCAGTCAGTTATGTAAACATTAGGTACCTACGTGATTAAAATAAATTCAGACAACGAGGAAGACGAAGATGATAGAAATTGGGTCGCTGAATACTTACGTACTTAAATGCCATGTTTTACCGTTTGACCCACAGAAATATGATCTAGCTTTTGCTACGCCCGCGTGGAGCTCGGAAATCATCCCACGGAACGTAGTATCGGGATGAAATGTATCCTATGTCCTAGTCCAGATCGGCCATGTGCCAAACAATGAAGTCTGTTCAGCCGTTGAGGCGTGAAATGGTAACAGACGGACAGATACAGTTACTCTTGCATTTATAATGTATGAAAGTAAATTTAAGTAGATTTAGAATAGTAGGTATTTAACAGTTCTGGTTAAGATTTGTGCTAACTTTCGATTGGTCAATTGGAATCAGTTTGAAACAAAATATCTAATTCATTGCTTCATAAGTTCGAAAATAAATCTGCTCAACAACGTTGCTTACGAACTAATAAAGCAATGGATTAGACATTTGTTTCGAACCGATACCAATTCTGATTGATCGTATATTACACAATTAGGGAGAAGGGCCTTTCTGGTTAAGGTATTTGGTATCTAAAGATTTGGTATCGAAAGATTGATCTTTAGAAATACAACAAACAAATTGTTGTTTGTTGTATTTCTTGTATTTTGTCCAGTCTTATAACGTTTATAAATACAAATATGTGACAATATCTGTGTACCTGATTATGTGCCTCTCTGCTACAAACTGGCCTGTCCAGTGGTTGGTGGTGAAAGTGGAAGTTATGCTAGTGTATTCCCCTTCACTCTCCCTGATAAAGTTTCTAAGCATGGAGCATCATATATCATAATAAATAGGTTTTAAAAATTAACTTTACAAACTTTAAGAGGTGCTACCATCGAACTGAATAACTTTTACGATTATATCAACTTTGAATTCGTAAAAAAAACAGCGTAAACTTTCGAATGGAACAGCTGTTTTTTTTTCAACTCGTCCGTTTGTTCTATTCTTAGCATAATATACTACTTTCGCTGTATTGTGGGTCGAGGTCTTTTTTTTTGTGAATCACATCAGTAAAGAAACTCTTTGCCTTCGCCTACGAGCCAGACAATGTGTGTTGAAGTTTTTATGAAAAATATATCTCCGATATCAAAAGGGTTGAATTATAAGTAGGAACTGTAGACACCGAGAAACGTACCAGAATCGAATAAAACACTTCTTGATAGTATAACTGAATTATAATACTTTCAGAAATCAAGGATACATTTTATATTAATCTAACCCGCTTGCCAGCCAGGGGCCGACTCACCATATTATTTTATTCTAAATATTATAAACTGCTAGAACGAGGAAATAGGGCCGGTCCCCTCCCCATACAAAAGCTCTCGCCTGTTTTCTCTATGGTTTATGACCTTAGAGCAATGAATTTTTACAGTAAAATAAATATCAACTAGTTCTATGGCCCTATGTTTTCCGTTTTGATGATACATTATCTGTAGAAGCACTAGAATTCTCAGAAAATGCTCAAAATTGCCTGTTTAGACCGCTGTCATCAGAGGCCTATTGTACCAAGACAACTATTAATGAAAAAAGAAAAACATAGGGGCTCAGTAAATATCCTTCTTATTCAATTTATAAAATATCTTTCAAATTGGTGCAATATTGGAGGAGGAAATAGACGAGAGCCGAATCTCGAATTATGACTTTTTGCATGGAGAAAAGACCGACCCTATTTCCTCTTTACAATTTATGGTTGCTAATTGCATAAACCCTTATAGTACTGTCTCGTTAGTATAGTAGGTCCAACTGAGGTCTTGGGTCGGATCAAGGAACATATTACACTCACCTACGTCAAGAGTCAAGAGTTGGATTGTTTAGTCAGGCAAAACTGTTTCTTTATTAGGAAATTTTCAGTAGCAGCTAGGTATTTGGATTTGTGTCCGGTTGATAGCAATAGGCTCGCCTCCTATTACATGGGACTTGGGCTGTAGGTACAGACCTATGCTTACCCTGTCGAGGTACTTATACAGGCGTGCTGTTACCTTGTTTACTGTTTCTCACGGAAGACTACAGCATAGCAGCGTGTGAACGTAAAGTAAACGGTTCCGTTTCTTTTAATTACAGTGTCTGAAGTGGATGGCGATCTAGCATCCATGTTGGATTTTCGTTACTTTCGATGTGTTATGAAGCGAGAGTGGAAGTGTCCAGACAGCGAGATTAACTTTTTTATGTACACGCCGTAAGTGTTTTATTTACTACCAGTACCAGAATCCTACACTAGCCTTTTTATTCCTTATTTACAAAAAAATAGTTTAGAATAAAGTACCTAGGTACTAAGTTTTTTTTTTTTTTTTTAACGTTTTTCAGCCACAACTAAGGTTTTAATTTCCAAGATAATATTTTAATATTTATGGTACCTACTTATTTATTTTGACAAATTTTAAATAAAATATACAATCAAGGACGTTCTTCCACATCGCTGTCAGTGGGAAAGGTGCCCAAAAGGCTGGCAGCATTGCCACGTTGGATGGCAAATATTAATTAAATTTATTGCAAAATAGTGGATCTTAATCTTCTTCCTTCTAATGTTTCCAGAGAACATCCAAAACAGCATTTCGTGGATCCTCGACATCCAAGACTTCTTCGCGATTTCGGTTGGAAGAAGACGAGGAAGAATGTTCTCATCATCCACGGCTTCAATGGCACCTACTCTAAAACACCGATGACTTTCATTCGAGATGGTGAGTTTATGTACCTAATTATTAAATGCACTGTTGCTTAGGTATTTATTCTAGGTTTCCGAAGGTTTACCATCTCTTCATAAACGCCTGTTTATGAAGAGATGGTAAATTGTAGGTATAAACGCGTAACGGCTCTAAAAAAAGACACTTAACGATGCCGAAAGTCACTTGTTATTTCCGTCATTGTGATAATTTTTTTGTTCTGGACCATGCCATGGAACCATCTGGTTATGGAGATATTGAAGGTCAAAGTTCCAACTTTTAAATACACCACAAACCCTGAACTGCTGCATGCACCCATAAACACAATGTTTTGCATGCGTTACGTTGCGTTGCGCACTACCGTAAACAGCGATTTTTCTGAGCAAAAATAAAAGTCGTTTCCCAGCAATTTTTTTTTTTTTACATTGAATTCGCGAAGAAAAAGTCAGCTGTTTCATACATTTGTGTTCACTTAAATCGACAAAATGTATGAAATAGCTGATTTTTTTTTCGCGATTTCAAGGTTGGTCCCATAGAAAAAGTTGTTCAAAATGATGAGTACAATTACCCTTTTCGGGTTTATCATAAACAAAAACTAATGTTGTATTTTAAATTTCACGCTGGGGAAGTCGTCGAGCAGAAGAAGCTAATATAATTATAATAATAAAATCATGAACAAAGTAGATATTGGCAAACAAAACATTAAGTTTCACATCTAATCCGGCTACTAATATCAACTCGTTATTTCAGTGGGAAGACAAAAAAACAAATTATTTAATAAACAAAAAACCCGCCTGCAAAAACGCATAACTTAAAAGAGAAAAACAAGCATTATAATCTGTAGAATTTTGGTATTACAGGCGGGGAACAAACAAAAGTTACACCATATTTCAGGTAATGGTTTGTTCCCCGCCTGTAATACCAAAATTCTACAGATTATAATGCTTGTTTTTCTCTTTTAAGTTATGCGTTTTTGCAGGCGGATTTTTTGTTTTTTAAATAATTTGTTTTATTTCAAGATTTTTAGTTTTATTAATTTATATATTTGGAATTAACTCATTACTAGCTTTTATTTGATACCAATAACGTAATTAAAAAAAAAAAAATCTTTCCCTCCCTTTTTATTTTTGTTTGCAGATGAAATTTAAAAAAAAACTATAGCCTATGTCACTCCCACAATTAAGACAAACCTAACGACACCTCGTATGTTAAAATCCATCAAGCCGTTTAGGCTACAGAGCGTGCCAAAGAAATAGACATACATACATACATACAAACATACATACATACATACATACATGCATACATACTCTCGAAAAACATTACCCTCCTTCTGGGGCAGTCGGGTAACTCTTTTAAGTTATGCGTTTTTGCAGGCGGATTTTTTGTTTTTTAAATAATTTGTTTTATTTCAAGATTTTTAGTTTTATTATTAATTTATATATTTGGAATTAACTCATTACTAGCTTTTATTTGATACCAATAATGTAATTTAAAAAAAAAAAATCTTTCCCTCCTTCTGGGGCAGTCGGGTAAAAACAACCAAGAAGAGTATTCAATGAAAGTGTGAAAGTAATAAATATAGAGACGACCGACTTTGTGCGCGTGATCATACTGAAGGCGGAACGCTCGATATTATCTTTGCATTGTTTTTACTTTTTAAGTATACTTAGATATCAACTGTAGGTAACACAAGAATCAGATGGGGAGCCGGTGACACTCTATTTAAAATCTATCACTTTTTTTCCATCCAGGCGGACTTTTTTTTTTTTTTTGAGGATTGGATATCATCCAATAACTTCTCCCGCTCTGGGCGGAGCGGAAGGGGTGTCAGACTTTTACTGACTAAAACCAACCCGTGTTCCTTCTGTCCCGTATTGCCAAGGGTCCCGGTATCCCTTTCGGACTTTCCCGCAAATGCAGGTGGCCTGGGATATAAATTATAACTTTTCGATTTTCGGCAGTCTTTGCCAAGTTTACAGTAAAGAATTATGCTTCAGGCTTGGTTGCTTGAGTATCATTAAAATAATATCTACATTTTTGAGAAAGTTTAGTTTGTAAATTCACAAAATAATTAGGTACCTAACTACGTAAAAAAACGGCTTGAATTTCTAAAACAAAAATTAAGGTCTGTCCACTCACAAAGTTTGCGGGAACATTATACAGGGTGTTAGTGTAAACACCGTTATCCTTGAAACCAGTGGTTTGGTTTCATTTATAGAACGTAAAATCAATGGAAAAATGCAACTCTTTTGGTTTAAAGAAAATCTACATTTTTCCAAGAGAATATTTCACCTACACGCAAGGGCAACGAACTTGCGTCTCGACACGGCGGCCGGCGGTTGGCGGGCGCGGGCGGTGCGCGCGGGACGTTACATGACCGGCCGTCAGCTGTTTCGCAGCTCTCTCGAACGCGTATGAGTATCGGGACAGTGACGGATATTTACTTTTTAAAATCTTTTAATGAAAATAAGGTTTTTTATTTGTTGTTACTGGGTCATTTATTTTTATATTTAAGTCAAGTACCCATGGTTTGAGTGACAACGGTGTTTACCCTTGCATATAATTCACTTCCACCCGCGTGGTATATCGATAAAAAGTAGCCTATGTCCTTCTCCAGGTCAATGTCTACCCCTGTGCCAAATTACATCCCAATCCGTTTAGCCGTTTTAGCATGAAGCGAAACAAACAAACTCACTTTCGTATTTATAATATTAAGTTAGGAAGTTAGGATTATATGACCACAGTAACTGTTCCGCCTATTTATTTACCTACATTATGTATAATCTGTCTGTTTATCTGTTTACAGCGTATCTATCTCGCAAAGATTACAACGTGTTCATGGTAGACTGGTCGATGCTTACTAGGTTTCCTTGCTACCTATCTGCGCTGTCTAATATGAAGTAAGTATATTTGAAGTGATTTATCACGATCATAAACAGCATCGTAGGACTTTTACACGAACCTTTAGCATTACCTAACAGTGTTGATAAAGACGATATTCTGCCAATATTTTTTATTATAGGATCCACAGATGGGCCAATAGGAAGACAATAAATTATTAAGTCATCCAAAATAGTCCATCCCTAGATGCATTTTTTTAGATTATTAGACGCATTTTTCTACTTACTTCCCTGTTTGATGTGTAACATCTTTCCTCTCGCTTTTCTGCAATCTGTGTGAGTGATTTCGTGAAAAGGGACGGCAGTGTGTAACAGGAAGCTGGGTGAAGCGGGCGCTATTTGATGTGACCAGTGAGCGCGTGCGGTTCTAGAGTTGGCAAACATTTTCCGAGAGATTGGTACTGTCAGCCAAGATGTCAGGTTTTATCATAAAGGCTCGCTCGTTTTTGTTTTATTGTTTTAAATCTGTGAGTCTATAATTGATTTTTACGTTTAATCGTGGAGTTTCTTGCCGGCTCTTCTCTATACGAAACGAAAAAATTGATTCCGTGCACCTAGCTTCTGACGTTTCATAAGTGCTTGTTTAGGTGAAATAAAATATTTTGATTAAGATTTGACATATTTTAAATAATTAATTAGGTTTACATACCGTGTGGTGAGATCCTGGTGATCTACTGTACAGGTATTCCTAGTGCAGACACCAGTCTCCCACAAAGTATTATCACATTCTTTTTTAAACCTGTCTAAATTAATTGTCTGTAAAGAGAAAATAAATTATTTAAATTTGAATAAATAAAAGCCGTGACTCAAGTCAACGGTTTTTATTTATTGAATTCGGCCAGTTAGTGAGAGTATCTATCCGTTAAAAACTTTCACTATTTTGTCGAGAGAATCCTGTCCTTTTTCATTTTTGTTCGCTGCGGTTAGTTTGAGGCAATTCCTAGACACTGAATTATACTTACCTACTGAAAAAATATAAAAACAATCAACAATCTGCCTAGCCTTTTCCCAACTATGTTGGGATCGGCTTCCAGTCTAACCGGATGCAGCTGAATACCAGTATTTTACAAGGAGCGACTGCCTATCTGACCTCCACAACCCAGTAACTAGGTAATACGATACCCCTTGGTAAGACTGGTTGTCAGACTTTCGGGCTTCTGACGACCCGTAACGACTATCAAAGATCCACGAATGATAGCCGGGACCAACGGCTTAACGTGCTTACCGAGGCACGGAGGAGTCCCGGTATGTAAAGATGGTATCGAAAAAATATAAACTCGTTCAATTTTTTTTCCAGAAAAGCAGCTCAATGCACGGCTCAACTTTACTCAGCGATCACACAAGCTGGGGCGTTGGCAAAGATGATCACCTGTGTGGGACATTCCCTGGGTGCTCACGTCTGTGGCATGATCTCTAACCATCTCACTGAGAAGCAGTACAAAATTGTTGGTGAGTTACTTTTTCTTTCGTATTGGCACGAGCTATGTTGGAATAAAATAAAGAAAGAAAATACGTTTATTTGAGGTAAACATAAGGCGAAGAAAGAACACATAGGTACACGAAAATAACAAGTTCGGGGAAAATATACGTCTCATCCACGCAAAACGGCCATTGCTCAACATAATGCTGCAACAGGGTATTCCGTTTATCCACCCCAAAAAATCCACCCTGAGATGGATACTCGGAAACGTATGTCCGAGAATCCAACCTAGGCTTAGTTGTATAAACGGAATTTATAGGCTTAGGGTGGATTCTCGGACATACGTTTCCGAGTATCCACCTTAGGGTGGATGGTTTGGGGTGGTTAAACGGAATAACCCGGTGCGACTCTATGCAGAGCCCTAGCGCTGGTTTTCAGTGACAGCCAGCGTTGACTTGATGAAAGAGGTTTTATCTATTTCCATGGTTGGAATAGCTCCAGTTCAGGGTGGGACGCCACAAATACCTACCCAAATAAAAAATATGCAGTTGTTGTGAGCAACTTTAATTTGTGTTAATAACCTTAAAAAATAATTAAAGACGGAGTAACATACATATAAAAAAGAAAATATACAAAATTATGGAGGCTACTTCTGCATTCAGTGAGTGACTTTATGGATAGTTCTGGATGGTTAGACCACACCTGGGGTTCCACAAACGATGGAGTGTTGGCAAAAACTCGAAGTGGCAACACGTCGTGTTCTGGTTCGCGACTAATCAATCCTCATCCTGGAGGATGCCTCGTTGAGAGATGTCGGTTTTTTTTAATAATATTCATTTTAATAACATTCATGAGCGCTTTTTGCGCGTTGGTACAAAAATAATGTCTGTACGTTACTATACCTACATAATATTCCTAATTTATAATATATTTTTTGTAAATTAAATACGTAACGTTAAGATTCACAGTTGTGGTTTTTTTGGCAAAGCCAGGGTCACTGTCTTAATTTCCAAGTATTGGTTGATGCCGTCTTCGCCCCTGAAAAAAATAAAATATTTGTGAATGAATTATACAAACTGTTCTACCGTTTCGTTGGGTGTCCACTGCATGGTTTCTTTAATATAGGAATGAATGATAATGAATGCACCACGATGTGGGGAGCGTGGTTTAACTAGACTCGATAAATCAAATGAACCCCAGGATTTGCACTAGCCCCTTGAGCCTCATGGTTCATGGGGGCTACAGAGACCATTGCATATCAAGGAGTACACCGGGGGCGGTGGTAATGGTAGGGAAGACCGTGCCCGTCGGGATAAGGAAGGATTTGCGAGCCACGGGATATGCATCCTTGAGTAGGCAATGGACTAATGGAGAGACGAGTAATATTTATATTATTAAATTTAAATACCTTAATTTTTCTCTTAATGAATTTACTGTTAAAATCTCGTTCAACATAAGATATGACTGTATTTACTTTAGGAGATTAGCCAATACTTACAATTCTCTACCAATACCGGAGTCCTTAAAACCGCCAAACGGAGTTTGACATGTTGTGTGGTCATACGTATTTATCCTGAAAAATAACATTAAAAACTAAATAAGTAATAAAAATAAATAATTCGTTTAATTCAGCCTATTTAAATGTGCATGAGAAATAGTACAAGTGTAATGAGGGTGGCTGTAAGGAAATATATCAAAGGATCCAAAAGTGACATTATAGCTCATGAGAGATCGCGCCTAATAGCTGACACATTATGTTATTACAATCACTTTTTTATCCTGTGGATCACCAGAAAACTAGAAAATTAACTATACATATTTATGTATTCATCAATAATAGCGAAAATCCGGGACGATTTCCGTATTCAGACATGATAATTACTTAACTCCGAGTTTACAAACTCTACATTTATTTAATTAACCCGATTAAACTAGCTCTACGTTTTGATTGTCCTTTAGAATCAGTGGGCCATGTCTTGTGTATAATAGGTGTGGCGTTTCATGGCAAATAAAATGTAAAGACATAATGCCACCCGAAATAAAGTTTCATAAAGATAATAATAAACGTGCAAGTGGGGCAGAGAAATAATATTTACCAAACGGAGCCAGCCCGGACTTGTTTGGCGAAGCAAAGAGCGGTTGTGATATCATTGGTGATGACTCCAGCGCCGAGACCGTAGTTAGAATCGTTTGCTCGGTCGATAACTTCCTCGAACGTGTCGAATTTAAGGATGCTTTGGACTGGACCGAATATCTGGAAAAGAACAACATAATTTGTTATAGCAATGCGGGAAATTCAAAAGATGATCATGATCCCCAGCAGGCGAAGCATGAGCACCGTTTTGTCGACGGAAGAGTAGACAAAAATGATGTTTCCTGTAGACAGGAGACAGAACGAGACGGCAGCAAAATAGAAAGATTCAACTGCACTTTTTACGAAATTCACGCTTTTACATAATTCGACTCAGAATTCTTTGTTTTATCATAGGATTTATCGGTTGTCAGTGTGATTTTGACAGTAAGGATAGAAAACTTTCTTCCGAAATAGTCTACATATAAAAAGACCTAGACAAAGATCGTTAGAAATGAAAGACAAAATGACAGATTGTAGAAAGATTTCTACGGTGGATGTTAAAAATGAAGAAACGAACTGTCACTTTGTATAGAAAAAGCTATGTCTATTCTTCGTAGAGATAGAAAGCGCCATGCTACGCCTGCTGGACCCCACGGACTGCGCCTGGTACTGGGTTGGCTTGATTTAACAAAAACCACGTTGTTAGTTCGACAGACCAACATGATGATGAAATCTATTCACGGCGATATCCTTGGACTTTGATCAGCAGCCACAATAGCTGCCGACAGGGCCATAGGAATATTTCGAACTGTGACGAGAGTGTATCACAAAAATGCTAGAATAGATACTAGTTGACTTCGAATTTTTGTGGTGTTTATATCAACTATAACAATAATAAACAATATTTAGGAGGAGGAGCTCGTGGCTACGTAATAACAGCCGCACGGGTAAAGCTACGCTTGCCAGGGTTGGTCTGTGGATGGGTGACCATCTTTCAATACCGAGACTCCTCCGTGCCTCGGAAAGCACGTTAAGCCGTTGGTCCGGATCTTTGACAGTCGTTACGGGTCGTCAGACGCCCGAAAGTCTGACAACCAGTCTTATCAAGGGGTATCGTATTACCCAGTTACTGGATTGTAGAGGTCAGATAGGCAGTCGCGTCATGTAAAATACTGGTATTCAGCTGCATCCGGTTAGACTGGAAGCCGACCCCAACATAGTTGGGAAAAGGCTAGGCAGATGATGAACAATAATAAACAATATTTATTATTGTTGTTTATGTTTTGCAAAGAAGTAATCTTTCCTCACCTCTTCTCTAGCAATCTTCATATTGTCAGTTACATCAGCGAAGACAGTAGGCTTGATGTAGTACCCCTTATCTCCCACCTTGTCACCACCAGCTACGCATTTCGCGCCACCCTCCTTACCAGCTTGGATGTATCCTAACACTCTGCTGTACATGTCTTTGTCAATCTGGAAATAGAAAACAAACTTTTACGAAACCTTTCGGAAGTCTTGAGTAATTTTTAAGTTTTTGTAAGGTGACGTCATTACGTCAATATACCGGATGATTTTTTTTACCGTCTCGACAAACATAGGGTGTAGTAGGTGAACGGAGTAGAAGCCAATGGCATAGTCAATTTAATTTTTTTATATTTTTTATACCCTTTAAACAAATTGATCTATCTAAAAATACTACCCATTTGAAGTAAACTTTTAATACAAAAACAATAAAAACAAATTAAAAAAAATATATATATTATATATGTAAAATTATTATATATGTAATTAATTAATTTTTATATATTATTTAATTAATTATTATATAATTAATTATTATATATGTAATTAATATATTATATATGTAATTATTATATATTAAAATATATTATGGTATATTTAAATCAGAAGCCTATCATTTCAACACAAAATACTAAAATACGGAGTCCGAAAATGTAGACGTTGAGTTAAAATCGAAACCTACTTATTGTTATAAGATCTTAAAAGATGACGATGATTTTAAAAATACTGACAAGTTGGTGCTCCTGTTCCACAGCTACACTTCCACCCAACCCTTCGGGGAGAACAGGGGGCCAAGTCTACGTATCAGTAGTGTCACAATGATCAGTTTTTGACAGATATGCCATACAAAATCTGTCAAAAACTCATCATTGCGAGACCACTGACACGTTTTTTAAATTAATAGACTTGGCCCCCTGGCGTGATATATCATACCTGAGGTCCTTGCTGTACATCATCGAAGGGATTTCCGACAGACCTATTCGAGGCGATCTCAGCGGCCTTTTGCACAAACTGGTCGTAAATCCCTGACTGGACGTACGTCCTTGTGCCAGCGCAACAACACTGGCCACCATTGGCGAACGCCGCTGCATGAGCTTTCTGAGCTGCTTTTTCAACTGTAATGACAAACATCACAACTGCATCATCTTTTAGACCTTTCGCAGACCATGGTATTGGTAGCAGTTTCATATAAGTACCTAGACAAAAACAACCATTGGTAGCAAAACCGTCATCATCATTTGCCTATCCTTTTCCTAACAATGTTGGGGTCGGCTTCCAGTCTAACGGGATGCAGCTTAATACCAGTATTTTATATGGAGCGACTGCCTATCTGACCTCCACAACTCAGTTACTCAGTAACTGAGTTGTGGAGGTTAGAGCACGATACCCCTTGGTAAGACTGGTTGTCAGACTTTCGGGCTTCTGACGACCCGTAACAACTGTCAAAGATCTACAAATGACAGCCGGGACCAACGGCTTAACGTGCTTTCCGAGGCACGGAGGAGGCTCGGTACGTAAAGATGGTCACCCATCTACGGACGAACCCCGGCAAGCGTAGCTTAACCTAATGGATCGACCTGTGCTGCTGTTATAACTTAGCCACGAGCTCCTCTTCCCGATCATTGATAGCAAAACCGTAATACGTTTATTTATTTTTTATTAGTCGAAAATCAAAACCCACTTATCCTCAGAATGTAATGATTAACACTGATCTAAAACTGACTTGGCGTTCATATTTTTGCTGCTAGGTGCAAAATATTACTGCTGATCAGCCAACAAAGTATTCGTTGGTGGGCTAAAACTTGAAATGTGTCACAAGTAAAGACATTGTCAAGGTTGAAAAGGATTCGTTAGAAAATAAATTCTAGTTACCATCAGCATCATTGAAGACTACCAAAGGACTCTTGCCACCCAGTTCCAAAGTGACTCGCTTCAGGTTTACAGCAGATGCTGCTCCCAAAATCAGGCGGCCTACCTGTAAATATAAAGCAATAATTCAATTCTCCGATGGCATTTCTGTAACTATTATAAACTAGCTGGCCCGACAAACGTCTTGTCCAAACAATAATTCATACAAAATTATCAGCAGTTCTGAAGTGATGCCGCTTACCACCCAAGTAACAAAATTTGGTACTGTAAAAGCCCCTTTTTTTTTTGAGGTTGGGAATTCATCCAATGGCTTCTCCCGCTTTGGGTGGGGCGGAAGGGTGTGTCAGACTTTTACTGACCATCTGTGTTCCTTCTGTGTTCCTTCAGTTGCCTGTTGCCAAGGTCCCGGTATCCCTTTCGGACTAACCCGCAACCCTGGCAGACTGTAAAAGCCCAGAGAACGTTTTGGAGATGCTATAACGAACTGTATTTCATTTTTATTATATAGATTACCAACTGCGCCCCGCGGTTTCACCCGCGTAAGTTCTTGATCCCGGGAGAATATCGGGATAAAAAGACTAGAACTAGAAATCCTATGTCCTATTCCCGGTC
Source organism: Lithophane semibrunnea (assembly GCA_947363905.1). NCBI lineage: Eukaryota > Metazoa > Arthropoda > Insecta > Lepidoptera > Noctuidae > Lithophane > Lithophane semibrunnea. The sequence continues at coordinate 7,727,833 of OX376185.1, forward strand.
ATGGTCTACCCCTGTGCCAAATTTCATCCAAATCCGTTCAGCTGTTTTAGCGTGAAAGCGTAACAAACAAACAAACAAACTCACTTTCGCATTTATAATATTAGTTAGGATAAGCATAACCCGATGACTTCAACGGCTTTAATCAAGTGAAGAAGATTCATGACTAAGAAAGCCATTTTAATATCGGTCCCATATTTGAGACGCCTTAATTTTGTTTAACTAGAAAAATGTGACATACCTCAGTAGATCCAGTAAAAGCTATCTTATCGACATCAGGGTGGTGTGTAAGCGCTGATCCTGCTGTGGGTCCGTACCCAGGAACTACGTTGACAACTCCGGGAGGGAACCCTGCTTCTTTGATTAGGGCTGCCACTGCTAATGCAGTAAGGGGTGTCTGTTCTGCTGGCTTTAGGACTATAGTGCAACCTGCAAGCCGTTAACGTAGTAAAATATTTCATGTTCGCTTAAATTCATATTTCCTGATTAGCGATAGTGATACCTTATATGTATATATTTTCTCATTAATTGGGACAAGCGTATTTTATTCACTCCATGCAAAAAAGTGACACATACAGCCCATAACACTTTTTCAGACTCTGAGATCAATTCATCTCAAGTCATTAATCATATCTAAACACCATTCAATTCAGCTATATAACAATGGAAAAGTAATTATGTAGTTAGTTCTATATTTACATTTCCGATCGTAAACATTAGTCGCTAATTAAACACTACGTTTAATGTACCTACTTAGTAAACAAATAAGACATACCCGCCGCTAAAGCTGGTGCAATTTTCCACGACAACATTGGTATCGGATAGTTCCACGGTATGATCTGTCCACATACACCGACTGGCTCTTTCAAAGTAAAAGATAATACTTCACCATCTGTAAAAGACAAAAATTGTATGCATAACATCACGGTAAACATCTAAAGGGTTAGGCAGTTGTGCAACAGATCAACAAGCAACAAAGACATTTTAAAGGCGTGTAAAGTCGCGTGTAATGTGTTAAGCCGTATCCCCACTAGGGCCACGCGGCTCTGTGAGACCAAGCCGCGTGGCCCTAATGGGGCCGCGGTTTTATATAAATTATCGTGTAACTAATGAAACGCGAATTCTGCAAGTGGGCGGGAGTACGAGCATGTAACGCTCGCGCTGATTCGCTGGCTGGTTTTTAGCGCGAACACAAAGGCTCTCGCAGTCAAACAGGATTCGCATTAAGTTTGTATGCCATAGACACTATTTGCATTACAATAAACATTACACACGGCTTAAGCTAGTTGCCATAAATAACACGAAATACGCAAAATAGTTATAATCATGATTTAACTATCGAACCCTGTGTATCCGACCTATAAGATCAATTAAACAGACAGTTCCCCCTCAAGACAGCATCGTAATAGAAAGAATGAATAAAATAAAAAAAAAGTGCCGTCTATAAGGCCTGGGTCTAAAATGCAATAAGGATGATAATGATGTTATCTAACATTATCGAACCACGGTCCACAATGTAACACATTTATGCCATTATAACATTAGCAAATACTACGCACGTAACCTTGATTTTCAAACATTATCTACAAGAAAACAAATGAACAGCTGTGTATGATTTTCATCTGGAAATGCATCACATTGCAATCATGCTCGATCCTGCCACAAGATTGTGACAAAAGACGTCAATGAATTATCTCAATGTCTAGGAGAGATAACATTAACAATACGGGTATAATAAATTGTGATCTAAATAATAGAATGATCTACAGTATGCATGTCGCAGATAGTTGGTGCCTATTTCTTTTTAACAAATAAATGATTGAATTTCGTTAAAATAGATTCAAAGAAATCAGATTGCGTTAAATCCAACTGTGCACTTTTTCAGCGCGCTAGGGATGCACTCTGTTCGATTCTCGACGCTCGGTTCGACGCCGAGAGTTGAAAATCCAGAGCAGAGTCAAAAACTTCGCGTTAAAAAAAGCGCCCGTGAGAATATCGGAAAACACCAAAAAAAAAAATCGATAGAATCTTTATGCAACCGTTGTCATTCTTCCTTCTACTTTCATGCATCTTTCGGAATTCGTGTGAGGCGCATCTTTTGTAAATCAGTGTGAGAAGAAGTGGTTTACCTGCAGGGATTGTGTTTCCCAAGATTTTGTCAGCTTTGCCGGCGTAATATCTCAAAACAGTCGCTGAATAGTACACTTCTTCCTCCGCGTCTTTGACTGGTTTCCCGCAGTCCAAGGTTTCCAGTTCTGCCAAGTATCTGGCCTGAGATTCTATCAGGTCTGCCAGTTTGAGCATTAGAAGACCTCGTTGTGAGGCATCCATTGTGCGCCATGCTGAGTAGCGGGCGAAAGCATTTTTGGCTGCTGCAACGGCCAGATCTACGTCGGCCTGTATAACACATCAGTTTCAGTTTACGAAAGTTCTTTATTTGGATGATATTATTCTGAAACTTTTAAAATGTTATAAAAATTAAATGTTGTTCAGGGAAATTCGTTAGTTAGAGTAGTTATGGTCTGTGGCATTTATCATTGTCAAGCTAATCCAGGGTTCACCAATTTAATTTCATTGGGGTTCGTTTTTTTAAAATAATATGACGATTGCGGTCCGTTTGGTAGATGATTACTAGCAACTAGCAACCAAGATTAAAAACATCAATTAAGAACCTGAATATTTTTGTATTAAGTAATAAACGAATATTAAGTAATGATCAAAAATAACAAAGAAGTTAATATATATTATATGTGAAAAATCACATTTTTTACTTTGAACTATCGATCTGAAGACAAAGCTAAATTATTGAACATTTTTATTTTTATAGTTTTAGATTAGGTTTTAGTTATAAACTGTACTGCTTACTTAAGGTCATGTTTACCAAATAGGTCGGCGGTCTAGATCAGGACCACGGTCCGCCATTTGGAGCCTCCTGATCTAATCTTTTCGGCTCCTCTTACAATATTCGCGGAAACTACGGTAGTCTTTGATTTATATTTTACTAGCCCGCGACTTCGTCTACGATTGAGAAAAAGTAGCCTATGTCCTTCCCCACGTCAAGGTCTATCCCTGTATGAAATTTCATCCAAATCTGTTCAGCCGTTTTAGCTTGAAAGCGTAACAAACAAACTAAACTGACTAACTTTCGCATTTATAATATTATTAATAGGATTTATATAATTTATGATACCTACTAATAATAGGGAATATGCATGTATTTTTTTAATATTTTTATTCGATAGTTTACATCGTCAAATAAAAGTAAAAAAAAATTCGACGGCAAAAAAGCAATTTAAAGTAGTTAAAAAAATGTTTAAAAATATCCAACCGATCCGGGCTATTTAAACGCCCTCCATTTGGCGCGCTTGGTGTGGTGACGTCACAGTTCGTGAAAACAGACAAGCAACTGTCAAGTCAACGTCAAACACTCCTTTTTCTATGAGCGTTTGACATTGACTTGACACTTGTTGATTGACTTGACATTGACATTTTGATTGTTAGCCCGGATTGTTACGTCACATCCGCTCTTAGCCTTTTCAAGTATTTGAATTACCCACAGTTTTTTGGGACTTTTTAAAAATTAATTTCTCGCTCAAAAAGAAATTTTATTCAAAAATATTGATGGAGGCTTAATTCTGAAGTAACATAGTTTATAGAAAAAAATATTTGACCCATATTTGAATCACATGCATATTATATTGTCTTGATATTATGATAATATTGTACAATGATTATTATGCAGTAGATATTACTAATTTGTTTGCTAATTGGGACTATTAAAGTGTTGATACCTGGAATCTAATAACTGCAGTTTACGGCGAAATCTTATTGATCGTGGATGAAATGGATTATATAATTACCCCTTATTAAAATGTTGTGCTAGTTTTGCCTCTTAAATTGCCGTTTTTATAACAACGTTTCATGAAACAAATTGTAATATTTTTTTGAAGAACAGTAATCAATTCATATCGCTGTACAAACATAGCATGTTTCAGTTATGATGTCGTGATAATTTTAATTGCTGCGACAGTATCTTAGCATTTTTTCAAGTAGATACTGCTGGGTACTATTATGTTTTTTACGACTTTGTTATGGAAAAAAACATTATTATAAGTATCTAATTTAGTCTTTAGAATAGACTATTGCAGTAATTTGAAAAATTCATAAACTTAGCTCTAATACAGTCCCTAGACGATCATGCGGCATGATATGCGTTACGTGCTGTCATGCATGCATGACCGTTTAGCTGTATTGCATGATGTAAATGTCGATTGTCAATTTTTGCATGACATGTAATTCCAAGAATGGCATGTCATGCAAAACGTGGGACCGTAAGTAAGGAGCTATGTAAGTTTATGAATTTGTCACCGTAATAAGAGGTGATAATCACCTTGTGTATTTGAGAGTCACCTTATGATGAGTCCACGCTAGGCTAATAAATATTTGATCAAATATTGTGACTTACCTTGTCTGCTTCAGCCACTTGTGTGATGACACTCTCATCCTGAGGATTTATGGAGGGGAATGTTTTCTTGCTGACTGAATCTACCCACTCATTGTTGATGAACAACTGTATAAAAGATAGCAAATATGAGTATTTTGTATTTTAATATGATGCAGTTCCTGCCCAACGCCAGAAAAACCCAACTCAGGTGACTTTCTAGTCATATGGATTACAAAATGTAATATTCTGATCAGTGAACTAAGTGCCCATGTTATTTGGTAAAGAAGTATCTTGACAGGATGATTTTATGAAATTGATTCTATCCTCCAGGTAATTACCTCGTGAGTGGAATATATGCGCCGTTATTACTAAGGCATTTTGCACAGGCCGACCCTATGAGGGTATTCCGGTATTTGAAAACTGGTTTCTAGGACTACGTTTCAAACTTACACAACAAAATATAAGACTTATCACAGTGCTGCAACGTCTAGTTTTCTTTAAATCAAAAACTTAGTTCGGGATTTGCAACTTCGGATGAAGAAGCTGCCTTGTGATAGTTAGATCTCATTCCCATCATCACGAATTTGGGATCTATGTATCTATTGAATCATTTAATAGACAACCCAATGTCTGCATCCCTGTGAGCATAGATCTGTCTTCACCTTTTGGTTTTAGATATAACAAATCCTATCAGAAAAACGTAAGTATACAAATAAATAAATATTTAATCACTTTGTTGAATTTAATTTCTTTAAGCATTTTCTTGGTCATTTCCCGTTTTCTTTTGTTGACAACAAATTGAAAATTGTTTGATTACTTCATAGGTGACTTTTGAACGAAATGTTGCAATTTTCTCAAAATCAAAAATATATTTTCGCGGGATTATCAGAGAGATTATATAGCCGAATGAAGTGGAAAATAAAAATGTGAAAATTGGTCTACATCTATGCTTATGCTTAACTTCAAGATTAGGCATGCTTTTTTGACAATCTTCTCTTTATTTAAGCAGCACTTCTTTTTCTTAGCATAATCAGCTTATAATGGTCTCATTGCTGGGACACAGGACTCCTCTCTTTGAGAGCGAGGGGCCGTAATCCACTACGCGGGCCCAGAGCGGGTTGGTGGATGTCACGTCGAATTTTTGGTTATAGGACATACATGCCGGTTTCCTCACGATGTTTTTCTTCACCGTTTTGAGAGCAGTGGTGGTGAAATAATTTACTTACACAGAGTAAAGTGCCTGCCTGGGTTCCAATCTAAACCTACAACTCGTAATTCGCGGCCGTTTCCACTGGCCTAACAGTGCTCTCAATTAAAATCTGGAAAATCTTATTTACTAGTGCTTGTTTATTTTCAGATTTCAAAACTACAGTAAGATACAATAGAAATCAAAAGATCAATTATATTGTTCTAACGGCCATTTTCTGAAAAGAAAATCTCCGACGCGTCAAAATTAAACGCAAGATAAGTGATGCTATTGGCTGATGATAATTAATTCAACCAATCACAGCAGATTATGCGCGTTTGACAATTTGTCTGCTAATTGTTGTGTTGATTTTCGTTCCAGAAACCGCGTTAGAGCCGAGTATTTATTAATTATCTTAAGTAAATCGCATGTCATAGCTCAGCATGATCAATGGAGATTTTTTATGAAAAGCCAAATAAAAATCTCATTTGCGAAGTACTTTGTACACACGGCTACATATCAAGCTATACATTTCCAGTATAAAATGACCTCGCATTGTACGGAAATCCTATACAATGCGAGATCAGCATAAACTGGAAATGTATAGCTTGATGTGTAGCCGTGTGTACTTACTTTAAAAAACATTGACCTCTTGTTTCCAAAACCAGAATTGAATACAGGTCAAGTTGCACTTTTTTTAATACTGGAGCCAGGGGTGGAATTAGGGGTCCAGAATATCAATATAATATTCTAATGTACCTACAACAATCTCTGGACTAATCATAGACCATGACCTCTGATTTTGTTTCGGCATTTTTTTCCAGACATGGCCAGCAAAATGATATACTTAGATGAAAATCATTTATATCATTTCATTATAGTCCCTATAAAAAAAAAACTTATTTTACATTCTCCCCTTCTTTTAATTTTATCAAAGTTTTATCGGAAATGTAAATTTGTGAAATAGATAATTAATTAATTTATCTGTCGTCAAGAGCAGTTTGTTCTTCTAGTGATAGCAGAACGGAGCCATTAAATAAAAGATTGGTCAATCATGTTCATTAACACTCGTATTATTTTATTAGGTCGAACTGTACCAATGTGGGTTTTCTTACTATCGTTAACATAGGTACACACGGCTTCACATCCAGCTAAACATTTCCAGTATAAGCTGACCTCGCATTGTACGGAAATCCTATACAATACGAGATCAGCATAAACTGGAAATGTATAGCTTGATGTGTAGCCGTGTGTACCTACTTTAAAAAATAAAAAAGGAGCTGTACTATTAAAAAAACCCAGGTATTTATGTTTGTGCTAAGTAGGTATATCATCTGTGCTAAACTACCAAACACAAAAAAAAAAAAACATGTTATCAATGCCGGGCACCCGCGACGTCCTACGAATCTATAAATGTTAAATGGATCGACCACAGATGTTTTACTTCTTAAATCATCATTTCTCAAAATTGTTATGGATTTGAGCAATTTGACACTTACCTTTGTGTATTTAACGTCTACTTTCACCATGTTTGTAATTAAATATCAGCTGTTTGTTTACTACACTGTTCGCGTACGCACCCAAATCCGGCGTTGGGAGTACTACTAAGTCTGTGGCTTCAGGCAAACTGACACGAATTGGTAGTTGCCAGCATCAAAATTTAAAATAATGCGACGTGTAACCTATTTGTTTAGAACTACTACTTACATAAATAGGTATTTGAAATAGAAAAAGAAGATTGAAAATAATAATATAAAACTGGCGAAGTTCGTGTCGGACCACACGTAATGAAGGGTTCCGTAGTTAGGATGAATATTTTCGCACGCCCAGTATTGATTTTATCGACAGCAAAAACAAGTTTGTATTTCATAGTACCTACCCATTTCTCAAAAAAACTAAGAAAAAAGCATGGTTATTTCTGCGGTTGTAACCGAAAATATCCTATATCTTACAAGGTTATTGACTTAAATAAAAAAATCACTCAGAAGCATCATCATCTTTTTTTATTTAAGTGTTCCAACGAAATTTTTTTTTCTGTTCTATTTAATTGATTAGGTGCGAATTAGCTTTTTTTCTTTATGGTATTTTTTTTGCGTTAGCGTGTTCTAGTTTTTTGATGCGGACTTGATATTTTCTGGAATCATTTCGTTCTAACGTTTAGATATACAATGTGGAGACGACAATACAACAATAAATGAAAACACTGGCTATACTAATGCATAAGAGAATTTTGGAATTATCAAATAAAACCTAACATCGAAATTAAAAAAGTCATTTTTTCAAACAAACTAAATAGAAGTGATGGGCCGACTACGGGATTTGCCGATCTTTGACTAGATACCGTAACTAAACTATTGGATATATTAGATGATTTTTTTGTAGGTAGACCGAGATCGTCATTAGATATACGGAGTTTTAATTTTTGTTGTATTGTCGTCTCCACCTTGTATAAAATATTATTATCACCGACGACGTATTTTACAAGGCGTACGAGATAGCACCTAAAGCGGGAATTCTGGTTATCTGGCAACTCTAAACTTGGACTTGAACTTGTCAACCAATCATTGCGTTTACTGTGAATTAAACCATCATAGTAGAGGACACAATGCCTAATTCAGAATGAATGAAAACAGAATCATTTAAATATAAATAATCGTTTCATATGTCAGTTTTGCCGACAACATTATCTCATGCCATACAATTTTGATCCTTATTACTTTGGTATGTTGTTTTATTTTTACCATTTATCTTGTCAAATAACTAGTCTTTTGTGATCTTAGCGTTTTTGGAGCGATTAGTGGCTATGTTCACACTGCTCTGTGTCTGGGAAAGATTAGACCGTTAGACGTTCAGTGCGAGCGTAAAACTAAAACTATAATTTTATTATCATAAAAATATAAATAAAATACATGCGTGTGACAATTCCCGTAATTTTTAAGAACGTTCGCATTCGCATCTCATTCGCAATCTGTCAAAAATACAATCAATTTACCAACATTTTTGACAAGCTTGACAGATTGTGACTTGAATGTGAACCTTTTTTATGTAGGTACGAGAATTGGCCTTCAGGAAGTTACTCTTTAATGAACCGGCACTGGAATGTACCCATTCCAGTGCCGGTTCACATTATTCCAGGGGCATTCCAGCGCTGGACTGGAATGCTACTGGAATAATTTGAACCGGGCATTATGGTAGGTAAGTCAGCTGAATGGTTAGGACGAAATTCATTTCAAAATTGTTTTTTTAGGTACTTCTTCTTTCTGCTGTATGATCAGTTTTTATCCGCTTGATTTCCTTTTCTTCTGAGTAGGTATACTTCCTACAAGGTCGACTAACAATCTGGTGACCAGTCGCTGTGGAAATCCTTGACCTGTCTAATTATCCAGCCGGTGATATCTTTCGGATGAAGTAATGATGATGCGATGTCTTACAGATGACATTGCAAACTGAACCGGTTTATCATGTTATTAGGTACTCTTTTCTTCCCAGGTTTAGATCCAGGAAGACCTTTGGTATCAGACTATGGATCGCGCCAGTTCCGCCTGGGCAGAGATGACGCATACGTGGTGCATGTCATCCATACCAACGCTGGTTTCCTTGGCGAAGATGGATTGGTGGGTCATGCTGACTTTTGTGTCAATGGTGGAAGACTTCAACCTGGCTGCAAAGGACATGTTATGCGTAAGTCGTTCGCAAGTGTATTGTTTTTCCGAAGTAATACATCAAGGCGGAACATACGGTCTGTTCCAGGCAATTTTCCGCTAGATGGCATTGAAATCAACATATTTTGTTTTTTTTATGTGAAATTGGAGCATTACTAAATCGTAGGAGTAGTTCGTGCGGTACTCGGCTATTACGCTTTATTGAACTTGGTCATGATAATGCCTCAAAATCCACCAAATTAGACACAAAGGTGCAAAATAACATCTGCCATTCGGGTGGATAATCGTCCAGAGTCCCGAACCATCGAGTTGCATCGGCACTGCCGCCTTCAGCCTATAGGTACTGCGCAAAGACTTTCGCGTTACTGAATCAAAATCATGCAAATCATAGAATCTGCCTCATTTTGGCAGTTATTGTATGCTACAATAATAATTATTATGTTTCATTTTATGCCACATTTAATAGTCATGTTAATTTATTATTTTTCGTTCAATACCTACAGGTATAGCTCGTTGCAGCCACTTCATGAGTGCATGTTACTTCGCCGCGAGCGTGCGTAAAAAACGACGTATGGTCGGTATACCGTGCGACAGTACATGTCCTAAGGAACGCGGGCATTGGGGGATCAAGTTCGACAGAAAAGCTGTGATGCTTGGTGAAGAGGTTCCTGATTCGTAAGTCCCTAAACATATTTTTTTAGAAGAGGATAGGTCCCATTTTCTGAAATTTTGGTTGGTATTTTACCTCTGATGTTGCAATCACTGTCAAAGTCACAGAGATGTTTAATCTGGGTAATGTTGGGTTGGGTTGCTGCTGACAAAATAATTGGGAAAGGACTGTAATAGTTAATCTTATGTCAAAACTGTGTGTGTCCAAACATCTTTGAGCGGCAAGAGCGCGGCAGCAACAGGCGGCGTTTGCAGGACACATTTCTGCCGCGCTCTAGTTAGGACTTAACCGACGAATGTTTGCGCGGCAGTACTGCGCGGCATATCCGAGACATGCCGCGCACTTTAGAGGCCCTAGTGTGAGTTTCTTTAACTATATCGACTTTACGCATCGAGCGCGTTCGGCGCTCCAATTGACTTGTCACTGGCCTTCACTGGTGAAGGGCCAATCGGAGCGCCGAACGCGGTCGATGCGTAAAGTCGAGATGGTTAACTGAAACTCACACTAAGGCCTCAGGTGGTATCAGAACTAAAATGAAAGTGGTTGCGTCTATCGGTTCGTTAAAACACAATTACTGACGAATCATCATCTGCCTAGCCTTTTCCCAACTATCTTGGGGTGAGTCTCCAGTCTAACCGGATGCAGCTGAATACCAGTATTTTACATGGAGCGACTGCCTATATGACCTCCACAACCCAGTAACTGGGTAATACGATATCCCTTGGAAAGACTGGTTGTCAGACTTTCGGGGTTCTGGATGACCCGTAACGATCCACAAATGACAGCTGGGACCAACAGCTTAACATGCTTTCCGAGACACGGAGGAGTCTCGTTATGTAAAGATGGTCACCCATCCACGGACCAACCCCGGCAAGCGTAGCTTGACCTGATGGATCCACCCGTGCGACCGTTATTACGTAGCCAGAGGATTTCCTCGGCGAGCTCGTAAACACAATTACTGACGAATGTTTGCTAGAAATGTTTTTGCGCGGCAGGTAAACAGAAGTAATCGCGCGCGGCAGCTGCGCACGATTGACGCTCGATGTTTGGACATACCTTTAGAGAGTCCGTGCCACCCCTTTTTTTTTGAGCTTGGGAAATCATCCAATGACTTCTCCCGCTCTGGGCGGAGCGGAAGGGCGTGTCAGACTTTTACTGACTAAAACCCACCCGTGTTCCTTCAGTTGCCTGTTGCCAAAATCCCGGTATCCCTTTCGGACTAACCCGCAACCCTGGCAGGATCCGTGCCACCCCTGAAGACCTATTCGCGGTGCTAAAATGTAGTTCCATAATTTTCCGCCGGACTTCAGTGGCGGCGCGAACTTTAGCTGTTGGTTGAATAAAATAACAACGGCTAATCAAATCACTTGAAATAAGTTTTGCCAGCAAATTAATTCGCATTGCCTTTCAGAATTCAGGAGTCTGTGAAACGTTGTCTTCGTCTGCACACTTATCAACATACTGCGTTCACCTCAATCCTAATCGTAATCCTATTTATGTAATCTTGCACCTCGTTGGAAATGTTGGAATGGATTGAATGATTATATTTTCTTTTTGTATCCAGGGCGCGAGGGATGTACTGCATCAGTTTCGACCATAACGAAGATTGTCCATTTGACTGAATTCGTCTCCAAAGAGATGGTTCACAGTAAAGGGTTACCTTTAAAGCGTACACAAATCCAAAGTAAAATGTTATGTTGTTAAATTATTTATTTTGTAATTAAGAAATAAAATTAAGTTTTGTTACAATTAAGGTTTGTCAAAGGGTTTTATTTGAATTTCATACAAATAAGTGGAGATAGAGCAGTGGTGGCCCAGTGGTAACGGCCGCAACTTACGAGTTGTAGGTCGTAGGTTCGAACCCTGACAGGCGCTTTACTTTGTGTAAATAATTTAATCACCACTGCTCTCAAAACGGTGAAGGAAAACATCGTGAGGAAACCAGCATGTCTCCAACTAGCACTGGGCCCGCATGGTGGATTACGGCCCACTCTCTCTCATAGAGAGGAGGCCTGTGTCCCAGCAGTGGGAACATTATAGGCTGATTATGTAAGTGGAGATAAACATAATGTTACAATAGAGTTCTTCTGCGATTTAAGTAGATATTATAAGTCGGCCATTTTATAAATGGTCCTTCGAGCAGGATAAGGCCTTTCCGGAGTTAGTGAAAAAGGTGATAAATGAAAGTATTTATTTGAAAACATAATTATTTAGGTATACCTAATTGAAATATGAATTCATCGGTTTGATTATTAATGATCCTTTTTCGATGGAGACATCGTAACTTGAATTTTAGCGCAGGAGAAATTGCAAGCATCACTGTAGAACACTGACTTGAATGTCCAATTTCCGAACAAAAATGTACCACCAAAATAAGACTGTGCTATCGCCAGAATGTCAACGTTGAATCTGTAGTGTCCCTGAAAAAAGTCCCATAAGGTTAAAATCATCTCGCTTAGTGCATAAGGCAATCTAATCGATTCGTCAGTAAAGTAACGGCACAGTTTTTCAATCCATATTCTAACTCTGCGGATACGATATAATATCGTTACCTCAATGTAATTTTATAATTTATTCATTTTATTACATTACATGCTTGAAAAGCTGCGCCCCTCATCATCTCGCAGAACAACGTTCATTGTTGGATATAGCTATCCCCCAAGCATGGCTGCTTGAATAAAGATACAGGTTCCCAGTATGGACAAGTTGGAACGGATTGGTACCGATCGGTGCAGGTAAAATAGTCTCACACTTTCTGCGCATAAAGAAACAGGTTGAGACATGACGGTATCGACTACACTTTTCATACCAGGCATCCGAGGGTTAATCTTTACCTGTCAGTATCGACCTGCAATCTAATTGCGTAATACATGATCAACCACAATCTTAATCATTTTGAAACAGAGTTCTAATCCAATCTTCACAAGTTCCCAATTCTTAACAAGTTCTATGGCCCTGGTATCGGACTTTCCCGTAACCTTGACAGACGCAAATAGATAGCTGAACCGACAAATCGGGACTGCAGAATCCGTGTCTTTATGCAAGCAATCGCTAAAATGACCTGTCGTGCGCTGCCCACATCCAGCGGTGACTAACAAAGTACACCGAGTCGTCGGTCCCCGCTGTGGGTGGGCCATGCTGCGTCTTCCGTTTGCCATCTCCATTGCCCTTTTGGATGCTGTTCTCATTACGTTAATTAAACTCAAACTCAATTAGGCACAGACATTAATATATACCTACTTACTTTAACAATGATGCAGTCTTTTGTAACGTTCATGAGTGAGCTGAACAAGGGTCTCAAGAACAGATGGTCACACGGTTTCTTCACTTGCAGTCTAAGAATATCCTTTCCGTTTGTCGTAGCGACGATTTTACCCTGAAACCCATTTACCTGGTTATTTTAGTAACAGATAAGTTTGTCCGATTTGTTATGCTCAGTTAAAAAAAGAGCAACCCTTGCAGTAGTCGCATATGATGTGTAACATCTGACATCTTGGTTGACGTATATGATATAAACAATATTCGTCATCATCGTCATCGTCATCATCATCATCATCATTCTTTTTACAACCACTCAGAAAATGGGTTGGTACCATCTGACGGCCAACTCTAGCACCGCGAGTGCTCATTGGTCAATCCCTGGCTTCCTGTTACACACTTCTGTCCATTTTGACGAAATCACTCCCATCGGAAAGATGTGACAAATCAATAAAAAACATCCTATGCCTTACCTTTGATGGTGATACGTTCTGAAAAACCGTCAAGTCATAATTTATCATAGAGGAGTTGCTAATAGTAGCTGTTGACGACGCACAATCTTTTTGTTTCGGCCCTTTGCATATGTCGAACTGTGTTATTGCTAAATTGAACGTTCCCTGGAAAGTAATATGAATCTTCATCATCATCATCATTTCAGCCAAAAGATGTCCACTGCTGGACATAGGCCTCCCCAAGCACCGCCACTTCGACCGGTTCTGTGCTACCCACATCTAGCGGGTTCCTACGACCTTCACAAGGTCATCGGTCCACCTTGAGGGAGACCGACCAACGCTACGTCTTCTGGTATGCGGTGGCCACTCCAGAACCTTCCAGCCCCATCGGCCATCTGTTCTGCGAGCAATGTACCCTGCTCATTGCCACTTATGTTTGGCAATTCTTAGGGCTATGTCGGTTACCTTGTTTCTCCTGCGGATCTCTTTATTTCTGATTCAATCACGTAGGGAAACTCCAAGCATAGCCTTGCCATTTCCGTTTGGGTGACTTTTAGCCTTCTCATAAGTTATGAGCGACCACGTTTCAGTGCCATAGGTCTCCACTGGCAACAAGTACCGCACTGCAGTGATCATAAGACAGGTGAAGGATAATAGACTTACATATTCCTTTTGTGGATTTGGTTCTACGTAGGCAGTGTAAACCGTGATCAGCATAAGAAATTTTATAAACATATTTGACTGCAAGTAAGCTGCACGTTTAGTGGAAATGTAAATGTTATCACGAAGACAGTTGAGTAAACGTTTACATTTAAGTTTTATTTTTTGTAAAAAAAACAAATGATTACTGGCCAATGAAATGGTTCGTTGAACAGTGAACTTCCTTAATTATACTGTGGATTAATGGAAACTGAACATTTAATTTCGTTCGCTGGAAATAGTTATGAATATTTAAAAAAATGGCCTGTAAGCAGAAATAAATGATTGTTGGGGATTTACATATAAAACACCACATAAAATAGAATACTGTATAATCACTTGAGCCGCGCACTTATAACTAGTACATAATTAGGACATATTAAAGGCAAAAACATAAGAACTGAATTTCATTTCTTTGCGAGAGCTTAAGTACTATTTTATCATAGCGCAAGTTGTGTGTGGGTCTGAGACAATTCAATTTTAATCTAGGCGTCTAGACCAATAGTGTTTATCTAGGTTTGGTGATTTCGGTCAAGCGTAAGCTTTTTTCTTGGACAAGTTGCAACCTGCTCCCGGGCAAGTCTATTTGCTACGTTTGTGTATCGTAGACTCGTGTAAATGGTTTGTAGGTGTGGGTGTTGCAGGTTGAGACCTGCTCCTTTGGGCGAGCCCATTATGTGTACTAGTGTGCCTAGAGTGTTGTCTGGTGTGACATGGGTGTCTAACGGCTCTAGAACAGGTTGCGACTTGTCTGTTTGGAATCTAGTTAGACTTTTTAGTTATGTGAAAGGTTTGTTTACTTTGTTTCAGCCCTTATGCGCTTTTATGGCATATATTAAAGGAAAATAAAGGTAGCCCTAAGCTATTCAGGTACATTCATTTTTCTAATGAGAAAATAGGTTATTTATTTTAATCAGTACTTTCTTAAACTAGATAAACAATCAGCAATTCTTATAAACTAATTATAAACAATCAGCAATTCTTATATACTAATTAGATGTATGTTCGTCGCCAACAGTCTCCCCCTCGGTGCGTTGCACTCCATCTCGTTGGGGCGACGTTGCAGGTACAATCAGTACTAGGCGCGATGCTGGTCGTCTCAGGATACCCGCTGTTGTTCGCACGTCGACGATCCTAGTTCTTCCGTCTGGTCCGGGATGCGTGGCGATGATCTCGCCGCGTGGCCACGAGTATCGTGGTAGTGTGTGGTCGACGATCAAGACGATGTCGCCCAATGCCGGGTCCCGGTAGTGAGGACCTTGATTGTAGCGAGGCGAGAGAGTTGGTAGGTACTCTCGCAGCCACCTTGACCAGAAGTGATCGGCCAAGCGTTGGGAAGTCTTCCAGCTGGGAGACCCGATGAGTTCGGTGTCGTCGAAGGAGCCGAAGAGGGTAGCTCCGCATGACCGCCCGATGAGGAAGTGATTAGGGGTCAAGGCTTCTTCTTCTTCTGGATCGGTGCTCACGGAGAAGAGAGGTCTGGAGTTTACCATATGTTCGGCTTCTAGCAGTAGCGTGTGAAGAATTTCTTCTTTGGGTTGCCGCTCGTGCAGTGTGGCGGCGAGGGCGACTTTCACCGACCTTACCATTCTTTCCCAGGCTCCGCCCATGTGGGGGGCTCCGGGAGGGATGAATCTCCAGACGATGCCCATCTTGTTGGTTTCGTGGCTCAGGCTCGCGATGGCTGCGGAGATCTCTCGGTTGGCACCGATGAAGTTGGTCCCGTTGTCACTCAGGATGATTTTCGGAGTTCCCCTTCTGGCGATCATCCGCCGCAGGGCGAGAATCATTGAATCTGTGGACAAAGAATTAGCAAGTTCGAGGTGGATGGCCCTCGTTGTTAGACATGTAAATAATGCCCCCCATCGCTTTTCTGTGCGTCGGCCTATAGTGACGAGCATAGGCCCGAAGTAGTCGACCCCCAGGCAGGTGAAGGGGGGGCTAGTCTTCGTCAGGCGCTCCGGTGGCAGATCTCCTTGTGGTGCGGTCTGCGGCGTTCTTCTCCGGAGTTGGCACCATCCGCAGTCTCGTGCTATTTTCTTCACCATGTTCCTGAGAGAAGGTATCCAATACTTCTGACGTACTTCGTTCATTACGGTGCTGTGGTTGCCGTGGTTGAATCTTTCATGTATGTACTTCACAAGTAGTTGTGTTATTCTATGATGTTTATCTAACAGAATCGGATTCTTGTAGGACGATAACAAGTAGTTGGCCGCTCCTACACGAGTGGATAGTCTGATGAGCCCATCTTCTAACTTGACAGTGAGGTTCTTCAGCTTGGACGTTGTTTTAATGTTCTCTTCTTTGCGTAGTGCGATGAGTTCATCTTGAAAGCAATCTTCCTGTATTTTCTTTATTAGAAGTTGCTCTGCCTTTTCCACATAGAGTGCCGACTTAGGTAGGAATGTAGTTTCTTTGCTGATCGACCTTCTTTCCGACGTCTGGGTTGACCTCTTTTGTGCTTTCTTCCATACTGGATCTTGAGTTTTCCTCGTGATTTGCTTCGTGATGTTTACCTTTTTCTTCAATTTGCGTTTGAAGACATCCACAGCTTGCAGGTATCTAGCTGTTGCGTGAAGCAGGCGCGTCCAGTTGGAGAATCGCACGGGATCAGGCACGATGATAGGCGTGGTCTTCTTGATGCTCAGGGTGGTGGCATTGGGTTTCTCTTCTCCTGTCGCAGGGATTGAGACTTTCTTCTCTTCAGAAGGCCAATGTCGTGGGTCTTCGTACAGGAAAGCCGGTCCCTTGAACCAACGATGTGTTATGTCGAAGCTGGATGGAGCTCCTCTCGTTGCGTCGTCTGCTACGTTGAGTTTTGTTGGAACCCAGTACCATTCCTTATGTTTTGTCAACTCTTCTATTTCGGCGAGTCGATGCGCGACGAATGGCTTGAATCTCTTAGGGTCAGACTGGATCCAAGCTAGTGCTGTCCTCGAGTCGGTCCAGAAGTACCTTCTTGTCACTGTTAGATCCATTTCCTGAATTGCACTGCTGGCCAGGCGACTTCCTAGTAGACATGCTTGGAGCTCGAGCCGAGGTATCGAAGTTGGCTTGAGAGGCGATACTCTTGCTTTCGCAGTCAGCAACTTCACTTCCACGTGGTCGTCCGGATGCTGGGAGCGCCAGTACACCGCACAGGCTTACGCAGTTTCGCTTGCGTCGCAGAAGGTGTGCAGCTCCCCCTCGGTGACGTCGTGTGTGAGGCAGCGCGGGATGCGAAGATCTTCAAGTTTTCTTAGGTCTTCAAGCCATCTCCTCCACTCTTCTTCTCTTGACGGGGGTATCTTCTCGTCCCACTCCAGGCCGGATCTCCATAAGTTCTGAAGCATGACTTTACCTTGTATTGTTATAGGTGACGCCAGCCCTAAGGGGTCAAAGACCGACATCACTGCGCTGGTTGCTTCTCTCTTCGTCGGCGCTCGTCGTCCTTCCTTGGCTTCGTCGGGAGTGTTGCGTAGACTCAAGGTGAAGTGGAGGCTATCTTCTTGAATATTCCAGTTGAGTCCTAGAGTTTTCTCAACTTGATCCTTTGGTTCCCCTAACACGATGGAATTTTGATTGTTTTCGGTGTCAGTGAACTCTTCTATTGTCGCGGGGTCATTGCTCGCCCAGCCTCTTAAGTGGAACCCTCCCTTCTTGTGAATGTCGTTTACGTCTCTTGATACTTTGGTAGCTGTTGACACGTCGGGAAAGCTTGTTATGTAGTCATCCATGTAATGATTCCGATTTATTGCCCTGGCAGCTTCCGGACACTGGCCGGTGAAGTCTTCCGCGTTCTTGTTCTTGACGTATATTGCAGTACACGGTGAGCAGGCAGCCCCGAATATTAGAGACGTCATCCTGTACTCTTTGTTCTTCCAGAGAAATCGAAGACTATCTCTGTCTTCCTCGTTGATTTTTATTCTCAGGAACATTTCTTTGATGTCTGCGACGACAGCTATTGCTTCTTGACGGAAACGGAGCAGCACACCGAATAAAGATTGCAGCAAATCGGGTCCAGCTAACAATGCGTCGTTTAGTGACTTCCCATTTGATTTAGCTGCGGCGTCGAATACCAATCTCATTTTCTTCTTCTGTGGGTGTACAACGGCGAAGTGGGGTAGGTACCAAGTTCTTGAAGAGGTGGGTACCTCTGTTACTTCTTCTGCATAGCCGCTGTTGATTAAGTTTTCAACTTGTTCTTCATATTTCTTCTGAAATTCTTCATCTCTTGAGAACTTCTTCTCCATTCCCTTCAGTCGTCGTGCTGCAGCTGTTCTGCTTTCAGGTAAGTGCTCGTCGTCTGTCTTCCATAACAGGCCCGAGCTGAATCTTCCGTCAGGCAATCTCTTCGTCGTGGAGTGTAGCACGTCGAGAGCTCGTTGGTCGATATCGCTGGACGGTCTCTTCGCAGCGACTCCTAGGGCTTCAATGTCGAAGTGGTCTCTGATCATCTTCTCGAGGTAATCATCCTTCCCTCTTGACTGCGTTATAATGTGATTCACTCTTCGAACTGGAGTGTTGCTGCTTGACTTGGTTCCGTGAAGAACCCACCCTAATTGAGTTCTGGAGGCCACCGGTTTGCTTCTGTCACCAGCTTTTACTTCCTGTGACACGATGAGATGCCAGTTGTCCTGTCCGATCAGCACAGTAGGACGAGCGTTGGGGTATTTCAGTTGCTCGGCGATCTCTTCTAGGTGCTGGCAGTCTTCCAGGTCCTTCTCGTTCACTTCTTGTGGGCTTAGGTTTAAGGTTTTCACGGTATATCCTGACATCATCTCAAGGTTTCGTTCGAATCTTCCTCTGATCTTGATGTCGATCTTCTTTGACTTCTGATCCATTCGATGGCCTCCTACGCCCTCGATTCTTAAGTCTTCTTCAGGACCCTTGGCGCCAATCATGTTCACGATGTCATCTTCTATGAGTGTCACCGTTGATCCTTCATCCATAAGAGCGTAGACTTGAGCTGTGGCATCTGGCCCCCATAACTCCACTGGTACGATTTTCAGATAGGCTCTTGAGATGGTCCGGGTCGCATTTACAGTTGACGTTACAGGCTCGGTCTCTTCTGTGGCTGGCTTCACACCCCCTTCTGAGTGTAGCATCACGTGGTGACCTCTCTTGCATTTCCCGCACGGCTTGGCCTTGCAGTTGTAACCTCTGTGTCGTCCCAGCAGGCATTTGAAACATATGAAGGCTCGTTTGACTTGTTCCCATCTTTCGTCTACGGAGGCGTCGATGAATCTTTTACATTTCAGTATCGGATGTTCCCCGGCGCATTCAGGGCAGGCCATCTTCTCCGGCTTCTTGGTGCCATCCTTGCAGGCGCAGATCACAGCTGTATGTGGTTCGGTTTCTTCGTCTTCTGATTGGTCCTCTTCCGATGAACATTCTTCATGCGTGGCTTGAGTTATATTCACCCCTCGGGAACCTGGCGGTCGAGTGCGGCTTCTTATTCCTTCCTTCTTGACTCTGGTTCCTGTGAATTCGTGCATCTCAAATCGATCCACCATCTGATTGAAGAAGTTCATGAGGCTAATCAGGATCGGTTCATCTTCTTCTTCTTTCGAAGCCCTATATTCATACCACTTGAATCGTACCAGGAGACACATTTTTTCGATTATTCTATTTGATATGTCACTTGAGTGTAGGTAGCTCTGTTTCTTCATTTGTTTCACGACGCTGACTGTATTGGCCACAGCTCCAGCGTATCGCACCAGCTCCCTCGCATCGTCGGACATGGCAGGCAGCTTCTCAATATTTCTATTTCGCTTTTTATTAGGTAGGTAGGTCTTCCAAATCGGCGTTCCAATGCAGCCATAACTTCTTCTGGATCCGCCTGGGTATAGAGGAGTGACTTCACGGCTTCTTTTGCTTTTCCTTTCACTGCTCTTCGAAGTCGCCCCATGTTTTCGATAGCGCTGAACAGTTCCTTAGAATCCATGTATGTCGCTTTGAAAGCCACCCAATCTCTGGCGTCTCCGTCGAATTGATGCAGCTCGCTTATATATTTCGGTGCTCGCTGCATGATGGCTGACGTTTTGCTGTCAGCGACGGACTTAACAGCTTCTAG
Source organism: Lithophane semibrunnea (assembly GCA_947363905.1). Taxonomy (NCBI): domain Eukaryota; kingdom Metazoa; phylum Arthropoda; class Insecta; order Lepidoptera; family Noctuidae; genus Lithophane; species Lithophane semibrunnea. Next base: position 7,748,256 of record OX376185.1, read on the forward strand.
TATAGCCTCCGCCAGCTGATTTGTTGGAGACTTTTCTACTGGTTCAGTGGTGCGCGATGTCTCTGGTACTATTTCTACTTCATCACGCCCCTCCTTGGACTTGGACACCCAGGCAGCTGTGGCCTTCTCCGCGGCGGCCTTGGCGGCAGCATCCTCTTCTTCATCACTGGCGTCTGTGTCATCATCGTTGACACGCGATAATTCCAACTTGGTACTTGCCAATTTGGTTTTCATTTTAATCTCTTCTAACTGTAATTTCTCTAATTCTAATCTAGCTTGTAACTCCTTTTTCTTAATATTCGAAGTTTTATTTGAAGTGCCCTTTGCTTTCTTTTTCTGAACCATGGTAGCATCCGCATCCTCGACCACGGTTGTTTCTTCCGTCGGCGCGGTGCTGTCGGTGACTGTCTCGGAGGTTGTCGCAGACTCCTCCGTAGTCTCTTCTTCCGTGGTCGAGCGCGCGCTATCTCCTTTACGGCTTCGCGTCATCATGGCTCATATACACAAACACTTTATCAGCAAATAATGTTCAATAACTCACCAGTGTTATGTTACAATCCTTCAGCAAAGGCACTTCACCACACAATGTTCACTAAGTTAATTGTCTTTATGTATTCACTTATATAATGTTCAAAGTTCCTTATGTATTCACAAATCGACGTTAACTTATTTGCACGGCGTAATGTTCTTTATTTACTCACTTGTATGACGTAAATAACACTTAAATGTTCACTTAGAGCAATGTTCCTTGTTTACTTACATGTACGACGTAGATTGACACTTATATATTCACTATTCGGCGTGTATATAATACGTAAGTATCACTATTTGAACGTTCACTGTTCACGCGAGTAATGTTCCTTATTTACTCTCGTATGTGGCGGCAAATAACACTTATGTATTCACTATACGTAATTTATATAACACATAAGTATCACTGTTCGAACTTCACTATTCACTTGAAGTAATATTGCTTATTTACTCACGGATACGGCGGCAGGTATCACTTATGTATCCACTATAAGTCATTTATATAACACATAAGTAGCACTATAATTCACTCACTTAGTACACGCAGAGCTTCGAGCGACGCGGGCTTCGAGAGGGCGCGACTCTTCCTGTGGTCGTCCCTCCCAGTGTTTCTTACCGGCACACGTAGGGCTTCGAGCGGTCCGGGGCTTCGAGAGGGCGCGACTCTTCCTGTGGTCGTCCCTCCCAGCGTTTCTTACCGGCACACGTAGGGCTTCGAGCGGTCCGGGGCTTCGAGAGGGCGCGACTCTTCCTGTGGTCGTCCCTCCCAGCGTTCTCACCGACTCGTAGGGCTTCGAACGACGTGGGGCTTCGAGAGGGCGCGACTCTTCCTGTGGCCGTCCCTCCCAGCGTTCTTACCGACGTTCGTAGGGCTTCGAGCGGCGTGGGCTTCGAGAGGGCGCGACTCTTCCTGTGGTCGACCCTCCCAGCGTTCTTCACTCAGCGGGTCGTGTGAACGGCGATAGGCCTTCCGCAGAGGGCCTGGCTTCGGGAATGAGCGGTCTTTCATACGCCGCCTATTCCCAGCGATTACTAACCTTCTTTACGACGAAATAAGTGCGCGGCTCGTCGTAATCTTCACGAAACTTATGTATTCTTCTTGATATACATAAGCTTCTCGATAATTCGCTATTAATTCTTCGAAATAGCGAGGTTTCTTTACGAATCTTCAGGCTCAGGCTTCAGTTCTTCAATCCGGCTTGTCGAAGGACCAGTTCTGTTGGGGATTTACATATAAAACACCACATAAAATAGAATACTGTATAATCACTTGAGCCGCGCACTTATAACTAGTACATAATTAGGACATATTAAAGGCAAAAACATAAGAACTGAATTTCATTTCTTTGCGAGAGCTTAAGTACTATTTTATCATAGCGCAAGTTGTGTGTGGGTCTGAGACAATTCAATTTTAATCTAGGCGTCTAGACCAATAGTGTTTATCTAGGTTTGGTGATTTCGGTCAAGCGTAAGCTTTTTTCTTGGACAAGTTGCAACCTGCTCCCGGGCAAGTCTATTTGCTACGTTTGTGTATCGTAGACTCGTGTAAATGGTTTGTAGGTGTGGGTGTTGCAGGTTGAGACCTGCTCCTTTGGGCGAGCCCATTATGTGTACTAGTGTGCCTAGAGTGTTGTCTGGTGTGACATGGGTGTCTAACGGCTCTAGAACAGGTTGCGACTTGTCTGTTTGGAATCTAGTTAGACTTTTTAGTTATGTGAAAGGTTTGTTTACTTTGTTTCAGCCCTTATGCGCTTTTATGGCATATATTAAAGGAAAATAAAGGTAGCCCTAAGCTATTCAGGTACATTCATTTTTCTAATGAGAAAATAGGTTATTTATTTTAATCAGTACTTTCTTAAACTAGATAAACAATCAGCAATTCTTATAAACTAATTATAAACAATCAGCAATTCTTATATACTAATTAGATGTATGTTCGTCGCCAACAATGATGATAATAGTTACTGATGATACAGATAATGATTGAGATAACAGGGTTATTGTTCTCGTAGCTATTAGGAAGTTTCTAAATACTTTAACTTTTTTCTATACATATCTATAAATGAGCAATATTTGTATATCATTATAATATTTAAAATCACGTTCTCGAAAAGGGTTCTAATGATTCTGATGAAAGTTGCAATTATAAGGGTTTGCGGGGGCGAAAAATCGATCTAGCAAGATCAAATAACTGGGAAAAAAAAAATTACATAAGCTTATGTGGTGGCAGGGCTTGCTGAATCTCTGTTATTTTTTTTAATAAGTTCTTTACGAACCGAACTTTTAAGTATTTCTGAAATTTTACGAAAGGTATGATATTGTAAAATGTGGATCTGGTTTTGGGTCTGGATGGTCTCAGAAGCAGCTTAGGTTTTTGGAAAGGTTTCTACAATTGCCCCGCTAATGGGGTGAGTGCACTGTTTCGTGTAATTTGATCACTTAAAGTCATAATGTGGGTTTATTCCTAATACTTAGTGGCGCAAAAGTCACGACAGGGTTTTAAAATAAAATGTGACATTTGCACTGACATTTACTGTTCTTTTTTTTAACAAAATAAATATACATTTTGGAGATTTACCATGAATAATTTCATGGTGCCACAGCGCATACGGCTCGACCTACAATGACGGCGAGCGTTTAATCTCGAGATTTTCAACATTTCACTGGCCTGCACGTTCCCCGGATTTAACAGCGCCAGATAATTTAATAATTTCTCGGGTTTTTTAAAAGACAAGGTGTACATTAATAACCCCAGGACAATCGAGCCGTTGAAGGCGAAAATCCGAGCTGAAATACTGTTGCTAACTCTTCATGTTCTGTGGACAGTAATGAGAAATGCCCTCGAAAGAGCCCGTCTTTGTGAGGCTGTAAATGGTGGTCATTTACGTGACGTAATATTGAAAACCTAACTTGAAAATATCTCCAAGAGTTTTATTTTAATAACTGATAACAATTATCATTAATAAACATAAATAAACAATGTTAAAAATTGTCCTCCCTGTGCAAGAATACAGCTGATAAACCTTTTGCGTAATTATTATTATTGTAAGTTAGATTACATAGATATGCGGCGTTTCAGGGGTTTGCTAAAGGAGGCATAGCAGTGTCTAGAATCAATGTATCTGTGTTTTGGGTTGTATGTATAATGGGTTGAAAAAAAATTAACAATTCAAAGTTCATTTCTTTATTATTTATCACCCACAGCGAATCCTTTTGGAGTCATCGTAAGATACATAATACCGCATTGTAAGTTGCAAAACTCATTATGAAATATCCATTTGAACTTCCAGTTGCCGTACATGAATTTGCCTCCGTAGAATTTACGAGAAAGCGATTGTATGTCTACATGTAAATAAAAGCGACCCTGAGAACAAAAAAAAATTAGATTTTTAGATTCTAACTACTTATAGACGTAGTTTGCTGACGTTTCCTGTAAGCTTGTATTATGAAAGGAGATCTTGGATAATTTATACGCTTCTACCAGACAACCCTGACGTGGATGGACGTTTTAAAGGTGTATGTGATCCCAATCTTAGACACAATATTGAAATGCTTCATGTGGTACGCATATTAGTCCCTAGTAGTTGGTTCTTGACGGTTCAAATAGCTTAATGGAGCACCTCAACGGGTACTATTTTTCTGCTTTATATAATGTTTAATATTACCTTCTCAATCGCGCAATGGTCAGAATTATTAAATATACTCTGAATCACCGGTCTGAGGAAGATGTGGTCGCACAAGTTCTTTGTCTCAAGTCGCAACAACGGTTTGTCATTCATCGAACCGATAATTTTGCCCTGAAAAAACAAAAGGTTCCCTTGATTTGAGTTTATGCTAGGAGGGCCTAAAGGAGGGCATAAATTAATTTGACAGGAGTAAAGGAGACTAATTCTTCACATGAGCTATATATATATGATTATAAGCTCCTATTTTGATAAAAAGATTTGCCGGTCTGCAGATTTGAAGAAGAGTCGGCTGCCCAGGTTTCTTCAACCATAATCAGCCTATAATGTTCCCACTGCTGGGACACAGCCTCCTCTCCAGAGGGAGTTGGCATTATCCACCACGCGGGCCCAGTGCGGCTTGGCAGATGTCACATGTCTTCAAATTTTTGTCTAGAACATGCCGGTTTCCTCACGATGTTTTCCTTCAACGTTGTCAGAGCAGTGGTGAAGTTAGTTACACAAAGTAAAGCACCTGGTTGGGTTCAACCTACGACCGACAACTCGTAAGTAGGGGCCGTTACCACTGGGCACCTACTGCTCCACGGTTCTTCAAAACACCGCAAATGATGACGTTCACACTTCGACAGATCTTTTTTAATTCAATGAGATAAACATTCAAATTGCTGACATTTGCAGGTACCTTAACTGTCTTCATATCTTCGTTTACAATAAAATTCATATCCAAGAAAACGCCATTTACAATTTTTGACACAATCTCAACACAGTTCTTACGTTTTGGTCCGTTGCACGTTTCAAATTTTGTTAATTTTAAGTCGAACTCACCCTGAAAATTAAACAAGAATTATGATAGTTATGATTATTGACGTCATAATATACATGAGTGTCAATTCATCACAAGTCTAGTGAGATGATCTGTTTCTCGGATCCAGCGGAGTTGATAAAATGCTAGGCGGGTGTTATCAGTTCAGAGCTGCGGGCAATAATTGTCGTAACTTGAGGCATAATCGCCTTTGAAGTATCTAAAATCATTACTTACATATTCCAACAATGATGTCGAGACCATGAAATAAAATGAAATAACCGCGACATATTTTAACATAACGTCGAATTTTGCTTTTAAATTGAATGAATTGGTTTGTACAATATTATTTTTATTCAAATTGCACATATTAATTGCAATGAAATTCGTCTGTAAACTTCATCATGGTTCGTTGGTTACCAATGATCATGATTTGTCTGATTTGTTTGTAATATTATTATAATATGTATAGTCAACCGCAGACCAGTGGTGATACTTGTTCTACGAAAACCGCCCCTACTGCTGCGACATAAAGGTGCTGTCAATATGAAATTGTTACCAGTGATAAGCGGTTGCCTGTACAAAAGAGTGTGGCATGTATTAAAGCGTATCATGGTTCACTGCACAAAATGATCTCATGATCTCATGACCTCAGAGAGTGAAGGGTTATCTTTTCTGCCTCATGGTCTAGTGGTCACTGTGATATAGAATCCCCGGGTAACGTAACGAAACGTAAGCATAACACACCTGTCCCAATCCGTTAGGTTAAAAGGTATGATATATTATATGGTTACAATGTGAAGAGACTTCTATCTGAGGTATCTAAATTACCTGAGTTTCGAAAGCCTGGTTTTTCAAGTTATCCAGAACCACGAAGTATAGAAAGTATACTCCGTGTCAGAAACCCGTTATCATGAAGACCTTACGATTGAATCTGCGGGGTAATTGCGTAGCACACCTATTTTACAGTGGCAATGGCTTTCATTTTGACAGTTCAACAACGATCATTGCGTTACATAAGTTGCTGAGCAGAAAAAAAAATCGAACACATAAAGAAAAAAGAAAGAAAATAAATTTATTTGACCCAGGTAAGGCACACAATATTTATAGAAAAAAACAAAGAACATAAAAAAAAATAAAAAAAAGTATTGTGCGCCTCACGGCTGCGCCAAACAGGCCCAGTTCAGCATGAATGCCAGACAACTAGTGCCTGACGCTGGTTTTCAACTGGACCTTATGTTACGAGGACGTCTTACAGATGTAAATCAGTTTTATAGTGTGTGTAGATATTTAAATAAAAAACAAAAATAAAAAAATGGATATGTGTAGCAAATAATAATAATAACTCGATTAGATATTTTATAAAAATAATTATAGATAGGTAGATGGATATTTAAGAAAAGAAGCAGAGTGATATTATGGTTGCACAAGAAACAATGGACTGTCGTCAGTAAATAATAGGTATACCATACTTATAACAAAGAAATATTTATATTAACCATGTCTAGCTTCCGTTGCGCATCTATGAGGTACTGCCGTAGGCGTCTCCTAAATGTGTCGATCGTGCTAATTGATCGAATAGGTGGTGGCAGGTTATTCCACACTTTGGAAGCCGCATAACGGAAGCTACCTCTAAAAGCGGCCGTACTATGCGACCGAGTTGAGAGTTGCTGCGAGCATTGCCTTCGCCCACATTCTCGTTTACTCGCTATCCAACTCAACTTGTTGTAAAGGTAGTCCGGTTTCTGGTATTTAACTACACCGAACAGAAGGCAAGCCAAGTGAAGTTTGCGTCTGGACTTCATTTTTAAAGTGAAATGAAGCAATAGGTTCACATGAAGCAATGGACTAGAAATATGCTTCAAAACCATTCAGATAGTGATGAAAAGTGTTTTACGCAATTAGGGTGCAGGTTCTTCATTGCAGAAAGTATTAAAAAAGCACATTGTATTGAAATTTTCTTTATTGTAAAATTAATAAGTAAAGGATCCCCGAAACGATCAATTGCAACTGTCAATGTTCATGATTGATACACACACATTGATGCGCAAATTGCGCAAAAGCGATTAACACTATTACTACAATTTCAATTGATCGTTTAGGGGAGGGTTTTCCATTTATATGAAATTTTCGTTACATTTTCTTCGGAGTGATCATTGTCTGAAGGATTTCGCAACGCACATTGCAGTAATCGTTGAAGTACGAAGTCTTGTACGTCCAGTTTCCATACATGTATTTGCCACCTGAGAGTGTGCGGGAAATAGCTTGAATATCCACGGCAAATTTATGGCGACCCTGAAAGGATTTTCTTGTTATTTTTTTTTTGCCAAAAAAATTATCATTCTGTCTATTCAGGGGCTCCACCGCTTACAGCAGTATTATTTTAATCTTACTTCAGTGGGGGAAAGAGATGGCGCTATACGTCCTGTAGAGCTTCATCTCTTTCGTACACTGAAGTAATATTAAAATAATCCTGCTATAAGCGGTGGTGGTAGGCCCCTAGGAAGAACTTATCGCAATGAACTTAACTCTCGTTATGTTCATTGCGATTCAGCAAACTAAGGGTAGGGAACTTAGGCTAGGAACAGACGATCTTCGCAGGGTGGCTGGTGACAGCTGGATTAGAAGCCCTAGACAAATTGACATTCTATCGGCAAAATATATAGGACTGACATAAACTATCGCAAAGCTTATGTCGTTCCGTTGAAAGTCGTTGTAGAAATACGAAACGCTTTCAAAGCGATTGTCACTTGTCTAGGCCCTCAGAGCAGCCGACTACCAAGCAAAATGGCGTTTGATTGAACAGCTTTGCTTTTGTCTAGCTGTGGTGGGTTTGGTTATTACTTTAGGGATATTAACATGATATTTTACTTAATATATAAAGCAGTCGATGAAGTCTTCCGTGTAGTAGAGAATATCCTTATGAAAGGGTCTCAGAGCTTCTAGATTTAGTACAGACCTCTAACAACGCATCGCCAAGCTCTTCGATGTATCTGGTATGTAAAGGCAGTGGAACGCTTTTCATTGAATGAAGACAAAAGATCCAAAAATCTGTCATCACCATTTCCTCGGGGGAAAAATATTTCGTACGAGTTGTATATACCTACTTCATAAATACCGCAGCGCCCTGTTGTGACGTTGTAGATAGCCCGGAACAGAGGTTTGAAGAACACATGTTCACACATGTTGTTTATGCGTATTCTGATTATTTCCTTGTTGTTCAACTTACCCACAATTATAGACTGAAAAATATAAAAGTTTACGTTGGTGCATCGTTGACAAATTGGAGAAGGCACCTGTTCTTCTTCAATCTGCCCTGAGAGCAAATTACATGTAAGAGAATGTGTATCGCCTCCAAAATGCAACAAAACAGTGCCTTCACCGATTAGTGAAAATACATAACCGCCTGGCCGCGGCACGAACGGCGGGGCGGCGGGTGGCCGGTGCGGCGGGCAGTACATTTTTATTCATTTGTTTTTGCCGCAAGACGCTCCGCTGTTCGCACCGTGCGAAAATTCGCTGCAGCGGAATGTTCCGTGGCCAGGCGGTAAGTACCTACCACACCACGGTAAGCAGATCAATCGAACTGCTAACCGTGGTAGTTACTTATGTATTTGTCCATTCAGTTTCGTTAGTCATCGCGAGGCAATGAGGCAATAACCCTTAATGCTATTTTCTTAACTTAGGTTGCATTCCAAAATTTGTATGGAACTTTTGCATACTTACTTTGATTGACGTCATGTTCTCTTTTACCAAGACGTCGTATTTTATCCACACATCGTTAAACAAGTATGCTTTAACTTCGGCGCAATATTTTCTTCTAGGTGCTTTACAAGCTTCGTAGCTTGTCACCTTTAAATCGAATTCTCCCTGAAAAAATTTAACATAATGATTCAACAAGTTTTGTTACCAAAAAAATGGTTATGTACAACATTATTACAAGCTTTATATTAGCTTGCTCTGTTCGTATGTCTTTCCGGTTACTCCTTTTGTCACCAAGTTTTCAAGCACTTCCTGGCATCTGATTGAGCTGAAACTTGGCATACGTAAATAACTACCGGGACATTTTGAAAAAATGATAGGAACAATAGAACTTTAATATTTTCTAAAAAGCTTGAGGCGTTTATGTCCTTCTTACACTAAACTTGAAGATAAGCCTCAAGCATTTAAAAAAATATTAAAGTTCTATTGTTTACGTAAGTTTTATTTAGTACTTTTTAGTTCATGAAAAGCTTGTTTCTAAAAAGATTTTTACTTATATTTTATTTTTTGTTTATGCTAAACCCGAAAAGGGTTCATTGTACTCATCATTTTGAACACTTTTTCTATGGGGCCAAACTTGATCACGAAAAAAAAAAACAGCTGTTCCATACATTTGTGTTCACTTAAATCGACAAAATGTATGGAACAGCTGATTTTTTTTTTGCGATTTCTTGGTTGGTCCCATAGAAAAGTTGTTTATAATGGACACAGATATTATAATTAATGGATAAGTATATATCAGATTTTATCAATATCCCGTTGATGTTCCCGACTACTTCTTATCGGGTATCGGCATTTTATGAAAATAGCATATATGCTGTGGTAAAAATGTTAGCCAGTCGGCAAGGTGGTAAGTTGGGTCACTACAAATGATCAACCATGGTCATGTACCTAGCCTTCACCTAACTACCTTTGTTGGAGTCGTGATCAGCCCTACCCGACCGACCAATCGCCTCCCAAAAGCGATAAACTCAGTTTGTTGACAAGCTAGTTTTCTCACATTCATAACATGACTTCGGGCAGAATTCGGCTAAAGAATTGGTTTCACCCTTACTGTGGAGCCAACATTACGGCAAAGGAACTATTTGATGAAACGCACTCTAACAAAGGCTTTCATTTTGACAGTTCAACAACATTAATTACGCTATTTAAGTTGTTGAGTAGGCAAATTTTTCGAACTTAGGAAGCAATTGATTAGCAATTGCCTTCAAAATGATTGAGATTGTGATTGATCGTATGTTACGCAGGATAAATCTCAGTTACCCTACAATTCACAATATATAATTAAGTAGGGTACTCACATAGTCAACTAAAGAGGTTGCGACTATTATACAAAATGAAATAAAAGTTATAAGTCTAAACATTGCGTGTACTGTGCGCGTAAAGAGAGAACGAATAATTATGTAACATTAAAATATTGTATCACCTATGTGTGTAAACAGTTTAAAAAATCGTAATTCATAGCATATGAATTAAACGTTACATGGTCTACTGAACAGAAATGAGTTATGAATATGAGTAATCACGATATATATCACAAGTAGTAATTATCTTTGAAATATAATTTCAATATGAAGGTCAAAAAGTTTAATACAGTACGACACAACTTAGATGTAGCATGAAAAGGAGATCATTCACCGTTCATACATTTTTCGGCTAAAGAGGTGAAAGTACCGGCTAAATAAAAAAAAAACTATATTCCGAAAGAGTACGTATTTCCCTTCATTTTTTATTACTACAAGCTATTACTTCAATTAGATTACTTTTTATTATTTTAGCTACAAAATATACTGAAATCACTATTTTTCAAAATCGTATAACAGCGCAGGGAATTGCCACACAGGTTTGACCCAATAGTGAAAGTGAAGAAAATAACATGGAATATATAAATCGGAATATATATTTTTTTTATTTGGCTGGGACTTTCATAATTTAGCCCAGAATGAATGATCCTTTACATTCATTTATTTTAATTTTACGAATGTATTTGGATAAATGACTTTAGAAGTTATTGCATTTCCGTAAAGATCATTTTCACCTAAAGCAGTAATAAAGATTGGAGAAGGCGCACTCAGTTCGTATGGTGATCGGTTTTACGAATTTTGCTACATCTAAGTTGTGTCGTACTGTACTTACCTGTTGTTGAATAGGTACTTGTAGGTATTCAAAAATGAATGTAACAAACAACTTACAAATCATAAGTTTTTTTACAAACGGCTTCTTTTCCAATATGGCCTTTGCCTAAATAAAATATCAATGGTGCCGACACATTTTTTAGAGCTGTGGTGGCCTATTGGTATTGGACCCGACAAGTTGTAGGTCGTGGTTTCGAACCCAACCAGGCGCTTTACTTTGTGTGAATAATGTCATCACCATGCACTGGTTTAAAAACGGTGAAGCAAAACATCGTGAGGAAACCAGCATGTCCTAGAACAAAAAATTCGAAGACACGTGACATCTACCAACCCGCACTGGGCCCGCGTGGTGGATAACGGCCCACTCCCTCTCGAGAAAAGGCCTGTGTCCCAGCAGTGGGAACATTATAGGGTGATTATATTTTAAACTACCTGATGCCCGCCACATAGTACATTTTATATAGGGATGCCCGAGGCTTCGCCCGCGTGAATGTCGGTTATTATATACTAAAACCTTTTATTCGAGAACCATACTTTATCCATTGGTGAAAAAACAGCATGAAAATCGGTGCAGTAGTTTTTGAGTTTATCGCGTACAGGACGACAGACAGACGCGGCGGAGGATTTTGTTTTATAATATGGACATGGTGGAGGACTTTGTTTTATAATATGTATCAATTCGTCTATTACGCGTGGTCCCTTCGTGAAGTATAATGCCGCCAAATTACAATACTAACGATTTTAATACTATATTTACATTTTTTTATGGCATTTATTATAATAATTCACTGGAAGGATTTGGATAACATTCGAGATAAATAAAAAAATCAATTTAAAAAAATAATTGATACTTTTGTATTTTCACAAATTAATCAATAACAAATATTTTATAGATAAGTATAAAATAATAATAATAGTAGTCTCGTATTTAGCGGGGATTTGGCATTTGTTTCAGTTGGCTTTAGTTGATTTACAGCTGGGGTTTCTTGGGGAGGGCGAATGACACTGTCTTCGTCTCCAGGTACTGCAGGATACCTTCCTCACCCCTGAAAAGATAACAAAGTCACATGTTAATACATATCAAAAGAAATATAGACTATACGGACATGATAAATGTAGGAACCTAATTTCATAGTAAAAAAAATCATAGTAATACAAGATTTATTAGAATCTTCTTAGATTTAATAATAGTCAACAGTCGACACTCCTTTTAGAAAGTGAAAAGTTTGATCGATATTACCTATAATCTTACACAGAGAGGAGGTCTGTGTTCCAGCAAAAAAAAAATGATAGGCTAAATATGCTGACAGCATATTAAGCCTAACATTTTCACTCAATGATAGATAGCATAATAGTTATGCTATCAAAAACCGAGCCGACAGAAGTGAAAGCTGGTATTAGCGCCATCTATATTTTAGGTTATAGCACTACGGCGCGCAGTATCGCGGTCGCGAGGTTTCTGAGAAAAATATAGGTAGGTACTTACAATTCGCGTCCGATACCGGATTCCTTGAAACCACCGAAGGGAGTTTGAGGAGCTACGTGTTCGTATGTGTTGACCCTAGAAATATAAATATATAAACACTTTAGTTTTTATTCATAGAAACCATGCCATATATGGCGTAAATATTCCAGTACAAGTTACTCATTTCTATTTATAATACCAAGGTGGGTTTGAAGTGCTTCTTCTTACAAGGGATATGCGAATAGTGTATGTACTCACATACACAGTTCGCACATCTGGCAAGCGATTAGATTCCAGTATCGGCCAGGACATCAATCTATTATGGAATTTACAAACCCTCTAAGACTTTGAAAAATGTTAGTAGAAAGTATTACTTTATGCTAGTTTCTTCTAATAAAAGTTATATCGACGAAGATTATTTTAATGAAAAAAACATATCGTACCACATGGAGCCAGCGCGCACATGCTTGATGAAAGCGAGGGCGGTGGTGATGTCGTTGGTGATGACACCAGCACCCAGACCGTAGTTGGAGTTGTTGGCTCTGTCAACGACTTCTTCGAAGCTCTCGAACTTGAAGATGCTCTGGACCGGTCCGAAGATCTAGAGATGGAAATTGAGAATAATTTCAAAATCGGTGTAATATTATTAGCTAAAATGGTATTTATTGATCAGGATATCATAGAAGCGTATGATATAATAAATGGACATCAGTTTTTATATTATGAACAACATGTGGCGGTATCTACATCGCCACATGCGAACTACGCATCGAAGACCTGACGTCACATAAATCCTGCATCGCGCAATTAGAGTTTACCGTGCAGTGAACATATATACAAAAACCCAATATCAATCATTGGGCAGTTGCCCGCCAGACACAATACCCGTCTGGTCGGAGGATCCTCCCTTTTCTATGGGGGATGAGTGAACTTTACACCCTGTTCCTCATACCCCTAAAAACACATAAGCATCTGCTTGAATCATGTCAAAATCAGTAAAATAATAATATAAGTTAAAATGTAATCTATTGATCAGGAAACTTCAGCGCATTTTTTATATGGTCATAGATATTAAAAAAATGAGAACTGGCCTTGGATTAAAATTTTAGGTCTACATTACAAAAACAACGATCAGACATTTGAACCGGATATGGTTTAATTATATAAGTAGATTTTATTCCATGCTAGTATGATAAAAATATGGCAATAATTACTGGTATAAACGTAGTATTGCTGTCAAAATATTGGAATTTTGAAAAATATTTCTTTATCAGGATTCAAGTCATAACCGTGATCACTTCTAATGGGTTCTATGTTATCGTCACCCACCTCTTCCTTAGCAATCTTCATGTCATCCTTGACATCAGCGAAGACAGTAGGCTGGACGAAGTAGCCGACTTTGCCTTGGCGGTCGCCGCCAGCGACGCAGCGGGCACCACCCTTCTTACCAGCGTCGATGTAACCCATAACTTTGGTGAACATGTCTGTGTCGATCTGAAAACAACGGTAAAGATTCATTATTATAGTTTACTTTTAATTAATAATTTAATTTTGATCAATGTTATTATTGGTATAGATCAATATTTTTCAACTATTGCTTCGTGAATTAGATTCAATTTTGTATGACCAGCATCCTGAACTGATTTTATTATCATCATCATCTCGGCCAAATTAGGTCTTCTAATGGCCATAGAAAACCATCAGTTCCGAGCTGCCAGTCCTGCATCTAATTTTAGTAGACGATGGAATCAAATTGATAAAGTTCTCTCTGAACCATATTTATAATGTATCTCTTTCACGTACCTGAGGTCCTTGTTGAACATCTTCGTAGGGGTTTCCAACGGTTCTCTTCTTGGCGATCTCGGCGGCTTTGGCTACGAATTTGTCGTAGATACCAGACTGGACGTAAGTCCTGGTGCCGGCGACGCAGCACTGGCCAGCGTTAGCGAATGCAGCCCTGTGAGCGATCTCTGCGGCCTTTTCGACTGTGAATAAAGATTTTTATGTTAATTTCATTTCATGGAAATATCGGCTCATTCATGAAACAGTGGTACCGAGAAGGGTTCTGGTCTAATTCTTTCGACAGTGAATAGAAATTAAAGATGTAGAAACGAACAAGAGCAAATATAATAAAGTTGTAGTAGACGTCATACTCCCCAGAAAACCACATCACTTGTTTTTCCATTTATAAGTACGGTCGTACCCAATATGTACATAAAAAAGTACTTTGAAAGGGTAAGAGCACAGACACCTCAATTTGATTACACTGTAGAGCATCTCTCCAGCAACCCCAAGTTAAAATATGAGGAAACTTACGTAGATGCTTATTGTACTCGTATTAACAAAGAAGTGTCCGAAAATAATTTTACTGTTGCCTTTACCATTAAAAATGCAAGCTGTGACTAGTTGAATGGAATGGAGGAATGCCAATTATTGCCAATTAAGGGGGCGTGTATTGACAGCAAAAAATCATATTTCACCCGCGCAACCCTTACCTACCCCTCTCATTAAACACGACGAAAACAAAACACAATGCCTTCCCGCCAGCAGAAACTTTTCGTATGGGGTTTATAGAATTCGAATTTCAATCTTCTGTAGTTTATTTTGCTTATACGATACGCTAAGCTTGAATTCAGAACTATGGATCATGTTCATGCTTTGGAACTAGAAACTCAATGTTGACGTGAAAAAGTTCAAATTTAAATGTTACCAAATTTTATTTAGGACCTTGTACAATTTGTACCTAATGACGTCTTTGTAGAAAACTATGTTACCAAGTAATAAATATAATGCTATATCGTGGATTTCTCTCTTTGGAGGATCGTGCAAAGTGATACCCAAGTAAAAAATAATATTCGTATAATGAATTTTGCACTGTATTGTGCAAAGAATATGGCATGTGTCATGAAAACCTTTCCTGCGCCAAACGCGAACAATCCCCTTCGAAAACATTTGAAACATGTGAATAAGAGACCGAGTTCTGTACAAAAGAAATAAATGAAGGATTGTCGGCTTCACCACTAAAAGAATTGACATCTATTCATCTATGTAAATGGGTGCCAAAGTACCAAAGGGACTAATTATAACAAGGGCCCGAGGTACGCGGCTCAGTACCTGCGCTGTGTTTTGGGCGCGCGCCCGGCGCGTTTTGGACGCTCGTCAAACGCAACAAGATTTCCACATTTTGTTGTAACTTTTGAACCGTGTTTCTTTTAAGTTTATTACTAATGCGGAGAAAATGACAAGGAAAAATAGTGAAAAAGGAACTCGCGTCCAAGCGTCAAGGGCACGGTTAGGCTTCATTTACGGAGACGCGAGGAGTCGCGCGTGGCTTTGGGCGGCGCGGCCCGCACTGAATTCAAACATATGGCGTTGTATGAGTGCGTTTACGGAGACGCGATTTTACACGCGTTTTTTTGAAATGGAGCGTTTTTTGCGGCGGAGCCCGCGAATGGCATAGCCGCGTCACACGCGGTGTTTCATCACGGCGGCGCACACAGCAGCAATTCTCGATGAAGCGATGCCCGTGGCATACCTTCTCCCAGTCTTATTTGTAAATCGCACAACGGAGATGCATGTTGCATGATATGTCACCTAGAGGGCGCCATTTTCAATTTAATGTAAATAAAAATAAAATAATAAAAAATGTTTTATTGACATAAAAAGGTGTTACATTCTAATTTGAAGCCCTGACTCCTGAGCTAGGTGGAACCTGTGTTACAGGAGCCAGTGTCTTCACCCGTTTTTTTTTTTAAACTTAACTATTTATGCAATAAAATTAAAACAATATTTTAGTGCATGCATGCTTGCTCGTGAGTGGTTTATGTATGTTTGTGTGTTTGTTGTGTTTTGTGTGTACGTGAGTGTGTTGTAGGATTGTGTGTGTATGAGTGTATGTGTGTGTGTGTGACTGATTGTGCTTTGGTCTTCATATAGCCGATGACCAGCGGACGATCAAGAAGCTTCCAACGACCTCATTTGTCCAATTGTGATGAGTCTTTTAGAAGATAATATGAGGGAACAGACATAGATAAATACATAGAAACCGGTCAAAATCATAACCCTCCTTTTTGCTTCGCCGTAGTCAGGTAAAAACTAAAACCCAACTACGACAAAAAAGTCAAATAAAGAGATATAAACAAGACATCACGGACAGACCAATTAAAAATCCGGAGTCATACGTAATCTGTTCGAGTTCGTTCGTTATACCAATAACCGAAGAATAAAGGTATTATTCTAAACAAGTTTTATTTAGGTCAGTCGCTCCAATTGTTCGTCTAAGGGTCACCTTACAAGAAGTTTGTCAAAAAAAGTGGGAGTAAACGAATTTGGATCCTGAGTAAATCGCAATAAGATTTAATCTCCAGTGCGAATTTTCAAATGAACGTAGAATGGGCTCGTTGGCTATGTTGTAAATTTTCTCCGCAAGAAAATTCACCGCAATACAGAGCAATGGCGCTAGTTGTACCTACTTCTTTCTATACTCCGTGCTACTACTCGTATATCAGTCAAAAATCTGTCAAATAAAATGTATGTCATCTTGAGTTTTCAAATATCAACATTGAATTTTATATGTTTATTTAGACTCGGTATTTATTTATTTATCAATCAATAACACTTGTAATATTCGTTTTGGAAATGGTTTTAGTGTTTATTTCATGTTTTCTATGTCTCAGTTTCTTTTGTGGAATGTGATAAATTACGAAAATATTATTTACGAAAATAAATAATATCTCAGCGCAGCTAAAAATTTGAGCGCAGTCCTCTCGTCTCAACAGAGCGACGCCGACTGATTTGTGAAACAAAAATATGCTTGAAGTTCCCGTAATGTGCGACGGAAGATGGCTTCTTCCACGAACTAAGAACGTCGTAAGTCCTACAAGCTTTGATTCGTAATAAAACCAAAAATAAAAGGAATAAAAAAAAAAGCCTACACAATTTTTTTTGCCTTGTTTTAATACATATAATCATCTAATTTTTATCATAATAGGCATTAGCATTTTAAGTACAAATCGAAAATACGTGAAAATTAGAGGTAACTTCGTGATATTTTTTTATCGAGAAAATTTTAGTATGTTGTGTTTCTGTTACACAAAAAGTTTGGAAATATCATGTAGTTACTCATACTATTTTTATTTTATACCTAAGTCTTATCAATTTTATGAAAAATCAAATTGAAGACAGGCAATTTTGGTTACGTCCTGGCAACATGGGACGAGTATTTGAGCCACAAGATACAAGTGACGCTTAGTTTATGGCTCGCTGAACATGTCATAAATTGTACTACAATTTTCTGATAAATACCCGATATTATTATTTAAATAATAATGTACAAGTGCATGGTATTATCGTTCTATTGTAAGCTCGGTGCTTGACGCTATTAGTGGCTAAATTTGTTCAGCAGCAATCGTTTGTTCAGAGAATAATGCTAACAATGTCCATTTTATTTCATTGGCAGAAATTACCGACCGATTCTTGAAACAACATAAACGGTAGCGAGAAGGGATTAGATCGGATTTCAATGAAAGAAAATCAATTAAAGAGAGCAAAATACATTATAGTAAGTACCTATCTTCGTGTTAAAACAAGAATAGTTCATGTATATTCATGATGCTGAAACACGACCAGTAAGGCGTCGTCCTATTTGGCGAAGATCGCACGATGACACGATGCGTTCTCGTCGTGCGATGAGTTCAAACATACAGATTTCATCAGAGTCTCCTATTTGAACCTCGCAAGTAATTGTGCGAGCACATGAAATGCTTAATAACGATCGTACGATGCGTTTGATCGTGCGATCATGTAATCAAAGCAACAGATCTCTTTTGAGTGTCCTAATCGGTTATATACGCGATGCGGCGACGCCCGAGGGCATCACACGATGGACATCGCGCGACCTATTAGGACACCTGTTAGGCGCACGACCACTTTGATCGTGCGATGAAAAACGCATCGCGCCATCGTACGATCGCTCTCAATTAGGACGCCGCCTAACACTTTTTGTAATAATTTAATCATTAGGACAGATCTTAAAATTAAATTAGCAATCACGCCATGGATAAATGAGTTTAATTCCTTATTAATCGGTTCTAAGTGATCCCATTTTAATTTTAGATTATAAATCAATGGTCTTAGTCAAATTATTTCAATTAACATTTCATTTCATTTACAGGCACTTTTGTATTGTCAAAGAGTCGATCAATTAGTCAGAATTATGAAGCTAGTTGCCCATTCTAAAACATAGATCTCTATGGAGACGAAACGGGCAAGAAACTCTAAGGACACTGTTTTAAATATAGATATTTTTTAACAAAATCCTGGGTGCAATTATTGTTACTTCTATATGTGAGAACAATGTAAGAAAAAATAATCCAAAACAATTCAAAATATAAGATTAAAAATAAGCCCTGGCAGATAAGAGATTACCAGTCTCAACTGACGGCGCGAACATGACGCGAGGATCAGCACCATTCAGCTCAACCATTTTGTTGGGAACCGAATGGTCCATTACACGCGCCACCATCTGACATTTAAGTGAGTGAGCATGACATGATCATAGTAACATGGATCTCCAAATGATCACGTCAGAAACTTCGTAATTGACAAAACCCAGATTGAAGTTTTCTGTGCCTGGAATACATAAACCAAATAATATGGTATACAAATAATATGGTAATAACGCTCCTAATAACAATTTTTTTGGTCTGAAATAAAGATTTTATATAGGATGCCGGATTTATTTTGTTTCTTATATATTTAAATTTTTAAATATTTTTATAAAAACCTAAAAAAAAAACATTATTTATAATGTTATTATTATAAACCTAACCTAACAACAATAATATCTATCACTGCGAAAAAAATGTATCAACACCAATGAATAAATTCGCACACTACATACACCGCCAATGAATACATATGTTTTAATTAGCATGATAAACAATATGTCAGAGTTAGCTGAATTATTAAACGATAAAACGTAAATTATTACTGTGTGCTCTCATTGGTAATTTTTTTTTATAAATTCTATGTCATCTATTATGATAAAGATGACTTTACAAGTATAGTACCTACTCATTTTAAGAAGTAACAGTAGAAGTTTTTATTGAAGCGATAAATGCACGTCCGTGAGTATTCTCAATTTAGTATCCACAATCAATTGAACGATTTAAGAAAACAACTGTTCAACTGTTCTAGGCAATTGCATTCAAGTGTGTTGACAATCAGTTCAATGAAAATTCATGTCTTCTTCAAATTTGATACCGACAATGGCTGAGCGGCAACTGACTCAACTAGAATGCGACCGTATTGATTGGTGCGTGAATGACACGAGTGAACAGTCAATAAAGAAATGTATTGTCATATCTCGGAAACTATTAGTGCTAAAAATACCATTGTTTTACCAGTTTGTAGAGAAAAAAATGTATATCAAGAAAAGCAAAAACAAAAAAGGCATTTTCCGACTTGATACCCTTTTGTTTGTGACGTGCGATTTATCTTTGCATCGGGAACATAAATAGATGTGTTTATTTACAATATCAGTACGACTACGACATGTTCAAAGTAGCCAACCAATTTAATCAGAGAACTAGCAATCGTGAAGTCATCCGCAAATATTTTGCGAGTATGGCGGACCTTGAGACGATAAACGCCTATGTAGGCATAGCTTTATATCGCTATACATCTATTTACACCCACTGGCTAAATCGTCTTTGTCAGAAGCGCAGACCAAATAAAACACCAAGACAGAGTACTGCGGACAAATACAGTGAAGCATGCCAAACCTACACCTCCGCTCTGTGCATACAGGCTCACATGCACACATTTACAATCAAACTAGACCTCATTAAGTGCACACATGTTTACGAAATCGGCCTCAAGTCACTGTTGACAAAGCTCTGTCTTGGTTTTTGTTTGGTCTTAGGTCGGAAGATATAAAAATGAAGTTACCATCAGCATCATTGAAGACGACCAGCGCGCTCTTGCCTCCAAGTTCAAGTGTGATTCTCTTTAGGTTAACGGCGGATGCGGCGCTCATTATGATCCTACCCACCTGTGTAAGAAAAAATACATTCCTTTATGAATCGCTATTTGAAGTACGTGGGTAATAGTTTGCATTGGTAATTATAATGTCGCATTGTGTAAGAATACCAAGCGGAAGTAAATATTATGTTTCTTTAAATAGTTTCTAAGACAACATTATAATACGAGTAATAATAGGTAATAATAAATTCATTTATTGCAGGTAAACAAAACCCATTGCAAAACATAATAGAAATCAATTAAAATCGAACTAAAATAAAATAAATTGAAGAAATAAAATTAAATATATTAATTAATTAATTATATAACATTGCGCTAGTAGTTCTCGAAGGGCTATTGTGTGAGGCTGTTGCCAACCGGGCACTGGGCACAAACCTAGACTACAGGCTGCTACCGAGGAATTTCTGATGGAAAATTCCAATAACCTTTTGCCCTACCTGGAAATAGATTCCAGGGCATAGGGTCCTGGAATCGATCACCTTAGCAGTCGACCAACTAGGCATTCCAAAAGAGCAAAATAAACATTGTATCAAAAAAAGGTATCGCATAGTGCAAAATAATTTACTATTGTAATGACAATAAAATTTACTTAACATTGTGTAACATTATTTATCTTATCTTTGCAAATGCCATGAAATTGACGCATTTTGTTATTTCATGACAATTTTTATCAACTCATTTAATATCTTAAGATTGTTTGATATAGAATTATTGAGTAATACGGTTTACGATAAAAGTTTACGACACATTTTATTTTTAAATCAGTGCATCATGCGATCCAGCAATTACGAAAAACATCGTATTTTATTATTTTGGTTATATCAATTCACTTAGAAGGTTCGAGGTTCAAATTCAATATTATGAGCGTAGGAACGTCGATCATTAAATTCGAGGAACGTTGGGAACCTGACTGACATTTTGTTTAGAATATCTCGAAGATTCCAATTTCATTTTTTATATCTTTAGCAAGTTAGTAGATAAAACGAGATATTACTGAGAAAGAGTAAGATTTTGCTGTAAGTTTTATATCTTATTTAACAAGAATATGTTATTTGCATAAATCTATATATATAAAATGCTTTGTCCTGAATGACTGACGGATCAACGCACAGCCTAAACCGCGGATCGTAGAGACCTGAAACTTGGTGGGTGTGTTCTTTGTATGACGTAAGCATCCGATAAGAAAGGATTTTCCGAAATTCTACCCCTAAGGGGGTTAAAATCGGGTGCAAAGTTTGTATGGGACAACGTGATTCCCTGGTCCAATCTAGTTCAAATTTTGCATAAACATTCTTTAACAGAATTGATGCAGGAAATGTTTCGAATTTTATTGAAACTCATCGCCTAACGTTGTTAAAAAGGGGTAGAAAGTTATTTTGGGAGAGATTTGCATCAAAGTTGATATCAATACTCCTTAGTGCTTTTGATATAAACTACCTTTTTTTTTGACACATTTTGGCACATGTTTAAAAATGAAAACTCAATCAGATTTTATTCAAAAAAGGTTGAACTCAGCTAGAAGCTTGATGCAATGCAATACTCTTTAAAATTGGAATGTCAATTATAAAAGAATATAATCGGATTAGAATTTGAAATTAAAAATGTTTTACATTTTGTCTGTGTCTATTTTAAAAATGGGAGCAGAGTTTGTTAACGTCAAGGGAAAAAAAATAAACCTTAATATTGTTCCAATAGTGAGGGATGGCGCATGCCTTTTTCGTACGCTTTTGTATATTTGTACGGTAGGTACACAAGAACACTCAATGGATATTCGTAAAGAAATTGTGTTTCATGTGACGAAAAATTGGGATGAATTTGCTGTTATGTCTCATGACCGTCATGGCAACAATCATGGGACAAAAGTAGAGTATACATTAGGTATGTTACAACACTCTTCATATGGCGGTTTCTGCGAGGTAGTTGCAGCCGGTCAAATATACCCATTTGTATTTGAAGTGTATCGAAATGGAAAATTTTATAAGTATTCAAACATTTTAATATAATCATTTTTATATGTTATAACAAATAATAACGTAAATAACGAAGTCGCGGGAAAAAGCTAGTCTTTAATAATATTACACTGCAAAAGTGAGGTGTGATATGTGCGAAGTGGTGAAAGAATACCCACATTACACCCCCATAGTACACCTACATTTTCTCTTGTGTGAGTGTGTGGCACTAGGTAAAACTAATAACTTTAACATGCTGGAATCTAGGGGCACGCGGCAGTGCTCCCGGCCAACTCGATTAAAATTAATCCTGTCTGACAATGAACCCAGATCTACAAAATTATAAGTTTACCTCAGTGGAGCCAGTGAAAGCAACTTTGTCGACATCAGGGTGGTGTGTCAGGGCAGATCCAGCTGTGGTTCCGTAGCCGGTGACCACGTTGAGGACTCCAGCAGGGAAGCCAGCCTCCTTGACCAGGGCAGCCATTGCCAAGGCCGTAAGAGGGGTCTGCTCAGCGGGCTTAAGGACTATTGTGCAGCCTATAGAAAAACAATACAATTAGTTCATGTTCCTTTATTTGAGGAACTAATAATTATTGTCAATAATTATAGTTAGATGAAATGAAGCGTAATCTGTGTTGAACATATACCATAATACCACAAATCCGTGTTTATCAGTTGTTTAGCCTTGTTTAGGCTAAACAACTTTTAAACACGACATTTTTGTATGGAGTTTGACATAAAACTGACAGTAGACACGAGATTAACAACTGGTGAACACGGTTTTGTGGTAATATGGCATGTGTTTTTAGATCAACGAAAAAAGTCACCAGAAATAATCTCAAAGTGACTTATTCGGACATTTCACAATATATTTTTATTGTGTGAGATAAAGTATTTATTTCGTGAAATAAAAAAAAAACTATAATATATTATAATGTAACGACATAAATTTTAAACATAATTATTATACCGTAAAATAATACCTACAAGAGCGTTCATTATAACTTGACCCGTGACGCTATTGGTAGTACTGTTCTGTTAGTCGCCATTTTGAACTCTAGTAGTATTGAAACTAAGCTTGACAAGCAATGGTGCCAACATGACGGCAAGGGACAAGTTATAGTGAACGGTCTGTACGTATGTCCATAAAAATCATAAATAAACAAGAAACTTACCGGCAGCGATGGCGGGGGCGATTTTCCACACGAACATGGGGATGGGGTAGTTCCATGGCAGAATTTGGCCACAGACACCCACGGGCTCTTTCAGTGTGAAGGTCATGACGTCACCGTCTGGAATACAATGGCAGATTAAACAAATGGCTTCGTACAAGGTCATGGTTAAATTGAATAGACTCATAATAGTTGCTATGTGCGTGTGACATGGGTATTTGAGTTTGTGTACTGTGTAAATGCTGTCCCGACTTCAAATATCTATATACAGGCTGTAAGGGTAAACAGTCTTGTCATTCAAACCATGGGTAGTTGACTTAAATTTAAAATTAAATGACCGAACACAACATAAAAAAAAACGTAATTTTCATTAAAAGATTTTAAAAAGTTTCTATCCGACACCGTGCTCTCTAGCGAAACAGCTGACTGACTGAGGGAGGGGTCGTGCTCGCGGCCGGTCAGGTCACATCCCGTACCCCCCGCCCGTGTTGAGACGCAAGTTCGTTGCCCTAGCGCATAGGACAACGAACTTGCGTCTCTTGTGGTAAAATGTAGATTTAAAAAAAAGAAATAAAAAGTTGTAATTTTCCATTGATATTACGTTCTATAAATGAAACCAAACCACTGGTTGCAAGGATAACGGTGTTTACCCTAACACCCTGTATATAAAAATAAGTCCCTATTTCTCTTAGTCACGCCATCACGCTAAAACGGCTGAACGGATTTGGATGAAATTTGGCACATGGGTAGACCATGACCTGGAGAAGGACATAGGCTTTTCATCCTGGTCCGCAGACGAAGTCGCGGGCAACAGCTAGTTTGGAATAGACTTGAATATTATTTATTGTTGCCACAGGCAACTATACCTACATTATAAATTAAAGTCGATTTTCGTGTTTGTCTGTATGTCCGCGTTGTTCTTATGAACCACGCAGCAGTTTTGATGAGGTTAATTTCACAATTGAGGGTTTTTTTCATTTCGGAAGGTGTGTGAAGGTATATATTATCCCCCTTACTAATAAACGTTGTATAGCGCCTGTATAGTTACACAACGCTTTGTCTTCTTTTTCCAAAAGTCAAATTACTTTTGAAAGAAGAAGACAAAAAATTGTGTAACTACAGGGTGTTAGTGTAAACACCGTTATCCTTGAAATCAATGGAAAAATACAACTTTTTTTTTTTAAGAAAATCTACATTTTTCTACAAGAATATTTCACCCTACACGCAAGGGCAACGAACTTCCGTCTTAACACGGCGGCCGGCGGTTGGTGGGGGCGGGCGGGGTCCGCGAGACGTTACATGACCGGCCGTCAGCTGTTTCGCAATTCTCTCGAACGCGTATCCATGAGTATTGGAACAGTGACGGATATTTACTCTTTAAAATCTTTTAATGAAAATAAGGTTTTTTTTTGTTGTTACTGGGTCATTTATTTTTTAATTT
Organism: Lithophane semibrunnea; assembly: GCA_947363905.1. Lineage (NCBI taxonomy): Eukaryota > Metazoa > Arthropoda > Insecta > Lepidoptera > Noctuidae > Lithophane > Lithophane semibrunnea. The sequence goes on from OX376185.1 coordinate 7,773,242, forward strand.
AAGTCAACTACCCATGGTTTGAGTGACAACGGTGTTTACCCTTGCATACTGTATAATAAATATAATTTGAAGCTGATGTGATGATGTCTGATAGTTTTTTCTGTATAGACCGCTAAGAAAAACGTTGATATTTCTCTAGTAGCAAACTAGTAAAAAAATTCATAGTAATTTAATAATGATTTTTATCTTACCTAAATGATTTTTCTGAAATAGGTACGTAAGTACCTATTTCAGAAAAATCGGTAATGATATTATATCTATAATATAGCTAATCGGTAATGATATTATTATCAAGACACTATCAAATTAAGATTGATTTCTATTTCGATCAGTAGATAAACTTGTATAATTGTTAATGACGTTTATGCGAGTTGATCTAATTCCAGCAGATGTAAATCAAGGACTGGCTCTTGCGGTTTCTTAAACATTGCTTTCTCATCATTTCATCATTAAAAAAATATGTATTTATGATAGTTTTGTGCCAAAAACATTTAACCAAAAGTAAAAAATAACTTTAATTTCGGAAGTCGGTGGCAAAAAACTAAAATTCTAAACCAAAGACACCATCCACATTATTCCACATAGAATAACTGCGAAAGATACGTATTATTGAAGCTTACTCAAAAACTACCTACATCCATCGATTTAAGGGGTGGGAGTGGGGGGGGGGGAAGTTGCGGAGCCCCTCCCTTTTTGAGATATGATTTTTTAAATATTCTAACCTAACTTTCGAATTTTCTTGTATTGACATCGATTTAAAGGTCGGAAGAGGTAAGAGGTGACTAATAAAATGAAAGGGGCAGTAGCAGCCCCCTCCCCCTACATTGAATACGATTTAAAGGATTTTCAAGACTTAAATAAAAATAACAACCTAAACATACCATGTCGGATTCACCCCAAAAGGAGTTTCAAGGGAAGCACTGTACTTTATGGCGTAGTCGACGGAGCCCCGCCTTGCGGGGCTCCTCCTCTCCTACTTCTGGGTGGTTTATAAAAAAAACAACCTAACCTAACCTAATCTGTCCGAGTCAGGGTGCCCCAAGTCCCGAGCTCGCTTCGCTCGCTCTTGCATCATAAGTTCTTATTGCCTTTTTAATAAGTCGAGATGTGTCGGGACTTGGGGCACCCCGGCTCGGACAGGTTAGGTTCTAGATGGAGATCTGTTCGCTCGCTTCGCTCGCTTACTAGACCCCGCCATCCCCATCGACTACAAAGAACAGCCTTCTAACCTATCAGATCCACCCTAGAAGGATAAAGGATAATATATTTATATTATACCCAATCATACAATTTTGAAGAAGTCTTAGGTAACAACTGAAGCCTGGGCACCTGCACCTAATTGGCTATGTGAAATGACATTATTGACAATGACAACACAAAATGGTTTCGTTTTACGTTTGGTTTCACATATCGCCAATAGTCGGTAAATTATTATAAGTGTTAATTTAATAACACTAATCTAAATCAGTGAAATAAATATCATATAGTGAAATATGCATCAAAAGTATCTAAATCACTAAATATACGTATTTATTTCATAATTAATATGAAGTAAAACATTTTAGTGCGTTGACCTTCCATAAAACGAAACGTTCATAGCGAGACAAAATGTCAAAAGTGTCAAAATATTGCTCTAATTTCTACGATTTTGTTTTATTTTTTTCTCATAAACCATTTATCTCCGCAACTTAAAACTTTACGTGGAGGCTTCTAATAATATGGTCTATCTGTAAAAAAAAAATGGACTCCCAACTCGATGGATGTTAAAGTAAAGCTTAGCCAACATTTATAAATGGGGACCACCGTGCAAGCTCCTTCTAACAAATGAAAAAGAATGTTCAAAATTGGTCCACAATTTACGAAAATATCGATGGACATACATAAAAAAGATACAGATGAACATAGAACCTCCTCCTTTTTAGAAATCGGTTAAAAACGCTATGTTTTAAAAAACGATTAGGGATTTTTATAAGGCATGTTATCTTGTTTTTTGCGAACAGTTTTTAGTCGCGACAACTGGTTAAATAAATTGTCTGGATAACAGAAAAAAATGCCAGGAAGACACTGGTGTTTACTTCATCTAGGTAGAAATCAAGTATAATGCTAAAATATTAAAAAGTGGGTAGGTACCTGCGGGAATAGTGTTGCCAAGAATTTTGTCGGCTTTGCCGGCGTAGTATCTGATAATGCCAGCAGCCCAAATAACTTCGCCTTCTGCCTGTTTGACGGGTTTGCCGCAGTCCAGGGTTTCCAGTTCACCAAGGTACTTGGCATCTCTCTCCATGAGGTCCGCCAGTTTGAGTAGGAGGCGACCTCTTGCAGAGGCATCGAGGAGACGCCATTCTGAGTAGCGGTGGAACGCCTTCTTGGCTGCAGCTACTGCAATGTCTACGTCAGCCTACAAAAAAAACAACATTATTTTATCATAAAAGTAATATCCTCGCGATCGAATTTCTTTCAAGGCGGCCAACGCAGGAAATATTGTTGTGCAAAACGTGTATGCGCAAACACATACACTCTTTACTTTCGTAGTCTGATGGGATGGCAAACCGACGGGACGACCGGGAAGAGATCAGGCGCAGGATCAACAGCTTGACGTGCTTTCTGAGCCACGGGGTGTCACTACACCAAATTCCAGATTGCTACTAAGAAATTGGTAATGGAACAACCCAATAAAACTTTGCCCGACCCGGGAATCGCGGGATTTTCAGCAGTCGCGCTTGCCATCCACGAGACCAACGGGACAGTAGTCATAAGACATAGCAGTCTAATGCTGGACATGAGCCTCTCCAATCTTATGTCATTTAACTCGATCCTCGGCTGCTTTTATCCCGCTGCTATCAGGCCAGCTTGCGAAGATCGTCGCTCAGTGACAATCGCTTCGAAAGCGTTTCGTATTACTACAATGACTTTCAACAGGATTTACATAATATAGGCTTTTCGATAGCGTATGTCAGACCTATACATTTTTGCCTTGTAAATAATCGTTATCGTTGATAGAATGTCATTTTGTCTAGGGCCTCGGGTTATATTTACTAAAACCAACAGGCGACAAGTGAAAGACAACAATCCGACAATTTTACAAGTTTCTTTAATACATTTTCTGCAGCCGCTAAGCTACCGGCTGGAGCGATAGGATTTTTTCACAAATATATCGCATTGTTGATGATAACATCACGAAAATAAAGATAATTTTGTGATACAATGCTAAACATGTTGGCAAGCAAGATACGAAATTGAAATTCATGTTTTTGTCGAAATAAATTGTGTTATGTTGTGAACGATAAAGAATGTAGGTACGTAAATATTGTATTACATAAAACTTTATGAATAAGAAGCATTAGGTTTATTGTTCATCTTAAGAGTAATTTTCTGTGTTTTTCGCAATATTTTCTAGTTTCCACATACCTTGTCGGCTTCAGCCACCTGTATGATGACACTCTCATCCTGAGGGTTAAAGGTGGGGAAGGTTTTCTTGCTGATTGAGTCCACCCACTCATTGTTGATGAACAACTAAACAGAAAAAAATAACGATAACAAGATTTTTTTCATTTTTTGTGCTGTAAACGTTTTATGCTCGATAAACTGTTTATTAATAAATAATAGTATATTATGCAATTAGTGAATAAAGGACGGATTTAAAGCGAGGGCCATAGGTGAATCACGAGCAAGTGAAGGATTCTAACGACTGAATCACGACCGTAGGGAGTGATTCAAGTGTTAGAATCCTGAACGACGCGAGCGATTCATGGCCCTCGATATAAATCCGTTTTATTCAAGAGTTGCCTACTATACTTTATACCATGACTACGAGAAAAAGAACTTGCAACTTCGAGTATGTTGTTATGTTATGCCTTGTTTTTTATAGTAACTACACCGAAGCATAGAATACATACTCCATAATGTCAAACAGTCGATGACTTCTTTTTCGACAAGTTAGGAAAACAGACTCTGAAAATGTGCTCAGCTTGATTTTCATTTTTCCATTTGCAAAACTCATCGTAGGCTTTGATGTAAACTAGCTGTGATTTGTTAGGTAGCAAATGTTCTACTATATCGGCCGCCCTCTCTTTCATAAACTCAGGTGTTAAACACATCTTCTTCATCACTTGAAAACATTAAACTTTTTGTTCGTACAACTTACAATATTTAAAATAGCGCCCATTTACTAATGACAGCAAAGAACACAAAACAATTTTAATTCTAATGTTAAACTCCTATTCGAAAATCAAATCAAATAGGAGTTTGTATAGCATTGACATGGAGTTCGAATATATTGGTGTTCTAAATTCAAACACCAAAACAGTGATTAAAAGTGCTTTTTATTCACTGTTTTCAGTGAATAAAATAAGCTTTTTAGAGGGGGAATGGTATAAACATAGTTTTGAACGCCTACAAACAAAAATGAATTTATTTACCTTCTTTTTAAGGTAAAAAACATTGAGTTACCTACATTTTTACCCAGTCAAAATAAACAGTAGGTAAGTAGTTGTTTTTCCTGAAAGTTATTTATTACTTTCTATACTCCATAGGTTTAGGTAGTTAAAAAAGGGTAAACAAAAAAAACCACGTGACTCATAGATTCTAAACCTTTTATTTCAAATGTTATAATCATAATAAATAGAGTCACATATTAAAAGGCTCTATTCTGAATCTGAATCTGATGAACTATCTGTCACATTAATAATAAAGCGTTCAGTGGTATCATCAATCATTTTGTCTAATTTAAACATTTTCTGTTCTTTTTTTAGCGCTGTCAATAAAGGAGTCTGGTTAACCGACTAAACGTAATACCTGCGACTTCAGTTGCTAAACTACGTCACAGTTGTACTCTTCAATTTAGCGAAGTTATCTAATTCGTTGTATTTTGTAAAAGGTTTGGGGAACCTGTCTTTTTGGGTTCTTTACAATAGACAGATAACAAAATATTATATAATTTTTATTAAATCTAACAAAACAACGTGCTCAAGCAGTTACATTCATGAAGAGTAGTATAAGAATAAATGATAAAGTTTAACATACTATAACAAAAGAGGAAACTATCCTGTGATCGAAAATAAATGTAATTTTGTTATAACGTATTTTTAAACAAGAAAGTGTCAACTATAAAAAACCCTTTTTACGATTTGTTTACCTTTATGTAACTACCTAAACCTTTAGTGTATAGGTATTATGTTTTCTAAGATTTACACAATTATTACGAACGATTAGGTGTCTAACAATTTTTATGAATGAAAAATGACCTTAATTAAAATACATTCATATTGAACCGTACCATTCATGAAATTGTATTTTTTCCTGAAAGGTGCGAGCAGGTAAGTACCTACATGTATCGCGGAATAACAAGGCAATCGTTTCACAGAAACAGCAATGCAATGTTTTGACTAAAAATGTATTTGGTACAATAGGTACCTACATATTGATCCGCCAATCACCTATTGTGGTTTTATTGGGCAATTCAATACCGAGTACGTTGCATTGTGTATACCACAAGTATTGAATACACAAGTCTGAAATTACAGTCTGTCACTAACCGTGTATCTTCGAAGTAGGTAGATATACACAAAATCAAATATCAACACAGGACATACCTATAAAGAGACAGAAATGTAGAATCCAGTTGGCTTGTAATGTAAATATAATTGACGTGAAAAAGTGAAAAAATGACGTGAAGAAGCAACTAAAATTATTTCAATTATTATTTAGGATTTGTGGGTATTTTTTTTTAAACTTGCAATTCAACTAAATCTATTAATTACATATTAACTTATCGTGTTTATTTTAAGATATTATGCTTTCTCTGGCTCTCTAAATAAACGCTCGATTTCAACCGAAATCTATATCTAAAAATAATTATCAAAAGCCACAAAAAAAAAAAAATCTCAACAATAATAAGCCAGCATATGAACGTCTTATCAGTAAACTATGTTTTACAAGCGTATAATCATTTATGTAATTCATACGTGAACCGGCAACCGATTGAAGAATTTTGTAAACACTTTTATAACCTAAATTATTTTTGAGAATTTCACTTTATTTTCTTTCAGTTATATTTTCAAAGGTACAGTATTTTAAATAAAGACATAAATAAGTCTTACCTTAGTGTATTTGATGTCTACTTTAACCATTTTCAAGCCGGGTTGTTTGAGCACGTGCGTTCGCTCCAGTGGTCTGATATGAATGGTTAGTTCTCGCACACCGAGCCGGCAATAAGCATCGCGTCACAGACATAGCCACGATAACGTAAATACCTACCTAAAGTCCGCCTCAATACAGATTATATTGACTAGTGTTCCGTACGTTTTAATAGTTGTCAATTCTATAATAATAATGTTTACAGAATTATAATATTAGATGAAATAGCAAAAGTAGCACTATTGTAGTTCGTTTTCGTCTCCATCTTGCGTATTTTTAGAACGCATGCGTGGAACGCTACAGATGCAATAGAGCATGCGTTAAAACTTGTTAAACACTTTTGTTTTTATGAGACAAGAGGTTTGTAAAAAGCCTAGAATCTATTATTCTATTTTCTTGTAAATTTTGACGGTCAAATCAAAAGTGCCTTTTCATCAAGGAACATAAACCTTTTCATTGCTTGTTTTTAATTATTATGACTTTGACTTTAACGTTGGTCTTCACAAATTGACATTTCACCAGCGATAACGATGGTGGAAAGTCAAAATTGTTTTTGGATTGACATAAGCTACCAAAAAGTTTTAAGACAATCCTGTTGGAAAGCCATTGTAGGAATACGAAACGCTTTGGATATGATTGCCAATTGTCTGATTGGAATTTACAGAACAATAATCTTGCATACCTATTTATGCTGCTCTCGCTGTGACTACACGTTCACAATCATCCATAATTATGAAAACAGTTCTATTTTAATTATATTGCTTCTACAGTCGTTTTTCAGCGTTGGCCTCCTGCTGTTCCTTACATAAAAAAGGTTTTCAGTCTCCTTAACATATTTTGTTTTTTGTTTACCTAAAGCCCCCTCTACACAATAAAATTGTTGCTTCAATTTTATTGTATTCTACAGGCAAGGAATTGCATCGTGTAAAAGGGGCTTTACTACACACACTGTAATTGCGTTTTGGTCGCGTCCGCTTAAATACTGAATCCTGAAAATAAATCTTGGCATTGGCATTGAGTAGAGGAGGTTGACATTGATAATTATCAGTTCGGTATAATTATTATCTAACTAAAGTCTGTCTGTGTGAGTTGTCGAATGATTTGACAAATTATGATAAGGTTATAATTTAATTAATCTAGACTTGGACTCATTTTTATGCAACTTCATCATAATTGGTGTTTTCAAGGGCGAGGTTGTTTTTTTTTTCCTAATTTCTGGAATAGAATCCCAAATTCAAAACAGTACTAAAATAAATATCGAATAACAATTTTTACGATTTTTGCAAAGATTAAAGAAGTTACTGGTTTGTGGAGATCAGATAGGCAGTCGCTCCATCTAAAATACTGGTATTCAGCTGCATCCGGTTAGGCTGGAAGCCGACCCCAACTATGTTGGGAAAAGGCTAGGCAGATGATGACGATTTTTGCAAAGATAAGATAGGAACATAAATATTTGCGAGATTTAGAGTTAAAAATACAAACGCCATGTAATCTTATTACATGGTATTCTTTTACTATCTTTCCGAAAGTGCATTGTTGGATTTTCAACGTTCAGCACTCGGCGCCGAGGGTTCAAATTCCAATAGTGCAATAATATTTAACCATTAATTTATTGAAGTGTCCCCCACAGAGTAAATTTTATCTGAAGTGTCGCCCAGTGTTAGTGAAAACGGGAATTACTTTGAAGTGTTTACATATAGCTACAATCTATCATAAAATTCGTTGAAGGTAATTAGAGATAAGCAGGTAGGTAAAGCATGGAATGGTCCAAAATACTGGACGTAGGTAGTAGGGATTGATAATGTAGAAAGTCACGCTTGAAGCACGAAAATTTAGCAAAATAGAAGAAACATATTTTATTTAGGACACGCAAAAGTAAAAAAGGAGCATTTAGAACTAACAATATTAACAAATAAAAAACATTGACAAAAAAAAAAAAAACTATAAATATTTTTAGTTCAATCAATGTGTATTTTTCAGTGCAAATGCCAATTATCATTAAATAATTTCCACTGTTTGTGATCACAAGATTTTATTTAAGAAACTTTTATTATTAAACTGAAGGTATAAAGTTTTATCATTGGGTGTCCTCATTATAATAAAACAAAGGTCTGTCTTATCAGGATATTAATAACAATAAAATAATAAACAGCATAATGTGAAATGAAAAACAAAATGATAAGAGGAACAATTCATCTGTTTAATGCAATTAATGATTGAACTTATTGTGGTGGCGTGATCAATATTGATCATTATTATTCTCTTGTTAAAGGTATTTTTTTAAACCAAGATAAGATCCATAGAAGTATGAAACAAGAGGAATAGGCTAGCCAATAATTATTGATTCAATAAATGCTATTTTTAGCATGCCAAAGCTGTTTCAGTATCTAAATCTATCTGCCTACGTTGGGATCAGCTTCCAGTCTAACCGGATGCAGCTGAATACCAGTATTTTACATGGAGCGACTGCCTATCTGACCTCCACAACCCAGTAACTGGGTAATACAATACCCCTTAGTACGACTGGTTGTCAGACTTTCGGGCTTCTGACGACCTGTTACGACTGTCAAAAATCAACGTTTGACAGCCAGGACCAACGGCATAACGTGCTTTCCGAGGCACGGAGGAGTCTCGGTATGTAAAGATGGTCACCCATTTACGGACCAAACCCGGCAAGCGTAGCTTAACCTGATGGATCGACCTGTGCGGCTGTTTCTACTTACCATTCAGCATCTGAAGACAGAGAAAAATAACCAATTGAGCGCTAACACGGCACGGACAACAGACCATGGTGAACATGTAGGGATTTGTTGTAAAAAAAAAGAATAACAGTTACCTATTTTAAAACGTATTCAAAAGAAAGAAAGAATGGAAAATAGGTTTATTTGTCATAGAAACACGCGCATACAAAAAGATACAGTACTAACTTAATCATAAGTATTGTAAGTGCCGTGCTTTCCTGTAATTTAGATACATGCGAGATTATAGATCTGGCATGCATCTAAATTTTTTTGTGGCAAGGACTTTCGTTTAATCAAATAAGTAAGCCTTTAAATAAATAAGAAATATGAGTTGAGGAGTACATGAAAGAAAAATAAAAAAACAGTTGGCAGCTGCACACTACACGCTATAGCACACTTTATTTATTTATTTTAAGGCACCAAGTCCCAATATACAAATTATTTACAAACTAATTAAAATTAAAATAAATAATAATTGGTTCAATTTGAGTGGCAATCCTCGTGGTATCGCTGCGAAGTGGTAATGATGGAAGCATATTATGTCCAGGAGAAGCACGCTTGCCTAAATTATACCTTCTCACTCGCCACTCAATAACTCAAAGAAACTACTTCACTACTCGTATAACTTGACATTAATGATATTTTAATATTATGTATTGTCATTGTGTCCTATCAAACTATATTCAGAATATCATGTAAACATACCACTTGGAAGTACTCGATAACTAGACTTTAATGACATAGGTGATGGAGTCCAAGGTCTTACATACTTATACACTTACATACTTATATTACTTACATATTGTTTGAGATGTGCTCTAATATGTACATTAGGTGAGGTTTGAACAATGAAGATCCGATTCACAATGTTCGGTCTAATATCATGGTTGAGACTCTTGGCGGAAGTACAGAATATATGACTTTTTGTCTGTTTATACGGTGCAATTAATGTTTTTTTCTTTATCCACAACGGGAAAGCTCTTGACCTGCAGTGACCTGCATCTCACCTGATGGTAATTGATGATCAGGCCGAAGGTGGAACCGAGCTTCACCCGGAATCGTCAACCACAGAGAAACTGGCTATCTTACCTCATAATCATAATCATAATCATCATTTATTGCATTCAATGTAGTGTACAAGATGTTACAATAATATTTGTTTCATACATTGACCCTGTCAGGGCACAGCAATATATACGTATGTTTTGGCATGCTAAAGTACATAATAAATGTAAATGAATGAAAGAAATCCACAGTGCAGAAAGACAATAATAACATTTTTAACATAATGATAAAGTATTGGTAAACAGTTATTTGGTCATAATTTCCATTAATAGTTAAAATAAGTTAGACAATTAAAAATAATCAAATAATTATAATCATAAAATAACATAGGCAATGTCAACTAGAATAATAGTAGTAAGTCAACAATAGTCAGTGATGTATATAATAAGGATTTGAATGTCAAAATTTATCGATCGTTATCGTCCAAGAATTCCCTTAACAATAATAATAATCATAAAGCTTAATGTCAAACCAGAATAATAGTATTAAGTCAAAAATTGTGAATGTTATATTTATATTATGAATTTTAATGTCAAAATTTACTTATCATTATCGTCAAAGAATTCCTTTAGAGTGTAGTATGATTTTAGTGTAAGGTGTCTTTGAAGGCTGGTTTTGAATTTATTTTCGTACTCTATGTCTTTAAGTGAGTTTGGAAGCTTATTATATATTTTTACGCACATGGCTAGAGGTCCTGAATGGAACATACCTAATGTGGAGCTTGGTAGGGCTAATTCATTCTTGTTTTGGCGCCTATCACTGCGACTTTGTTTACGGAGGGTTCTAGTGAGTGGGAATAGTGATTGGTGTTTTCGTACAAATTTACTTACTTCCAATATGTAGATGCCAGTTAGTGTAAGGACCTTATATTTAACAAAGAATGGCTTACAGCTTTCCGTGTTGTCTATATTGGCAAGAATTCGTAAACATTTTTTTTGAAGAATAAAGAGCCTTTGTTTGTCTACACTATTTCCCCACACCACTATTCCGTAATTTAACCAGGAGTATGCGTAGGCATAGTATGCTGTTAGAGCAGTTTTAAAATCGGTAGCTCTTTTAAGCTCTGCTAAGGCATATGTGTATGACCAGATGTATGAACGTAAATAAAGCAAAAGGAGCTTAGCCTTTTTTTTTTTGGTTGGGAAATCGTCCAATGTCTTCTCCCGCTCTGGGCGGAGCGGGAGGGCATGTCAGACTTATATAAAGCTAGCAAGCTTATTTGCCACTGCATCTATATGAGCCTTCCAGTTTATATTGGTATCTATAGAGAAACCCAACAGTTTAAACTCATTTATGCATTGTATCTGTATATTATTATACGAGTAATTTATGTCCAATTTACGCTTTTGATATGGTCTAAATTGCATTATTTTTGTTTTGTCAAAGTTTAATTCTAAGTTATGATCTTTTAACCATGATATTATTTTCGAGAGCTTACCGTCTAGGTTTAAGTTTAAGTTTTCACCACTAGTGTATGGAAAAATTATAGAAATATTGTCAGCAAATAAGATACTTTGAGCGTCAATTTCTTTAGGTAGGTCATTAATATAAATTAGAAATAATAAGCATCCTAAAACGCTGCCTTGAGGTATTGACATTGTTATTTTCACTTTATCAGATCTTACGCGTGTTATTCGGCCAGTGTGTTGATCCCTATGTTAAACCTCCACGAACTGTTCTCTATTTTGTAGGTACGACGAGAACCACTTGTATGCTGTACCTCTAACGCCTATTGCATATAACTTACTAAGTAGGATTTCGTATGAAACTCTGTCATAGGCTTTGCTCATATCCAGTAAAATCCCTACTGCGTACTTTTTGTTACTGATTATATTTAAAGCCTCCAACTGCCGAAACACAACAATGCTGTTAACTTTGTTGTTATGGCGACAGACTAAGATAAGATGGTGGTAACTAGGCAGGCGGACTTAGAACAAGCCCTACAAACCGACCAAACCGAGCAGACAATTTTGCCTCCACTGGGAATCGAACCCGGGACCACAGTTTGAGTGCTCCAATGATATATCATTAATCACTAATGATATATCATCGGAGCACTCAAACTGGATGTAGGTTAGACTATTACCCAAGTAACGAGATCGTCAAGTCGGATGTTTCCAAAAAAAAAAAAAATATTGGACACGTATTTTTTCTTTTATTACGGAATCATAAAATTACGGCAATACATTGAGTTAACATGTGGCATGACGTCACTGGCCGGTAGATTTTATACTGACTTGTGACGTAGCGCGCCCCCTCTCCCCAACTTTAATGCGTTTTATCAAAATATTTTTTTTTATTAATATGATAAACCAAAATATACGTGTATAATATTTTTTTATTATCTGACTGACGTACTAAATAGTTTTTTTACCCAGTCAAGATCCCTATTGCCATTTCCATTACCATCATCATCCTGTTTACCTATTTGGGGTCGATCCAGGATGTCTTGTTCTTCCATGAGCTCTATTAGTCTTTGTTCGATAGTTACCCCTTTCTACGAATCACAAGAAGAACGTGAACTTAGGGAGAACCTACGGAGTGAGAGGACATGGGAAGCAGTCACCTCCTTCTGCGAAGCAGTAATGCTCGCAAAGGAGGAGGCGGAACACGTGAGGGAGAGGCAAAGTTTGCGCCCTCACGCCTCTAACCGCCGCCGTTGGAGACGCCCTGGGCGCCGGGAATCCCAGTCGGATTCCCGGCCACCATATGCGCGGGCTTGCGGGCGGGACCAGGACCATTAAGACCAGGCCCGGGTCGACGGCGCGTCGTGTTCCACGCGCGCCTCAAAGAGATGTCGGCACAATTGGCGGGGTCCGCTAGGACCGATGCCTGCTAGGGTTGTGGGTTATTCCGAAAGGGATACCGGGACCTTGGCAACAGGCAACTGAAGGAACACGGGTGGGTTTTAGTCAGTAAAAGTCTGACACGCCCTTCCGCTCCGCCCAGAGCAGGAGAAGTCATTAGATGATTTCCCCAACCTCAAAAAAAAAAAAAAAGGAGAACCTTATTAGTTATAAACTTAATAATTATTACGGAACATTGCTCTAAATACCAAGCAGTAGATTTACTTGTAGATCATCGATTTACAAAGGTACTCTATTCAAAGCTAAACTTAAAACATTCCTCTTAAATAAATGTATAAATTCTGTATCTGAATTGGTGACGAATGATAGTAGATAGTTTAATATTTATTAATTAGCTTATGACATAAATATACGTATACCTACAATACATTATTAGATTTTATACATTATAGAGAATAGATTTTGTAATAATTTGACATAATAATATTTACAATCATTTATTTATTAAATATTTAAAATTTATTGACATATTATTGATTTACGATCTATGGACACAATTGCATAATATGCTGTTTTGGAATTCATAATTAATTATTTTTAGCTAAATCAGTCATGTTAATTAATGTACAAAATATTTCAGACACAATGCGAATTGTTATAACAATTCGCATTGTGTCTGAAATGGGTCGGGCGCGGGAGTACGGCGGGTATAATAATTTGTAATTCAAGGAATTATATGGATGTCAACACACAGAACGCGGGCGCGGGTCGGGCGCGGAGCGGGGCCCGCGCGGGAGCCGCGCCCGCCACCCGCCGACACAACAGCGCGGGGCGGGAGCGGGTCGGGCGCGGGAGTACGGCGGGTGTCATAAATTGTAATTCAAGGAATTATATGGATGTCAACACACAGAACGCGGGCGCGGGTCGGGCGCGGAGCGGGACCCGCGCGGGAGCCGCGCCCGCTGACACAACAGCGCGGGTCGGGAGCGGTTGTGCTATTCTGTAAAAATATCTCCGTGAAAACTAAGTGTAGTAAAATATCAAAGTGAGCTTGGAGTGATCTGTCACTGCCTTAGCATCAGTAGGTATCGATGACAATGACTCACTCCACTCTCACTTCACCTAAGTTTTCAAGGTAAGATGGTTACAGAATAGCAATGTGGGTGTAGCGACGTTACATTCGTTGCAATACACGTATCGATGATATTCTCCATATTGATGTTTTTTTTACCCGACTACGGCGAAGAAAAAAGGAGGGTTATGATTTTGACCGGCATGTATGTATGTATGTATGTTCATCTGTTCCCTCCTATCTTCCAAACCACTTATCACAATTTGACGAATGAGGTATCGTTAGAAGCGTCGTGATTGTCCGCTGGTTATAGGCTATGTGAACATTAAATTAAAAATGGCACCCTCTAGAGGACAAAAAGTGAGGAACTTAAAAAAAAAATGGTTTAATCGTACCATGTTGGGTATCAAATATATATATTATGTATAACCACAAAAGAATTAAAAAAAAAAAACAAGTAATAAAAACTTAAACCCAACTACGACTTAAAAGGTATAAACAAGACACCACTGACAGACAAATTAAAAATCCGGAGTCACACGTAATCTGTTCGATTTATGCCCTAACACGTGTGACTCCGTGACTTTTTAATTTGTCTGTGGTGTCTTGTTTATACCTTTTAAGTTGTAGTAGGGTTTTAGTTTTTATTACTTGTTTTTTTTTTATTAATGTCAAGAACCTACAACTTTTTCCATTTTCGCGTTCTTCTCTTTAAAATAAGTAAAAAATAATAATTCTTCGTCCGTGTCAGAATCACCCAACATTTTCACACTGCAACCGCTGCCGTCTGTCAAAGTACAACCGCGCCCGACCCGCTGCCGTCCCGCGCCCGACCCGCTGCCGCCCCGCGCCCGCGCTCTGTGTGAACACGATGAACCGCGCGACTCACGCGATGAAAACGACCCGACCCGCTCCCGCCCCGCACCCGCTTTGTGTGTGTTTTGGGCTTAAAAGTTTTTGACAAGTACAAAGTTGTTTTGACTGTTCCCCTCGCTCTTTTGTTGTCATTCAAACAGACGTCCTTGAAGTACAGTCGTTCCGGTCTGGGGTCTCTTTGAATAGAACCCCATTCGCTGTGAAACACGTGAACTGATTCTGGTCTTTACTAAGTAGGTATAATACTGGATATTATTTCGTTTTGACCTCTAGCGCCCCATCTTTCCTAATGTATGCGCTCGGTGCAAGTAGGTACAAAGTTGAGGCATAGTGTTAGTGTTTATCAACCAAGCCTCGGATACCGGTTAAATTTTAAAACCGGTATGATGTACTTGACGCAAAAACCATTACATTCGGTTCCACATCAAAGTTCGGGGAAAAACCGAAATATACCGTATTAACCGGTATTTTTTAAACCTTTAATATTTTCATAGGAGGTAAACTAGAATGCTATAGGAAAGACACTAGCTAGACACTATCTTTGTAGGATAAAATCAGAAATAATATTGGTGTGAAAGACATAGTTTGTAGAGTAAGCAACCTGAAGTGGCAGTGGGCTGGCCATGGTTGTCGAAGGACCGATGGCCGGTGGAGCGTCCCACAGATGGACGAGTCCTGGAGTGGAGACCGCGTATCGACAAGCATAGTGTGGGACCGACGACCTTAAAAAGGTGGCTGGGACAGACTGAATGCGGAAGGTGGAGGCCAGGGTGCAGTGGTGCAGCCTGGAAGAAGCCTATGTCCAGCAGTGGACTGCGAAAGGCTGAGTTGATTGATGGACTGCAATGAGACTCTTCTTTACAAAAGATAGAGTGTTTATTTTCGAAAGTAAACAAGAATGACTACTCATTTTTACCCGACTACGGCGAAGCATAAAGGAGGGTTATGATGTTGGCCGGTATCGGTCCTATAACACGTATTTATGTAGGTATATCTATGTATGTTCATGTGTTCCCTCATAACTTCTAAACTACTGGTTATAGGTCTGTTGGTTATGGACTATGTGACCTCACATTTAATGAATAATGCAATGTTGGTATCAAATGACCTTTCATTATATCTCTTGCATAGTAGAACATTAAAAAAACATTTAGATATTAGGTATTTTTTAAATAAAAATAAAAGTTATAAAACTAAAACCCAACTACGGCAAAAAGTCAACTAAAAGGGAACAAAAAAGACATCACAGACAGCTGCTTTTTAATTTACTTTTTTGGCGTGGTTGGGTTTTAGTTTTATTTCTATTATTTTTCTGTTTATGTTGTTTACCGATTTTCTTTGCTAATTCCTCCTAGAGTGTACAAGTAGGTACTTACATAAATTCATCACGCCATGTTTTGTTATAATGCTACGGCTACACTTCGCGTTATCGCGAACTTTTCTTCGTGCGCTCTCTCTCGCACACCCCTCGATTACTTGCTGAGCAATACAGAGCGCACAAAGAAAAGTTCGCGATAACGCGAAGTGTAGCCGTAGCATTACAAGTGTGTTGATAACGAAATTATGGCGGGTCGTTAAGATAAACGTGTGGTTAATTAATAGGTATTAATTTGTGTCGGTTAGTAACAGATATAGGTATTATTTATTTCATTTGAAATTGTCTCACGAGAATATTGGCGTTAGTTATGATAGGTACTAGGAGTGAGGCGTATTTATCGTCACAGATAGAAATCACAGATATAAAAAAATAGTAGATAGCAATTGCTCCTAACGATAAAAAATATCTGTTACTTAAAATCACAGATCCTCAATACTGTTACTGTTAAAACCTCGGATACGATTTTCGACTTTAAGGAAAAGAAATAAAGAAGATATTCAATTGAGTTAATACGTATTTATCGTCTGTACAAAAATCACAGGCTGTGATTTTATAACAGATAGATACGATTTTCGACTTTAAACCAAAATAAATAAAGATGATATTCGATTGAGATACGTATTTATCGTCCGTTCAAAAATCACAGGCTGTGATTGGATCTGTTATTTTTTTGTCACAGTCACAGTGATCACAGACATATCGTGTTTCACCTGTTATAACCAATCTCTAATAGGTACCTAACAGTTTCAAGAAAATTTTAGCTGCAGCACAACACCCTCAACAACCCATTCACTTGTAAACACTGCTGCAGCACTCACTTTCTCAACAAACCAGGGTGATGATACAGACAAATAACTGTGGTATTTTCAAACTATGTAATGAGCGTATATAAATATAACACTTCATTGACCTAGTTAAATGTAGGAAATTCTTAACATCGAGATTCACAAATCGACCACATACGAACAACGCCATCTATCGGCACAAAGGTTAACTATTTTCTCAAACAACCCTGTATAACTTTTGTTGCGAATGATCTTTGATCAATCTAACTGAGTAATACGATACCCCTTGGTAAGACTGGTTGTCAGACTTTCGGGCTTCTGACGACCCGTAACGACTGTCAAAGATCTACGAATGATAGCCGGGCATATATAATGATAGAGAATGATCTTTGATAAGGTGATGATATTGCAGGTTTTTAAGCAATGCTAGCTTCCGCCCGCGGCTTCGCCCCGTGGTATGTCGATAAAAAGTAGCCTATGTCCTTCCCCGGGATGCCATCTATCTCCTTGCCAAATTTCCTCGAAATCCGTTCAGTGGTTTATGCGTGAAAAGGTAACATACAGACAGACAGACAGACAGAGTTTCTTTCGAATTTATAATACTAGTACCTATGCATTAATAATAATCAATTTCCAAGATGGTGATATTTGGCTTGCATTATCGTTCTTTTCTTAATACCTATATTAAGGACATTAGAAAATTGTTCATGGGGAAAAAGAAAAACATTGAATTATGTAATTTTAATATTCAAATAGGTGAACTTTGATGTCTGCACAATAAAAATTGCATTCGTCACTGTAGAAGAGTGATCTAAAAGTCCAATTTCCCAGCAAGAAGCTCCCTCCGTAGTACGATTGCGTGATTTTTTGTACATCAACACTATATTGGTATCGACCCTAAAAATATTAATAGAGAATAAGTAAAAAAAATAACAGAAAATGAGAAAAAGTAAGTTGTAGTTAGGGTTGACAATTTTTTATATCAAATATAGTATTATAGAAGCCATTGCCATTGTAAAATATCCGCTATTTAGATGGTGTAGTGGTATGTAACCCACACATGCAGACGAACTTGTAAACTCAAGTGCCTGTGACGTCACACGACTCACACGTCCCTTAGATCGAACTCAGGGTTCAGTATTCAGTCACTAGCTGTCAACAAAGTAGGACACGTTCACTAACCACCAATCGCATCACTTGTGCGTCAAATTATAATCATCATAATCTTACTTATTGTAGATAAGATAAGATAAGATAAGATAATATTTATTTTGTGAAACATGAGTACAGGTTGAAGGTCTTATATTAATTCGAAGTGGCTACATGTTTTGCCATTTATGGCGTACAAAATTAGTTGCAACAAACAAACAACAAAAAAAAATAAAAATGTCAAAATTTAAATTAATGAATTACAATGTTAAAATTCAATTTAAAACCACAATGTCAAAATTTAAACTTAATTCGAGTCAGACAAAAACAAAATACAAAAAAATAAATAAAAAAAACAATCCAATACGCATAATTACAATTCTATACAAGCAAAATGTCATTTAAAAATTCATCCAGGTTGTAATAACACTTCTCTAGTAATAACCCCTGAAGGGATTTTTTGAATTTGTTTAGAGGCATACATTTAATAATATCTGGTATTTTATTATAGATATTTGGAGCAATACCAAAGAAACTCTTTTTCAATAAAGCAGTTTTACACTTGTGTTGACATAACAAATTCTCATATTGGGCACGAATTGGGGTTCTCTTAACTGCTGAAAATTTTGGGAATAACTGTAGATTAGCTTTAACAAATAATGCAGTTTCCAATATGTATATACATGGAAAAGTTAGTAATTTTAGTTTTTTAAAGTAAGGAACGCAGCTATCCGTTGTTCTCAGACCACACATTGATCGTATACACCTTTTTTGCATCCTGAAAATAAGTTCTCTATCAGTTGACTGTCCCCAAAAAACAACACCATATCTTAAAATAGAACCGACCAATCCATGATAGGCTGTTAATAGTGTGTCAGTATTAACATTCTTGGACAACTGGAGTAAGAGATAGGCAGATTTACTCAGACGCTTGCTGATTTCCTCTAAGTGAGGTTTCCAGGTTAGTTTATTATCTATAGTTATACCCAAGAATTTTGCATTTGTAACTTCTTCTACTGTAAAGTTATTATAGGCAATGTTAACTGGTGGATACTTACGGCGCTGGTGGAAATGAATAACTTTTGTTTTATTTAAATTAATGACAAGATTATTTTTGTCAAGCCAATTTACAATGTCACTCAGAGAATTATTTATGTCATTTTGATAATTATTAGGACTCGTATATTCCACAATAGCCGTGCTGTCATCTGCAAATAGTACCATTTTATGATCTATAGTTTTTGGGAGATCATTTATATATATTAAGAAAAGGGGTGGCCCCAGTACGCTACCCTGAGGTACACCATATTTTATAGGCTTTGGTTCAGATATATATGTTATCTCCAATTTAGTAATAGGACAGATTCTAGTGATTTCTGTACATTGAGTTCGGTCACTCAAATATGATTCCTGGAGTTTCAAAATGTTTCCTCTTATGCCATACCCATGTAATTTTTGCAGCAAAATGTTATGATCCACGAAATCGAACGCTTTTGTCATATCTGTCAATATAGCACACACAGGGTTACCTTTATCAACAGATGTCATCACACTAGATAGCAGGTCAAATAGAGCCATATTAATATTTGTATTTTTTCTAAAGCCTTTCTGTTCATTGCAAAAAAGTTTGAATTTTTCGAAATAAGAGTAAATAGAAGTATAAATTACCTTCTCAATTATTTTTGAGAATACTGATATTTTTGCAATAGGTCTATAATTTTGAACATCACTTTTACCGTTTTTTTTATAAAGCGGTTTAATGATGACTTTTTTTAGGCTATTTGGGAATAAACCATCAGAAATGCAAAGATTAATTATATGTGATAGTAGAGGTGCTATAATTTCCTTTACGTATTTTATTACTTTAGTTGATATGCCATCAAATCCTACCGTATTTGTATTTTTCAAGCTGCTGATTATTTTGATTATATCAGAATCAGAAACAGGTAGCATAAATAGTGACTGCGAATTCGAATGTTCAATAACGTAATTATTTGATAAAGTTCTTTTAGTTTTAATATTATTTTCAATGACATCTATAAAATAGTTATTAAATTCATTTGCAATATTCATAGGATGTGTAAGAGTTAAATTATCTTTTTTTATTGACAGTATAGGTTCCTGTGGTAAGTTGAATTTGGATTTTTTAATGATTTGCCAAGCAGCTTTTGACTTATTTTTTGACGTATTAATGTAGTTGTTATTTTGGGCTTTTTGAGTTAATTTAATTATTTTTCTATAGATTGAAGAGTATTTTTTAAATGCAAGTCTAGTTTTTGTATTAGGATTGAATCTATATGCCCAAAGTAACTGCCTTTGCTTTTGACTACAGATTTTTATTCCACGAGATATCCACTTATTTTTTTTATTAGTATGTAGAGTCACAATTTTATTTGGAAAGCATAATTTGTACAATAATGAAAAATCATTCATAAAATGTTCATAGGATTCATTCGCATCTTTTGCTTCGTATACTTGTGAGAAAGATAAGCATTTTAGATGACTTTTGAAATTTACTAAGTTGCCTACTGAGATATCCTGTTTTTTTGTTTTCCAATATTTCAGTGTACAAGTTTTTCTAATAGGAACCTGGAGTAATTGAGATGTATGATCAGAAAGAACTAAGTCCATTATTTCAACTTTACATTTTTTTCGGTAGGTGTGAGCAAAATTATCTATGCAGGAATTACTACTCAATCTGGTCGGTTTGTAAAGTTCTAACTGTAGGTTATATTGCAAAAGAAAGTGTTCGAATTCTAATGTTATTTTATTCCTTTTTAACACATCTATATTAAAGTCTCCAGCTAAGATAATATTTTTATTTCCGGATGAGCAAAATTTTCGTAAAATATAGTCTAGTCTCTCGTAAAATATGTTGTAATTATATTTAGGTATTCTATATACACATAGAATGATAATACCATAAGATATCAATTCAATACCACAACACTCAAAAACGCCTGTCACTGATTGCCTGGCAACATCCAATAATTCTCGATACTGCAGTCTTGTTCTAACAAAGATGCAAGTACCACCACGTTTAACATTTCTAGTGAAGAAAACTGCTGGGCAGAAATTAGGTATATGTAATATATTCTCGTAACCTGTTTCAATAAAATGCTCAGTAATACAGATTACATCAATGCTACTTCCGTTACTCTGAAGCTCTTCCAATTTTACAATCAGCGAATCCGCTTTATTCATAAGTCCTGCAATGTTCTGATGGAGAATCTTAAGATAATAATTATAGAAAAAACTGAGACGTGTTTTGGGCCATACCAAATTGTTCCCTCTGGGTACAATCAACTATTGGTTGCACGGTGTTTATATTATCAAGGTCTAGGATGAGGTCTCGCAAGTCAGATATTACGATATTAAAGCCTTTATTATTGAGATTACCATGCCAATGGTTGTAAGTATCAAGTGTGTAAGGAAGATTTAGATTCGAGTCTAAGATAAACGCATAGCTGTATGTCTGAACGTCCATATAAATTAAATTATTAAAAGTATCAATCCGGCTATTAAACATAATATTAGAATTATCCATGTATTTAAAAGTAGGTAGACATATAATAAAATTAGTGTGATTTAATTGTAATAGTTTCTCACGAATTAATGTCACCAGTTCTATATACTTATTTGTTTTTTTGAAATCCTCCTCGCCAATAAAAATAATACAATAATCTGAGCAAGTAAAATTACGAACTTTGTTTTCAATATTTCTTAAGATATACTCAATTCCACATTTAGGCGTATGATAATGACACATATTATAATTACGTAGATAAGTGCCTTCACTCATTGTATATATTCTATTTGACAATTCACTGCTTATTACACATATGCTAGGTTTCAGAGGAGGGGATGATGTATTTGGACTCGTTTTGCTATTACAATCTTGAGACGGGATGTCTTGAGTACTTCCAATAACAACATCAATTTGAGGTGCGCTTTGTATATTTTTAATGTTTTCCGACGTTGTAGTCTGTTTTGTTTTTATGAGGTTCATTGTTGTATTCCTCCTTGGAGTTTTAATTTTGTTCCTAGCTGGACTGCTGTAGATAACTTTATACGTTTTATTAATTTCTAGTAATTCAGCATTACATTGCTTCAAGTTTCTATTCTCTAGAGACAATTGATCTATTTCTTCGTGTGCGCTTTGTAAACTAGTTTTTAGACTTTCTATCTCTTTCTTTAATACGTTCATTTTTTCTTCATATTCATCTTCAGACATATCTGGCAGGGAATTTGTGGTACAGTCCAACGTTTGCGAAGTTACGTCATTGCTATTGTCAACACTGGAGTCCGATTGAGTGCGTGTTCGTCGGAATGTAATGTTTTCCAAGAAATTCATGTTTTTTGATGGTTTATTTTAATTAGAATAGTGGAATGAAATCAAAACAAATCCTAAAAATATGTCACTTCGTAGGATTCGAACGCTCCTCACATCGGTTAAGATGGAAAATGTACCGTGTTTAGTTATAGTACCTTTATTAAACTCATTGTGAACCAACCAATGAACATTTAATTTAATCACACTATAGAACCCGTAATCACATCACAACAAAAGTTCTATAATGGTAAAAAAAAAATTACTTATGTTTCAAAAACATTTGTGCTCTTGACGTGCATAATTTTTCGCTACTTCAAGCCTTTATTAATAGTTTTTTTTCTTAATGTCTTATATCTATTTTTACACAGTAAGTAGTTTCACATACTACATTTTTTCTTTAGAAACATAGTATGTAGGCGTCTAATATAGAGCAGGATACTATACAGTGTTAGGGTGAACACCGTTACCCTTGCAACCAGTGGTTTGGTTTCATTTATAGAACGTAAAATCAAATGAAAATCACACCTTTTTTTTTCTATTTTTTAAATCTACATTTTACCACAAGAGACGCAAGTTCGTTGCCCTATGCGCTAGGGCAACGAACTTGCGTCTCAACACGGGCGGGGGGTGCGGGATGTAACCTGACCGACCGCGAGCGCGACCTCTCCCTCAGTCAATCAGCTGTTTCGCTAGAGAGCACGGTGTCGGATAGAAACTTTTTAAAATCTTTTAATGAAAATAACGTTTTTTTTTTGTTGTGTTCGGTCATTTATTTTTGTATTTAAGGCAACTACCCATGGTTTGAATGACAGGGGTGTTTACCCTTACAGCCTGTATTACACTATATTATATTATACTACATAGTAGGGTTGGCAAACCTAGTTGCGGTTGCTGGTTTGAATTATAATTCCTCAAATACAATTTTTCCTTTATACTGAGACCATCACTTTCATAATATGTAAGATAAATATCTTACATATTATTACAAAACACGGGAGACAAACAGTCGCGGTAACATAATAATTATGTGACTGTATTAAACTAAAGGAGAGAGGAGGCTAACAGTAGTTTATTTTTCGCGCTTTTCTTTTTTTTGAATCGCGCTTTGGTATGCTTTCATTCTCGGCTGTGGCGGTGGCTTAACCTCACCGCCGAGACCAAATTTCTATTTTAAAATACCTTCGCAGAAGTTATGTGTTGTCCTCCTATGATCTGAACAAGATTACCTATGTCTGGACTTTAAAAGAGACTGTCACCTCTGAGTTTGTTTCGGTCTCTCTTCTCAGAGTAGTCAGGTAGGAAACACCGAATTCATCAGTTTATTTTTCACCTATTAACTTTCAGATATAAACAACACTAGCTGCGCCCCGCGGTTTCACCCGCGTAAGTCTCGATCCCGTGAGAATATCGGAATAAAAAGTATCCTATGTGTTAATCTAGGTTATAAACTATCTGTTTGCCAAATTTCATCCAAATCCATTCAGTAGTTTTAATGTGAAAGAGTAACAACCATCCATCCATCCATCCATCCATCCATCCATACTTACAAACTTTCGCGTTTATAATATTATTAAAAAAGTAAGGATAAATCATCATTTCATTTCTTATCATTACAAATTGATTATCGTAGGTAGATAGCTAGGTACATATAGTAAAAAGATAAGCTGATACCCTTAATATTATACAATTTTTTGTAATATTAAAAATGGAGTAGAGTATAGGCTTCAGAAACAGATGCTCACACGGTTTCTTCATTTGTAACCTTAGGTATTCTTTCCCATTCGCTATGGCTATTATTTTGCCCTGAAAGTTACAAAATTAAAAGTTAATCAATTAGGATTCATGCAAAGATCATATTATTATTCATAGATGTATAGTCGGTGCCAACAGTATTTGATAAAAGTGAAAGAAATCCTGCAGGCGTAGCATGAGCACCGTTTTGTCGACGGAAGAGTAGACAAAAATGACGTTTCCTGCAGGCGTAGCATGAGCACCGTTTTGTCGACGGAACAGTAGACAAAAATGACGTTTCCTATAGACAGTAGACAGAACGAGACGGCAGGAAAATAGAAAGAGTCAACTGCACTTTTTACGAAATTCACTCTTTTACATAATTCGACTCAGAATTCTTTGTTTTATCATAGGATTTATTGGTTGTCAATTTGATTTTGACAGTAAGGATAGAAAACTTTCTTCCGAAATAGTCTACATATAAAAAGACCTAGACAAAGATCGTTAGAAATGAAAGACAAAATGACAGATTGTAGAAAGATTTCTACGGTGGATGTCAAAAATGAAGAAACGAACTGTCACTTTGTATAGAAAAAGCTATGTCTATTCTTCGTAGAGATAGAAAGCGCCATGCTACGCCTGCTGTTCAGGTTAAAAACATTACAAAACATTCATTAATGAGTTGCTTACATTTTCATCGGATACTTTTGGAACGGGGGGCTTAAAATAGTCACTTTGGCAGAATCATAATAGGAAAATATTATGAATAATCGTAAAATGTCACAAACTGACAATTCATAATATGATCTGCGTGCAATTCATATTACGAAATAATTCATCTGTTTGACAGTTTTCTATGGAGATTCGTAAAATGGTCCACACATTATGAATTGCATTTGTGTCAAATTAGAGGAATTGCTAATGAATGATAGCTGGAAATTCAGGAAATGAATTGCTTAGTGGGGGATTTGCTAATGAGGCCGTTTTAGGCCCGCAGACCACAGGTAGGTACTTACTTTAGTTGGAACAACACTTTGTGTCACATTCACATCATATTGTAATAAATTATGGCCTGTGATCTGAGTTTTCATAACAGCGCATTCCTTATGTTTCGGACCCCGGCACAGTTCCACGTCAGTCACCGTTAAGTTAAACGACCCCTGGAAAACAAGTTGTTGCTATTATTAAGACGAAGGCGTTATAATAATACATAAAACACAAAATAAAGTCGCATTTCGTGTTTGCCTACGTGTCTGCTAGTTCTTCTAAACTACACAATGGATTTTCATGCGATTTTCAAATAGTTTAGGGAATTTTAATCATAAAAGTTTATATTATATAGGTAATATATTCCTAGTAAACTTAAATATATTGTAGGAGAAATCTCGAAGTTTTGGCAAGTCGTAAAAACTGCGATACAGGCGCGGGTCGCTAGGTTTGAATAAGAGTGCGACAAACAAGTTTTATGAATTTTGGTAATGTACTATGTATCCTATACATACCTAATTTATAACCAAAGTAGATAAAACAATGTTTTTTTTTTTCAAAAAAATCCATTGTTGGATACCAACCTGCACTGGACTACCTGGTGGATTACGGCCCACTCCCTCTCACAGAGAAGTGGCCTGTGTCCCAGCAGTGAGAACATTATACGCTGATTATGCTCACGTTTTGAAGTTATCCGGAGTAACCGACATAGCAGAGTAAGCAAGCAGAAGTGGCAGTGTTCTGGTAATGTTTGTCGAAGAACTATGGAGTAGACGGGTCCTGGAGTGGAGACCGCGTATCGGCAAGCGTAGTGAGGGACGCCCCCCAGCTATATGGACCGACGACCATAAAAAGGTGGCTGGGACAGACTGGATGCGGAAGGTGGAGGACAGGGTGTTGCGGCGAGGCTGGGAGAGGCCTATGTCCAGCAGTGGACTGCGATAGGCCGAGTTGATAGATGCTTACGCTTGCTGTAACTGCAATCTTTGCCTTTTATGTTGATTACTAATGCAGCTATTATTACTGATATATAAATGGACATATAGATTAACTACTTAATCCAGAATAACACCTTTAACTTATTAAAATGTCATTGTACTCACATATTTGTCCGATAAAACCATAATAATGTTTAGAGCCAGCAGAATGAGATGGCTCTTTAACATTTTGTATACTGCGGATTGTAACTATACCTAGTAAAATCGCAAGCACTTTGCGGCGTTATATGTCCTACGATCATGCGGTCACTTTTCCACTGCTGCTCAAAATGAACGCTTAGCCTGCGGTTTTTCTTATGCACCCCTAAAATTATTTAAAACCTATAAAAATAAGGACGGCTCATTTTTCAATGGTCAGATAACTTCTATGGCGATTTCATATTATAAATTAGTGTGCGTAGTGCGGGACGCCCCCAGCTACATGGACCGACGACCTTAAAACGGCTGGGTGCAGTCCATGCAGTCTCTCTGCATGGATGCGGAAGGCGGAGGAAAGGGTGTTGTGGCGCAGCCTGGGAGTGGCCTCTGTCCAGCAGTGGACTGCGATAGTCTGAGTTGATTGCGATAGTCTGAAATTCCAAAAAAGCTGCCAAACCATATTCTTAGATAAAATTATGTGACGATTGAAAAATTGGGTCTATTACCAAGTAAGCAGTCGCTGTTGCATTTAGTTGTAGAATTATAAGAAACTAGCTTCCGCCCGCGGCTTCGCCCGCGTGGTATGTCGATAAAAAGTAGCCAGTAGCATATCCTTCCCCGGGATGCCATCTATCTCCTTGCCAAATTTGATCGAAATCGGTCTAGCCGTTCACGCGTGATGGCGTGACCAAGGGAAATAGGGATTTATTTTTATATTTATAGATGGGCTCACCACTAAGATTCGAGTTTTTAGCGTTTGTGCGCGCCGCAATGAAATAGTAGCTTAAACGTTCATAGATTGGAGCTTATTATGCTTAATATACCTTTAGCAGCAATTTTGGCTTCATTCATATTATCTGAGTAACTACATACAATGCTATGGTTCGATGAGCATGAAAATATTGAGAAAGAATATGAATTCGTATTCATTTTAATAATAAGTTTAAATTACAGTAACTATACACTATTTCCATACGATAGTAGTAATAGTCTAATAGATCGTTTACATTTTCTGAAACAGTAGGTACCTACACAACAGTTTTCCACACCGGAACCATAGTGGTAACCACTATGGTAGTGGTAACCACTACGGTTTTGGTGTGGAAAACTTGGGTCAGTGACTACTGGGCCCATGTCAACTGAACCCGAATAATAATACCAGATACTACGTCGTCATAACGCTTAAAAAGTAGTTTGTACCGTCGACATGAAAAGTATCGACCTCTTAAAATATGGATTTTATTGATAGGTTTTATTGATTTATTTTTATGAATTTCTCACCGACTGGTCGATACTTCACGTGATCAGAGGGCTGGTTTGTTCTTTGGCCAAAGAATTAGCATTGCCATTCAACGTGGCAATGCTGCCAGTCTTCTGGGCACGTTTCCGGATGACAGCGATGCGGACGAATACTTCGACGCCTGAGGGTCCCTTTGTTTTTATATCTATTGGCATAGTTAGTAAGTCCTTTTAGTTTTAGTTTTTTTTTGTTAATTATTAATTACTTAAATCTAAATTAAGAACATAACATTAATTCTTATTCAAATGAAGATGTAACAGAAACTGAATGATATTAAAGTGCCAGATTTTTATGAATAAATGTAATAAATATTATTATTTTAAATGAAATTGAATGCTAGAACTTGTTCTGCAGTAAAGTTTTTATTTATTTAAATACTTATTCATATAAGCAGAATCGCCGAAATCGCGCTCTTGTCTTATATGTTCTACTAGAGTATTGTAAAGATTTGCAAGAGTGAGATAGAAAATTAAACAAACAAAAACTCGAACGTTTTCACAGACAGGTTGAAGGAACCCTGAAATATTTAGTGTGTATTGAAGGGAAAGAAGTAAATCGTGAGGAAGAATCGCAGGAACGACGGTAAAAGTATTTTTTCTGACAACGGCAACGATAAGGTAGGTACTAATACCTACCCAATTGTTGCCGTTGTCAGAAAAAAATACAATTTTAATATTATATTTTACTAATTACCAAACTAACGGCCACTAAAATATAGAGCCCCCGCAGACTTCAGACTTTTTAGTGGCCGTTAGTTTGGTCGGTTTCTAAATCAGTATGAAGGTATGCAAGTGCGCACATTATAACGATTCGGTATTGGCCGATAAAAAAAGTTTAATGGGCTACACGATTGCCTTCAAATTGTTGGCGAACTATCGGCCAATTGCTAAAACAGTATGGCGTTCTTCCACGTGCAAAGACAGAAAAATATTTT
The DNA here is from genome assembly GCA_947363905.1 of Lithophane semibrunnea. Taxonomy (NCBI): domain Eukaryota; kingdom Metazoa; phylum Arthropoda; class Insecta; order Lepidoptera; family Noctuidae; genus Lithophane; species Lithophane semibrunnea. The sequence continues at coordinate 7,801,671 of OX376185.1, forward strand.
AATTAAATTGACTACTAACTTCAACTGCACATTTATTAACATCACTAGTTCTTTGACAGTTGTTTAAAATGGCTATGGGCCTAGTTACAACAAGCGCCTGAGGCACGCGCTCAGAACGCGGCGTTTTGGGCGTTCAATAAAAATATATGAATTTCTATGTAACGAATTATATCAAGCGCTCCCGTCAAAGGGCGCGCGTCAACGCGCGTGTTACGCCCGCCCCTCCTGAGCGCCCTTAGCGCGCCTTCGACGCGTGGCCGCAAGTTATTTACTTTGTCGTTTTCTCTGCATCATGATAAACTTAAAAGAAACAGTTATACTGAGCATGTTGAGGGTTCAAGAGTTGCAACAAAATAAATCTTGTTGCATTTCACAAGCGTCCAAAGCGCGCCAGGCGCTAAACGCAGCGTACTGACCGCGCGCCTCGCGCATGTTATAACGTAAAGTCCATAAAGCAAAGCAAATAAGTTGAGGTAGGGTGTCAATTATTTCCCTTACAATTATTTTCCAAATATCTTAATTCCAAGTATGTATTTTTTAGTTAAAAATACTCACATATTGTTTTGCTGAATCTGTCAGTATGAAAGTAGACCAAAATGTAAAAAAAATAATATGTGTATTATTCATGATGAAATGCAATTTATTTCTGACATGATGGACGTAAAAGCCATGAGACCATACCTACTTAAAACATAAATGCGAAAACTATTCGTATTTAGGTATCGAGATTATTATAATTTCGGCTTAAATTAAATGTCGATGAAATTTTAAACATTCCAATTATTTGTTAAATAGGACCGAGTATTGAATGTTTCTTCTGTTTGAATGTAGGTACATACTACCTACTGTAAATGAATAAAGTAAATAAATAAAAAAAATTGCCTAGACAAAATAAAATGCAGGAATAGGGATTATGCATGTGATTCAAATAAAGGTCAAGTATTCAAGTATGTAAACTATCAATCGAATAAAAATATTAAAAAAAAACATGCATATCGCCGGGTTAAAGGCAAAACCAATTATTTAGTCCAAAAAAATCAATATAAAATTTTCCGTAGGAGCATTTGGAAAGTTCGCTATTAAAATTAAGTCCTTAGTAATAAAATTATGTCAATCATAAATGTAAGAGCGTGTTCTATAATTATCTGAGTTTCCGACAGTTAGATACTAAACACAAAAATTAACTTCATTAGTACAAAAAAAATCAAAGAAATTATAACCCCCCCTTTTAGTTGGTTTTACCTCTATAGTACAAATACAAGCTTATCTGGAAAACTAATTGTCCTGTTTCTAACAGACTTCGCATTTAGGTGAGTTAAATTATTGTTTTGATATTTTGCTTGTAAGGCGTTGGTTTTGAAACAATTTAAAAAAATACGAAAAAATTGTTGGTTTTGCCTTTCTATTTCATAATAGATGTCTTTAAATGTAGCATGCCAAATTGTATTAACATTAAAAGTTGCTGATTTGTATTGCTTAAATCATTGAAATTGTGTAATCTCAGCCAGTACAAGAAAACACACAGAAAATAAAACGTTCAGGTAACAAGAAGAAGCATTTATTTTATTATTTTTATATTGTATGAACATAAAAGTTTCGTAATCTAAACAAACAATAATTAGTATTTTAAAATGAATTCTAAAAAAAATTATCGCTCAGCGTCATTCTCCGAGTCCTCTGATTCTTTAGAAACCTTAACATCAGGTTTATGATCCACTTTTTGGCTCTCAAACTTTGGAACCATCCATGATATTCGTCAGGAATTACTTTTTTTTACGAAGTTTCAAAAGATCGGCTGTTTTTGTTTTTGAAATTCATAATGGTTCTTTATATAACGGGTACAGTATCTGTGGCAAACATGAGTCATTTGTGGCTTGTGGTGGTGGTTCAGTGACAACTTTTTGGACTGGCTCGACGTGCTTAGAGAAAATTATTCAACCACTCTGTAATTGAGTATGTTTGAGTGTTTTTGGGCCGATTCTATGGTGCTGTGCATAGAATCGACCTCCATCTGTGAGTGGACCGATTCTAAAAAATTGTGTTCAAACACAAACAGCCCAAAACAACACCGGTCACATATTGGTTCCTGTTTTGTCCACCACATGTGTCTGAAACTAACGAAACCCCGTCGATATGATCGGGGATAAAATTATCGATCCAATCTCAGAGCTTCCTTCCACGCATATCAAAATGCTTCATTTGGAAAAGCTCATTTGCTCATAAATCGTCAGGTTATACAGTGAAGGTTTCCTGCAATAATACAAAAGACCTACATCTCCACTAGGGATTTGCAAAATTGCCTGCAAATCAAATCAAGTTGGTTTCTTTTTCTGCTCTCTCCTTGTCCCTTTGTTTCTCGCTATTGCATGTATCTTTTCTTGGAATGTGCTGTTTATACTCTTCTTCAATGTTGGTTTTCTCTATGCTATCCAAACGATGATACTTGGTGCACAAAAGACACTGGTCTTTTTTGAGAACAAAAAACCCCCAAGTTGAATTCGGTGCAAAATACATTATGACTTTCCATCTTATGGAAAGATTTGATATGATGCGGACGCCCGATTTCTTCAGATTTTTCGCGTTTTGTTTTGGGGCTCATGTCATCCTCGCGGATCACAATCTTGAGAATAAAATCCCATCGCATCTCGACTGCTTCTGTAATAACTGAGCAGAAATGCATAGAGTTTCGCAGACGAAGTTTTGGCATATCTGCGATTTACGCAAATGTCGAAAAATGTACTATTAACCTCGCAGTTCGCTGCGCAAGATTCGACTAAATCCCCGTAAAGCTGGAGGGGTAGCGCGGGGAAGTACCGACTATAATAATTTAATTGATTTGCTTCTAGGCAATTCGCTAAAAATAAACCGAAAAACCGAATGCCAAAATCGACTATATTTAGATAATAATTATTTAGTTTGAATGTTCAAGAACAAAAGGGTGCTAAATAAATATATTATTTTTTACCATTAGTGACTAAGACGGAAGGTCTTAACATTATTGTAGGATTAAAACCCACTAAAAAAGTTTGGTATTTTTTGCACCTTTATTTTGAAATGTTGCAGGCAAATTATTACGAATTATTGGTTTTTAATTCTCTAAAGATACACTTTCTCGATTTATTTGTTTCTTAATTCAGTCTATTAAGAATATAATCGGTTTTTAGATTCAGTAACTCGGGAACGGTAAGTCCTGCGGTTTAGTTGGTTTTACCATTAGATAAAGAATCAAATGCCGATCGAATGGTATATTAAAGTGAAAAACTGAAAAAAATGGCAGATAGTCGGTTTTGCCTTTAACCCGGCGATATTCTCTATTATCGAAGATGTCGAAATTAAAACTCATAGCGAAAATGACTATTTGTTTCTGCACCGTTTCCCTAATGATTTTTGAGGGAGATACTTGCATATTTATGAGCAGTCAAGACGATTTAACACGCGCGGCACTGCCTTGAAAACATTATCATGTTAGCAAAAACCTTCAAATATGACTAGAAATCTATGTAAATAGAAGTACCTACTGACTGGAATGATGGTGCATTTAAGGGTAATTTTTTTGCGGAAGGATGAAAAGTTTTACTTACTAATTATTACAAATGGGAAAAAAATCAAGTAATTAAAACTAAAACCCAACTACGACTTAAAAGGTATAAACAAGACACCACAGACAGACAAATTAAAAATCCGGAGTCACACGTGTTAGGGCATAAATCGAACAGATTACGTGTGACTCGGGATTTTTAATTTGTCTGTCTGTGGTGTCTTGTTTATACCTTTTAAGTCGTAGTTGGGTTTTAGTTTTTATTACTAGATTTTTTTTAAAATTCTTTTGGGGTTATTATATGTAAATATATTTTTGAAATGTGCTCATTAAGCCCTTTCATTTGATACCCAACATGGTACGATTAAACCATTTTTTTTTTTAAGTTCCTCACTTTATTTCCTCTAGAGGGCGCCATTTTTAATTTAATGTGACTTCACATAGCCTATACGACGATCACGACGCTTCTAACGATACCTCATTTGTCAAATTGTGATAAGTGGTTTGGAAGATAGGAGGGAGCAGATGAACATACATACATACATACATACATACATACATACCGGTCAAAATCATAACCCTCTTTTTTTCTTCGCCGTAGTCGGGTAAAAATAACTCTGTGTGTTACCTTTTCACGCCTAAACGCCTGAACGGATTTGGATGAAATGATAAACCATCACCTGGGTTAGGACATAGGATAATTTTATTCCCGTGGAACAATTTCCGACCTCCATGCGGGCGAAGCCGCGAGCAACAGCAAGTTTTTATATAATTAGGCATGAAATGAAAAGCCTGACGTCCTCAATTATGTTACCTGATGTTTACCATAATCATAAACTTGTAAGTAATTTGCATCGAGAAAATATAGCGCACAATCCATTTAAATAATTAAGATTGTTTGTGTGATTCTTTTTGAGGGTTCCGTACCTAAACGGTAAAACGCGACCCTATTACTAAGACTCCGCTGTCCGTCCGTCTGTCTGTCTGTCACCAGGGGGCCAAGTCTTCTAATTTACAAACGTTTCAGTGGTCTCACAATGATGAGTTTTTGACAGATATGCCATACAAAATCTGTCAAAAACTGATCATTGTGAGACCACTGGCACGTTTGTAAATTAGTAGACTAGGCGCCCTGGCTGTTTGTCTTGAACCGTGATAGTTAGACAGTTGAAATTTTCACAGATGATGTATTTCTGTTGACAAAACCCGTTTCTATTGTGGTCATGAAAGCGTCCAGTCGGTCGGCCGGTGGGCCGGTCATCTTAGCAATAGAACCGATGACCGTTGGCTAGACTTGTTCTTGAGTGGAGATCGTGAATCGGCTAACGTTAGGGAAGGACGCCCTCAGGCTAGACGGAACGACGATCTTCGTAGGATGGCTGGTAGCAGCTGGATGAGAGTTGCCGAGAATCGAACTGAATGGTGCGCAATTGGAGAGGCCCATTGGACCATGGACTGCTATAGGCTGATGATGATGATGAGGCAGGTATCCTACCTATTTTAACACGAAATAGGAAATCTTATCATAGTCAGCAAAGTACTTAGGCTTTTTTAAAATTGAACAAGTTTTCAACCTGACTTTCGACTTCGAATACCTACATAAATACTTATTTCTGGTCTTTCATACACTGAAATCACTTATTTTCCTTACCTCACAAGTTTCGTTATTTGACTACATTTACGCCATTTTGCCATTTTGACATAGTCTATTTACGCCATTTTCCTCCGAACTACTTTAATAGTCGGTGTATTTAGTTAAATGACCTCCGGAAATAATTGGCCATTTTAGTTGTATTCATGCTCTATCATATCTACTACATAAATATTGGGACACTAAGCGGAAATGGCATACAGAATATTATTATTTTTATTCACATGTTTAATTATTATTGTGCTTTCTGAAAAACATAAGAATTATGTAAGTAGTTGTCGTATACTAAATCAATAAGATTCAGATTAAAAAAAAAACTATCTTTGTATTACCTATATTAAATAAACCAATGTCTAAAGCTACCATTATTTTACTGGGTACGTCTTTCATTATGTCGAATGTGCCCTGGCGGCTGAGAGTATGTCATGCTCAGTCAAATGTCTCGCTGTTGGTGGCGCGTGTGTTGGATCATTAGGTTCCCTTTAAATGGTTAAGCTGAATGGTTCTAATTCTGGCGCGTCATGTTCGTAAACGGGCGCTGCAGTAGGGACTGGTCATCTTTTAGCTGCCACGGCTTATTTGAATGAAATTATTTTTTTAATGTTTTTTTAAGTATTTTTTTAACTTTGTTTTGGACGCTTTTATCATTCTGCTTCATCTTCACATGTTTAGTTTCAACATGAATGATGCAACCAATATTTTGTGACCATGCCTTGATTTAAAAGAGTCCGTGGAGTTTCTTGCCGGTTCTTCTCCATAGGTACATACTACGCCTTGGAATGGGCAACTAGCTTCATTTACTGACTGACCGACCCCTTGACAATCAAAAGTGTGCATACTTATTTGTTTTATTTGAAATAAACACTTTGAGTTTGAGTTTCAATACGAAACTGAGTTTGTCGTCTTATCCTTCGTTTACGTCGCAACGGAGTTAAAAATCGTAGGGAGTTTATATTGAGTTAGTTTGGCCGGTGAGTGACATACAACTATATATTCTATAAAAAATGCACGCTACATTTGAGATGAAAAGCAAAAGAAGCATGCAAAACCGCAGGTAAAGTTTTTGATTCATCATCTTCATCAGCCAACATGACTCCACTGCTGGTAACTTTCATCGAGAGATACCAGCCATCCTGCGAACATCGTCGCTCCAACTAGCCTGGCAAACGTAAGGCAGGAACCTTACTTTTGCCGATTCGCGGTCTCCAATCAAGAACACGTCCACCCCAACGGACATCAGTTCTACAGTAAATATGGCTGGCTTGTGATTAAATAAATTAAATCCATTTTCCTCTTCTAGGGCTCATTCAACCTCGTGTTGACTAGAGTAGATATCTGCAAGGGACCCAAGAAAAGAGATTGCACTGATTTTCGTATGAAGATAAACAATAGCGTCATCATTGACTTTGATGTGCAGGTTTTTGAGAATTTATCTCCGAATAAGGTATGGTTATGTCATACATTTTGCCGTTTTATTAAGAGACCGACTCTAGATTCTGCTTCGCCAAAGCAACTATACAAAATGTCCCGGAATTAACGCACACAATAGCAACACCCCAATTAGAATATCCTAACCCTAACTAATATACTAGTAGTTGTGCGAACAGTAGACCTCAACTACTTACTACACAACAACTTTTTTGCAACGATTAATATTTTGGTTGTCGCGCCAAAATAATCATAGTATTAGTCGCGTGGGGTCTGTGCGGATCCCAGAGTTTATTTGTGAAAAAGAAACATAAAATCCTAACTAATATATATCCTAACTAATATAAAATCCTAACTATATATGTGAATGTGAGTTTGTTTGTTCCGCTTTCACGTTAAAACGGCTGAACGGATTTGGATGACATTTGGCACATTGATAGACCATGAAATAGGTAAGGCCATAGGACACTTTTATCCCGGTATTCTTAGGGAAACGAAAGTTATGCGGGTGCAACCGCGGGGGCAGCTAGTTATGTTATAATCATAATGCATACACAGATTTTTAAAATTAGTTTGGAAATTGACTGTTCGAGAAAAAAAAAATGATATATTCCGTTACACCATGTTACTCTCTTCACTTTTCACTATAGGACCAAATCTATAGGACAATTCCCTGCGCTGTTATACGATTTTGAACAATACTGTATTCAGTTTGTGTTTTTGTTTTTTGTGTTTTATTTAAAATAATTAATAGTAATCTAATAAAATTAAAGTAATAGCTTGTAGTAATAAAAAAATGAACAGAAAAATGTACTCTTTCGGAATAAAACTTTTATAATTTAGCCAAAAAATATATGGACGATGAATGATCTCCTTTATAATTAAGTATATAGTATAATTTTAATTATTTTTGGGAAAAATTTATCTGACGTCATGGGGGGAATAGTTTTCGGCTCCACGCAAAAACGGGACTTAAATTAATACGTATCCTGTGCGAACAATGCCTTCGCTACTTGCTGCGGACAAATTATAGTACAAAGAATAATCCAATGATTAACTAAAACTGATTTTGTTATTGTTAAAGTAACGTAATTAAGTAACGATCAGTATAGACAACAGACAACATGTCGTCCTTTTCCAAACTATGTTGGATGGATGCAGCAGAATACCAGTAATTTACATGGAGCGTCTGCCTGTCTGGTTTCCACAACCCAGTTACTGGGTAACGATATCCCTTAGTAAGACTGATTGTCAGACTTTTGGGCTTCTACTTTATCTTAGGCTTTTTGCCTTTGGACTCTAGAACTTCCTTAAATAATAAATCCATCTACTTTACAGGGAAAAGTGCTGGCCATAACTAACGGCAATGAAGGCATGAGGTTACAGATCAACAAGCCTTGTGAAAATTTGTTTATGAAGCCTGTTCTGATGAAGCTATACAATGCTACAAACAGCTGCGTTATTAAAAAGGTAAGGCCGGGGTCGCGGGAACTTCCGGGGTCGCGGGAAAGTCTACCAGGGTCGCGGAAAAGTCCGAAAGGGATACCGTGGCCTCTGGCAACTAACAGGCAACTGGAGGAACACGGGTGGGTTTTAGTCAGTAAGAGTCTGACACGCCCTCCCGCTCCGTTTGATAATTAATCCCGATGATGGAAAAGCAAAAATATAGAGGACTGGCATAAGCTATTGAAATTTTATTATGTCAATAGGGAATATACATGTATTTAAAAAAAAAAAAAAACCATAATTTACATCGTCAAATAATAGTACAAAAAAATTCGACGGCAAAAAGCAATTTAAAGTACTTAAAAAAAATGTTAAAAATATCCACGCGATCCGGGCTATTTAAACGCCCTCCATTTGGCGCGCTTGGTGTGGTGACGTCAAAATTCATGAAAACAAACAAGCAAGTGTCAAGTTAATGTCAAACACTCCCACACATTCGACTGGACACTTGTTGATTGACTTGACATTGACATTTTGTTTGTTGTCCTGAATTGTTACGTCACATCCGCTCTTAGCTTTTCAAGTATTTGAATTACCCACATTTTTTTGGGACTTTAAAAAAATTAATTTCTCGCTCAAAAAGAAATTTTATTCAAAAATATTGATGGAGGCATAATTCTGAAGTAATATAGTTTATAAAAAAAATACTTGACCCTTATTTGAATGACATGCATATTCCCTATTCTGTTGAAAGTCGTTGTAGAAATACGAAACGCTTTCGAAGCTATTGTCATTTGTCTAGGCCCTTATCTATTCATACACGAAATCTCTTAAGGGGTCATTGTACTCATCATTATGAACAACTTTCACTATGGGAAAAAACCTAAAATCACGAAAAAAAATCAGCTGTTCCATACAATTGACGAGCTATGCGAACATAAATGTAGACGGCGTTTAAAAGACAAAATATTAATTGTAATGCTGCTATTTTCTCTTACAGGGACACTATAAATTTTCCGTAGATTTTCAGGAGACTTTGCGAGCTTACTACGGTGGAATGCATTTGTATGGCCTGTATGCATTTAAAACCCTGTTATATGGTGATCAATGTAATTTTTCTTGCACCTTCATTGAAGTTAGAATTTCAGGAAACAGTAATTAAATTGTGTTTGGTTCTTTTATTTTTATAATACATTTTCTGCAAATGGGATTTTCCGTTTCTATTTGTACCTATGTATAATTTTATATTATAATTATATCGATGGTGGAAAGGTAAAATGGCTAAAGCGCCAAAACGTGAAATCTCAGGAATGAATTTTAAAGTTTTTTTTTGGATTTTAATGATTTTCTAATGGAAATATTTCTGAGTTACTTATATTTTCATGAATCATATTTTTTTTCCTGTAATATGTATTATAAATGGTTTCTATAAAACCTTTATTTTAGGAGATAGGTGTCGCTTTAGAAAACAAAAAAATCGAAACTAAAAAAGTTCCACTAAGCAAAAATTGCTAATATCCAAAAAACTTGCGTATAACATATAATTAATTACGCTTACTGTCAGAATTACAATTATTTAGCAATCTGAAATTTGCTAATGCACTTAATAATATCATAGAGTGAAAAAAAAAATTCTAACGAGCTGTTCATTTGAAATAAAGTTGCTAACGTTGAACTAAAACTAGCTGAAGAGTGAATAAATTGATGGATGTATCATGGGAATGAGGCGTAACTTCTAAAACTCTTTTTCTTTCATTTTCATTTGAAATATTGATTATTGCTAGTGTACAGTTTTTGTCAATAGATTATTTAGATTATGAGGCGTTAGCATCAATCTGTAACCTCAATCAATGTGTACTACCTACTATTAGGTCCGGAATATTAGCGGGAAGGCTAATTAATTAATATTTAGCAAAAAGTAAAGGAAATTATTTTATTAGCCAACTGGAATCAAGTAAAATAACGTAGGTAATTTTACTTGATATATAGATAGGTTAAGTAGAGTTACTAATTATCTACTACAACCAAAGAACCATTGTTTATCATGGTTAGTACCACTAGTACCATTCAATGTAAGTAACTAGTTATAAGTTTAAACAAATAAATCAACATTTAATAGATAATAACTGATCATTTTTAACCCCCGACGGAATAAGAGGGGTGTTATTGGCACTAAGATTCTGAAACTCAAAATAATTCTGTGCTTATTGTGCCATCTTCTTGCCATCTTCTCACACACAACAACATCGTGTTACAATTTAACAAAATAGTCCTTAGAACACATACACATTTGAAGGATGATGCCAGGAAATGTATGGAAGCTGGTACCCGCTACAATAAGAATAAATGATACATCATTAGAAAGATATTAATTTTGAATAATTCAGTTCAAGAATTTCAATGGCCTGTGTCCGATCGTAGTAATACAGGGTAGAAGTTGTGACGCCGTGTTGTAGCTATTGAAATACGGTCTTAGGAGACTGTCCTTAACATCTAGAGTACTTGCTAGCTGTATTAATAGATATTGGAAAAATGGCACATTCAGCTAAAAAAACGTTAATTCTTATACCTTATTTTTATGATGGCAAACGATGCAGTTTCGAATAAGGATTCAAAGACTCTTTTGGATCAACTGAGGTAAGAGTACTTAGAAATGTCACAAATCACTGTTCCTATAAGTAAGTAGCTACATTTCATAGTGATCGATCATCTTACCCCCGATCTTTTACGACGTTTGCTATTAATTATTTTAAATAAGGCGTTCATCATCTATCTAGTCTTTTCCCAACTACGTAAGGATTATCTTTGAATCTAACTGGATGCAGTTGAATACCAGTATTTTACATGGAGCGATTTACTATGTGACCTCTACAATACAGGCACTGGGATACTCCTTGATAAGCTGGATGTTCGACTTTCGGGCTTCTGACTACCCGATATGACTTTCAAAGATCTACTGCGTTAAATGTTAGTATGTGCCCAAATACATATAACTTAGATAACTTATTTATCAGTGTGATAGCTCGGGAAATCCAACTCAAACCTCAAACCTAAAAGCTCTTCTACTATTCAAACGAAACAGGTTACAATAACAAACCCCATAAGAGATAGCCGGAGTCAACAAGAAAGACTGAACTATCCTAACCTAACCTGACCGAAGGCGGAGTCCAGAATGCTAAACAGTTGCATAACAGTAAGAAACAAAGTAAAATTAATAGTAAAAAGAGCTATCGTGGCTATTGGAGGGGTACCAAAATGGGCATCATCTTTAAAATGGGCATTATCTTTTAAATAACAGAATTTTAACTGCTTTATACTCTTAGTACTCATATACGCGAGCAGCACTTTGCCAACGACAGAGGCAACTGCAGCCTGCACGTTGACGTTGCTAGAAATCACTAATATTCTAAGTTACACGCAAGAACAAAGACTTATGATTAGATTTGCAATGCTAACAAAATTTATTTACGAAGTACACTTACTTTAAATAAAGCAAGTTTTTAGTTCTAAAATCAATACCTTGTTACATTAAAGCATGTAATACTGACTAATATACAATTTTAAATAATATTTGGAATCTAAAACAACTCTGAACTATCGTTCTATACGAAAATATTTACGAGCACTATTGCTAAAGCGCCAAAGCGCTAAATAAAACAGAAATTACTTTTGCTAAACTGCCACACAAGTAATAATGTAGTTCAGGTAAAACTACTAATAAGGTGTTTATACATGAAATAGAGAAACGCAAAAATGCTAAAAAATTGTCAAACTTGAATGTACAGTGAGCACAATCACTAAAGCGACATAAACTTCAGAATCATCAAAAAAACGTCGCTTTAAACCATGACTACGTGAAACAAGCAACAAAATTTGTACTGCTAAAGCGCCAAAAAAGTGCTCAAATCGACGCAGAAAAAAAAAACCAGTTCTGTGATATACAGGGTGTTAGGGTGAACACCGTTATCCTTGCAACCAGTGGTTTGGTTTCATTTATAGAACGTATATACAGCGGTGTAACAAAAACCTTGTCCGATCCGCGAGGGTGTTGGAATCATACTGAGAGTCATTAATGTGTGTTCTTTTAAGAAGAACAAAAAAAAAAAAACACATTTTTTCAATGGGGAATTTTACCGGTTTATTACACGGGGAGCGGGCGGACGTCGTTTAGTGGGCCAAAAACAAGTCATAACAAGAAATTGGGGTAATTTTGGTACAAAAAACGTGAATTACAAATTGCTATAATTTTTTTATTATCAATAATATCTTTTTTTTAAATTATTTTCTGGTAATATTATTGCAGTACTTATTTGCCCCTTTCGGATCGGACAGGGTTTATTTACATACTGTATACTCCTAGTTAGTCCTAGTTTACTTTCATACATACTTGGTCATACACGCACGCCCGCCAGTCACAAGTAGGTATGCGCAAGTTATTTATTATTTACTAATTCCATGCTTTTGGAAAATTAAAGAAATATTTTACCGTCAATCAATGTCAATATAGAATTACTTGTCATCGTTTATTTTGAAGAAAAGTAAGACTTTCGGAATTTTTCCTTACAATTAAAATTTATTTGTATATTTCCAGACCAAAATGCATATATAGGTCGAATTAAAATCCCAAATTTACTGACAAATGGTTCTAGATTACGTTGAAGTAATTTTGCAAATTGGCAGTATAGGTTTAGTAATAGCAGCAGCTGGATTATGGGCCGGCGCAGGAGTGACTATGAGGCCCAAACACAGAGATGAACAGACTCTCGTAGGAGGAACACTCTGGAGCCAAACAATAATACCTATTGGTCTAATGATATCCAAGGTAGTAGAAGAAGAAATTGATCTGTTTATAGAAGGATATTATTTGGTTGTTGGAATATTGCTTCTGTGGACAACTGGAATTCTTTTGGTTAGTATCTTGCCATACCACTGGATCTATACCATATTATTATATTTATTGTTTACTAGCTGATGCCCGCGGCTAAGCCCGCGTTGATGTCAGTTATTATATACGAAACGAACTTTGAGAACCACTCTATCCATTGGTGAAAACAGCATGAAAATCGATGCAGTAGTTTTTGAGGTTATCGCGAACAGACAGACGCGGCAGAGGACTTTGTTTTGTAATATGTAAGGATATTTACACTAAACTTAACTTCTATTCTCCTATTTATTATTTACTAGCGATCCGCTACGGTTTTTACGGCTTGACAAAACATCGAGATGTCTTAGTAATATATAACTTTAATATACGAATTATACATTTATACCTTCCGGAATAAATTTAGTCGTCGGAAGCACGAAAGTCTGACAACCAGTCTAACCAAGGGGTATCGTATTACCCAGTAACTGGGTTGTGGAAGTCAGATAGGCAATCGCTCCATGTAAAATACTGGTATTCAGCTACATCCGGTTAGACTGGAAGCCGACCCCAACATAGTTGGGAAAAGGCTAGGCAGATTGATTGACCTTCCGGAATAAATTCACTAAACGATGGTGAAAACCCTATCAAAATCTGTAGCGTGGTTTAGAAGAACAACGCGGACATCCAGACAAACACGAAAAGCGACTTTAATTTATAATTATGTATAGATAAAGATTTATTTGTATAAATATGTACATTCACACGAGAAGAAGAGGTAATAATGGTCCTAATAATAGTTATTTCGTCAGGGGCTCTGTCTTGCATAGGGTCGCAGCATAATGCTAAGTGATAGCCGTTTTGCGTGTTTCCCCCAACCTTTTCTTTTTTCTTTTTTTTTTTACTTTTTTGCGTCATGTTTACCGCAAATAAACGTATTCTCTTTCTTTCTTTTCTTTCAGGTAAAGTGGTTTTTGTAAGTTTGTGTGTTTGTTTATGGAAATCTCTATAAATACTGATTCGACTACAAACATTCTTTCACCTATAGGAAGATATACTATTCCAGATTTACTAAAATGCACGGTTCCTATGGTAATCTCTATGCTGATAAAAGCGCGGCCACCACCTGCTAGTGTAGTTAAGGCTCCCACAGACATAAAATTCCACAATCCATACTAATATTATCATACTAATATTATAAATTCGAAAGTATTCTGTCTGTCTGTATGTATGTTACTTTTTCACGCCTAAACCACTGAACGGATTTCGATAAAATTTGGCAAGTAGATAGATGGCATCCCGGTGAAGGACATAGGCTACTTCTTATCGACATACTACGCAGGCGAAGCCGCGGGCGGAAGCTAGTTCTTTCATAATCCTAACTAATATTATTAATGCGAAAGTGAGTTTGTTTTCACGCTAAAACGACTGCACAGATTTGGATGAAATTTGGCACATGGATAGACCATGACCTGAAGAAGGACATAGGATACCTTTTATCCTGATATTCCGAAGGAATTGAGACTTATGCGGGTGCTAGTAGTAGCTCCCATAACTATTAACACTGTAATTCAAAAATATTGTAAAAGCCAATTATCTTTTAAAAGAGTAACCATGGAGTTTCTTGCCGGCTCTTCTCCATAGGAAACGACCAATTGGAACCGTGACGAACGTAAACCGTAAAATATTTTGATTTTGATTTTGAGCTAGTATTACAATATTTCCATCGATAATTTCTTCCAGATAGTGCACGAGACAAGAACCTATAAAAAAAGGCAACAAAGATTACGGGTACATACGTCACACGAAAGTGCCTTTTTGACGGCGGCGACGGTAACGCCGCCGATAAAGTACGACAAAGCGTACTACACGATAGGAGTCTTCTGTCTCCTAGCCGGTGTTGTGAAGACAATTGAATTTATCGTGTTTGTGATTTTGGCTAAAGAGGAATTAGAGGCGGAATCGTCATAATTCTGTAGCTAATAAATTCTATGAGTACCGGCCAGACGGATTTGGACTGAAAGCGCAGCTGTATTTGCATGAGAGGTTGGCGCGTCAGCCGCGCGTTTGAACAGGCCGTCCGAACATCGCATGAAATATTACGTTCGACGACACTCGCACCTTCAGTTTGTATTTCTTGCTACACATTATGACAAGTTTTTTCTGATGGATTTGACCAAACAGTCCAGATCTCTAGAAGCAAATAACCAGCTCAAAATAGTAAGCAAAAGTTAACAGCAGTGTTCTAAAAGTTCTCCGTAAATTGTACTTTTATTCTTTTGGGATTTAAAGTGTAAATCATCATCCTCTTCATCGATTGGTTGATGGATTTGATTTTACCACATTCTTAAATTGAAACATAAACATTAAAAATAATGTAGTAAATAAAAAGCACAATGTTTCATTTTTTATCCATTTCACAGGGTACTCTTCTGAGGAATACAAGAATGTAGGGTTAAGCTAGGAAGTATTTTTAAAACACCCTGCTTAACCCTACCCCGTTCCAATGAACCGATGATGGTCTGTATCCTGGATGAACGCTAGTGGAGAACATCGCAAGGAAACCTGACTTGTAGGTAATTTAAAATCCAAACCCACATTGAGCACTCGTTCTTTGTCTGTATGAAAATAGGCATTTAAAGCCCAGTAGTGGCATACAGGGTCTAAGGGTAAACACCGTTGTCACTCAAACCATGGGTAGTTGTCTTAAATATAACAATAAATGACCGAGTCACAACAAAAAAAAACTCATTATTTTCATCAAAAGATTTTGAAAAGTCTCTATCCGATACCGTCCGCAAATTCATGAATATGCGCCCGTGGTCACCGCCCCTCCTACCTACACAACACATGAATAAATACACAATAGGGGTCGCGCTCGCGGCCGGTCAGGTCACGTCCCGGGCGGCCCGCCCATGTTGAGACGTAAGTTCGTTGGCCTAGCGCGTATGGTGGATTTTTTTTTTCCATTCATTTTACGTTCTATATATGAAACCAAACTACTGGTTTAAAGGATAACGGTGTTTACCCTAAGACCCTGAATTACAATACCTACACAAAAGCATAATTAAATAATTACGAGCATCTTTACCGTCACTGACACAACATTAGACGCTTGTATTTGTCTGATTCGAAAACGAAACCTTCTCTATGGATGGCTGATTAAATAATTATACAGCTATTAAAATAGGAACACATAAGTGTTGCTTCACAGATTGAAATACTTGGGATGGAGAGGACATAAATGGGGTAAATGGTGGTGGTATTGAACGAACTGCTTTTTTAAGGCGAAAGCGCCAGGATCGCCCGTGAAATTAAAATGTTCCTTATCACTGGCCTGTAAATTGTAAAACACGTAAAAAGTAATGATATTTTCCGGCTATCTTATGTTATCTATGTATTAAGAATTCACTATCCCACAATCCAATATTTCCACCACAATTCGGATGCAGGCCTCCTCTCTGTGAGAGGGGGTGGGCCGTAATCCATCACGTGGGCCCGGGTTGAAGGATTCAGCTGATAATCGGAATTAAGTTTTTATTGCAATGATGTTACAGCGAGAGTGATATGGTAATGTTAAAAGTATCAACTCAGCCTATCGCATCCAATCTATCCCAACCACCTTTTTAAGGTCGTCGGTCCATCTAGCTGGGGGGCGTCCCACACTGCGCTTGCCGATACGCAGTCTCCATTCCAGGGCTCGTGTGTTCCACCGGCTATCGATCCTTCAACAAACATGGCCAGCCCACTACCACTTTAGCTTGCATACTAGCTAGGTCTTGCAACTCATAACTTCATTTCTATTTTTACCCGACTACGGCGAAGAAAAATGGGACGTCACATTAAATTAAAAATGGCGCCCTCTAGAGGAAATAAAGTAAGGAACTAAAAAAAAAAATATTGTTTAATCGTACTATGTATTTCAAAAATATATATATTATAACCCCAAAATAATTTAAAAAAAAATTAAGTAGAGTCACACATAATCTTTTCGATTTATGCCGCCCTAACACGTGTGACTCCGGATTTTTAATTTTTCTGTCTGTGGTGTCTTGTTTGGGTGTGTAATGTTTGGCATAATAACAAATGCTCTAATTTCACTTAAACTAACGTTCATATGACATAATTTTCATAAGACATAATATCAAATGACATAAATTCATATGACCTAATGTTTCGTATCATATAATATTCATTTAACATAATAACATTTAGTATAACGTTCATTTTATATAATTTTCAATATGTATAATATTCTTTTAATATAACGTTCATTTGACCTAATATTCTTATGACCTAAAATTCGTGTTTAATGGGCACAGTTCTAGCCTAACTCAAATGGCACTTAACCAAACCTTAAAATATTCTATGCAAGGTCGAGTGTGGGCCTGGTCGACGGAGCCCCGCTCCGCGGGGCTCCTACTTATGGGTGGTTTATAAAAAAATAACCACGAAGGGGATGGCGGGGTCTATTCGCTCGCTTCGGTCGCTCACACGACCCCGCCATCCCCGTCTAACCTAACCTATCCGAGTCGGGGTGCTCTAAAGTCCAGATTGCATCCAGGTGTATAAGGTATAAAGTGAAGAAAAAATTAATACAATATTTATTTAATCATAACATAAATATTGGGTCCATATTGGCTCACCTAAAGTTCTTTACCCGAAATTGTTCTTCCTAATGATTTGTAATCCGAATGATCACTCTTCCTAAAATTTTTCATCCTAAAGTTTTCATTCATACTATTTGTAGTGCTACCGGCGATGTTCATAACACTCATGTTTCCGAAAATTGTAATGAATAATATCATTAATGTAAATATATTTAAACTCCTACTGTTTTTTATCATAACGCTTTTATCCCTAAACACAATTACCATAATATTTTCACTCATATTCAGAAGGTCAGAGTGTCGTCTAGGACCGATTCGGTTCTGGCACTTCGCCGGCCGCTGCCGCGGCACGCTCGCTTCGCTCGCTCGGCTCGTGCGTAGTTGGTCACAGTTCTAACCTAACCTAACCTATGGTTCCCTTCACAACGTTTTTACGACAAACGGTTAGTCGGAGACAAATATTACACGTATGAGATTTTCTAAATTATATTAAAAGTTACTTAGAGATTATGAATATTATAGTAAATGAATAATATGCTAAATGAATATTATGTGAAATGTGCATTATAGGAAATGTTCATTATGTCATATGAAATTAGGTAAAATGAAATTATATCAAGTTCAAATAAATGGTGTCAATTCACTCGGTTTAAATGTAAAAATGGGTGTTCCACAAGGCTCGATATTGGGTCCTTTCCTCTTTTTAGTATATATTAATGATCTACCCCATTTATTAAAAAACCAACCACAAATGGTGTTATTTGCTGACGATACTTCCTTAATTTTTAAAATAAATAGACGTGCATCAAATCTTGACGACGTAAATAACGCCCTACTGCAGGTCCAAAATTGGTTCACTGCTAATAATTTAGTATTAAATGGGAAAAAAACTAAATGCATGAGATTTGCTTTACCGAATGTTAAAAGTAGTGATTGTGACATAATATTGAATAGGGAGAAACTAGAATTCGTCGATAAGACTGTTTTCCTGGGGATCACACTCGACTCAAGGCTGCAATGGGGTCCTCATTTAACATCTCTTGCAGGACGGCTAAGTTCAGCAGCATATGCTGTGAGAAAAATCCGTCAATTCACTGATGTAGATACTGCGAGGCTAGTCTATTTCAGTTACTTTCATAGTATCATGTCTTACGGTATTTTACTATGGGGACGGGCTGCAGATATCGAGTCTATTTTTATTCTGCAGAAAAGAGCTATCAGAGCAATATATGGCCTCCGTATGCGCGATTCTCTAAGGGAACTGTTTAAAGATATTAACATCATGACGGTACCTTGTCAATATATCTACGAAAACATCATGTACGTAAGGAAAAATCTAAGTCTTTTTAGTAAAAGAGGTGAAAAACACAATTATAGGACTAGGAATAGGGACCAATTAGTTCAACCGGGCTTCAGACTGGCTAAAGTAGACTCATCCTTCATGGGGTACTGTTTAAAATGTTACAATAAAATACCTCCCCACATACTCCAACTGAATGAAACAAAATTTAAATCTTGTATAAAACGCACACTATGCCGCCAAGCATATTATAAATTGGGGGATTACATCACTGACAAAAATGCTTGGCTCAGCGCTGGTCCAGCTCCACAGGGCGCAACAACTAATTGATTAGCATACGAAAATATTGTTGGAGCTGCTGAAGATTGTAAAAACTATCTTTACATTGTATAAATTCAATCTCCTAGTATTGTATAACTGCATAGCACATGTGTGTGAGCACTATGTACTTACCTAAGTACTTTAAAGCTACCATTTACTAGGTACGTCTTTCATTGACTTGAATGTGCCCTGGCGGCTGAAAGCATGTCATGCTCACTTTAATGTCTCGCTGGTGGTGGCGTGTGTGTTGGATCATTAAGTTCCCTTCAAAATGGTTGAGCTGAATGGTGCTGATCCATGCGTCATGTTCGTGAACGGGCGCCATCAGTAGGGACTGGTCATCTCTTAGCTGCCACGGCTTATTTTGATTTATTTTAATTTTTGAATTGTTTTGTATCGTTTTATCTTTTATTTACGGACTCTTTTAACCTGCACGTTTTTCTACATTGTACTCACATGTATGATTCCAACATGAATGATGTAAACAACATATTGTAACAATATTCTGATTTAAAAGAGTGTCCGTGGAGTTTCTTGCCCGTTCTTCTCCATAGGAACCTACTACGCTTTGGAATGGGCATCTAGCTTCATATTTTCTGACTGACCGACCCTTTGACAATTCAAAAGTGCCTGTAATTGGTTTATTTGAAATAAATGCTTTGAGTTTGAGTTTGAGTTTGAGTTTATCAACAATTCATTATGTCAACTGATCGTTATGTTAAACAAAATTATGTTAACTAAAATTATGTCAAGTGAACGTTAGATATTTTGATATTATGTCAATCGTTACACACCCGTCTTGTTTATACCTTTTCAGTCGTAGTTGGGTTTTAGTTTTTATTACTTAATTTTTTTTTATTCTTTAAAGAATCTCCGAGCATAGCCCGTTCCATAGCGCGCTGAGCGACCTTGAATTTGTGGACGGTAAAACTATAAAGCTCAAAATCGAAGATGTTCTTTCTGCTTTGTGGGAAGTAAATGCAGTTTCATTTTCTAAACCTTCGCAGGGTCTAAAGGGTATAAAAAGACCCATAACATAGCCATCAACTACGCATTCCGTACATCAAATTAAGTAATATTGCACAAAAATAATTGCTGGGAAACGACTTTTATTTTTGGTGTGAAAAAATCATTTTGTTTATGAGTGCATGCAATGGTTCAGGGTTCGTGGGGTATTTAAAATTAAGTATTACCATTTAAAACTTGCTTTCTTAAAAAAAAAACGTCTGAAAATTTGGAACTTTGACCTTCAATATTTCCATAACCAGAAGGTTTCCAGGTACGGACCAGAACAAAAACAAATATCACAATGACGGGAGTAACAAGTGACTTTCGGCTTCGTGAAGTGTCTTTTTACACCCGTTAGATGTTATTAATAACAAGACAAGTTTTGGGTCTGTGGGACATGTCAATGAATGCAATGAATGATCGTATTTATTAATCACATGCCACTATTCTTTACTACACAAGACGTGTTTAAACAACATATGACATTGCTTGGTCAGTCGAATTATAGCGTGTATGCGCAGTGAATGCTATAAAGAGCGTAGTATAGCTTGACAAATCCTATTGATAGTGAATTGATTCAGGCGTGACTTTGCGGAAATCCATTATAAAATATAATAGACGTAGATATATTTAGTAACCTATTCCGCTTAACTATTCTCCAAGAGTCATAAAAAACCCTATAAGAAATAGTCACGTGTTTCACCTCACAATGAGGCATCCTTAGGATGACGATTGACCAGTTCCAAACCAGAACACGACGTGTTGCCACACCGAGCTCTGCGATTGATGCTCTGTCCTAAAATCCGTTGTGCTACAATATACACGCAATCAATCCGTTCGTAAAAAACCACAACGGATTTTGACGCGATTTTCACCACCATTTCATTGAAAAAATTTGTTCCGGAAACTTTGCGTGTATATTTAACCTATACATTAATATTTAGGGAGTGCCTCCGCTACCGGCGCTGGCACCCAAAAATAACGCCGTTGGGAACCGGTAGTACATTACTGCCGGCAGTCGAGATTAATAATATCAGCTGCCAGCTAATCTAATCTGCCGGCGAATCTAACTAGTTCGGTTTCGGGTAGTAGGTACTTGATTACTGGAATATGCAAATGATTGATTATGGAAATATAATATTATTGGATTAAAATTTTGCTATATAATACATGATTTTTTAAATTATGGGCACCCGTTGCCAACTTCATTTTCCGCTTTTTTTCAAAGTCAGCGCCGGCAGCCAATTCAGCAACTGGCGCTGGTAGCCAATTCAGGACACGGCGCCGGCAGCTGAGGCACTTCCTAATATTTAACCTAGATATAGCAAAGATATCCTCGATGTTTTGTTATCTCACCATTGCACCCATGTGAAGCAGACCCCTGCTTCTTGCGTCGCTATTTATGTGTAAGAGACATTATCGGAAAAAAATCAAAGGCTGTATAATTTAGACAAAAAAAAAACAAAACATTCGCTTAGCCCTTCCACTGACAGCTGTCAAATCTAGTTTTGAAAAAGTCTGATTTTCGGCCTATTTTGGCCTCACGGCGCTAATCAAACTCACGCTCTGTAATTATTGTAAGAATGTCAAAGTTGCCAAGCTTGAGAGTCATTTTGCAAATTTATTTGATTATTGACGTATTACAAACGCTAAAATGGTTCCAACAGATTAAATATTTACCACTTTTTAACATCTTGCGGGACATCGCTTCCGCTCGCAGTGTATTAACACCCTTAACAGTAATGAGCTATAAAAGGTATTCATAACCACTATTCTATTACTCGTGTGTATCATTAGTGTCGTAAGCGGCTGATTGACATGTGTGGCGAGGAAACTAAGCAGAGATAGAGATATAGCAAACATGCCTTTTGGATTGTAAGTAATTGATTTGAATCGATTGGAAGTGAATACGACAAAGAACATTGTAGCAAGTGTTGTATTTGGGTGGTGTATGCCAGTCTTTATAATTTGTGTATGATAAAAAGTTTGGATTTAAAATTGTTTCTGAAACTCAAGTGATTAAAATTTTATAATTGTTTTTTTTTCTTTTTCTGATTGATGATATTGATTTTCCGTTTGGTTAAGATAATTAGGTATGTGCTTGAATAATGGTATACTTAGATTGAGATTTTGATTTTGAGAAAAATGTGTTTAAATACCATTCAAAACCGTTTTTGTGGAACTAACCATAGATCTAAGTAGTTTTTGTTGTCATTCTTATCGAACTTAACGACAGCGGAAAGATAAACTGGCTTAAGGACCAAAATTTTTAAAACACAGGAGTTTTTTTTTACGCTTAAACCGCTTATAATTTTTTCTAATGGAAAAACTTCTAGTAAAGTTATTTATATTCTCATAATTCATATTCTTTCCTATGATAAATGGTTTTATTACACCTTTAGTTTACGAGATAAGTCTGGCAACAAGCTGTTCATTTGAAATAAAGCAGAACTAAAACTAGCTGAAGAGCGAATAAATTCATAGATTGCATAACTTTTAAAATTTGATCATTTAAAGTAGGTATTGATTATGGATAATGTACCTACAGTTTTGTCAATATATTATTTAGACTATGATACGTTAGCATCAATCTGTACTACTATTAGGTTCTGAATATTAGAGTTACACGTTAAATAAATCAAATTTTAAGTTCTAAATTCAATACGTTTTTATGTTAATGCATGTACTTCTTAACAGTATAGGTACAATTAAAATTACACTTGGAATTTCAAACAACGCTGAATCATCGTTCCATACGAAAATATTTACGAGCACTTTTGCTAAAGCACAAAAGAGCTAAATAAAACAGGAAAGACTTTTGATAAACTGCCGCACAAATAATAATGCAGTTCTGGTAAAACTACTAATATGGTCTATATCACCTATATCATCATCAAATAGATAAATTCTAAAATGCCATAGTATTGACAAACATAAATATACAGTGAGCATCAATCACTTAAGCGACATGAACTTCAGACACATAAAGAAACGTCGCTATAAACTATGATTAAACCAAGAAAGAAAAAGGGCTCAAATCGACGCGAAACTTAGACTAAACAACGCAGAAAAAATATAGTTCAGTAATATAATATAACTCAATATCGACCAAAATGACGCTTTAGCCATTTTACCTTTCCACTGTTGAAAGCACAGACCTTCAAACGATACGACCTAAATAAGTTATTTCTAACTTTATGTTTTTATTTATGGGAAAACTCTGCTATTCGTACCATATTTGTTTAAAAAAAAAAAATGCACGTTTCTTACCCGTGGTCCCTCCCGTACACCCTGGAAGGTACTATTTATTATACCCGTGGTCCCTCCGAGAAGTATAATGCTGCCAAATTCATGTTGTTACGAATATGTTTCTCACTAAGGATTTCATAGTTTTTCATTAAGAATATAGCTATTCAGGTTGGCCTTATGTCACGATTTTGTTTCCATATCATCTCATATTGCACGACTCATAACGCGAAGCTTTTGACGTAGTGCATTACTCTTAACTTGCCAAAACAAGTGCTATCTTGAATTTTGATTGCCTCTTTTTTAATTGTGCAGTGAATTTGTACTAATTAATTCCAGTGTCATTTTATATTACAGTATAATTATCACTGGTTTACTGGCTTTTGGCGCATATTGGACGACAAAATATTTGATGAGCATGCCGGATCCATCTCTAAAACTCGTTACGGCCCCTCCAACAACCATTGTCCACTAGGTACAACACACCAAGTAACCATGGCAACCACGACAGCAAGATTATAACTCAATTACGTTTAAAATGCATAGCTATTGCGAATTGTCTGCTTTTTTTTATTAGGATATAACTTTATTTTAGTTTTGTTACTTAATTAAATAATTATTAATGTGATGTATTTTTTTTCTGTTCCTTTATTATTTTTATGTACATCTTTTCCTACAATGGGGTCAAATCTTTGGATTTGGAAGGCGTACGAAAACCAACTCACAGCTTCCTAGGGGGTAATTGCGTAGCACACTTAAAATTACAATTCATCGCAATTTCTTTCATTTTCGCAGTTCAGAAACGTTAATTGCGTTATTTACGTTGTTGAGCAGACGAATTTATTAAAGCAATGCAGAGAACCAAAGTTGTCGACTTAGCTCACAGAATAAGCAAGCTGAATCACCCTGTAGCTTTATCATACCGATCGAAAGGCTTCATCATAAGGATTATTTTTTGCTAAATAACACAATGTCACAAATAAAAGGAAGACCATGAATGTTAAAATTCATGGTATGATAAACCTACAGGGTGATTATTTTTCTCATGTAACGGGTTCGATTCCCGGTTCAACCATGTAATTATTTAAATATCTATGAATGCAGTTTAAATTGTTTTTTTAAATTCAAGTAATGTCTTGTTTCAGTAAAATGTTCCATCTACAATATTCAAGGTACTTTTCCTCCATGTGGCATATCCGTGGGACGCCCTGTATAATTTAATAAATAAACAATGGTTTTATACATAATAATATTATATTCAGTGTACAGTTCGATTCAAACTTAATGGCGGCTCGGAAGTTAGCTTTTCGCTGCGCAGTACCCCACCCCTCACCCCCGCTGACACACGAAATTGTTACTGCGCAGCGACTCGCCTCGTGTTCCGAGCCGCCATTAAGTTTGAATCGAACTGTACCCATGTATTATGATTATAAGTAATATTTTAATTGGGGTGTCTGCTGGTTTGTGTTATTTCCGAGACATATAGTACAAATACCCCTTAAAAGGTTTTCAGATATTTAAATTACACATTGAACATTGTGAATAAGATGTTTAAAAAAAAAGTTTTATTTATATTTAAAAAAAGTTTTATTTTTTTAATGTGAAGCTCTGACTCCTGAGTTAGTTGGTAACTGTGTTACAGGGGTCAATGTCACCCGTTTTTTGAACTTCAACAAAAATGAAAGGAATTTAGTGCATGCTCTTGAGTGGTACTGGTTAACTAGAACTATGGACTATAGGCATAAAATGGCGGGGGTGACTCGCACACTCAATCACACATTGTTCACACATGATATGAAACTAGGAATGAGAAACGAAGTCAGACAAGTTTAGTAAGTAGGTAAAATATCACCCATTTACATCTGCCTAGCCTTTTCCCAACAATGTTGGGGTCGGCTTCCAGTCTAACCCGATGCAGCTGAATACCAGTATTTTAGCGAGGAGCGACTGCCTATCTGACCTCTACAACCCAGTTACTGGGTAACACGATACCCCGTGGTAAGACTGGTTGTCAGACTTTCGGGCTTCTGACGACCCGTAACGACTGTCAAAGATCTACCAATGACAGCCGGAACCTACGGCTTAACGTGCTTTCCGAGGCACGGAGGAGTCTCGGTATGTAAAGATAGTCACCCATCCACAGACCAACTCCGGCAAGCGTAACTTAACCTGCTGGATCGACCCGTGCGGCTGTTATTACTTAGCCACGAGCTCCTCGTAAAATATCACCCATATTAAAATATTATGATGATAGGGACGACAAGGAAAACGATGGACCCAGACCGACTAGGGCTGTAAGTAAGTATTAATAGAAATATTCAACAGAACTAAATGACATAAAGGTTCCCATGGATCATGTTTGTGTTTATTCAACAACAATCATTGTCCAATTCAAAAAAAGTAAAGCCTTCTTTACAATGCTACTCCAAAAGTTAAAATAATTATCTTAATTCAGATAGGTAAGTAGCGAGATAGGGAGGAGCTCGTGGCTAAGTAATAACAGCCGCACGGGTCGATCCATCAGGTTAAGCTACGCTTGCCGGGGTTGGTCCGTGGATGGGTGACCATCTTTACATATTGAGACTCCTCCGTGCCTCGGAAAGCACGTTAAGCCGTTGGTCCTGGCTGTCATTTGTGGATCTTTGACAGTCGTTACGGGTCGTCAGAAGCTCGCAAGTCTGACAACCAGTCTTACCAAGGGGTATCATGCAGTCGCTCCATGTAAAATACTGATATTCAGCTGCATCCGGTTAGACTGGTAGCCGACCCCAACATAGTTGGGAAAAGGCTCGGCAGATGATGATGATGAGATAGGTAAGTAGCGTATAGCAAAATCAATCATTCCATTAGAGCTTGGTACGCACGGCTACACATCAAGCTATACAAAACCAGTTTACGCTGATCTCTCATTGTAGGGAAATCCTATACAATGCGAGATCAGTTTAAACTGGTTTTGTATAGCTTGATGTGTAGCCGTGTGTACTCTATAAATTATTGAGTAAAAACTTTTTACAAAAAAAAAACAACCGACTTCAAAAAAAAACACAAAAGAAGTGAAAATAACTTTAATTTCGGAAGTCGGTGTCTTTGCTTTTTAATTTTCGTTTTTGCCACCGACTTCCGAAATTAAAGTTATTTTTCACTTTTTTAGTGTTTTTTTTTAAGTCGGTTGTTTTTATTTTTCACTTTTTAGTGGTGGTACCTACCCCACACAAGTTACTACCTGCTATGTAAATAACAGTGAAGGAGTCTAATAATTATATCGTCTACATAGACTGTGGGAAAAATACGTAATATTGAAGCTAGCTCAAAAACTACGCAAGCAAACTTAATAAAATTTATATGGGACCATTTCGGGAGTATACCCTTTCGAACTAAAAAAGAATTTTTAAAATCGGTTCACAATAGGCGGAGTAATCGGTGAAAATACATTTAAAAAAAAAATAAAAAAAAAACAATCATCCGAACGCAAAAATACGCCCAAAGTAGGTTCGTGCGCCCATGTCTTTTATCAGCTGGGCAGTTTAAATGCAGCACGCGTAGCATGACCGCCATAGAAACGGGTTTTGTCGACGGAAGAATAAACATAATGATAGATTGTGATTGTTTATCTGTCATTTTGTCTATTCTGCACCGCACATGGTAAACAATCTCTTGACATTTAAATTTTTCTCGAATACAGGGTGGCAATAATTTCGCTATGAAACACATACATTAATAGGATTCGTGAAAAAAAAAACATATGTGCATTGAAATAGTCTGTCTACTGGGTACAGGAAAAAAAATATATTACACTCTGTACACGCGCACTTGTCGCGCTTGTCTTTCCACGGTGAAAGACAAGTGCGCGTGTACAGAGTGAATTTGTGGTATTTTTTTTTAGCATACGCATACGCTTTACTTTTACAGCTTAACGGGAACGCCCTTCATTTGTTAACGTACTGTATTTAGCATTGGGTCAAAGGCACACAACCAGACACAAAAATCAAATAAAAAGTGCAAAGTGCGTTGTAATTAAATTAGCAGGAACGTTTAGAATAGTTCTTATTTGAATTTAGGTACTGCGGGCCTAAAACGGCCACATTAGCGATTCCTCTTTATGCAATTCATTTCCTGAATTTCCAGCTGTCATTAGCAATTCTTCTATTTTGACATTTTACGATGATTCATAATATTCTCCTATTATGATTCTGCCAAAGTGACTGTTTTAAGCCCCCAGATGTGCCTCGCTAAATAGGCCCTTTTTAGATAAACTAGTGCCTGACGCAGGTTCCCAACTGGACCTGTAACTAGCGAAACAACTAGCGTTGTACAAGTTACACTTTGAGAAGTTTTTAGCTTCTGTGTAAACTTGACCTTACCTGTTATACACACTATATCATTGTGGTAGCATAATCTGTTTTGTTAATTCACATCACACTTTGATTCAAGAGTTCGTCATACGGACTTCTAGATCCGAGAGAAGAGAAAGGGAAAGAGATTTATACATATATTAGAAAAATGGCTTTCGGATTGTAAGTAATTGTTTTTTTTTTTAATTTTATGTAATAACAAGTAGACTACAACTAGATAAAGGCTAAACGTATGAATTGGGGCCGTCGCGGCGTCTCGCATGTTTTTCGGTACCGAAATCAAAATAAAATCAAGATAAGCCTCAAGCCTTTAAGAAAATATTAAAGTTCTATGTTTACGTAAGGTTCATTTCGTAACTTTTAGTTCATTAAAAGCTTGGTTTTAAAAAGTTTTTTACTTTAATTTTATTTTTGTTAAACTTTTTAAGATGCAAAACCCGGTAGAACATTAGTTTTATGTATAACTTACGGTTTACGCGGCGCATGCCAGTAAAGCTCCAAGTCAGCATGATTTTTTCCAACACGTTCGATAATAATCGTCATTTTTCAGCTAATTTACAGGAGCTCATGGCTAAGTAATAACAGACGCTCGGGTCGATCCATCAGGTTAAGCTACGCTTGCTGGGGTTAGTCCGTGGATGGGTGACTATTTTCACGTATCGAGGCTCTTCCGTGCCTCGGAAAGCACGTTAAGGCGTTGTTCCCGGCTATCATTTGTGGATCTTTGACAGTCGTTACGAGTCGTCAGAAGCACGAAAGTCTGACAACCAGTCTAACCAAGGGGTATCGTATTACCCAGTTACTGGGTTGTGGAGGTCAGATGGGCAGTCGCTCCATGTAAAATACTGGTATTCAGCT
This sequence comes from Lithophane semibrunnea, assembly GCA_947363905.1. Classification (NCBI taxonomy): domain Eukaryota; kingdom Metazoa; phylum Arthropoda; class Insecta; order Lepidoptera; family Noctuidae; genus Lithophane; species Lithophane semibrunnea. Next base: position 7,830,290 of record OX376185.1, read on the forward strand.
GCATCCGGTTAGACTGGAAGCCGACCCCAATATAGTTGGGAAAAGGCTAGGCAGATTGATATTTTAGCAAACCCTTAATTAATTATACACCCAAAACTTCCTCATGAATTACTATTGGTGAAAACTACAAATCTAGACTGCATTTGGCTGAGATCAATGCTTGCTCTGTTTTCCCACTGGTTGGCACAGCACCGGCAACGGCCAACGGCAATGGCCTCGCAGCTGCGGAACTAAAAATGTAAGAAAATTATCCATTTCCCACTTAATGGTGACGGCGACGCCGGAGTGGCGCGGGTGCGCGGGGGTCGATCACGTTAGAACTTGTGTATTTTGTACAATTTGTTTGCTGTACTCTTTTACTTATCTTTGATTGTTTCAATTTCAATTTCAATTTCAATTTATTTATTGCAATCCATAATGTACATATACAGGTGGTAAAATATAATTAAAAGAAACAATTATGGACCCTGTTCGGGCACAGCAAAATTAGAAAAATAGGTAGGAGAGAGGAAGAGCGCTTTTATAAACTTTCCCTTACCCTATAACAATTAAATTAGGAAGACTTCTTTTTATTTTTATTGTAATGTAATTCTATCATAGAAATTAATTAATATATTTGATTATACCATTCGTTTTTTTGTTCTATCTATTTGTAATTTGTAATATTGTTATATTCCAGTTATATTTTGTTTAATGTGTGCATTTTTATTATTTAAACCATTTTATTCCATAAGCCTAAAGTAAATTGGAAATTAGGTAGATTATTAAATAATATTTATATTAATGCTTTTTATTGAAAGTAATTATTTAATATTATATTATATTTGGTTATATCACTCATATATTTATTTTATGTTATTATAATTTGTAATATTATTGTATTTCAGTTTTAGTGGATGCATATTTAATTATTTTAAAATGTCATATATATCTATTACATAATTTATTGTTTATTAATATACTATAATAGTGAAAAGGCAAAAATCAGAAATAGTTTGGTAATCCTCCAGTCAAATTAGTCAAATTATCAGTCAAATTAGTCAAATTATTCAAGTTATTAGTCAAAAAATTGTCAAAAAATTGTCAAAAAGTAGTCAAAAAAATTATTAGTAAAAAAATATTTAAATTTTATCATTTAAAAATTCGTCTAATGAGTAATAGCTTTTATTAATTAAAAACTGTTTTACTTTGCTTAAAAATATATTTGTTTTTTCTATTTGTTTTAAGTTCTCTGGTAATTTATTGTATATTTTAATTGACATAGAATAAGGACTAGAAGAGTGCATTTTAAGATGGGACTGAGGTAAATTTAATGTTGCCGCCTGTGTGCCGGTGCGTCAAAGAAAAACTCTTTTTGTTAAGGTTTAGGTACTGCTACCGATACATTTATAATGGTTAAGGTACTGCTACCGAAATATACCGGTACGGAATGCATTTCCAACCTCAACATTCCGCTACTGAAAATAGAACGGTATCGTAATATTTTGGGTACCCTTATTTAACAGTATGACGTCATACTGAAAAAAGGTACCTTAATTTTTGGGTAATTCAGTCCCTGGTGACATCTGAAGTGAGCAAGTGGCATTTTTTATCCGCATTGAAGAAAAACACTATACGAGGTTTTGTTTTTCGATAAACGGCTTCTCGATATTTAAGACGTTTTATTTTTCAGTGTATTGTGCATTGCGATGCTGATATTTTTAGTGTACTTTGCAATAATGACCCCTTCGACTGACGATGACGACGACGATGGAATGAAAGCTAATATTGCAGTGAAGAGCAAGGACCTGACTTTGCGCAGTGGAGGCAAGAAAGATGACGGGTGGGGCCATTACAGTCCAGATAAAGTTTTTGTTAGAAGAAATATAACGTTAAGACAAACCACAACAATAGATCCTCTTTATTACTAACCTAAACTAACATTTTATTATAATTATAAATATTTTCTGGTTATAGTACCTTGTTTTTTTTTCATATTTATTGATAAAAGTGCTAGAATATCCTTGTCGTAAATTAGGAAGGACCAATAGCGATGTGGGTGCGGAACCCTAAAGCTTAATATAATGGAATATTAAGCTAATCAACATGCGATTTGAATTTGACAGTTTGAGTTGAAATTCGAGAAATTTAAACATATTCGGTACAGCTAAGTAAATAGAATAAAAGGGGTACAGGCAGCTCGTTTTTAGGATTTCGTACCCGAAGGGCGACAAACGGAACCCTATTACTAAGTCTCCATTGTCCGCTGTCCGGGTCCGCCCGCCTGTCAGTCAGCGGGCTGTATATCATGAACCGTATTATGTAGACAATTGAAATTTTCACAGATTGTGTATTTATATTTCCGAAAAAACAAAAAAAAACAACTTTGATATAACAAAATCTTGCCCTTGCATGTGGAGTGCCACTGTCTAGAACTCATTGAGTGCACTACAAATATTAGGTCTTTACGTATGAAATTGCCGTTTTGTATGAAAAAAATTAAACGAATTTTTTTCATGTATTTTTCATTTGTATTAATCGAAGTAATCACAGATGCAATCAATGCATCTTTGCCAACGCAGTGGCAGTTTATTGATGCCCTTCTTAAAGAAATCAGCTGGACGGGAGGCAACAAATTCTTCAAAGGCATTTTGTACTGCCTCTCGGGTATTGAAATTTTTTCCCGCCAAGAAGTTATCCAAATTCTGGAAAAAGTAGTAGTCTGTAGGCGCAAGGTCTGGTGAGTAGGGCGGATGACGGAGAGCTTCCAACCCCAGTTCTTGCAACTTGGAGACCGTCTGCTGTGCAGTATGAGGTCGCGCGTTGTCGTGCAGGAGCAGCGGAGACGAGCGATTGACCAATGCTGGTTGGAGATGTGCCAGCTTCTCCATCATTGTGTTCAGTTCTTCACAGTACACATCTGCAGTAATGCTCACCCCGTTTGGTAAGAAGCTGTGATGAATCACACCGGCGCTAGACCAACAAACAGTGACCATCACTTTTATAGGGGTAAGTTTTCGTTTAGAGCATTGTTTAGGTACTGAACCAGGATCCAACCAACTTGCGCTTATCAAACAGAATCCATTTTTCATCGCAGGTAACACTGCGGTTCAAAATTCCTTCATGTGTGTCTGTTGAGCAGTGCAAGGCACGCCTCGACGCGTACTTCGCGCTGGCGATCATTGAGTTCGTGGGGCACCCATTTGTCAAGCTTTTTTACCTTGCCAATTTGACGCAAATGGACCAATATTGTTTTGACGCTAACGTCGAACGCTGCTGCTAATTCAGCCGTAGATTGTGTATAATCAGCTTCCACAATCGCCTTTAATTCGTCATTATCGACCAGTCTTCGGACGACCGCGAGGTTCTTTTTTCAGGTCGAAATTTCCAGAACGGAAGCGAGCAAACCAATAACAGGTGGTGCGTTGGTTTGTAGTGTTAGCTCCGTAAACGTCGTTGATGTTGCGTGCCGCTTGTGCCGCGTTGCTGCCACGAAGGTACTAATATTCCATAATTACTCGAATTTTTAACGTTTCCATGATGACGAAAAAGATTGAAATGCGATGAAAATGTAACACTAATCATTAAACAAATGACTTCTTTTGAAAAAAGAATTCCATGTTTTTAAAATAAAATTAATTTGAAATTAGAATTCTTAGCCAAACAAAAATTATTTTGATTTCAAATGGCCAGTACTGCAGACCGGCAATTTCATAGGTAAAGACCTATTATAAGTTCTTTTTTGTCTTCATAAATAAAGTAATAGGTACCGTACAAATTGATAGTTTTAGACTATTTTTCTACGAGCGCTGTCAAACACAACGCCTCAACGACTAAAAAAGTTAGGAATTTGAAACTTCTGTGTATCATGTAACTGAATTTAATTAACAAATTTTTTAAAGAGACCGATTCCTATTTTGTTTTATTTAAATAATGGATTTTCTGCAACTGCAAAAAATAACTTTGTTCCTAATTAACAGTATCATAATGAAATAGAAATTTATCATTGCGATTTTTTAAATTTAATTTAGTATGTATTTGTGTTATGTGTTATGGAACCCTTTGGCCGTTCGTGTGAGAGTCCGACACGCAATTGGCCGGTTTTTTTTTTTAAATACACCACTTCTCTTAGGGTCGCATCTTTGCTGACGGACTTAGACAGTAGCCTCTCTAAGTCCGTCAGCAAAGATGCGGGCGCTTCCGATAATAATTCGAAACTACGGTGTAAACCCTACACCCGAATAATTATCTTTTTCGGACGGGCAAAACACATCTGGAGGGAGAACTGTCAAATCGTGGTGTCATTCATTCTTAGGTCGGGCCCTCAACTAATCTTATGCCCGTAGGTGATACACAGTGGGAATCACCCGTAACTTCCGCCAAAAATACAGATTTCGTGCTTAGGTCCTGATCATCTAGAGGTCGCAAGCGTAACTACTGAGCGTGGTTCTTTTGGCCGATCCCCAGGCCAGGCCGTGTTCCCTGCCAGGGCTGCGGGAAAGTCCGAAAGGGATACCGGGACCCTTGGCAACAGGCAACTGAAGGAACACGGGTGGGCTTTTAGTCAGTAAAAGTCTGAAACGCCCTTCCGCTCCGCCCAGAGCGGGAGAAGTCATTGGATGATTTACCACAATCAAAAAAAAAAGGCAGTGTTCCCTGCTAGGGCTGCGGGAGAGTCCGAAAGGGATACCTGGACCCTTGGCAACAGGCCACTGAAGGTACACGGTTGGGTTTCAGTCAGTAAAAGTCATTTGACGAATTCCCACACTCAAAAAAAAAACTGTTGGCTTTTTATAATGAATTTGACAGTAGCTCAGATTGAATTTGTAACGGCCAGTTTCTTCATAAAAGTAACAGCCAAAGTAACGTCAAAAAGCCAAAGAAACGGTTATTGACATTACTCTGGCCGTCAGTCTGGATTTGTGCCAGGTCGATGGCCCCATTACATGGGACTTAAAACATAACTGGCGATATATGGGATTAATATAAAATAAAATATAAGTAAAAACCTTTTTAAAAACAAGCTTTTAATTAACTAAAAAGGGTTTTCCCAGGGCCACCTTCCGGCTCCATCATCAGACCTTGAACGCCACCTAGTGTCAAAGCACTTAACGCCACCTAGTGAATACATAACCAATGAGTCCAAACACGATCGTGCTATCTTGTTTGATTGAGGAGTTCCTATGCCTAACTTCCGGCTCCATTATCAGACCAGCTCCATGGCATAATTTTTTCAAAATGTTTCGGTATTTGTATGAGTATGTCAGGTTTCAGCTCAATCGGATGCCAGGAAGTGCTTGAAAAATTGATGACAAAAGGAGTAACCGGTCAGACGGTAACATACGAACAGAGCAAGCTAATATAAAGCGTGTAAAAATCAGCTGTTCCCTACATTTATGTTCGCATAGCTCGTCAAAATATAGGGAAAATCTGATATTTTTTCGCGATTTCAGTGTTTGTCCCATAGTGAAAGTTGTTCATAATGATGAGTACAATAACCCCTTAAGAGATTTAGTGTATGAAAAGATACACCTTATATATCTCTGCTTATTCTGAATGCCAATGAATAGTGGCGCGATGTTATAATATCTAAAAACAGTTTCTAGTTATTTATGCAGATTTTTTTTGCAGTTTATTGATCGCTGGAATGCTGGTATTTATAGGGTATTGGGGAATGGCGTACTTATGGGAGAATATAGACCTTATCCTACCGAAACCTGAGACGACTCCTCTACCTTCGACGACTTCATCGACCCGCGCAACAACGACCACTACTCTCAGTTGGTTCCAACAATACACGAATTCAGGGTCAAAGGGATAGCAACTTTTTTTAAAAGAAATAAAGTATTTGATTTCAGAGAGGGTAAATACTGATTATTGATGACATCTTTCAATCAGACAGACAGCGGCGGCTTAGTAATAGGGTTCCGTTTGGCACGACTGTCATTCTGAATTTCGACAGATCATTATTTCGACAGCATCTCAATTTCGAAACACAATAGTTCGACAGACCATACAACACACACCTTCGAAGAACACTACTTCGACGGGACACTACTTCGGCGGATCTCTATTTCGACGGGACGTACCTTTGACATAATACTGAAGTAAAACAATCGCTTACGAGAAAAAAAACCATTTAATTCTGACAACTAGTCCAAAAAAAAATATAACAACTTCGCATTTTCTCAGCTTTAAATATGAATGATTGGTTTCAATGAAAATGATTTACTTGTAATTGGTTTGAATTAAATCAGCCTGCTATATTCTAACGTCTGACAAAGTAATAACAGCTTTTATAACATCACAATTAGTAATAAATGATAAACAAAGGTCAATTTGACGAATTGCCGATTTGGCAAATATCAGACTTGACCAATGTCGTGTAACCCGCTTGTGGGGTACATACCTCACGGGTCCCTCATGGGTTGTTTAATATAGGCAGTGAAGTATGTACTCCATAAGCGGTATGTGTCTGTACAGGTGTACAGACAGATTTTCACAGGTGATGTATATCTGTAGCCGGTATAACAACAAATACTAAAAACCAGAATAAAATAAATATTTAAGGGTACGTTTGTTGTATGGGAACCCATACAACAAACGTGAGTTTTTTTTTGCTCGATATTGAAAACGACAACAGGTGAACGCTTGAAATATTCACGGAATATTTAGTTACATATTCACTTTCAAAATAAATAATTCAATTAAAATAAAACAAATAGTTAAGGGTGGCTCCCATACAACAAACGTGATTTTTTGCCGTTTTTATAGATAATGGTACGGAACCCTTCGTGCGCGAGTCCGACTCGCACTTGGCCGGTTTTCTCTTTTCAGTTATGTTTTTGCAATCGTGTTTTTTAAATAATTTGTTTTTATACTTCGTTTTTTAGGTTTCCGTACCCAAAAAGTAAAACGGGACCCTATTACTAAGGCTCTGCAGTCTGTCTGTCTGTCCGTCTGTCACCAGGCTGTATCTCATGAACCGTGATAGCTAGACAGTTGAAATTTTCACAGATGATGTATGTCTGTTGGCGCTATAACAAAAAATACTAAAAACCAGAATAAAATAAATATTTAAGGGGGCTCCCATACAATAAACGTATTTTTTTTTTGCCGTTTTTATAGATAATGGTACGGAACCCTAGGTGCGCGAGTCCGACTCGCACTTGGCCGGTTTTATTATTATAAGTAAGCGTAGTGCGGAAGCGCTGTAACAGTCATGAAAGAAAAGGAAACTGTTAGTGACATTAAAAAAAAACAATGGTAGGTAGGTAATAAAATTAATTGTGTTGCTTATATTTCCCTAAAAACTAAACACCTGAAACATTAACATGAATTTCGAAAACCACAGTTAATTGTACTTACTGCTACAATTTTATACAGTGACGCAAAATTTTTGCACAGCGGGGTCAGCGAGTTCATTTAAACTACGTGTTCGCGCGACTGGCTCGCAGGGATTGAGGTAGCGCTAAATGCCTACTACGCTCGAATATGGTGGCCTTAATATGTGCAACAAAATCACGGCAGCAGTATACAACGTATTTTTTTTAAAATCCCTTATGTCTAGGGTATTAATTTCAATTTGATTTGTGTTTTTTTTTAAGATATCGTTAATATTACCTCAGTGTAGGAAAGAGATGAAGCTCTACAGGACGTATAGCTCCATCTCTTTCCCCCACGAAGTAAGATTAAAATAATACTGCTGTAAGTGGTGGTGGTAGGCCCCCTGTGCAGTTTGTTGAAGCTGCGCAGGAGACCGGTGGCGGCGCAAAGACGAAAATAATTCCTTTCGAGTGATAGTGTACTGTGCATAGCAAAGCGAAGTGAAGACTACTGTGGCTTAGGTACAGCCTAATGATATAATGATATAATTCCACTTAAAACTCACTTCACCTAAGTTTCCATGATGATATTTTCACTAGACTAGATTGGGACGGTTTAAGGTCGGTCTAATGTTCTCCGCTGGACCGTAGCACAGTATAAATATGGACAGTATAGAAACTTGGCCCATTTGTTGAAATAATTACATACCTTCCATTTTTCAACAAATAGGCCAAGTTTCACACGGCACCCGCGAAGGAAAGTATCGCAACAATCACTAGGGCGTGTGTGCCGTTTCGAATGTTTACTATGTAGTTCCTGTACTGTCCACATTTTTTACTGTGACCGTAGAGTGTATGACATAGGAAACTTTTCTAGACTACTCTACAGCTTTTAATTTTAGAGTGTAACCTGATGTCCCATCGCAAGATTCACTCTGTACCTATATAGGTAACTCAAGTTTATATCGATTTTTAGGGTTCCGTTCTAAAATGATAAAAAACTAATCATTTTGTTGTTGGCTAGTTTTTAAATGGTACCATTTAAGCCAAAAAATGTACAGGAATATAGAAATATTCCTGTACATTAACACAAATATTTATCGTAATTATTTGTTATGTTTTTAAAGAATTAAAAACATAACAAATAATTACGATAAATATTTGTCCAGACAGAACAACGTTTTACGGCCGATCCCACTAACCAATCCATCACCAGTTTTGGCATACTGGAGATAGAAAACCTATCTATGGTTTTAACGTCCCAATAATTTATCGGAGACTAGGATCTTATGGAATGTGACACAATGACCGATAGAATAATGAGACTAGGATCTTATGGAATGTGACACAATGATAGATATAATAATTATACTGTCTACCATCAATGGCGATCTGTCTTCTATTGACAGTAAGTCATTGGGTTCGGCCGTCAGCCGATGTGATACTCCCCATGAATGATATCAGACTTAATAAAAAGATCCCGTTAACACGTGTTAACAGGGGTAGTATTATGAAGTATTAATGCCATCATTATTCCACTGCGAAAACGGGATGGTGCTAGCGGCCTTGTCTAGCTCTGTCTCTCTCTCACACTGGAAAAATGGTGGCATTAATATCTCATAATACGGCACCAGGATCCTTTTATTAAGCGTGTCCTCTGTCAGCATTCATGGACAGCATCACCCCTTATACACTATTATTGTGAGTCGTTGTTCTGACCGGACAAATATTTATCGTAATTTAATCTACTATAATGTAATGTTTTTAAAGAAACATTCCATTGGTATGAAAATGGTTAAAAACACCAAAGCATAATAAATAAATGTATTTCGAATTTAACAGTGGCAAAGCATGTCTTGTAGTAAAGAAACGCTAAATTAAAATATTAATTTTATTCAATAAATTGAACAAAATGCCGATTTTTGGAGGATTGTAAGTACCAACTCAAATGAACATTTTTGTTAACTCTATCCCACCGCCCCCTGGTGATTAACGAGAAGCGAGAAGACTTAGCAACTTTGGCGAACGACAAGCAGCGAGTGCGCGACGGCGACGAGCGATTACTCGCAGGTATACGTATATATCGGGCATGAGTCTATCGGCGAGTCTTCAGCCCGGCAAGCGACTGTCGCTAAGGGAGTACTATCTTTGATACTCCTTGTCATTGCGACAAACGAGTACTTACCGGCGGTGTGAACAGTCAGCTTTTACTTAACGGGATCTACAGTAATTTGTACGCTTTTTGAGCCAGAAAATCGTGTTTAGCTATAAGCCGACCGTTTAACTGAATCTGAGGTAGCTGCGCGGTGCGGGAGGGGGTGGTGTGGTGATGCGAGAGCTCAGTGATTCGTTAACTTGTGACAACTGTCACCCCTCACGCACCGCTCAGCTTCCTCAGGAACGGACTCAGTTAAGCGGTCGGCCTATAGTCGCTTCCTCGTAGGTGGTGGGACAGGTGCCTAAGGGAAAATTTGCACGCGTAGCATGACCGCTCTATCTATATCTACTCTACTTCGACAAAGTAGTAAGAGTCTGACACGTCGTCCTGCTCCGCCCAGAGCGGGAGAAGTTATTAGACAATTTCCCACCCACAAAAAAAAGTCATACTATGTATGTCATATATAGGGTCAAAATAACCTCGCAGACGTGATGGCTAAAGATACCAAAACACGACAAAATAAAAAAAAATATTTTTGGGTCAACGACCGCTCGTGATGTTGTTACTTGAAGTATGAGTAGAGATAATCAGTTTTTTTTGTTTTATCGTGATAAAACAAAGATAAAAGATAAAACGCCGCGAGCCGCGAGCCAATGAAATTTTGAGCAAGCTTCACGTTAGTCACCGACGGCGAGCCGAGTAAGGTAGCGCACTTAAAGACCGCGTACTTTAAGTAAGCACGTCTATCACCGACTTTAGATATCGATACCCAACACCTCTATGAAGTTTACACAAAAAAACTGTATTTTCATATGACAAAGCTCGGCAAAATCAATCCGAGGAGTTTCGAGAAAACATATATATTATTTTGTTGAGTTTTTTGATTGATGAATAATGATAACCAGAGGCGCATTTTATTAATTAATGACAGTAATTATTTTAAACAACACATTATTATTTCCTTTATTTCATTTAAATGCATTTACAGTTTTAAATATGTTTATAGCAAAAATTCTTTAAAAATATAAAAAATAGTAGCCCACCGGTATCGGGAACAGGGTTCACGCTACCGATGGTCAGGTCCACGCTACCGGTAGTCAGGTCCACGCTACTGGTGGTCAGGGAGTTTCCCTAACTACTTCAATTTGACCCTCTAAAATCAAATTATAAATAGTGAAGGTCATTTCAAATAATAATAAAAAAGTGAACTAATCTAGGCCACCTGTGTGTATCTGTGTGCTTATGTGTAATAAGTAATGTCCATCTGTTTAAATTAAATCGTGTCGCCTTAGAAATATACCATGAGGCGTCACGTCCTGGGTTCAATCCTCTAGTTAAGGATTTTCACATTAGAAAATGCTCAGGAGCAGAACGAAGTCTGGATTTTTCAACAGACCTGGTTCGCCAGACTTTAAAAAACATCGAGATTTCTTTATAATACGTAATTTAAATATACATTTATTATACACATAAACCTTTTGGAATCAATTCTCTAAATGATGTAGAAAACCACATTAAATTCGTTGCGTAGCCTAAAAAAACAGCACGGCCACATAGACAGACACAAAAACCGACCCCGTTTATAATATTTATAGATTTACAGCCAGATGCAGATGCGGACTTTATCTTTTAAAGGTGTCATTAAATACTAATCTTCCATTAAATTGTTTTAACTTGTGTTAGAAAGCAACATCAGCTGATGAAATTAAGGAAATCATTAGCGTTCATTACGTAATGGGGCATTAATGTTTGTCTTTGTACAACTGGGTGATAGATTTATAAACTGGCGAACATTATGGCATAGTTATAAGTTAAGCTTGTAGGTATTCCTGTTTATTTCCTTAGAACAATATAGTATGGTCTTAGGAAATAATAGGAACACAAGCTGAATAAAGAGCATAATTATACTTTTCTTACAGAATTCTTTTATGGACCGCTATCATGGTGTCCGCGTTCGTTGGTGGACGATATCTCATAGAGCTGGACCGTAAAAATAACAAGATTCCGATTGGAAATTTAACTGGATTCGGTTAATATGAAATTGACACCTTAATATTATAATATTATAATCCTCTCTAAGACGAGTCTAAAATATTTTGTCTTATTCTAGGCCAAGGAAGACTTCAGAATCTGATGGGAATGAATATTTTTAGATAATAATGAAATACCGTTGTTAATAAATGGCAAACATATTATTGTTTCTTATAATATATTAACACTTAATGCAAACATAGGAAGTAACAACGTAAAACATGACAATTAAAAAATGTAAAAATAGAAATAGCTAAGGTTCAATAATTTCTTTTTTTATTCTCATATCTTCAGCAGGCGTAGCATGAGCACCGTTTTGTCGACGGAAGAGTAGACAAAAATGACGTTTCCTGTAGACAGTAGACAGAACGAGACGGCAGCAAAATAGAAAGAGTCAACTGCACTTTTTACGAAATTCACTCTTATACATAATTCGACTCAGAATTCTTTGTTTTATCATAGGATTTATCGGTTGTCAGTGTGATTTTGACAGTAAGGATAGAAAACTTTCTTCCGAAATAGTCTACATATAAAAAGACCTAGACAAAGATCGTTAGAAATGAAAGACAAAATGACAGATTGTAGAAAGATTTCTACGGTGGATGTCAAAAATGAAGAAACGAACTGTCACTTTGTATAGAAAAAGCTATGTCTATTCTTCGTAGAGATAGACAGCGCCATGCTACGCCTGCAGTTATACTTTAATTGTAAGGATCTTGTAAATCTTGTTAAAGCATTACAATTTTTGGTTTTCAATTTGTGTTTCATTTTTACATAACATTACGCCTGTATTCCTTGAAGAAACCCCCCTTGAGGGCCTAACCCTGTGTGGGCGTACCTTTAACATAATCAGCCTATAGATAACGTTCCCACTGCTGGGCCACAGGCCTCACCTTGGCCGCTAGCCCACAGGTAAAAGGGAGTTGGCCATAATTTACCACGCGGGCCCAGTGCGGGTCGGTGGATGTAACATGTCTTAGAATTTTTGGATTTTGTTTTGTCTACTACTATGTTTTCCTTCACCGTTTTGAGAGCAGAGGTGATGAAATTAAATACACTAAGGAAAGTGCCTGGCTGGATTTGGACTCATAACCTACAACTCACAAGTCGGGGCGATACCACTGGGCCACCAGTGCTCGGGTGTACTAATAAATTTGCCTCAAATAGTCTGGCCTTAATTAATGAATAAACAGATTAATTGTTGAAAATTACAAGAAATTAATAATATCGAGGGATAGCCTGTTTTTGTTGCAAGTATGGACGCTGTACTATTGCGGGTTAACGGGAACACCCTTTGTTAGTTAACATACTGTATATACGAGCAAATATGTCTACCTATTTAATTAGGTCTTACAAGTTTATACTGTTATGCATATTCTAAAACTGCTCAAGTTTGAAATAAGGGTGTTAGTGGCGAGTATTCTTGAACATGCCAATTTTCTACGGAAAACTAACTAAACTTCTTTTAAATACATACTGCACATAATACCTAATATTATTTACTTTCAACGAATATGATTTATTGCTGCTACGCGGTGCTACGTTCTGCTACGCTTGGCTACACTCTGTCATGGTTTGCTACGCGGTGCTACGCTGTGCTAATCTGTGCTACGCTCGTACCCGTATACCGAAAATCTTCTACGACTACCCACAGAATGGGTCTAGTTGAGAACCAGCGACAGGTTCCCGATTTAACGCACGCAACGCGTGCACTGTAATTGAGCCATACAATAGGGAATATGCATGTGATTCAAATATGGGTCAAATATTTTTTTTTATAAACTATGTTTCTTCAGAATTATGCCTCCATCAATATTTTTGAATAAAATTTCTTTTTGAGCGAGAAATAAATTTTTTTAAAGTACCAAAAAACTGTGGGTAATTCAAATACTTGAAAAGGCTAAGAGCGGATGTGACGTAACAATCCGGGATAGCAATCAAAATAGTGTCAAGTCAATGTCAAACGTTCATAGAAAAAGGAGTGTTTGACGTTGACTTGACAGTTGCTTGTCTGTTTTCACGGAGTGTGACGTCACCACACCAAGCGCGCCAAATGGAGGGCGTTTAAATAGCCCGGATCGGTTGGATATTTTTAAACATTTTTTTAACTACTTTAAATTGCTTTTTTGCCGTCGAATTTTTTTTTACTATTATTTGACGCTAAAAACTATTGAATAAAAAAATAAAAAAAATACATGCATTTTCCCTATTATTAGAATTAGCTAGGTACTATTTTGATACAATACATTTTTCTCATTGGGGTGATAGAAACTACAGAACGCCATCTGTTACGGTCCTTACATATTCCTTGTGCTTCGATTACTTTCGAATACATCAGTACACGCACGCCGGTTGCGAGTACTACGCACCTGACCTTTATGAAGAACATCACTAATTTGGTTTGGATGTTATATCAATGTATGCATACCACGTAAGGGACGAAATGATTTGACAATTAATGAAAACACTGGCATTGCGTAGGAGTATTTTGAAACCATCAAACACCTAAATCCAAACATTGAAATGAATAATTTATAACATTTTACTAAACAATTCAAATAGTAGCACAGTATATTAAAGTAACAGTATCATGTCTCGGAAGTGACCCTTAAATAATTACTTACGGGCACTCGGTAGATAAACCTTCCGCGTGCGTGCGTAATAACTGCCGCGCACTCGAGACTGTTGCTTACACTGAGGTTTCGAAGTGCGTCGTTTCGGTTATTTTTGTATGAAGATATAATACTGTTACTTATTTATACTGTGGCAGTAGTGATGAACCGACTAATGGGTTTTGCCAATCAGCCGACTATAGCGACTGTATTTGGATATTATGTATTTGATTGATTTTTTGTTTGTAGACTGGGAACGTCGATAATTACGTAGATACACGAAGTTTAGTGTACTGTCGTAATACTGAGAACCTAGTTTATTTTTACCCAACTACGGCGAAGAAAAAAGGAGGGTTATGATTTTGACCGGTATGTATGTATGTATGTATGTTCATCTGTTCCCTCCTTTCTTCCAAACCACTTATCACAATTTGACAAATGAGGTATCTTTAGAAGCGTCGTGATTGTCCGCTGGTTATAGGCTATGTGAAGTCACATTAAATTTAAAATGACGCCCTCTAGAGGACATAAAGAGAGGAACTTAAAAAAAAAATGGTTTAATCGTACCATGTTGGGTATCAAATGAAAGGGCTTAATGAGCAAATTTCAAAAATATATATATTATAACCCCAAAAGAATTAAAAAAAAAATCAAGTAATAAAAACTAAAACCCAACTACGACTTAAAAGGTATAAACAAGACACCACAGCCAGACAAATTAAAAATCCAGAGTCACACGTGTTAGGGCATAAATCGAACAGTATCGGCAGTAATCGTACGTATTACTTGATTTTTTTAAGTTCTAAGTAAGTACATCGTCTATCTGTAACAGTCACAAGGCTGCATTTTTAGAACCTCTATCATTATAGAAATTAATGAAACGGCGCTTGTGTTTGGTCTTTTTCATACAAAAACCTAGAAAAAAGGTGTTTTCATATAAAGATATAGAGGATGAAAGTTTGTATAGGAAACCCAGAATTTCTTAAGTTATAAATAATAATAATAATAAACTTTAATGTTATAAATGCGAAAGAGAGTTTGTTTGTTTGGTTTCGCTTTCACGCTAAAACGGCTGAACAGATTTGCATGGAATTTGATGCATAGGTAGACCATGACTTGGGTTACGACATAGGATACTTTTTATCCTGATATTCTCACGGCATCGAGACTTATGCGGATGAAACCGCGGGGTGCAGCTAGTATTCAAATATTTTAAAATGTAATTTATGTGTGTATTTACAATGAATAAAGGCAATAATAATAACAATGTAATGGAACTGTAAATAAAATATGTAGTAGTATTTTTGTACAGTCACATTCGGTGTTAAATGTAAATAAATAAACAATAAACTGCAGGAAACAGCGCATTCCGATAACGAACAATAACACAACTTTCTTTAGTTTAGTTTAATCTCTGACAAAGTGACCACTGCATACTATAAATGCTTGGATTGTAAGTAATTTTATATTTTTATATTTATTACCTTTATAATATAATAATTATTATTTATTTTTTATAAAATTTTATTTTATTTTATTTACCGTTTGTTAATGTAGTGACCAAGGCAAACTTGGAAAGTATCAAGATGATTTAAAAAATCGTGTTGGTTGGTGTTATTTCATAATTTAAATCATATTTTTCTTTAAACTGAAATTATGTTATTATATATATTTTAATAATGTAGGTAGGTAGGTACCTATTTTTGGAAGTATGACAATAATTTATTATAAACATTGTGTCAATTATATCGCCATACCTAAACCAGTTTATATAACGGGTGTAAAAACACTTAACGAAGTCAAAGCCACTTATTATTCCCGTCATTGTGCTCATTTTTTTGTTCTACACCATACCTGGTTCCAACTTTCTCAGACGTTTTTCAACTTTTTTTT
This sequence comes from Lithophane semibrunnea, assembly GCA_947363905.1. Lineage (NCBI taxonomy): Eukaryota > Metazoa > Arthropoda > Insecta > Lepidoptera > Noctuidae > Lithophane > Lithophane semibrunnea. The sequence goes on from OX376185.1 coordinate 7,846,288, forward strand.
ACAACTTATTATAGAAACCAAGTTTTATATGTTCTAAATTAATTTTAAATAACCCTGAGCCGTTGCATGCATTCATTAACACAATGTTTTGCGTGCGTTACGTAGCGCACTACTAAAAACAGTGATTTTTCGCACCAAAAATAAAAGTCGCTTCCCAGCAATTATTTTTAGTTGACGGCTATATGATGCGTCTTTTTACACCCTGTATGTATCCAATGTCTTCAATGGTTCTAATTGGTTTGTAAAAAAGCCTTGCTAAGTCCTAGGTACTACTAAAACTAAAATTAGCACCATGCATTTTAGATCTACCACATCATGCATTGAACGTTTTATCAGGCGCTTAATAACGAATTCTTGAAATCATAATGAAGGTTATGTTGTGTACAGAAAGAAAGAAAGTTTTTTTTATTATTTTGGACACGCACAGCAAATACAACAATAAAAAAGAACATTGCACCAACACACAAACTAACAAAATCATTAAAGTAATAATAATAAACGTCCTCGGTCCTCTATTTTTTTATAATTTTTATCATAAGAAATATTTAAGTAGTCATGTAAACAGGTAACAAAAAAAAACGTTATAACTATCAAAATAGTGAAAACAAAAAAATTGAAAAAGAAGACCTGTGCGAAGCCAAAAAAGCTCCAATTTCTGTATTTCTAGGTGATTTATACTTTAATCTCCAAGAACCTGACTCATTGGTCTTGGGGGGGGGGGGGGGGTTCCGGGGCTCGATTCCCAGGTTGGACAGTGTTATTAGGTTTTTCATCAGGAATTTCTCAGTAGTAGCTCGGAGTCTGGATTAGTGCCCAGTTGAGAGATAGACTCGCCCGCTATTAAAAAACAGGCGAAATGTGTGTGTAGGTACACACGGCTACACATCAAGCTATACATTTCTAGTATAAGCTGACCTCGCATTGTACGGAAATCCTATAGAATGCGAGATCAGCATAAACTGGAAATGTATAGCTTTATATGTAGCCGTGTACCTACTATAGATACACTTTTACATAACGAACAAAACATAACGCCTGTATTTCCCGAAGGGTTAGGCAGAAGTGTACCTACAATCGGGGACAAATCCTTAATTTTATTCCCAGTGCTCTACTGTCAGCTGCCCTTTTAATCACCGTATACCTTGGCGGAAGGTATCTACTAGAGATGGATCGCCAAAACAATGCAGTTCCGATAGGAAACATTACCGGATTAAGTAAGAAAATAAAATTAATAATTTAAAAAAAAAACCTCAACGTTGCACGTATATTTTGACCGAGACCTGCTGTACTGCGCCATAGGTATGTGCGTGGTGAGACAGGGGGGCAGTCCAGGCCGCTCATTCGTCAACGTTCACGCCGGTTGGCCACTCATTCTTCAACGCTGCCTCGCCGCGATCGCAGTTTCGGTAAAACTATAATTAATTAATTTTTATTTCTAGGCGATGAAAAAATCCTCAAACTGATGTCAGGAAAATTGGTTGGATGATCTTCAGAAACCTCACTAAGCTTATGGTAGGTAGTATTTTATTTATTTCTATAATATAACCGAATTGAAGGCAATGATCGGAGATGCAAAACAAACCAATCTGGAATCGCTAATAGCAACCAGCTCCACTCACTACTCGGAAGAATGGCAACAGCATACACTGCAAGAAGATATCCCCCTATCAAAAATGATGTGAACGAGTGGGCTAGAACAAATAAGCAACGAAGATTTGTTCGCCAGCATTTGTCTACAGTGTTCACAACAAATTATATACATATCTAACAACAATTCCGAATCATTCGTAGGTATTACTCTTTCTCCTGAAACATGTAAAAAAATTAGTAACACCACAAGAAGTGCAGAAGATAATAAGAAATCTTGACAGCAAAAAAAGCACAGGCATTTTTGATCTCATATATGGATATTGTACGAGAACTGCCAAGAAAAGCCGTTTGCACAATGCTATGCTATCACATCTGCTCTAATCGTCAATACCATAAGAAAAAAAGAAAAGATTAATTTTTCGGAGAAAGTGGTTATAATAAATAAACAAATAAAATAAAATCATTTTTAATCGGACAACTAAGAAATCCATAAATTGTTAGTAACAGGCACTTAAAACACTATTGTTAGTAACTTAAACTCAAGACGAATTTGTGAGAAGACGAAACATCACTAGCACACTAGCACACCGAGAAGTGGAAACTAATAAGACGTCTTCTCACAAATTGCCTTATTATGGTGGATGATTTACGTAATTAAATTACAGTACTCGTATAATGTCACAATGCCAATAAAGGTCTAATAATACTCAGTTTGAAGAACAATGTAACTTGTTTTTGGTCTGTATTAAATCGAAACAGGCCAAGAATAAAATAATGGATACTATGTCCTGTTTATTCAAACTAGGCTGAGAATAAACACTTTTTGAACGTCAAAATTACAATAAGACAGTCCCTTAAAACGCCCGCACTTCACCACATCCTAGTGTTTTATTGGGGAGAAGTGGCGCAACAAACTCCCCAGCAGCACAGCTGTCTGTTCAGAAGAACTTGATACTCTCCTAGTGTACCATATGTCCGGTCACCAGCACCCTGACGATTTGAACATGATGTACCATCATCACCTGCCTAGTCTTTTCCCAACTATGTTGGGGTCGGCTTCCAGTCTAACCGGATGCAGCTGAATAAAAGTATTTTACATAGAGCAACTGTCTATCAGACCTTCACAACCCAGTAACTGGGTAATACGATACTCCTTGGCAAGACCACAGTGAACATGATGTACCATTGAAATAAAAAGAAGAAAAAGGGTTTAAATATTTCATTTTTGTTAAATAATTATTATTCAATAAATAATCACTTGTTATTCGTTTTTTTTTTGTCTATTGACTAATGACGATTATGTTAGTAGATTTATGTTTTAATTTATTAATACATAATTGTTGGATATTGTACTGGCAACACTGAAAGATACGATAATTATGTTAAAATGGCTCGACAACGGCCTTCTTGGTCAGGAATTGTAAAATTAAATAATGTAGTTTTATTAGACAGTTTTAGATTATGTTTATTTATTTTTATTGAAATGCCTTAAAAACTACCATTACAGGTCGTAGCCTAATGCGATAGCCAAGGAATGTATACATAATTAAAATTAAGATCATAGTTTATAACATAACATAAATAATAGTACTTTTGCGAATTCACCCCAGTGACATGTAAATATATCAATTTTGACCTGAATATCATTGATGGTGCGAATTGCTTGAGTAAGAGGAGTTTTGGTCAGTAAGTTGGTCCTGGCTGATGGTACGACCAGCAGTGGCGGGGGCCTTCGCCTCCACACATAGCGGTCGGGTACGTACAAGTGCAACCGCTGCAGCACTCTCGGATTGTGCTCAATGCCTCGGAGCAGTTTCACCACGTACGACACCAGCGCAAATTCCCGTCGCACCCCTAGTTGATTGTACCCCACCATACCCAGTACGAATAGAGTGGGGTACATCAAAGGGTAAAATGGGTATACCCCATACAGTTTCTTGTACAGGTGGCGCACGAATTTGTTCTGGACTCGTTCCAACATCCCTGAGTACTTAGCCTCATGTGGAGCCCATATGACAGCACTATGTTCCAGATGACTCCTGACTAATGCGTCATACAGGACTCTGATAGCTGTGATGCTGGTAAAGTCTCGCGTCTGCCTCAGAACAAAACCTAAGTTTCTAAATGCCTTTTTGCAGATCCTCTTTATATGCTCGCGAAACGACAGTTCAGGAGTGAGAACAACCCCTAAATCACGTACCTGCGTGACTCGTTGCATCGGTACGGCATCCACTACGTACTCGTAGAGTAGAGGTGCACGGGCGCGGGTGAAACTTATTGCCGAGCACTTGGATACGTTGAAATAGAGCCTGTTCTCATGACTCCATTCCACTATCCTCTCAATGTCATCCTGCAAACGTCTGCAATCAGACTCCGCCCTAACCTCCAACAGCAACTTGAGGTCATCTGCGAATAACAAACAAGATCCATTTTTAGTAGTTAAAAATGGATCTTCTGGTAAATTATTTATCATTATTATAAATTCTAGAGGCCCCACGTTGCTGCCTTGACTCACCCCGGACCAGGTGTAATACGGCTCTGATTCGCAGCCATTGCAGTCAACATACTGCTGTCTGCCTTGCATATAGCTGGCCAAGAACTTCAATAGATGTGGCGTGCAACCGATTTCTGCTAATTTACGTAATAATATGTCATTATCGACGGTGTCGAACGCTTTTTTGAAGTCAAAATAAGCAGCGTCAACCTGCACACCAGCATCCACATGTTATTGGGGTAACAACTTTAAGATCCATTTGGGGATAAGTATCTATTTTGAGGTTTAAATAATTATATTCGGAATTAAATTAGTTGTTTTAGAGTAAGCGTAGTTTTTATTACAGTGAATATTCGAACTTACTGTCTTCCGTCCTTACTGACCCTATCAGGATTGAGCAGACAAAAATGGCCCTTAAGGTGATGAAAATATTTTGTGATGAGACTGTACAATCACAGTAAGGGGCCGGCGGAGCATCGATCGCAACTACGAATCGAGTACTACAAATGCTGCGCTAGTGTGCTTTTCGGAGCGATACACACAGCTACCGTGAACATGATATTTGCTTGAAGCGAAAGCACTACTAGCTATTGAAAATTTATGATAAATTTGGATGTGTGTAAAGCAGTACAGTACATAAATAAGCTATAAACTTATGATACATATACTTACACATATATTTACTATAATAAATACTATAATATATATATAACATACAAATTCAAGGGTGAGAGGTGATGACATGACTCTACTCTATTTATTTTGAGAAAAAACTCCGCAATTTCCGCTTAAATGCATAACGACTGGTGGTATAAATTTGGATGTGTTCCGTAATACCAAAAATGATGAATGAAAACTTAATGTTTTTCCATTTTTTTTCGATAATAATTTGTAACTTGATAATATTGGCTATGTTTATGCTGAAACAATATCACAAGTATTGTTGTTTATAATACAGAAAAACAAAACATCTCATTTACGCTGTAAAAATGTGCGAAAATCAATTCGCTACTACATCATTTTAGTTGGGCATTTTGGAAAAAAAAGATGTAGAAACCTAGATAAATACTGTCTCAATCCGAATAACAACACATTATGGTGGAAATATGCTCAAATTGCAAATGATTTAGGTATTACGTTTCTATGGAGAATTCATCCGTCGCCGCGTTCTTAAGAACTGGTTACTTTTGAACGTTAAACTTCGTCGGCGCATCGATTTTTTTACATCGCCCTTAAAATTTTAGTAGATGACAAGGTTATAAGCATAGTAAAGGTTTTCGTAAAACTATCGTATAGCGTATACAGGTTGTATCAGGCCATGGTACGGAGCGAGAGGGCATGGGAGGCGGTCACCTCCTTCTGCGAAGCAGTGATGCTCGCGAAGGAGGAGGTGGAACGCGTGAGGGAGAGGCAAGGCCTGCGCCCTCACGATCCTAATAGCCGCCGCTGGAGACACCCTGGGCGTCGGGATTCCCAGGCGGATTCCCGGCCACTATAGGCGCGGGCTTGCGGACGGCGAGCAATGGGTAGCTCGCCGTCCGATAAGGACCAGACCCGGGTCGATGGCGCGGCGTGTTCCACGCGCGCCTCAAAGAGATGTCAGCACACCTGACGGGGTCCGTTAGGACCGATGCCTGCCAGGGTTGCGGAATAGGTCGAAAGGGATACCGGGACCCTGGCAACAGGCAACTGAAGGAACACGGGTGGGTTTTAGTCAGTAAGAGTCTGACACGCCCTTCCGCTCCGCCTAGAGCAGGAGAAGTCATTTGATGATTTCCCATCCAAAAAAAAGAGGTTGTATCAGAAAGGTGAGGTCATTTTGACCACACCATTCTCTGCAAAATTATCAACTGTCCCATATAAAAAATTTCAATACCTTCTCGATCCAAATGTCTGTGACGGCTGATCATTTTTTTGCAATTACGATGTTGGTCCCATGGAGAAAGTTGTTAAGTTTGTACCACAACCTTAAAGACCATATCTTTCTGATACATCCTGTACACAAAGGCTGAAAATACCGACATTATACACTTCAACTTCAAAATCCATTCTGCAGAAAAACTAAGCGGTCACACAAACAAACACGGAAAACGATATTATTTTATACTATTTAATAGATATAGAGGTAGTTATAGATACTTCCTTCGAATCATATCTAAATAGGTAGGCGTTCATAATTATTACTTCATAGTCACTCACCTAGCTTTTATTACAATGGTTGTTGACAATTGTTTATTGTTTCATTGATTCACATTATGATCTCCTTGTTTGAATAACTGTTGTACATTTATATTATGGTCCATATTGTATACATCGAATCCCTTCGACATTGTTCATTATTTAGTAACCGTCATGGCTGTGTGTTCATAAAAAGTGAGCGCTATTCGAGTTGGAGGTACCAAAAGACTAAAATAAAAGATTAAAAAATCAACTGCTGACAAAGCGTCTGTTTCATAAAAATATTTCTTTGAAAATAGTCGAAATACTATTATTGTTTAATCGAAAATTTCAATGAAGCCACATAATTTTTGGAATGAATAGGTGATGTAATGAAATAATGGTGTTTATTTTAATTGAAAAAATGGGAACCAAACATTAGTTAAAGTACTGGTATATGTACTAACCTGAGTTGTAACAAGAGAGATTCTAAAAAAGGACGTCGAAAGTTGCGGTGAATACAAAGGTAATTGGACTGAAATAAAAACAAAATGGCGGCGGGTCTGTGAGTATTTCTTTGTTTTTTTTTCTCATGTAGAGCAGAAAGTTGCCTTAGTTGATTATTTTTGTCTCTTGTCCATATTTTTCAAACTATCGACTACAAATTGCAAACTTTTCAAGATTAAATCTACCCAGCATAATGTTATGTATCACAAAGGACGGTGTGGTCATATTTAAAGGTTTCCCATACAAAACTTCAAGACCTATGACCCAAATGTATGGGACGGCTGATTATATTTTCGCGATTACGATGTCGGTTCCATGGAGAGAGTTGTTTAGTTCGATGGTCTGTACCACGTAAAAACGTGACCACACATTTCTGAAACACGCTGTATAATTGTAATACGATTAAAAGAATATTTTCGCTGTTTGTAATGATAATAACTCAATCCTTTTTAAATGCGTTTTGAGAGTTCAGTAGTAATATTTCATTATTTTCACAAGAGAAAAATGTAATCATAATTCCCTTCTAGTTAGTCAAATTAAATGTTTAACCGTAGGACATGAATAATATGTAGAAGAATTATTAGCTCTTTACATAGCTAGTAAGTCATTCTGAAAATAGGATTTGTAATTAACAAACTTATTCTAGGAACTTACATAATTATACTTAGAAAGAAATATGCCTTTTGGGCACTTTTCCCATTGACAGTGATGCGGACGAATTTTTTGATGCCCAATGAGCCCTTCCCCATTTTAAATATTGCTATACAGGATGTCAGGGTAAACACCGTTGTCACTCAAACCATGGGTAGTGAACTTAAATATAATAGTATAAACAATTGTTGGTTGGCCAGAAATAAATAAAATAAAATAAATAAAATAAAATATAAAAATAAATGACCGAGTAACAACAAAAAAAAAAACGGTATTTTCATTAAAAGATTTTTAAAAGTTTCTATCCGACACCATGCTCGCTAGTGAAACAGCTGACTGACTGAGGAACGGGCCGCGCTCGCGGCCTGTCAAGTCACGTCCCGCGCCCCCTACCTGTGTTGGGTGAAAGGGTGAAATACTCTTGTAATTTTACGTTCTATAAATGACACCAAACCACTGGTTTTAAGGATAACGGTGTTTACCCTAACACCCTTATAATTAACTCTTTTCATTAGACGTAGGAATATTAGGAGGTACATACTTTTGCATATTAGAGTAATGTAGTTTAAGCACACATAGGGTTTTTTTTTATAAACGTTGCTTAAAGTAATGATTAGCGACTCCTTAACCATTTTTGACGTTTAAACGTCTCTTTACTTTAAGCAACGTTTCTATAAAAAGGTAGATGTTCTGAATTGGTAGCAATCGAAATGCATTTTTTTTACTTGGTTTATAAGCGCCATATCTCTCCATAAATCAATTTGTTTTCAATTTAAAACATTTGTAGGTACATCTATCTATATGTATGTACAGGGTCAATTTAAATAATTTAGTGAAACTCTACTGGCATGATGGGTTTCGATATTTGAACATGATAAAATAAAATAAATAAAAAAAGTGAGCGTTTATAAATCAAAAAAGGGCGGCGTTCTGTCAGTGGAGTTTTTCTAGCTAATTTAATTTGACCTTATATAGTACGTATTACTTATTACGTCCGATTTGGTAAACAAACACGGTACGAAAAAACACTTTAGTTAGACGTTGTAACGTAGTGTTTCATATTTTCTTACAGCTTTCTTCTTGCGCTTGGAGCTTTTGCATTTACAGTTTTCTGGACTACAAAATTTGTTCGAGTAGTTTACGAAATCAATGAGCACAGTGTAACTACAACAACAATCAAACCATTTTTGCATGAATATTTTCCAATTTTGGATAAAAGATATAATATAAGTATACTATAATATAAACATAACTGGCGAAATGTGGGTACAGCTCTGTCTAATCCTTCGGGAAATACAGGCGTGATGTTTTAAGGATATAAGGTCCAATAATTTTAAATTAATGGACAAGGGAAAATATATTAAAGCCCTTAAAGTTTATAAATCAAATAACCGTAATTGACGAGCAATATGTGAAAATATTTTTAGACCTAGAGATAATAGGGATGATGCCTGCAGGCGTAGCATGAGCACCGTTTTGTCGACGGGAGAGTGGACAAAAATTACGTTTCCTGTAGACAGTACGACTGAAGCAAAGTAGAAAGAGTCAACTGCACTTTTTACGAAATTCACTCTTTTACATAATTCGACTCAGAATTCTTTATTTTGTCATAGGATTTATCGGTTATCAGTGTGATTTTGACAGTAAGAATAGAAAACATTCTTCCGAAATAGTCTACCTACAAAAAGACGTAGACAAAGATCGTTAGAAATGTAAGGCAAAATGACAGATTGTAGAAACATTTCTACGGTGGATGTCAAAAATTAAGAAACGAACTGTCACTTTGTATAGAAAAAGCTATGTCTATTTTTCGTAGAGATAGAAAGCGCCATGCTACGCCTGCAGGGTAAAAAGAAAAGAAATTATATTTAGTCCGTCAGTCAATAATAATAAAATATTAGACACCAATTTTTTGCTTTATCATATTAATAAAAAAATACTAAGATATAACGCATAAAAGTTGGGGAGTGCGGACCGGTACGTCACAAGTACGTATAAAATCTACATACTCGTGACGTCATGGCAAATTTTAACTCGCCGTAATCTTTTGATTACGTAAAAAAAGACAAAATACGTGTCCTATATTTTTTTTAACAAAATACCTGCCGGACAAAAAAATCATCGTCATCCCTATTAGGTATACTACTTTTGCTTACATGGAAACCTACTTACTATACTTATATTTATATAACTTCAGTAAATTTCATTATGTATGTATTTGTAGTAAAGCTATGTAGTGTTAGCACACTAAATTATGCTTATATAAATAGTAGAAATAAGTTGTTAATGATTTACTTACTTAGATTTAAGAATTAGCTTTGCAATTAAAATTCCTAAGCTTAATAATTTTTAGAAACATGCAGGCGTTTTATTACTTATTATTTAGCATATTATAACTTTTTTTTCTGATTTGAAAAACAAATATAGTACGAAAATCCCACTTTAAAAATTGAATTCCTTGTACAATAAAAATTCGTATACGGTGGGTATACGAATTTTTATTTTTATTTATTCAAAGTAATACATAGACACTGGTTGCGCACAATAGTGGTTGATGCAGGTACTAAGATGATGTATATAATTGTTTGCACAGACTCCAAATATCTATACAAACAAAAATATAAACCCTGAACTAGAAGGCACGACGCAATTTTCTTGCCTGTGGCATACCATAAAATTGAAGCAACAAATGACTTGCGTCGTCTAAATACTGTTTAGACAGTGCAACCTTTATTGTTGCTTGAGCTTATGGTATGCCACAGGTCATCAAATCGCACCGTGTAAATCACTCAAGGGATGCGCTAAGATCGTGTTCCACGCGCGCCTCAAAGAGATGTCAGCACAAATCGGGGTCCACAATTGGCAACAGGCAGCTGAAGGAACACGGGTGGGTTTTAGTCAGTAAAAGTCTGATACGCCCTTCAGCTCTGCCCAGAGCGGGAGAAGTCATTTGATGTTGTCACAACCTAAAAAAAAAAAGGGATGCGCTAAGCTAGCCCGCAAAATTCAAAATTTCTTACGTTTTTTGAAATTTGCAGGTCAGTGTCAGGTTGTAATATGATTCGCAACTGTCACAAATATGGCTTTATGGAATTATAATCATTAGAATGAGCAATACAACACGATATGTTATAATAATCCTAAAATGTCATGATTTCATGAAACAGTCATTCAATAGGATTATATGAACTTACGGAGTTGTATTGATGATTTTTATGATTATAATTAAATAAATTAAATATTTGATACGGCCGCGAATCATATTTAGATCAACATACAACCTGATATTGCAAATTGCAAAAAAACAATATCCCACACAAGCGTAGAAAAATTCACGTTGAACGTAGATAATGTAGTCTATAACATTTTCTTACAGCCTTCTTCTGCTTGGAGCTTTTGCATTTTCAGTTTTCTGGACCACAAAATTCTTACGTGAAGTTTACGACGGCAATATTATCCGCAATGGAACAACAACAATTAAACCACTTGTAATAATAAACAATTCATTGGAGGATCGGGAGTTCCTTCAATACTTAGATTGACCTGCACAATGGTAGATACTGCTTCTTTATATGCAATTGCATTTACAGATAGTGCCATCTACGAAGACGCGCCCCACTCCACGATTACTGTACTGTAAGCTGTACTTTAGTACAGCTGTACTTTAGTACGGTGCGGAGCGGAGTGGGGCGCGTCTTCGTGGATGGCACTATCTATATACTGCCCATTTCAATGAACCACTCTTGAAATCTGAGATAACGTAGTCTCCGACTCTCAGGCTCAATTTAGAGATTGGTTTGTTAATACGGATCTCACAATATTGCTGTAGTTATCACTACGTAATTATGTTTTGTCGGGGGATGTTATCTAAAGGGTATTTTTCATGAATCTTTACTTATGTTAAAAACTATCCGATTGGCAACCGATATGGTAAGAAACCAGTTAGATAACAATCTCCAGCCTTACACAGCTCACTATTAGTTCACTAGTATAATGTTTTCTACTCAAATGTATGAAGCTGAGAGATGAACTTATGGTCGATTCCTATAATTTACGGACCGCTACTGGTTAATTTTAGGACTCTTGTATCTTTACCAATCATGAAGCAGAGATCTCATAGCTTTGCATAGTAGACCCTCCCAATAATAAGCCTCCAAAGTAGCTATGATTAGCTTACGAATCTATATAGATGCTCAGTTTAGCAATAAAAAAAAATGTAATCATTGATAAGCAAAACAATTCGTATTTTTTTATAGGAACCGAGGGATTCTAGCGAAAAAAAATAGACTGCAAAAATTGTTTTAGCTATTATTATTAATTTATCATTTTCATTTTCTTCAAAAACCAGGTCAAATTTTGATGACGCCATAACAAAAAAAATATCCCCTACAAAATAATTCTAACCACATCTCTGTAGCTTCATAGACCACTTTCCATACAATTTTGCCCAATGTCTTTTAAGGTGATGCTAGATTTTCCTTGGAATTCTCCTACTCAATCGCTATCGTGGCTGAGGTGCTAAAGAAAATTGACACTTAATTTAAATCGAAATTCAACGGTTTTCTTCTTGCAGATTTTTGATAAGCGGTGCAATATCATATATGGTGTATTATATATACCCCCCCATAAAACTAGTTCTCAAAAATTATCTAGCTCAGTTCGATGAAACTAGCTCCACCGATCCTGAATCTTACGAGATTTATGCGAATTGGACAGACACATGGACGTCAAATTTTACGACGTCGAATTTTACTGGAAATGACAGCACAATCGGAATGATGGATATACTACGATCAAGATAAGACATGAAAAATTCGATTTTTATTTCTCGGTTTCTGAAGTGCTTTTGATGGTGGTTTCTATTTTCGATAGCACTATTGAATCAATAATAAGATCTATTCTTCCAAGCGATTTTTATTGGATAGTTGGACTTTTAATTTTATTCAGAACCTTAAATTGGACTTGGAGGGACGCCGTTTCTAACGAAAATAAGGTGGTGTGGTAAAGATAGGCAAATTTCATTTAATAGCTTAACTGAATCAATTGTAAATTAACGTAAAAACCGGGTACATAAGATAGATTTATTAGCTTATCTGGAAACAGAAAATTGTATTGTTATTTTTTGTACTGTTACCTGACTGCTACAAGAGATGATTTAATAACATTGTGTACCTACTCGTAAGCAGATCCTAAGTTCGTTTATTTTTATATGGCGAAAATATTATAATATTTTTTTACTATTTTTGTACGTTTGCTGGTTGGGATGCATTTTGTCCAACTGTGGTCGATGCATAGAGTATACTTGTGTAGGTAAAATTGATGATTTGTATAAAAAATATTTTTGTAGAATATTTGGAAGTTATTTTATAAATCATGATGGCAATAAGCATGATGTATAATGGTTGATTTGTAGATTACAAGTATGTAAGTAAGAATTCTTCAGAATTACTTTTCATAATAAAACCGTAGAATCAAGTTATGACTGTATATTATTAATGAAAAGCAATTTAAGGTTACTTTTCATGTCTTCGTAATTACGGTCTTTTCCAGGTAATGTTCTGTCAAGCCTCAATTTACGAACGTTATGCTGGTATCACGGATTTTCTCGCTGGACGATGGACAATGAAGACATAAAATATAGTGGCAAACACAAATGCAGCTACTTCGTGGTAAGTGGTCATCGTCACCTATAGACCTATAATGCTAGAGATTCGCAGATGCCTATAAATACATTGGTACCCTTCCACATATATTTATAGGCATTTACGACATTTACCCTCGGATAAATATCGGTGCCCTTCCGCATTGCGGGAAAGTCCGAAATGGATACCGGGACCCTTGGCAACAGGCAACTGAAGGAAAACAGGTGGGTTTTAGTCAGTAAAAGTCTGACACGCCCTCCCGCTCCGCCCAGAGCGGGAGAAGTCATATGATAATTTTCCGGGCTCAAAAAAAAAACCCTTCCACATTCTCACCATCATAATTATAACCCTATTTCGCGAAAGAAAAAGGGTTTTGGCACCACTATCCTGGGCGAGCTCAGTCACTAATGGCTATAAAAAAACCAAAGTGTTTATAGCACTATACAATTTTGCACACAGTCCCTTTGAATAAGATTAATGTAGAGTAAATATCTGTCCAAACGATTGCGGTTATTTTCACCTGACTACAGCGAAGCAAAAAGCAGGGTTATGATTTTAACCGGTATTTATTTATGTATGTCTGTTCATGTGTTTTCCCTCATATCTTCTAAACTACTCATCATAATTTGTCAAATGAGGTATCATTGGAAGCGTCTTGATCGTCCGCTGGTTGCTATTCATTTCAAAGGGGCAATTTCTTTATTAATATAATAAGAACGATTGCATTCTAATCTCAGTATCAATCGTCAAAAAGTACTTGTAATTTACCTACATTTTGACACGTTTATTGCCGAGATGAGATTGCGACTAGATTTTGAACGTTTTTAAATACTGGTATTGGCCTTCAGGGGACCAAGTTTACTAATTTACAATCGTGTCAGTGGTCTCGCAATGATCAGTTTTTGACAGATATGCCATACAAAATCTGTCAAAAACTCATCATTGCGAGACCACTGACACGTTTGTAAATTAGTAAACTTGGCCCCCTGCTCTCCGGCTATCACAGATCTGAGTTTTTCAAGAAACCCTAATAAAATTCAGTATCTAAAATTCCTACAAATAATCAGTGGGGAGAACTCTGGAACTCATACAATGAAGTCATTCTTCATTCACCGTTATCTTTTCTATTCATTACCCATTCTATTAATCGGTAAGGTTCCACCAGCGATTTACAGCTCAAATGCCTTACGTAATCAATCCTAATAACAAAATGTAACAATACATTATGTTTATTTGCTTTGATAATAAAGTTGTCAAAGACAATGGAAAGAGATGACGTAAACTTCTTAAATTGTTACAGTTGGTTTACTGCGCAAAATTGCAGTATTCTAGCATCAGAGCCATAGACAGTACATATTGGTATTCGAAGGTGCTCAAATCATCAAAAACACAAGAGGAATGGCGTGTGCATATCTGTAAATATTTTTTTCTTATTTTTTTTTTAGTTTCGACTGCTTCCGGCCTTTTCTAGTGGTTATTCAGTGCGTTTGCTGATCAGACTAACTCAGAGCTTTTATTTCAATTAAATAAATTTAAACAGCCACTTTTGAATTGTATAGATCAGTCGGAAAGATTAAGTTATTTATAGTTGCCTATTAAAAAGCGCACTCGGAATCGTACTTCAGGCGAATTGTTATTGGGATTTTCATCTGAAAATTTTCAGTAGCAGCCTGGAGAGTGGGGTGGTTTATCATAATTAGCTTATATTGTTCCCAATCCTGGGACAAATGACAAATATACGTGAGACATACAAAAAAAAATTGTTTTGTCCTTCATTTGGATTAAAAAATAACTATTTGACACGACTTTTTAATTTTTTTTAGAAATATATAAAGTATTTTATTTGGTATACTCACAGGAAATACAACAATAAAAAAGAACGTTAAAACTAGTAAAATCATGTAAACAATAAAAAAAGAATATTAAAACTAACAAAATTAAAACTAAAAAACAAAAAAGAGAAAAAAAGAATATCTCAGCATGATGTTACGATATTTGAAAAAAAAAATACATATACCGCAGCGCTGGTATACCTACTGATAGGGCGCTGCGATGCCACGGACACGTAAAATAAATCCTACAAGAGGACTAAACAAAAAAATATAATGCAAAATATGAAAACCGTATTTCTTACGATTATAATTTCCTTTATTTAATTTTTCATACTTATAAATTATATTTTTAAATATTAGAATAAAAAATTATATAAAACATTTAAAAATATAAAAAATAGTAGCCCACCGGTATCGGGAACAGGGTCCAAGCTACCGGCGGTCAGGGCTCCAGAGAGAGGAACCTCCTAACGATGCGAGCCGTGTCCAGGAGTACAGCTTTCTGAATCAAGCCCTTAATCCAGCTGCCCAACGAGAGCCTCCTTAGGTTGTCGAGGCTCTTGGCAATTAAGCCATTGGCTGATACGACTATCGGCACAATGATCGCAGAGTCCACATCCCACATGTCGACAACCTCGTGAGCTCGGTTCCCGTCATGCGGGACCGTTATGTCAATGATCATTGCGCGCCGCTCTGTTCGATCCATCACCACTATATCAGGCTTATTGGCAACAATAGTCCTGTCAGTGATGATGGATCGATCCCAGTACAATGTGATATTTCCATTTTCGAGAACTGGGTCGGGCACGTACTTGTAGTACGGCACTTCCGATTCCACTAGGCTGTATTTGAGAGCAAGTTGCTGATGGATAATCCTGGCTACAAGGTTGTGTCTATGCAAGTACTCTCCGTTAGCTAGATGAGAACATCCGGAGATAATGTGACGGATTGATTCTCCCGGTCGGTGGCATGCCCGAAAGATGTCAACCGTGCCGTCCTTCACAATAAATCTCCGGTAATTGTTCGTCATGATAACTTCGTCCATAATTGCACAGACAAAACCTTCGGTTTCCCCAAAGAGGTCACCGAAACGCAGCCAGGCTACGGACGCTAGTAAATCTACATCGGGTCCATGCAGGGCCCGGAAAAAGCGTCCGTGAAGCTCCTTACTCTGCCATACCTCCTTGCGATCGTTAGTGTCAAGCACTACAGGCTTGCGCCAGTTCTCTTTCGCCAAGGAGAGCGGGGTGAGGCCCTTGTCCACCGCGACCACATCTCGATGCATTCCCACGTCGGCTTCTAGGAAATGTTCCCTGAGACTGCATATCTCCTGATTGTGGAGAATCTTAGCATTTAAAAAGCCTCGACCTCCACACTTTCGCGGGATATACAGTCTCATTACCGATGACCGTGGGTGATGCATTCGGTATGCAGTCAGCAGCGTACGGACCCTCCTATCCAGGGCGTCAAGTTCGGTCTGAGTCCATTTGAGTATGCCGAAGATGTACATCAAAACCGGCATGACCCAACCATTGAAGGCGCGCACCTTGTTCCCGCCTGATAAAAGACTATTAAATACTTTCTTCAGGCGGCCAAAGAAGCGCTCCTTCAACGATTGCTTCATGTCAGTAACATTGATGCCTAACGCTTCCGACATACCCAAATACTTATAGGTTTCGGATGCGGAGAGGGCTCTTAGGTATATGGAATCCGAGAGTTGGGTGCCCACGGATTCCACAATCTCCCCTCGCTTTACATGCATGACCGCACATTTGTCCACACCAAATTCCATCCTGATGGCTCTACTGAAAGTTTCAGTTACTTTTAGTAGCTCCATCAGTTGTAAATTGTTGGGGGCAAAGAGTTTTAGGTCATCCATGTAGAGGAGGTGAGATATAACCTGTCCACCTCTCCTCATCCGATAGCCTAGACCTGAGTCCTCCAGCAGTGTGCTTAGAGGATTCAGGGCCAAGCAGAACCAAAGTGGACTCAGACTATCGCCCTAAAATATGCCGATTATAATAATTATTAAACTTATTTGTGTATTGATTCTATCTGTGTATTAAACTTAAATATTACGATCAACCTACATCCAACGCTCCAACATCGCTTGTCCATGCGACCATTAATTATCAAACGAAGTGACGCCAGCGCAGGCGAAATATCGGGTGTCAATGTCAATGTAGGTTTTTATAAAAAGAAAATTCAAAGTATTTGATACAAATAAAACAATGGAAATACAACAACTATGAGAACAATCTTTTAGAATCGAGTGATTATTAAAAGATAAGACAAGAAAGGTACGTTTTTACGTAATCAAAACATTACGGCGATACAATTGGGCTAAAATGTGGCATGACGTCACGAGTATGTAGATTTTATACTTACTTGTGACGTGGCAACCCCCACTCCCCAACTTTAATGCATTTTATCTGAGTAATTTATTATTAATAAGATAAAGCAAAAAATACGTGTTTAATATTTGAATTTATTAGAAGCCGGGGCAAAAAAAAAAAGAAATTTTATTTATTCCGCTTGTCAGATAATAACAAAATATTAATAATAAATTAATTCAGTGGCCACATGTCATTGATTTTTTGGTTCTAGGACATGTCCGTTTCCTCACGATACAGACTCTAGACTGGGTTTTCCAATTTGTGCCCAGTTAGAGGTGAGCCTCGCATTAAATGGGAATTTAGAATTGCGAAATATGTATGTCACTTCGTTTGGGGACTATCAAGCTTTTTGTTATGTTAATATTTATATACTAATGATGTTTATTTTTCACTCTTTTTAGATTATTACTTTCCGGAGCTACAGCGTACTACATTTATTTAATTGTGAAGACCGTGAGAGAGACCTTGGGTTTTTCCGATGCTCCGCAAAAAGGTGCGTCGAGTGGTTAATTGGATTTTAAATCAAAGCACAAGTACTCCATCCCCCAATTAATAAACTTGGAATATAGCTAAACTGAACCCTCGAAAAATGTAAGGTTAATCCTGGGTATAATAATTATTATTACGATATTTTTAATTAAAATGAACCCTGTCGATGCCTGTCGGCCACTATTTGTTATATTACATCATTTTATAGTAGTAATAAATTAATTATGGAAATAATTGAAAAATAAAGATAATTTAATGTATTATGATATAAGATAGAAGATAATTTTGATGTCATCATTATTCATCTTTAAAATATTACAAGTAGAACTTATACAAGATAGTCTGTCAATTTTTTAATTTTTTTTTGGGGTCTTTTTTTATTTAACTATTATTTAATTTTGAATAAAATATACAATCTAACACTAACATTATGTACAAAGTGAAAAATAAAATATATAGGGAAAGCACATAGGGCATCAAAAAATTCTTCCGCATCACTGGTCAATGGAAAAAGTACCCAAAAGGCTAGCAGGATTTAGTAAACTTGAAACTCATCAAAAATTAAAAATGGATTCTATTTAACTTTTTTGTTTTTTATTTTGAATGTTAGTTATTGAAACTTACTCTATTAACTCCTCCGGACTGTCTGCACGGACAGACTTAACAAATATGCTCGTTTCTCCTTCAAAATACTACCTACATAAGTACCCTTTTGGTGTAGATTTTGTAAAAAAACTGGCACACGTAGGTAGTGTAGGTACCTATGTATGTTCATTTATATTCCGAAACCTTAAAATTATTTTCTGCACCCCGCATAAGTCTCGATCCTGTTAGAATATCGGGATTAAAAGTAGCCTATCTCTTTCTCCGGGTCATGGTCTACCCATTTGCCAAATTTCATCCAAATCCGTTCAGCCGTTTTAGCGTGAAAGCGTAACAAACAAACTCACTTAAGCATTTATTATATACTAGGTGATGCCCGCGGCTTCACCCGCGTGGATGTCGGTAATTATATAGCGTGTAAGGGTAAACACCGTTGTCACTCAAACCATGGGTAGTTGACTCAAAATATAAAAATAAATGACCCAGTAACAACAAAAAAAACCTCATTTTCAAAGTCAAAGTATACATATTAGGTACTTTTGAACGTCAAAAACAAAGAAATAGAACTGATTCTAGTTGCCCCTTCCAAAAGGTAGTTTGTATGCAGAAGAAAGGGCAAGAAACTCCACCGTTACGCTTTTAAACATGTTTAACAATATTTTGTATACATGAATTATATATGTGAAGAAGATATTATGTGTTTCATTTAAAGATTTAAAAAAATGTTTATCCGATGCCGTCCGCAAATTCATGGATAGGTATTGCGCCCGAGAGACGTGTAGGTAATAACTGTGACGTTCGCCGCCCGTCTTGTACCTACACAACATAATGAATAAATACACAATACACATAACCTGTGATGCAACTTTCCCTTCATACTTTTCCTGGCTTAGGACAGGCAAAAATACCTAAGTAGGTAACTTAGGTGGTGTGACGACGTTTCGTTCTTGAAGATCAACTGGCAGCTGCTTGTTGCCATGACCCTGAGCGTGGGCTGGCACGGTGAACTGGCCGTCAATAGCTACGCATCCTTTGTGTGCCCTGCCTGGAATGAAGTAAATTTTCCATTTTGGAATTCCAATAGAAATGTTGCAACATCGCCACTCACAACACAATTTCATGTAGGTCCATCAAAGAATGTATCAATAAGGACCATTTAAAAGTTCAAGGATAAGCCATCTTATTATTGAACTTTTAAATGATCCTTATTGATACATTCTTTTGACATAGGTATTAAATTATTAACAAACCGTCATTATTAGAAGCATATTGTGTTAAAAAAGTACAGTGCTATGGGACCAAAGAACTTATATATCCATATAACTTATAACTTCCTTATACTCATACTATACATGCGAAAGCGAGTTTGTTTACTACGCTTTCACGCTAAAACAGCTGAACGGATTTGGATGAAATTTGGAACATGGGTAGACCATGACCTGGATTTCGACATAGGTTACTTTTTATCCCAATATTCCCACGGTATCGAGACTTATGCGGGTGAAACCGCGGGGCACAGCTAGTTGTTCATATTAGAAATGTAAGTTTTATTTTGTTTTCCTATGGTAACCATTATAGACTAGCTGTTGGCCTCGACTTCGTCTGCGATCCAGGATGAAAAGTATGTCCTTTTCCAGGTCAAGGTTTACGCCTGTGCGAAATTTTATCCAAATCCGTTCCGCCGTTTCAGCGTGAAAGCGTAACGAACAAACAAACAAACAAACTCACTTTCACATTTATTATATTATAGCCATGGTAAATATATAATATTATTAGAAAAGAGATGTTGATAAAGCCGCTTGTTTTATCAACATGTCTGCTGGAAATGGTCGTAGAACAGTAATTTCCAGCAATATCAAAATTATTTATTTTTCCCCGTTTTGTTTATTATGAGCCTAGGCTCAGAAAATATAAATAATTTCCTTTAATGAATAGAGTATGTTATGAAAATGCTTCTTTTTATTGGAACCATAAGAATCATACATAAGTTAATAGTGAGAGAAATCAGAAGGCCATTGGACTGAAATTAATGAAATGGAGCAGGCAGGGGCACCGGGACTGTGAGTATTCCTTTGAATTTTATGTTCTCATTTAAAAAAGAAAAGTATTTTTTTTATTTGTCATAAAAATAATATTATCCACGTCATTTCTGTAGCTTCGTAGATCACTTTCCATACGATTTTGCCCAGTGTCGTTTGAATTAATGCTGGATTTGTCTTAAAATTCGCCTGCTCAATCGGTGGATGAGGTGCTAAAGAAAGTAACATAATGGCACTTAAGGGCGATGCATTTTCTTACGTTTTTTTTTCATATTTCAGTATTAGCGGATTCGCCATAATTTCAATAAAAAAATTAAGTTTGTATTCGTTTCTTTTCGCAGATTCTTATTTACCGGCACATTATATTACATTTTGTATTTATTTTACCCCTACGTGAAAAAAGAATGGGACGAATTCAAAATATTACAAGGCGATGAAACTGCCTACAACAATCCAGGATCTTATGCCATGAATGCGATTTGGACAGACGCATGGACGTCAAATTTTACGGGAAATGAAAGCACAGTGGGATTATCGGATATACAATAGTCGAAATTAAAGATGAATAACAACGTATCTGTCGGACAATCCTTCATATCGTGATGGTCTTCGTTTTTGATTGATTAAACAGCTAAAGTTTTGTAAATAGACTAAAAATCTTATGGTGTAAAGTACCTACCTGTACTTAGTATTCCTTTTTTGTTTTTAAACAGGATGAAATTGAATTTAAGGGCTTTCTATTAAGGGGTCGTTAAACTCATTATTATGAACAACTTTTACTATGGGACCAAACCGAAAATCGCGAAATAAAAAGCTGTTTTCTACATTTATGTTCGCGT
Organism: Lithophane semibrunnea; assembly: GCA_947363905.1. Classification (NCBI taxonomy): domain Eukaryota; kingdom Metazoa; phylum Arthropoda; class Insecta; order Lepidoptera; family Noctuidae; genus Lithophane; species Lithophane semibrunnea. The sequence continues at coordinate 7,867,527 of OX376185.1, forward strand.
AGCTCGTCATGTTATTAGGAAGTTAATAGGAAGCCATTCTTAGTAGGAAGCCATTCTTAGTAGGAAGCTTATAAATACTGTAAGACTTGAATATCATTAAGAAATAAAAGATTTTCATAAAATAGTGTGTGCTTTATTTTCCCGAGTTTGTCCCAATATTGATAGCCCAATATCTATTATAGCATCCATCTTTCATTGAATTCTAAATGGCCTACAACTTAACGGAAACAGGCATTATTGGTACATACTTGAACATGAACATTTCATACTCTTGTCTAGAACTTTGGCCACGACTTCGTTCACATAGACTTTAGTTAATTGATTCAGCAGGCGTAGCATTTCTATCTCTACGAAGAAAGACATAGCTTTTTCTATACAAAGTGACAGTTCGTTTCTTCATTTTTGACATCCACCGTTGAAATCTTTCTACAATCTGTCATTTTGTCTTTCATTTCTAACGATCTTTGTCTAGGTCTTTTTGTAGGTAGACTATTTTGGAAGAAAGTTTTCTATCCTTACTGTCAAAATCACATGGACAACCTATAAATTCTATGACAAAACAAAGAATTCTGAGTCGAATTATGTAAAAGAGTAAATTTTGTAAAAAGTGCAGTTGACTCTTTCTACTGCCGTCGTACTGTCTACAGGAAACGTCATTTTTGTCTACTCTTCGGTCGACAAAACGGTGCTCATGCTACGCCTGCAGGCGTGACTTTGCGGAAATCCATAATAAAATACAATAGACGTTTAGGGGTATGAGGAACAGGGTGTAAAGTTCACTCATCCCCCATAGAAAAGGGAGGATCCTCCGACCAGACGGGTGTTGTGTCTGGCGGGCAACTGCCCAATGATTGATATTGGGTTTTTGTATATATGTTCACTGCACGGTAAACTCTAATTGCGCGATGCAGGATTTATGTGACGTCAGGTCTTCGATGCGTAGTTCGCATGTGGCGATGTAGATACCGCCACATCACTCTCCTCCGGAGACCGGAGGTCGATAGTGGGCTGAGTCTTGTATCTTGCGATGCTTGCCAGTGCCAGTTGTGGTTCCAGTGAGTCGGAACCGGGTGCCGCATTGTTCGCGGTGGGTCGGAACTGTTTGCGGCGATTGTGGTGATTGATGTGATTGCGGTGGTTCCCCAGTGGCTCATGGTGATGAGGTTGAGGTGATTGAGGTGATTCCCCTGTGAGTCGGGGTGATGAGGCTGAGGGTGATGACCAGGAATGCGCGTTCGCTGCATGCTGGTGGTCAGGATACCCGTTGACGCCTCGGGTATTGGCTTGACTGTGTGACTCGCCTCACTGAAAGCTTGCGGGAGTGATGATGATGACGTCACGCTGGAGTATTTGCACGAAGGCTGCGTTGACGTATCACGTCGGGGTCACCAATTTAGGGGTATGAGGAACAGGGTGTAAAGTTCACTCATCCCCCATAGAAAAGGGAGGATCCTCCTACCAGACGGGTGTTGTGTCTGGCGGGCAACTGCCCAATGATTGATATTGGGTTTTGTATATATGTTCACTGCACGGTAAACTCTAATTGCGCGATGCAGGATTTATGTGACGTCAGGTCTTCGATGCGTAGTTCGCATGTGGCGATGTAGATACCGCCACAGACGTAAACATATTTAGTAACCTATTCCTCCAAGAGTCAAACCCCTGTAAGAAATCAATTCCTACAGGGTTTTTTATGACTCTTGAGGAATAGTTAAGCGGAATAGGTTACTAAATATATCTACGTCTATTGTATTTCACATGGACTTTGTATTTTCCCTTAGAAAATCACAAAACAAAATTACAAAATCCGCTCCACCCCCTTTAAAAGGTAGTTTTAGAAAATTTATGATTATGCTCTATATACTTTATTTAGATAAGTAGGTATTTAGGACAATTTTCAGGTTTATTGATCGGAGGAAAAACGTGTAGGTACCTAACATTCCGCAGTTGGGATGAATATTTTCGTAACAGTAGAAACGGTATTGTTTTTATCGAACGCAAGAATAAATGTGTATTTTAAAGTATTTTTCCAAAAAACTATGAAAAATTAATTTATTTCTGCAGTTGTAATCGAAAATATATCCACAAACTTTTGAATTACATAGCAAAGTTACATTATACAAAATATTTTTAATTATAGGATCCAACAATTCTCTACATGCTAATATGCCACTCGACCCTCTGTGCCTACCCCATAAATAAAAGCGTAAAGTATAGCAATAGTATAACTAGTAATTTTAATAAAACCATAGGTAATTCCATGACTTAGGGCTGATTTCATCAAAGTCAGATAACTTTTATCCGTGGAATAAAATTGTCGTCTGACAGTTTTTGTTTGGAAAAAATGTCAAAAATTCAAAATTTGTTCGCAGTATAAGACTTATACGCGGTATAAAAGTTTGGTGAAATTCGCCCTTAAAAGTTTATTTTTACATTTTATAATAAAGTGGCTGTTACCCCTGTTACCCGCGACTTTATATGTTTATATTTGATATTTATAGGATGAAAAGTAGTCTATGTCCTTCTCCAGGTCATGGTCTACCCATGTGTCAAATTTCATCTAAATCTGTTCAGCCGTTTAGCGTGAAAGCGTAAAAAACAAACGGACAAATAAACAAACAAACAAACTCACTTTCGCATTTTAAATTATATATATAAATGTATATAACACATAATAATATAATATATAGTTAGAGTTACAAAGTTCTGCACCTGGTTTTAACACATGTTTTCATGATTTGATTGCACAACCAATGCAAAAGCCTTTTAGTACCAAGGGTCTCAGAGTTAAACATTGGATAAACAGAGAGACAGACGCACTTAGCGAAATAAGGGCTCTTTCTCTATTTATCAAATTCCATTATTCGGTATTATGCTAATTATTTCCAACAGTGATTTGTGAAAACACAAATGCCATACGTAACTAATAAGACAATTCAACAATGCATATTATTTATTATGGCTTTGTTCTTTATCATAATGATTCTGGTTGAAACGCCTATTTCAATTCTTCGGATTTCTATTCTTATATTAGGTTCAAGAGACAGTGACGCTCGACGGCGCGCGCGTCTGCCGCTATAAAATACAGATAATAAGTTGCTAACATGAAATTTCATAAAATAGTGTATTTATTATTCGTGGTTTATCTGTGAATGTAAGACAATAAGAAACAAATTAAACTGTTTTATAGTGATGCTGATTTAAAAAATCGCGCCATGCCGTGGATGTAGGTATCTGCCTATTTTTTTTAAAGAAAAAGTTAAATATTATATAAATAATAAAACTAAAATTAAAAAAGTCACTTATAAAATTATTTTATATAAATATGTTAGTGATAGATATTTAGTTTCAATTTCTGTACCTACCTACATTTTTATCATTAATAATAATTCTTTTACAGAGTTTTAGTTATGGCTGTATTTGTCTTTGGCACCTATCATGGTATAAAAAGCTTGATTAAACGCTCAGTTGAAACAGAGTATACAGACAACAGGACATTTGAAGAATTGACCAGTTGGATTTTGAATGAAACCACTACTACGCCAAGGGGTTTATCTATAAACGTTGCTTAAAGTTAAGTAATGATTAGCGACTGTTTAACCATCAGTTTGACGTTTGAACGTCACTTAACTATAAGCAACGTTTATATAGGTACTTCTATAATTATTAAGCTAAAGTAGAGCACCATCATCCTACCATCATCATTTTGTGACTTTACAGCCGTGGGGGACTCAGGCTGTTCAAGTATATTTCTCTATCGTGACCTATTTCCAGCTTGCTCTCTCGAATTTTTCACTCTAACAGTTTTTAAATTTTGGTCTACTTCGCCGACCATCTGGTTTACTTTCGCCCTTTTTTATTTCGCCGTAAAAATTTCTCGTCTCTTTTTCGCATAATTAGGTACACTTTCTCCTTGGTGCTGTTCTTCATGCAATTTTTTCTTTGTCGTATGCAGGTGTTTCTCTTTTCTGCTGTAGTTTTCTATGTGCCTCATTTCTATGGTAAGGTTTGTAGCTACTTGAAATTCTTCGTCGAACCATCTATTAAGCTTTCGTTTTTGTACCTCTCCAAGAACTTCATTCGCAGCCGTAGACAGGGCTGCTATGAGACTGTGACACGTGTTCTTTGGGTCGCCATTGTTATTTATATAATAGCCCTCTAAGAGTGAACTCTCTACATACAGTGCCCATATACGCTAGTCTTTTTTTTTGTTATTTTATTTCTTTTTTAATTTTATTTTATGCTGCACCGCTTGACGTCATCACATCAACACCGTCTGTCACTAAAAACCAACGCTGGGGCTCTGTCTTAGCTCTTAACTCATAGGGTCGCAGCATTAAGCTGAGCGATGGCCGTTTTGCGTGAATGTGACGCATATTTTCCCCCAATTTGTTATTTTTCGTGTATTTGTGATACTTAGCGTCATGTTTGCCGCAAATTAACGTATTATCTTTCTTTCTTTTTTCTTAGATCAACGAGTCGAGTGATATTGTAATTAGACCTTTAGGCAGGTTATGTTGGCCTATGGTCGGCCGGAATAGATTTTTTCATAATGTTGCCTTTGGGAGATTTGGAAAACTCATTTTCCACACAAAAATACCACCTCTCCTTCTTTTCCGTGTCTGTCTTCTCTGTTAGAGTGTGAACATTGCAAAGTTATAAGGGCCGTTTTCGAAATTTTTTAGTCAGCGGAGCTGTGGCGTATGGAATATATAAAAATATAAAAAGATTTTTTAAACGCTCAGTTGAAACAGGGTTGCAGGGGCACAAGTACTCCTAGTGTATAGCTGCAGGGATACAAGTACTCCTAGTGTATAACTGCAGGGGCACAAGTACTCCTAGTGTATAACTTCAGGGGCACAAGTACTCCTAGTGTATAACTGCAGGGGCACAAGTACTCCTAGTGTATAACTGAAGGGGCACAAGTACTCCTAGTGTATAACTGCAGGGGCACAAGTACTCTTAGTGTATAACTGCAGGGGCACAAGTACTGCTAATGTATAACTGCAGGGGCACAGTACTCCAAGTGTATAAGTAGGTACCAAAGTAAAGCATCGAGATTATAAGTTTATACAAGTTGATCCTTTCCCCTAACTCATTGGACCGCTATGCGCTACTTACTTGGGATATGGGGATTTTATGTACTACTGAATATTGAATACTTAATAAACACAACTGGAACTTGCGACACGTATTTAAAATGTTCAGTAGTTTCATTGTGTCAATTAATTATATATTGTGTAAATAAAGAAAATGTAGTCAAGGTGTCATAATGATGAAGAAGAAGATGTAATTTATTATTATTTATCACTGCACTATGTACTGTAAGACTTGAAGGCCATGAAGAAAATATTTTATTCATAAAAATGTTTGTGTTTTATTTTCCTGAGTTTGTCCTGATACTGAGTCCAATATATAAGGTGTATCTATTCATACACGAAATGTCTTAAGGGGTCATTTTACTTATAATTAAGAACAACTGTCACTATGGAACCAACCTAGAAATCGCGAAAAAAAATCGGTTCCCTACATTTTGACGAGCTATGCAAACTTAAATAATAACAGCCGCACGGGCCGATCCATCAAGTTAAGCTACGCTTGCCGGGGTTGGCCCGTCTATGGGTGACCATTTTTACATACGGAGACTCCTCGGAAAGCACGTTTAGCCGTTGGTTTCGGTTATCATTTGTGGATCTTTGACAGTCGTTACGGGTCGTCAGAAGCCCGAAAGTCTGACAACCAGTCTTGCCAAGGTATCGTATAACCCAGTTACTGGGTTGTGGTGGTCAGATAGGCAGTCGCTCCATGTAAAATACTGGTATTCGGCTGCATCCGGTTAGATTGGAAGCCGACCCCATCAAAGTTGGGAAAAGGCTAGGTAGATTGATCCGAACATATAATTATACGATTTTGTTTACGTGATTTTTTTTCTTGCTTTCAACAACCATACTTCACAACACAACAAAAGAAAAATTAGTAGGTAAACAGACTAATTCACAACTATTTACAACGACACATCAAGTAAGACAAGACAGAGTAGGACCAAAGAGTAGAATAAGTATATAATTATATTGGGAGTAACATTAAAATATGACAATTATGACATTTCAGATTTAAAGTTGTTATCAATACCCTAGATATTAATTTTGCCATGAAAGATAAATTCTCCAAAAAACGGTATTTTGCTGTCAAGGTGATACATATTTAAGTATTCAGATACAACATGTTGCAAATACAAAATAAAAATATGTACTGGCTTAGAATATTACCTTGTTATATAAATAGGTATAAAATATAAACAGCGTGTTTTTTTACATCCCATAATTCTAGGACCAAAAAAAAATCTATTTTTGTCCACTACTTAAAAAAATGAGATTATCGCATTTTCTTAGCTTTAAATATGAATGATTGGTTTGAATGAAAATTATTTACTCATACCAATGAAACTATAATGAAACGAAAATATCAATGAAACTTGAATACACACATCGAGAATTTAATTATACGAAATCAAATCTCATCTAATATATTTAATATATAACTTTTATAAACACCGAGGAGGCCAGAAGTTAGACAGATAGACGCTAAAATGTGGGCTATATAGTAAAAACAATTTTGACTTAATTTTGAATTTAGGCTTACTGCAGACCTTCTATACAAGCAGCCTGTGGGCCAGCTACGCGCGGAAATCAATGGACGCCCTGAGAGTTCAATACAACAACAGCTTCAGAATGCTGTTGGGGCTACCGCGCTTTTGTAGTGCCTCTGGCATGTTCGCGCAGGCGCATGTTCCTGACTTCCACGCAATGGTGAGGAAGAAGACGGCATCGCTATTGGAAAGAACGCGGTCAAGTTCTAATAGCATTCTGAAGATGTTAGTGGACAAATTTGACTCGCCGAAAATGAATCACTTCATGCAAGTGTTGGTTAGGCATGGAGTGATTCACTACAACAGGTGAATTGTGATATATTCACATCCCTGTATGTAAATATTGTTTTTTTTTTTCTGTGAGCTTAGTACCTACTTATAATAACACACTAACATAGCTTTTAAGTCTTTTGTAACTAACTAACTAACATAAATGGATCATTGTTGTCTTTATAAATAAATAATTTAATTATTTTTTAGTGGTTTGAGAAAAAAATTGAAAAAGGACAACTGATCTTGAAAGCTTCATGTATAACTTTCAAGGCCCCCGAGGATGTCTATACGATACATTCGCTCAGAATTCATCCGATTTAACTTCATTTACACATTCCATTCCTACATTTCGTTCAATCATCAGCTTGCAAAATTCTCCGTTCATTACGTATCAAAATTGTAAAAGATTTGTAAAGATTTAAGTAAACCTATTTTTTAATCAAGAAATCTTTGTTTAATTTATCATAAACAGGGAGCAAGTCATATGAGACTACAATTTTTGCATCACATCTTACTAGATTAACGCCTGTATTCCAGAAAGTGCCGGTTTTATTATATGTACATCCACCTTTCGTCAGATTAGTTTCTGGGGTCCTACCATCACCGCTTACAGCAGTATTATTCTAATATAACTTCAGTGTAGGAAAGAAATAAAGCTCTACAAGAGGTATAGCTCTATCTCTTTCCCCCACGAAGTAAGATTAAAATAATAATGCTGAAAGCGGTGGTAGGTCCCCAGCTCCAGGTAGGGGGCTAGCCTTTTGCCAAGCACCTAAAATCCAGTCTCGGCGCTTCTATTGCAACTTTCTTATGCAAAAACCACAATAAACTTCTAATATGATTTTTGCAACACTTAATGTCAACTTGTTTAAATACATGTAATAAGCGCTTCAATCATCGTTTACCTTCGGTTATATGAACGCAAGATGATGAGATTTATACGTGTTCCTTTTCATGTAACTCTAAGGTTATAATTATGCTATAAGTAAAAATAATAGAAAGAAGAAAGAAAAATTGTTTATTCTGCACAAATATTAATACGAAAAGTCCTCGAAAAAGTGTTTTAAAAATACATAGTTTCGAAGATAACATAACACTAGTCTCGATGTGTGTATCGAAGTTTTTGATATATACATTGATAAGTAAGAAAACTAAAAAGAAAAAAAAAGAAAAATCATACTTATGTAAGTTGATTTTTTGACATGGTCTCATTAATATCCTAGCTAGAGTTATGGAATATCCATCATAAGGAACACGTTGTAGAGCTGTTACAACCATGAAAGTACTTGCCTATTTTGTATAAATACCATGGTTAGAAAATTATACATTTACAACTCTATGCAATTTCAAAACAACTTTTGAGGGATAGATGACGAGATGCGTCCAGAGTAATCTACTTAGAAGAAGGAGAAGGTTTTCCTCTGTGGGAGGTAGTAGGGTTACAAAAATAATAATAATGGTGTTAATTCGACACATACTTTTTCTAGTTTAACTGTATACGTATATACACATTCAATTAAAGCAATTACAGTATTTTTGATTAGGTAACGCGTATTTTTGTACCTTTGTTCTTCAATCGGTTGATTAAAGAAGTGAAAGAAATAACAGTTAAGTTTTTTTTTATGAACGCTTATTTCCGTCGCGTCCCAGGACTGATCATGAATTATAATTATTTTCTTTCGTTCATCTACATGTAAATAAGCTTTAGTTTTATATAATAATCGATGATATAGAGGATATTATAACGAATATAAGTAAATCAAATATAATCGAATTTAAGTAAGTCAATTATTATAGTACCTAAAGTTAATCATTTTACTTATAATGCCAATAGAATACACAGTCAGGTGAGCGAAGCCGCGGGCACAGCTAGTTTATATAATTAGAGAATGCATAAATGCATTTTTTTCGCTTTGTTCTATATTATAATGACTCTAGTTGTAATGTTTATTTTAATTCTTCGGATATCTATTCGGCTTAGAGAGACGGTGTCATTAGGCGGCGCGCCGCGCCTGCAGCAAGAGTAAAAATATTATGTTGTTAACAAGAGTTGTCATAAATAGTGTTATCTTCATGATTTATTTGTGAATGGAATAAAATAAGGAAAACATTCGACTGTTTTACAGTGGAATCTAAAAAATCGCGAAATGCCATTTGCGTAGGTACCACAGACTGTTTTTTAATCTCGCAGACTAATTTGACATTTCAAGTGATTGTTCTTTGTTTCTTCAATTTGGAGTTTGACAATTGGAAAAACAGACTTTATCTACTTTTGTGAGGAATATCTATTAAAGTTCGTTTTTTAGTAGTCTCATAGACTAATTTTACAGGTGCAAATGGCAAACTCCAAATTGAAAAACAAACAACAATCTCTTCAAATGTCAAATTAGTCTAGGAGTTTAAAATCACACAATAACAGATACCTTATTTCAATTTCTGTACCTACATTTTACCATGGATCATTCTTTTATAGAATTTTAATATTGGGAGGTACGTTGTATGCCGTTTATTGGAGTATAAAAAGATTGTTTAGATGTGCACGCTCAGTCGAAACAGATTATACAGAACATAGGACATTTGAAGAATTGACGAGTTGGATTTTGAATGAAACCACGACTACTCCAAGTGTTTAACTAGGTACTTATTTTATAATTATTAAGCTAAAGTATAGCATGTAATTGGTAAATAAAAATGAACCCTGTTCCCAAATCCGGTGGGTTACTACTCGTGATAAGTATTTAAAATATTTAGTGGTTATTTTTAAATACACATAAACATTTTTTGCATTTTTTTTTGCGTTTTTTGTGATATTGTTTAATATAAATTTCCCAGCACAATATCTAGCTCATTTTCAGTTTAGTTTATTTTGTAACATAAGTAAGTCAACAACGGTATCTTACACATTCCTTCAATCAATCATTTATTAAGTTCTCTGCTAGTGCTGTGCACTTCTGTAAGTGACGAATTCATAATATGTACCTATTCTGCGTTCGCAATTTATTTGCCAAACATGTAAACAAACACTGTTGATGTTTGTTTAAGTGGAAATAACATCAATATTGGAAACATGAATTTAAATAGACCTTAAAACTGTATGTGCTTTTCGTTTGAGTATGTTTTAGTGAGTAAGTCGTTGAATTGCCATATATAAAATAAAGAAACATAAACTCACGCCGTCTTTCTATGGGAGTATGCAGAAACTATAGAACGAGGTGACGTTTTGTGCTACGATCATACATCTGAAGCCTAATTGCGTTACACACGATCAATCACAATCAGTTTCATAAGACAAGACACAAGACACTATTACTTATGGACTATATTATAATATTATACCATATCAAACACACAGACCCTCTGCATGATTGGTAACCCTTTACACCTTTTGACCCTTTACATCATTAGATTGACCACTGTAAAAACAATCCTTTTCTAGTCGATGGACAATTAGACAGTACACACTCGTTCCTAAGGAGTGAGGTACCTATGTAATTTTGGCACATTGTGCCAATGATATTGTACCTAAATATAGGAGTGTGAAATGAAGAGAACCGTAGGATAACCAAGGCAATCTGAAGAATTGCCAAACATAAGAGGCAGGCTCACATTGCTCGCAGAACCGATGGCCGATGGCGCCGAAAGGTTCTGAAGTGGCGACCCCGACCGGAAGACGTAGCGTTGGAAGGCCGCCCACAAGGTGGACCGATGACCGGGTCAAGGCCGCAGGAATCCGGTACGTCGTGTATGCAATATCATCTCCATCATAATTTCAGCCGAATGACGTCAAAAGGCTGCAAAGGCCTCCCCGAGAATCTTCGCGCATCGAGGGGAACCACAGAACCGGTCGAAGAGGCGGTGCTTGGGCCTTTGCAGCCTTTGGCCTTTTTAGCAGTGGACGTTTTTCGGCTGAATTATGATGGAGATGATGTTGTTTATACGACGTACCTATATATTTTTTTTCAATTGTGTCACCAGTTCAGACAGAGACAGAACACCTTAATCCTATTTTTTGTTAGCTTGCTGACTGCTCACTCTTATACGTGTTTGACAGATGAATTAATGCTACAATAAACATTGTTGCCATTGCTAAAAGTTTAGAGCTCTACATATTGATATTTATTAATTAAGGTATGTGAGCTAAGTGGTTCCAGCGATTTACCGTACAAATGAATAAGTAAGTATTTAAGATGATGATGATTTTACAAGATGATGAGTATTTTTTATTTATTTACCAATACTGCCCTGTCCCCAGTAACTAGATTGTAGATGTTAGATAGGCAGGTCGTACCATGAAAAATACTGGAATTCAACTGCAACTGGTAATGCTGAAAACCGACCCCAACTTTGGAAAAAGGATAGGCAGATGATGACTGTCCCACAGCTGGGCAAAAGTGAAGGTGACTCATCATCAAGGTCTCATGCAAGTTCATGGGGGAAACTCCATGTTTGTCCATGACGGAGAACTTTGACAAAATGATTGGCCAGAGAAGGTAGTAGAGTGAGAGGTGTGAAGACTCTCTTTCTGTTCCCTTCTATTGCCAATAATTTTACCCTGAATGCCTCAATGAGCGCGCCCGTCTTCAAACACCCACTATGGGTGATTCTGGCCCATCTATCCTGGTGCATTCAATAAAGAATTTAACAATGCATATTTATTTTCTTTATTCATTATATTAGGTAGTTGGAAATAACCGCGTTAATGTTGATGTATTGTGTGCGTTTGTGTGTTTTATTATGCAAGAGAAGACAGGCATACGTTAATGTAGGCATGTGTGTATTTATGTGTATTGTGCCAATTGAATAAAGTTCTGCATTATTTATTTATTTATTTATTCATTTCAATATTTTTTAGTTGACAGCCTGATAAGGTAGTAGTTAAGTTTACTATACATGGTTGTAATAAACAACCTTTTGGAATAATTACTCTAGATGATAATGAAAACCGCATCAGACTCCATTGTGTGGTTTAGAAGATCTAATCAGTCACACAGACTGACATGAAAAGCGATTTTGATTTATGAGTTTACTTGTAAAATGTTCGAAATATTGTGATATCGTATATTTTTACAATGTTTGTAAATATGTGAGCACTATGTATCTTATTTGTCATTGCTCCATTTTAAATTCTTTTTACCTATTGTGGTACAGTAATCGTATTCTAGGTGCATCGTCTTCACAATGTATTTATATAATTTATGTATACATAATTATGGTGTAAAAAAAAATATTTTAAAGAGTAACGGTGGAGTTTCTTGCCCGTTCTTTTCCATACGAAAACTACCTTTTAGAAGGGGCAACTAGAATCAGTTCTATTTCTTTGTTTTTGACGTTTACGCCTTTAATGTGCCTACTTGAAATAAATTATTTGACTTTGACTTTGTTTTTATACTATATTTACATGCATTTTGTGTTATGGTTGATTTACCAAAGTACTACGTAGGTACTTGCTATCAACATACCATTGCCCGTTATGAATCTTACCCCGCTCACAATCGTGACAATCGCTTCGAAAGCGTTTCGTATTTCTATAACGACTTTCAACAGGATTGGTATAAGCTTTTCGATAGCTAATGTCAGTCAGTCCTATGACGCTTTTGACGTGCTTTCTACATTGTTCTACATGTACAATATTTTGTAACAATGTTTTATTTATTTAAAAGAGTGTCCGTGAAGTTTGTTTCCCGTTCTTCTTCATAGGTACCTACTACGCTTTGGAATGGGCAACTAGCTTTATATTTCTGACTGACCGATTCCTTGACAGCTCAAAAGTGCCTATAAATGGTTTAATTGAAATAAATGCTTTGAGTTTGAGTTATACATTTTTGTCTTTTCCATCATCGTTATCGCCGATAGAATGTCATTTTGTCTAGGGCCTTTGGAACATTTGAGCACGCGTGGTGTCACACAACGGACCGATGTTGTGGCCCTGGCCCTCTATAACAATAATTTATTGTTTAGACATTTGTTTACACCCAGCTTACTAAATATTAATGTGTGACTCACAGAAGTAATATTATTCAGACAATCTGTAGGTATGACGTGAGTTTTGTAAACATTGGACTTGTAACATCATGTAATTCATCATGTATTTTAGTTATCTATTTGCCATCGCAGGAACTAGGTATAACGTGACAATTTTCTTATGTTAATTCCTTCGTGATTAATTGAAAATTTATATTATTTGTTCTAAAAACATTTATGGAATCAATATCCATACCGTACTATGTGTGATATTGTTGTGTTTATATTTGCAGATTATGGGATGTTTTGGGTAAAGTATACATTTTACGTGAATTTAATAATAGTTTCAACCGCTTCTGTGGTCTAGTGGTTAGACCACCTGTCTCATGGCCCACAGGCGATTCCCAGTGGGGGCCGCAATTTCTGCTCGGTGCGGTTGGTTATATGGCTTGTTCTAAGTCCGCCTGGCTAGCCACCATCATACCTAAGTCTGTCGCCATAACTACAATGTTAACAGCATTGTTATGTTTTGGTAGTTAGAAGTAAAATTGCCAGTTCCTCTGTGATTGAACCTTCGGCCTGATCATCGCTTACCATCAGGCGAGATCCCTCATCGTCTACACTAATATTATAAAGAGGAAAGATTTTTATTTTTGTGTATATGTTTGTAATGAATAAACTCAAAAACTACTACGCCGATTTCAAAAATTCTTTCACCATTAGAAAGCTACATTCACCTTGAGTAACACAGGCTATAATTTATAAAGATTACACGCGGGCGAAGCCGCTGGCGGCAGCTAGTGGATACTAAAAAAAGAATCCTAACTAATGTTATACATGCGAAAGTGAGTAAGTTTGTTTGTTACTTTTTTACACTAAAACGGCTGAACGGATTTGGATGAAATTTGGCTCATGGGTAGACCATGACCTGGAGCCATACATAGGCTACTTTTTATCCTGGATTGCAGACCAAGACGCGGGCAACAGCTAGTAAAAAATAGTTTTGTGTTGCAATACTCAGCGATTTACTAGATAAGTATTTGATGGTGATTGCTGTGGTTTCTTAACATAACATAACATCACGCCTATTATTCCCGAAGGGTTAGGCAGAAGTGTACATTCTTCTCAAGTAACGTTAAGTCTTATGTAATAGGGTGGTTGTTCCGTTTCCTTATATTACATTTTGTACCTAAATAAATTAATAAATTGTCTACAGAATCATCATAGCGTTTTACTGATTGTCTATTTTTTCTTCACAACTATTGGTTTTTTTTTTCATTTTCTTATGTCTTTTTTAAAACCAAAATTTTTAAACATTAACTCGATTTTACAAACTCTCCAAGCGCTACTACGAGACTTTTTTTAAATCTAGTGAAAGATGTAAATATGCCTAGTTATACAGTCAAAGCTGTGAACTTGTCGAAAAAAATAGCGTCCAACCGTTGGCCGCTAAATGCACACACACTAGTAAAGCACAATGCGTAGCTGTCACGATCTCCAGCATAAAAAAGTTGGCCTATTTGTTGTAGTTGTTTTGCAGCGCGACACTATATAATATTATACACTAGGTGCACCCCGCGGTTTCACCCGCGTAGGTCTCGATCCCGTGGGAATATCGGGATAAAAAGTATCCTATGTGTTAATCCAGGTTATAAACTATCTGTTTGCCAAATTTCATCCAAATCCAGTTAGTAGTTTTTACGTGAAAGAGCAGTGGTGGCCCAGTGGTAACGTCCGCGACTTACGAGTTGTAGGTCGTAGGTTCGAACCCTGACAGGCGTTTTACTTAGTGTAAATAATTTCATCACCATTGCTCTCAAAACGGTGAAGGAAAACATCGTGAGGAAACCATGTCTTAGAACCAAAAATTCGAAGACATGTGACATCTACCAACCCGCACTGGGCCCGCGTGGTGGATTACGGCCCACTCCCTCTCATAGAGAGGAGGCCTGTGTCCCAGCAGTGGGAACATTATAGGCTGATTATGTACGTGAAAGAGTAACAAACATCCATCCATCCATCTATCCATCCATACTTACAAACTTCCAACTTATAATATTAGTAAGGATATAAATAATAAAAAAATCTAGTGTTGTTTAGAATTTAACACCATGTCATTATTTTTCTTTCAGCCTTATCATCTTCAGTTCATTCGCTTACGGGCTACTTTTATTTACCAAAGAAATCATGGCACTTGTTAACCGAATCATCAATCCAAGTAATGATACGTCTAGCGGCTAACTAAAATGTGAAAGCAGACAAAATAACACATTATCGACACCTGTCTAGCCATTTCCCAACTAAGTGGGGTCGGCTTCCAGTCACACCAACCAACAAAAGAGAGGCGGTAGGATTGCTGCTAAACTTGTAAAATAAATTAAGTTTGTAAAATCTAGTCATCATTTGCCTAGCCTTTTCCCAACTATGAGGTCGGCTTCCAGTCTAACCGGATGCAGTTGAATACCAGTATTTTACATGGAGCGACTGCCTATCTGATCTCCACAACCCAGTAACTGGTAACCCTTGGTAAGACTGGTTGTCAGACTTTCGGGCTTCTGACGACCCGTAACGACTGACAGCCGGGAGCAACGGCTTAATTCGCTGTCCGAGGCATGGAGGAGTCTCGGTATGTAAAGATAAAAAAATTAAGGTCACCCATCCACGGACCAACCCCGCTAAGGGTTAGCTTAACCTGATAGATCGACCCGTGCGGCTTTTATTACTTAACCACGAGCTCCTCCGAATTTGTAAAATCTAGTAATGTTTAGAATTTTACACCTAATGTCATTATTTTTCTTCCAGGCTTGTCGTTGTCATGTTTCATTAATGTATGGGATAGTTTTATTTTAAATGAATGCCGAGAAATTGATGGAGGGAGAGAGACCTTCACTGGTCACTCTAGAGTCTAGAAAATTATTATGAAGACCATGATTATATACTACAGTTGAAGTATAAGGAAATTACAGGTTTATCTACCTGCGAATGCGAAAAATGCGAATACGCGAAATAAGCTGCTCAATTTTGTACCAATTGTAGGTATAATGTATGAAAATGCCCGTTGAGCGGTGGCAGAAGTTTGCCCGAATCCGAGAAAGGTGACGCACTTCAATCCATCAAGCAACTGAATGCTTTGAAACAAATCGTCTTGAATTCAGACTAAATAAAAAACCAAGACAGCGCTGTCAACAGTGACGTGAAGCCGGTTTCGTAAACATGTGTGCACATATTTTGGTGTAGTTTGATTGTAAATGTGTGCGTTTGAGCGTGTACGCACAGAGCGTTGGTGTAGTTTTGGCATGCTTCACTATATTGTTCGCAGCGCTCTGTCTTGGTTTTTTATTTTGTCTGAGGTCTTGAAGCCAAAGATAAGGAGCGAAAAATACGCAAAAGTCACCCAAAGCCTTCCCATACCTACCTACACATACAACGATGCTAATCAGCTGTTCTGTACACGGGTAACCTGGTTTTGATATCCCATAACTCTAGAGTATTAATGAGACCATGTCAAAGAATCAACTGGCATTATTATGAATTACTTATAAATTATTTTATATATATATATATATATAAATTATTTTTAATTACGTTTTTATTCTTATCAATAAAACTTAGATACACACATCGAGAGTCTAGTGTTATGTTATCAACACTTGTTCTGGGACTTTTTTATTATTTTTACATATAGCAATAACCTTAGAATTATATATAGGTCATCAAAAGGAACACGTTGTACATACCTTTATGAAACTACATACATATAAAGAAAATTAAATATTATTTGTTAATAGCCACCAGGCTTCAGTTGTTACCTAAGACTTCTTTAAAATTGGTTGCCCCAACGCTAAACTCGGGCGCTTGAGTCCATAGCTATTGCTCGCGGCTTCGGCTACGTGGAGGTCGTAAATTATTATCCCAATGGCACGTGTCCACTTCCGGCAGAAAACAAGGTTGGTGATTAAACGCCGCTGTATGAGAATAGGTCTTTAAACCATGACGTAGGATAATAATAGACTGGTAAGATTTAATAAGATTATCGTATGATGAAATTATTGAGAAAGCTTTTTAAATCCCAAAGACACCATATTCATCAATCTATCGAACAATCAGTGAAATAGTATAGTATAGTAAATATGTAGATGAAAGTAAAATAAAAACAAATGCGACAGTAGCTAAGAAACAATGTCTGTTTGTTTATAACTTTAGGTAAAGCTAGGTTCATACATTGTGCTGTTTTTGTTGTTCGTTTCAAAATTTTAACCCCTTTCTCTGATAACCTTTTGTGCTTTGATATCAAGGTTTGTGGAGTTTTCAACCAGATTTTACCCGCCAGGTTATTCTGCCAACACTCCTACCGTCTGTAAGCAACCATTTGGTTATGTTATTCATTTTGTCTGCAATTTTTCTGTTAGACTAGAGGCAGGTGACGATGATGAGTCATTTCGTCTGCTAAATGGATTTTACTATTTTGCCGCTAGATGTATCATAGTAGGTATCACACGAAGGCCACTCCTGGGCAAAGGCATCCCTCCCCACTCCTTCCATATTTCGTAAGTCCGCACATCCTCCTCTCCTCGGTATATCATGAAGTTACTTTTAATCGCAGTGCTATGTTGGTTAATGTAAACTTAGCCTTATGAATGAGGGTTCCAGTCATCATCTTTGTTATGTTCGTGCTAACGATTTAGACAACAACACAGTTGCACAGTTGGACAGAACGGCAGGCGTAATGGGTTGCGGGTGAGCTGAAATTTATATATTTTTTTGTAGTGAAAACTTCTTTAGTCGCGTTGAGCGATTATGGTACTAAAACTTATGGATTCGCGTCATCGCACGACTTAGTGCTGTAACCTAAAATATAGATGGCGCTAATACCAGTTTTAAGTTTTCACTGCTGTCGGCAGTCCCCATGACTTAATTAACTTATAGTTAGGTTATTAGTTTACTTGGATACATCTGAACTAATATTATAAAGAGGTAATTATGGAACCGATAAAAAAAAATCAATAATAGGACAGTTATGTTTTATGCAGAAGCTCATCCATACTTCCATACTAATGTTATAAATTCGAAAGTAACTCTGTCTGTCTGTCTGTATGTTACCTTTTCACGCCTAATCCACTGAACGGATTTCGAAAAAATTTGGCAAGGAGATAGATGGCATCCTGGGGAAGGACATAGGGTACGTTTTATCGACGTACCATGCGGGCGAAGCCGCGGGCAGTAGCTAGTAATATTATAAAGGTAGGTTTTGTGTTTCAATCGTATGGCCAGGGAACATTTACATAGTTTATAGAAAATGTACTCCGGCCAGGTTTAGTACCTACATAATAATAATGTAAACAAGGTGAAAATAAACCTTAACCACCTGGGCTTTTCACACAGTATTTCTAATGTCTGCAAAAAGATAATTTCGGTGATAAATCTTATTTATTTAACTTATTTTTCTGGGGTATTATTATATTATAATATTAACTTAGTTATTTTTTTTGTTATTTCTATTACCTACGTCTTTTAACAAAAAAATTATAACGCATTTTATAATACTATTTAAGTATACTAATATAACTCATTTTACCATTGAAACCACATCGTAATCGCGAAAAAATGCCCCATACATGTGGATTGAGTAGCTACTTAGTAGGACAGCGCTGATAATTTTTGGCCTGGTCCCTTAAATATGACCACAGATTTTTGATCCACGCTATACATAATAAATAATAAGTATATTGTGTTATCTTTGCAGATTTTTAGTCTACGGCACATTAGCTTACATCATATATTTATTTGTTAAAGACGTGAAAGGAAGGTTTGAGAAGTACATGGAAGAATATATGTTCACTACAAAAAAACCCAAAATGTTGTTGGCGGAAGATGTTTATGATGATTCAGATGAAGATGTTTCGACGAAGGTGTATACATTGAGTGATGACTGGAGTGGCACCACTATTAAAATCGTGAAAAGTAGAATGCATAGGCTCATATGGCAAAACAATGCAAAGTATGGTGAAGACGAGCCAGAGTAGTAAGAAGGTAGAAAAGAAGGAAAGACGGAAGGTATCAAGGAGTCTAAAGTCTGTTTTTTAATCTCGTAGACTGATTTGACATTTCTAGTGATTGTTGTTTGTTTTTTCAATTTGGAGTTTGACATTTGTACCTGTCAAATTAGTCCATGAGATTATAAAACAGACTATAATTGGAGGATTTTGTCAAATCACACCGTAGTATCTAATACCTAGATGTATTAGATAAACTTTTATTATTTGTATGATTATTTTGTAGATCTGTGTTAGGATAGGTACTTTTTTTCAAACATGCTGGAAATTCGAGCATTTTTTTGACAACCTTCTTCGAGATAAATCGTCGTGTTTAGCGGTCAAATAAATTACTATGAAAACTCATATCTGTTGTGTTATTTAAAAATGGAACGAACTTTTTACTTCAGCGCATCAAAGATTTTAATTATTTAAATTTCGATTTGGTTTGCAAATAGAGCTGTTTAAAATAAAGAAGAAACAAATGAACATTATTGGCGCGTGAAAAATTATCGTTGTTCGTCATTGATTCTGGAAATTATAATTAATTTACTTAGTTTGAATTTCCGCGCATTGTTTGAGAAAAGTACTATACAAGCCTTGGCCGCAACCAGCTATTGATGGACTCACGTTTTCACGATCGTCCATCAATAGCCCAGTTGCAGGCCGTGACAGTAATGTACGCACGGCTACACATCAAGCTATACATTTCCAGTATAAGCTGACCTCGCATTGTACAGAAATCCTAAACAATGCGAGATCAGCATTAACTGGAAATGTATAGCTTGATGTGTAGCCGTGTGTACTATATCCTTTATATTCACATAAATAAAACAATGAATCTAAATAACGTTAAGTTATAATTATTTTATTCATTATTAAATGAATAAAACAATTACAATACTTACATTTTAATTCGATAATTATTTTCGTAAATATAAGGAGAATTCAGTAAAACCACCGCTTCCGATTTTCTTTTTTATTATTATAAACAGACATTACATCAAATCAACAACAAAATATAATTATAATATTTTACAATGTCCTGCATTACAATTAAAATAATAGGTAGTTTATTCCTTAAGTACCTACCGATTGAATACTAATAAATTACTAAAACTAATGATTTTGTGATGTTACATTTTAGTATGATAACTTTTATAAAGTTCTATTCGATGCAATCTTCTTGCATATACTCCATTTGAAATAAGATTAGACATTTAAATAAACCCTTTTTACAGTCCGTTCAACCGATTTTAACCGATATTGCGTTGGTGGCATGACAAATGGCAGCTGCAGTAGACAGTTGGTATTGTGTAACCTTTTTTGCTTGTAATGCCATGCTTATGGCTACGGTATAGAAGTCGAAATCGGTTGAACGGACTGTAAAAAGGTTTGTTTACATTTTTAATCTTATTTCAAATGGAGTACCTATAGAAGGTTTTGTGCGTTACTGCATTTAAAACTGAATGTGTTATTATTTCTTAGGCTCTTCTTTTTATACCATACAATAATAAGATAATTTATAATATTATCATCTATTCAGCATTTCACACATTTCGCACATTCACTACACTTTTATTAATTGCTGCTATTAAAGAAGCTGTTGGCTTCTATCATAATTTAAAACAAAATAGTGAAAAATATCACAACAGAATTAGTATAATTAATTAAGTAATATTTCATAATTCTAAAGCACGTATCAGTGACGTACAACTTTCCCCATGGGACCAACATTGTAATTGTGAGAAAATAATCAGCTTTTCGATACAAAACTTCAATACCTACTTGACCCAAATGTATGGAATAGCTGATTTTTTTTCGCGATTACGGTTGGTCCCATTGAGAAAGTTCACTTCGATGGTCCGCACCCTTATATGATGACACATTTGTGATTTAAGATGTATATTATTATAAAGAATATATCATTAGCAACGTTTATTTATTATATATTTTATTGTACACCAGAAAATACATAGCAAAAATAAACACATTTAACACTACAAAACATACAATGGGCGTCCTTACGTTTCTATTGTACAGAAAATTGATTTGCATGCGTTTCGGATCCAAAGATAATAAATAATCTATGAAATAACTTGTGAAATACAACTTACATTTGTGATAATTGAATTAAATTATGATCTATTAAATGGTTTTTATTAAAAAGGTTATATTATGAATAACATGCGTATATAACATCATTCTTGTTTAAGTACTAGTAAATTAAGTGTATCTTGTTTATAATGAAAATCAGAGTCAAGCAGTAGGTACCTAAGTGCAAAAAATAAAGGTTTGCACATATTTTTTGTGTAACTTGAATAATGTTTTTATTTGTTATTGTAGTGAATAATATACTTACTATTTATTTATTTTAATTAAAATTTTCGCCATGTGAGTTTATTGAACTACATAAGTAGGTACATTTGTTTTTTTTTAAACAAGCTACACATCAGGAATACCTAATAAGGCGCTGCCCGTGCCGTCAACATAATATGTTGAATGAACATATATTATATGTAAATTCATTCACATTATTTAGGGAAGATTCATCCTACTACTTAAGTAAAAACAAATCACCCTATTACTTCCTTTTAATATTATGTTTTACAGTTACTTACCCTAATATAAGGAGAAAAAAATTATATACTTAAAATAAATACAATTTGTATTTTTTTTTTTTTTGTATTTATTTTATATAATTTTTTTCTCCTCATATTAGGGTAAGTAACTGTAAAACATAATATTTACCATATTATGGTAAATCAATGTTCATTCATAAAATACACATGAAAATCGTCATATTTTGCCAAGCAACATTCTAGTAAGTTACCCACAGTAAAATATAGGTTTTAACTAATAATTATAAGAAGGATATTTTCAGAATCAGAATTTATTTATTAGTAAAAATGTAGTTTTACATATATTTGTTAGTTTATATTTTTATATTTATATTTTTGTTAGTTCGTTCTACAACATATACGGTGTACAAATATTCAATTGTCATTCTTAACTTAGTACGTCATCTTAAAATTTTATAACGTCACAAATTAAGACTGACGTTACGTAACGTACGTTACGTTTCAACCACCGTCAGCATCACTAAAATGTTAAACAATTTTTTTTTAGTTTTAATAAATAAATTATCAAGTACTTTCCTTAGATAACACCCAACGCCATTTTGTCAACATCAATAATTTGGAAAAATATCACATTATTAATTTCAGTGTCAGTGATTATTAAAGTCACTGTGATAAATGTGATAATTTTATGACAATTTTGAGATCTTAAAGCCTTTATGTATTATTAGTAGAATAGTTATCGTACTTCAAGGTCTTCTTCTTTTTTCGTAATAATTAAAAATCAAGTGGAGTGATATGTTTTTTATCTCAAAGAGTTTTGCAATACTCAATTTTTTTTTACGTTATCTGATCAAGAGTGATTTTACACTTATTATCTTAAGGATTAAAGATTTTTCCGTACAAAAAGTCTGACACTTTAATTGATGATCACCGTATGACTACCTTAAAGATTATTTATTCCCACTACTTTTGTATTTATTTCTTAATGGAATTCTTTTTGCTCTTTGGATACAGCCCGTCCATTCCTTTTCCAAACGGTGTTTCGGAGTTTGTCGTCAAATAATATGATCCTTGGGCACTGGAATAAGAAAAATACAATAAATGATGTATTTCTCAGAGTCATATTGCTGTGGATATTTAATTGAACCTCTAAAAACTTATCGACCTTCTAATGACGGACACTTTTTATTAAAATTAATGAACCTCTAAAAACTTATCGACCTTCTAATGACGGACACTTTTTATTAAAATTAATGAACCTCTAAAAACTTTTTGTGCTTATCATAGTAGTATCATAGTATCATAGTATAAGTAGGTATGCATCATGCATACCTACTTTTTTAAGTAACTGAGCTACCAAATGGGTTAGGTTAGGATAGAACAGTGAACTACCGCTACATCCAAAATATAAATAACAAAGCTCCTACGCAAAGCTACGCTTTCCGGGGTTGGTCAGTGAATGGGTCTCATCTTTACATACTGAGACTCCTCCGTGGCTCGGAAGGCAAGTTAAGCCGTTGGTCCCGGCTGTAATTCGTGGATCGTTGAGTCATTACGGGTCGCCAGAAGCCCGAAAGTCCGATAACCAGTTTTATCAAGGGATCGTATTACCCAGTTAGGTACTGGGTTTTGGAGGTCAGAAAGGCAGTAGCACTATGTTAAATACTGGTAATCAGCTGCATTCGGTTAGACTGGAAGCTGACCAAAAATATATTGAAAACAGTTTGTCTCTTCTCAATAGATTATATGTATATTGTTTTGATGTTTGCGGAATGTTGTTTTTACTTACTTATTATCACAGCTAAAGCCCATATACACCATGCCATCTTCCGGAGTGGGATTTTCTCTAAATTTGTGGTAAGACTCAGCAGGGGAGGCTGGGAACGCTTCAGGATTTATCACCGATTCTGCGAAGAACCGCCATGACCGCCAGTGACTGCATAAATCTGGAAATATTTAGAAAAAACTAAGTTTAGTATCGAAAATATCTAGTGGTAGTAACTATAGTATTATTGTAGTTATCTGGTTATAACGTACGCAAAATACGCGCTTTGACGTGGAGTTGCGGATACCAGCCCGTATTACCTATCTGGTTATAATTACCTAATATCCCAGGGATGCATTACTTAATACCTAATTAATTTGCAAGGAAAATGTAGTAGTGCTTGTGTTATATGTTTTTATTAGAGCAAAAAAATAATAATATCCTGCTGGTTGGGTAATGGTTAAATGCATGATAAATGATTTTATTTCTGTAGGTGTGAATAAACACTTTTACACGTCAATCATATTTTTTTAAACTATGTAGATGAGGTCGGCGTTTCATATATAACTACTCTAAGAATAAATGCCGAAAAAAACTCAGAGGTCACAGTCTCTTTTAAAGTCCAGGCATAATCTTGTTAAGATCATTGATGTGAAGACCATATAGATTGGTGTCTGAAATGGTCTTTTGAGGAAAGAACCACACAGATTGAGTGGACCTGTTCAGACAGTGCACGCACTTGACAGTAATTGTGCAGCTCAACTCAGAACTTAAGGAGCTCAACGATTCGACGTACAGTACAAAAAAAGGACTTGGGTAGGCCGCATAAATTACTCAAACTGCCAGATTATGAATAAAACTAACTGAGAAAAAAAAGAAACAAGAAAGCCCCACATAGTCTTCACATTCACAATAATCAAAATATGTAATATAATATTTACAAAGTAAATAAGTATTCATGTCATGGAGTCAAGGAGCAGCAATGAGAAATGGTGGAAATGACCTGTTCCGTCTCAAAACTTAAATTAACTATGCATTAATGCATTAATTTGGCAGACTTTTAAACATGACAGACACCAATATAAAAAAAAATGTTAAAAATCTACCTACTATTCATCCTTTTAGCGTTTTTCCGAGAAGGTTGGGCTCGTCTCCCAATGTTACCAGGTGAGGCTGAATATCATTACATTTTAGAAAAAGTATCTAAAATAATAGAAGCTGTCCTAATAGGACAACACAGTACAATACCATACCATAGGCACAATAAAATATAAGGGGACGTCACACTAGCGTAGGCGTTTGAGAAGCGTAAGAGCAATGCTGCGTGAGAAAGACGTGTCCGACAGACACGTTGTTTTGATCGAGCATGCGCAATGAAGCATAAAGTCAGTACCTTGTACCCACTACCCAGTATACGGAGCATCAGTAGGTATATGGCATCATAATATTATAATTATGCTTACTCAAGCTTAATAATAACTATTGCAGTGATAACTAATAACCTATGATCAACAGTGCTATCATTCTGTCAAATGAATTTCTAGATAATTATGATTATTCAATTTGATAAAACACTTAGTACGTACTATCATCGGAGAGAGGAATCGGCGCAAAACGGGGACATCCCGGTTGTATGCTTTTGCCACCATTCGGCCAGAAGTCGGCCGTTCCGGTCCGAACCGGTGCGCCGTAACCGCCGGCATCTGTATGAATGACGTCTACGAACTCCGCATCTTTCCCATTGACGTGTTCCATCACTACACCATCAGGATAGAACGCTGGAAAAGCAGGATCGAGTGCCGTTAATCTGAAATGTTTGTAGGCTGATTTTAATTTAGTCTGGTTTGGAAGGAAACGTGGTTTATTTCTTGGTAATTTTACGAAGGATTAACAAAAGAATTGAATGTAATGGCGAAGACTCTCAACTCCTTTTTCTGTTTGAATGATCAAAAGAAATTAACATAACAGAGGAGGCGCAAAAAAAATTCTAGCTCGCTTTCTTTTTTTAGGCTTTTCTGCGTAACTCGTTAGAGGGGCGCGTATGTTAAAAGGTTGGGAGCTCCTGGTGTAGATAGCACGAGGTAGAGATGGAAGAAAATTACATAATGCTTCCAAAGTTTTAAGTGATAATTTAGCATCGATGATATCCTAATCGTAACTTTAGTAATATAAATGCGAAAGTGACTTTTGTTTGTTTGTTACGCTTTAACGCTAAAACGGCTGAACGGATTTGGATGAAATTTGGCACATGGGTAGAGCATAACCCGGAGAAGGACATTAATTACAACACTTTTTACGGACTTTTTATCAACATACCACACGGGCGAAACCGCTGGCGGATGGTAGTAGAAAATATTACTTCATTGTAAATATGTCTTGCTTGCAAAAAGATTATTATAATTTTTTTATTGTATTCGTTTCTATATTTTGGAGATATTATCGTCTTATTATCCACCTTTACAATTGATTTTAATTACGATAAAACCTATGAGGTTCTATAAAAATGCCAAGAAGGCAAATTGTACATTTGTTAAAAAAATCACAGCTCGCGGCAGATGGGTCAAATTTAGGGCGCACCCTACCTCAGATTTTATCCCGCTCGCACCATACTATTCGCGACCTGAGTGAGAACGAGACGGAGTGGGGCGCTAGCGGCTCTAAAGCTTCGAAAAGTTTAGGT
This sequence comes from Lithophane semibrunnea, assembly GCA_947363905.1. Lineage (NCBI taxonomy): Eukaryota > Metazoa > Arthropoda > Insecta > Lepidoptera > Noctuidae > Lithophane > Lithophane semibrunnea. The sequence goes on from OX376185.1 coordinate 7,893,469, forward strand.
AATTGCTTTGAGTTTGAAAATAATGGTAATTAAAAAAAATGACAGCTTTATAGTTAGTTCAGTTATCATGCAAAGTTTCATGATCTAATTTGAAGTATTTTTTGAATACCAGCGGTTTATAATTCTGTGCAGAGGTAACTTTGGATTTTTTTTCTATCGAGAAAATTTTATGTAATCGTATTTTCGCCTAACATAAGACCTAGCATCAATCCTCAACTATAACATATATTTATTTCAAAATTAATGCTGTAGTATTTTCAGTATAACAATAAGCAATTTCTGATTGGGTGCGCCCTTAATAGCTACAAAAATTAGAAAAAGTTTTATAAAGTACCTTTTTACTATCTTGTTGTATTTAGTCTTGAGTTCCCTCGCGGTGTATCCGGCGACATGGCTTCCTAGAGAGTGGCCTATTACGTGGAATTTCTCAAGAAGAAGTCCTGATTCTAATAGTTTGTTTAATTGTTCTGCCGCCGCTGTTCCAACCTGGAAAAAAAAAGTCGTTAGCTGATAAGTTCTTTGTTGTTTGATAATTACAGTTTTTTTTTATGGTTTTGGTTCCGGCATAATGTGAAGCCATTTTTCAGCCTTTTTTTTACAATAATATATATATATTTTAATAATGAATTAAATTACCTACTGCGATTTTGTACACTTTTTCAATATTTTAAGTTGTATTAGATCAAAAATATAAAAAAAATAAGGAAAAAGTTTAAAACATAAGGAAACTTTGTAGTCTAGATATTTTATTTTTTAACACGGCTCTTCGATGTTCGAAAAGGATTTATGTGCCTAGTGACACACGCATAGAATTTGACAACGGAGCAACCGCTTCAATGATAAGTTAATTGCGACTACATGAAAATTTAAATTCTGTTACTTCGGTAAACTAACACCAATCAATATAACACAAATAAATAAATAAAAAAACGTTTATTTGCGGTAAGATATGACGCAAAGAGAAAAACAAACACAAACCAAAAAAAAAAATACGTGTTAAAATTTGAGATTCAGAATTTTAATTTTAATTATCCTAAGACTTTTCTAAGATTAATTGGGAAAAATCTGTGGATCGATACCTACACCATTTCTACCGCAGTAGACCTAGATTCGTCAACGCGTCCTTCAAACGTGTCTGTATAGCGGTCTAATTTTAAGCTGCCGTCATTTCTAGAAAATAACTGCATATGAGTGACGCAAAACTAGGAATGGGCAACTAGCTTCATCTTTCTGATTGATCGACCCCTTGACAATTCAAAAGTCCCTGTAATTGGTTTATTTGAAATAAATGCTTTGAGTTTGAGTTTACTGGCGAAATCCGTACTATAGGCACAGACACGTTAGTATGAAGCTTACTGTCTGCTCCTTATTTAGTCTTGTGCTATAGGTACATCTCTGCCCAAACCATTGGGGATTATAGGCGCGATGTTATTTTATGTTCTATTTGTTTTTTTTTTCAACATTTTACATAAGACTACAAATCAAATGAATAATAATTACTTTGTTTGGCAAAATTCACTAAGTATACACCTACATAGATTCTACACAACTACAATTAATTTATTGTATTAATGCAAAAATAGGTTATAGTGTCAACACTAACATAGGTACCTACATTACCTAATGCTATTTAATAATATTGAAGACAATACGTAATGAAGGTCGTCAAGTCACAAGGTGTTGACTTCACTCCAAATTTCCAATATTGTTCGACTATTCTAATACATAATAGGTACTTATCTACGATAAAGTAAAAAGTTTTTATTGCGTCAGTAGACTAAGGGTCAGTTCACACCGAGACGCAAAGCGACGCGACCCGCACTTTTGTGTGATCCGTTACAATATCGAATTTATTTACCAGACAATAAGGTACACGCGCTGCGCAGCACCGCGCATCTCAGCGTACCTTGACAAGTGTCAACCCTCGCACTGAAATTATACCTATTCGTGAAGAGAATAAGTTCGATAATAGGGAATATGCATGTATTTTTTTAATATTTTTATTCGATAGTTTACTTCGTCAAATAATAGTTAAAAAAAATTCGACACCAAAAAAGCAATTTGAAGTACTTACAAAAAAAAAATAACATATCCAACCGATCGAACCTATAACCTAACCTACCTACGGCCTCCATTTGGCGGGCTTGGTGTGGTGACGTCACAGTTGAAAAAAGACAAGCAACTGTCAAGTCATCGTCAAACACTCCTTTTTCTATGAGCGTTTGACATTGACTTGACACTTGTTGATTTGACATTGACATTTTGATTGCTATCCCGGATTGTTACGTCACATCCGCTCTTAGCCTTTTCAAGTATTTGAATTACCCACAGTTTTTTGGGACTTTTAAAAAATTAATTTTTCGCTGAAAAAATTTTTATTCAAAAATATTGATGGAGGCATAATTCTGAAGTAACATAGTTTATAAAAAAATATATTTGACCCATATATGAATCACATGCATATTCCTTATTGTTAAAAAGTGCGTCGCTTCACGTCGCGGTCTGACAAAGACTATTATATTCTCTTTGCGGTCTGAGCAAGCGGTCCGACGCGGCGCGGGCGACACCGGTAGAACAATTTCTGTGAAGTTTTCGCGTCACACCGTCGCCACGCGGCTGTGTGCGGGAGCCATTACACTGAACATTCAAGTTACTATTTTTTCACATAATCACAAATAGAGTTTATGCGTAAAAATAGTCGCCTCGCGGCTGTGTGCGGGAGCCATTACACTGAACATTCAAGTTACTATTTTTACGCATAAACTCTATTTATGATTATTTTGCTCGTGCGCCGGGGCAATTGGGCCGATAGTTTTATTGCGACGTGACGATAGGCACTTGCATCTGTCCCACAGTGTTTTCAGAAGACCTGAAGCGGTTTTCACTGTTAACCTAGGGCAAGTGGTATTGGGTTTTCTACCAGGAATTTCTCAGTTACTGGGAGTTGCTTGATTAAAGTCTTCATCTCTTAACAAATAAAATAGAGCAGCATTCTAGTATGTGGCGCAACAAAGTTGAATAAAAGCAACTGATGTTAGTTGTTTGTATTTACTGTAGCAGTTGCATCTTATATTTTTTTCACAAATTGTTTTTTTTTCTATAACTGCTTACTTGAATTCTGCTGAGTTTCTAACGTCGAAAACAGATCGTGAAAAATTTCGTTTTCGTTAATAAATCCGTAACCTCAGACCAAATAAAAAATCCGTAACTATGATTTTTTCAGCGCAGAAGAAATATGCGCTATGGTAACGAAATAACCGATTTTTTTTTTCAATTTCAATTACTTGATGTCATGTTGAGCAGCCGGTGATTTACACATCCTATCTAAAAACCTCCTTTAAACTGTCATTGTGAAATACAGGCTTCCTCTTATTTATCTTTAAAAAGGATTCAAAAATGCAATTGGTAAGTTAGTACCGAAAATGAAATCGCAACCGTCGCACGAAATAGCTTCGTAACTTTGTATCGATAATTCCGTCTATCTCTGCATTCGCGATTTAGTTTCTAAACATGTAAAAAAATGTGTTTTTTTTTAGAAAAAACAACTTTTACGCCAACTTATAAAGTTTTGTTTTCGCTTAAATTTTAAGCATTTTTATGTTCAATTTAGTAGTCATTTTAAAATCTTGATAAAACTTAATTTACACCAGTTTAAAGTTGATATTCGTTTATGTGGAAATACCTTCAATTGGAAACAAGCGCATAAATAGACTAAGTTATTATTTGTCTTTGTTTCGAAAAAAACTCAGACACATTGTTATTTGTGGCCTCGACTCTGTCCATTATTATTAGGTGGACAAATAAGCCATAAAGCCTTTTAAGTAAAATGATAGTGGGTGCCTAATAATCTTCTCTATCATTGAATCTTACCTTTTTTGTGTTTCGTGCGGCATTGACTAAGTAAGAACCGTGGGCCATATTGGACCAGTCCAATAATATAACGTTTGTGTCCGGCCTTGCTTCCAAGTATGAGCTCACCACGACCTGAAGATAGAAAAGGAAAACGTAAAAATACAAAAACTAAAAAAAAATATGGAAAAATTTATTAAAAGATTTCTCGGAATTACATACACTAACATTACTTCAGCAGGCGTAGCATGAGCACCGTTTTGTCGACGGAAGAGTAGACAAAAATGAAGTTTCCTGTAGACAGTAGACAGAACGAGACGGCAGCAAAGTAGAAAGAGTCAACTGCACTTTTTACGAAATTCACTCTTTTACATAATTCGACTCAGAATTCTTTGTTTTATCATAGGACTTATCGGCTGTCAGTGTGATTTTGACAGTAAGGATAGAAAACTTTCTTCCGAAATAGTCTACATACAAAAATACCTAGACAAAGATCGTTAGAAATGAAAGACAAAATGACAGATTGTAGAAAGATTTCTAGGGTGGATGTCAAAAATGAAGAAACGAACTGTCACTTTGTATAGAAAAAGCTATGTCTATTCTTCGTAGAGATAGAAAGCGGCATGCTACGCCTGCTGGTCGTTAAAATCAAAAGTCATTTACTCAAATTAGGCTGAGATTTAGCACTTTTCAACGTCAAAACTACATACGACAAAAACTACACCAGTGATTTAATTGGTAAGATGAAGTGGCGCAAGGAACTCCTTAGCATGGTTTTTAAATTAAAAATCCTAACATAAATTGTAATGCGAAAGTGAGTTTGTTTATTTGTTACACTTTCACGCTCAAACAGCTAAACGGATTTGGATGAAATTTGGCATATGGGTAGACCATGACCTAGAATAGGACAAAGGGTACTTTTTATACCGATATTCCTACGGGATCAGGACTATCGTGGGTGAAACCGCGGCGCCCAGCTAGTTAACAATAAAATTAATACAGGCTGTAAGGGTAAACACTCTTGTCATTCAAACCATGGGTAGTTGACTTAAATATAAAAATAAATGACCGAACACAACAAAAAAAAAACGTTATTTTCGTTAAAAGATTTTAAAAAGTTTCTATCCGACACCGTGCTCTCTAGCGAAACAGCTGACTGACTGAGGGAGAGGTCGCGCTCGCGGCCGGTCAGGTCACATCCCGCACCCCCCGCCCGTGTTGAGACGCAAGTTCGTTGCCCTAGCGCATAGGGCAGAGAACTTGCGTCTCTTGTGGTAAAATGTAGGTTTAAAAAAAAGAAAAAAAAAGTGGTAATTTTCCATTGATTTTACGTTCTATAAATGAAACCAAACCACTGGTTGCTAGGATAACGGTGTTCACCCTAACACCCTGTATAAAATTTTAACTTACAATCATAGTTTCTAGTAGAATACCAGAAACCATGATTTTGATTATTTATTTTTAATTCCAGTTTAGTGTCTACTAATACAAAAACTGCGAGTTCGTCAAGATTATTGTAATTTCTCCTTTAACGAGGTAAAAACTTGAGTACTTCTGTATCAATTGTAACGTTCATATGGGAGATGCGATAAGGTAGCCCGAGAAATTAAAATTTTCTTACGTTTTTTACAATTTGCAGGTCGGTATCAAGTTGTATGTTGATCTAAATATGATTTGCGGCCGTAAAAATATGTATTTACAGAATTATAATCATTAGAATCAGCAATACAACTCCTCAAGTTCATATTAGTGCCAAATGCCATGATTTCACGAAATACATAGTCATTCAATGCACCCCCTTAAGGAAATTATGTAGTAATAGAATCAATAATATTTCATCGAACATACAGCCTAATAAGATCTTTAATAGCTTTCTGTGAAGGCTCAAAAGTTATATGTAGTTGTTCGTAAACAATGTGAAGGTTTATCTACATTGACTTCAATGACAATATAAGCTGTATTATGTCTATGTAAACACCATATAAAGGTTATCAATCCTCTTCCGTAATTGTGCAACGTTTTCCCATGACAGGAGATAGAGGAATGAAAGACAGATGACTTCCTGTTGAAGGGTTAATGGCGAGATAACACAGATGCGTATAGGAAACATTAAGACTTGGGGTCTAATGGCGAATATTCTATGACAAAATGGATAAGGCCAAAACCCCGTCAATCTGCCTAGCCTTTTCCCAACTATGTTGGGGCCGGCTTCAAGTCTAACCGAATGCAACTGAATACCAGTATTTTACATGAAGCGACTGCCTATCTGACTTCCACAACCCAGTAACTGGGTAAGACGATACCCCTTGGTAAGACTGGGTGTCAGATTTTCGGGCTTATGACGACCCGTAACGACTGTCAAAGATCCACGAATGACAGCCTACCAACAGCTAAACGTGCTTTTCGAGGCACGGAGTAGTCTCGGTATGTAAGAGGATCGCATCCGTGGACCAACCCTGTTGTTTTTTTTTTGTAGAAAGTTTTTAATTTTTTCACTCTTTAGTGGAACCTACCCCACAAAAAATCGAATACCACTACCTGCTATGTAAATAATAGTGACGGAGTCACTTAAAACATCGTCCACATATTATACTAAGTGGGAAAAATACGTAATATTGAAGATAACTCAAAAACTATGCAAGCAATAATTAAAATATGGGACCACCTCTGAGGCATGACCTACTAAATAAAAAAAGAATCATCAAAATCGATTCATAATTGGCGGAGTAATCGCGTAACAAACACACAAAAAAAACATACAGACGAATTGAGAACCTCCTCTTTTTTAAAGAAGTCGGTTAAAAACTGAAGACACTTGTCTACATCGAGAGAAAATGATTCTACAGGCACCAAAAACTATCGGTGAAGTCTCTAAAACAGTACAGATTGTGATCTGCACTACCAAGTAATTTAATTAGTAAATTACTGTAGCCTACTCATGAATGTATAGTGCTAATTAGTTTATACTACTTTTCGTCTTGTTTTGCATTAATACCCACGTCTCGATGTTTACACGAACTTACTCATCATGAGATAAAATTACTAACATATCGTAAATCATTCATTTTGTTCCAACCTTCTTGAAATTCTACATAAGTATATTGGGCTTTGAGTCAAACCAGATACATCTAAAATAGACTGCTGTTTTGATGGAGTCATTTTTTATTTCGATATGTCTATCAAACGGAGGACTTATGTAGAATTTCAAGAAGGTTGGAACAAAATGAAATACCTCTTTCTGAACATCATCATGCCATTTTGGCATCTTACAGGACTTTCTGCTTTTATTTTTTATTTATTTTTTCAGTTATGTTTTTAAGAGTCTTAGTTTAATTTTGAGATCTCCCGTGCGAGTCTCAATAAATACTTTTTCTTTTTTTCTTTCTGAACTTATCCTACCTCGTCTTTTTCTAACTATATTATCGTAGTAAACCAACCGCATCTAATATTCAACATGTTGCTCCGTCTATAGCCTTTTGTTACCTTGTTTTAGAACTCACCTGTATACTTTCCTGCTGAGCGAGTTCAATAAAGCCATGGATGTAGAAGACGGTAGGGTTGTTCTTGTCAAAGCCTTTGATTTCGAATAACCGACTGGCTTGACTGAGAGGAATGTCCACGTAGTCGTCGACTGTTTGTCTGTAAAATATAGTAACAATTTTAAGTAAGACTCAAGGTGGCAAAAAATGACGGATTTAAAAACAGATGTTTCGGACACTAAGAAAATATACATCGAAATCTAGAAGATTAAAGCATGCAGGATGCGGGATAAAATTGTGGGATTTTATAATCTACTAGCTGCCGCCAGCGGCCTCACCCGCGTGTAATCTTTATAAATTAAATTATAGCCTATGTTACTCAGGGTGAATGTAGCTTTCTAATGGTGAGAGAATTTTTGAAATCGGCACAGTAGTTTTTGAGTTTATTCATTACAAACATACACACAAAAATACAACTCTTTCCTCTTTATACCTAATATTAGTGTAGACAACGTGACGATAATTGGTGTTGAACGTCCACGGCATGACGATAATACACAGGGAAGTAAAATGTATTGAAATACAGTATGTTAACTAACAAAGGGCATTCCCGTTTACCCGCAGTAGTATAGTGTCCATGATTGCTAAAAAAAATATAGATGAAGACGCTTTCGTCCACGATAACTTTAGAACGTGCACATATTCCATACATTTTACTTCCCTTCCGTGGGCGTACACGATAATAATCGTCACGTTAGAAATTTATAAAGGCGTAAATTCGCTCGCGCCGATTGTGTCAACTAACTAGTACGTACCTGTATCAGGCGCGAATAGTCGCATTTTAATGGCAGATTAATAATTTCTACTCCATTTTGTAAAAAAGAACTAAGAATAAAAAAATATTGTTATTTATTACACATAAATACAGTTGTTTTAAAAGAAATCTTATACCTTACCCTAGAATAGTTTGTAATGCCTTCAGATCGCGTGACAAACAACAATACGGTGCGTTTTCCAATAAGCACTCAGTTTTCCTGTACCGACTTATTGAGGCTGAGCCATGATTATATTTTTTTTTATTAGACTTATGGTTTTAATAAGCTAAAGTAGGTTAATAAAACCATAATCTCTCTTTCAGATAGGAACTAACTTTTTATGGTCGAGTAATTTTACCATTAAGGTACCATTCCGTAGCCGACCGCAGCCTAGACGGCAGCAGCAGGCGACGTGACGCCACGACACGACTGGTTTCTATGAAATACCATCCGTAGCTAGCGACACGTCGGTTTCATACAAAAACATAGAAACCAGTTGTGTGGCGAGGATACATGGCATGCTGCTGTCGACTGCGGTCGGCTATTGAGTTTTATAATATATCGAATGATAACTGAAAATTAATACCTGTCCTCTGAAAGGTACTATTCTGTAGCCTACTGCAGGCGGTAGCAGCAGGTGATGTGTCGCCGCGACACCCTACTGGTTTCTATGAATTTCTATGAAATACCTTCCGAGGCTAGCGACACGTCGTTTTCATAGAAATACATTGAAACCAGTCGTGTCGCGACGACACGTGTCATCGCTGCAGCCGCCCGCGGTCGGATTCTGAATTGTACCTATATGGATGGAGCCAGATTTTTTTTGTTATAAAATATTTCGAATGACAACTGAAAGTTAATACCTGTCCTCTGAAAGGTACCATTCCGTAGTCGACTGCAGGCGGCAGCATCAAGCGACGTATCGCCGCGACACGACTGGTTTCTATGAAATATCTTCTGTGCTAGCGACACGATGGTTTCATAGAAATACATGGAAACCAGTTGTGTCGCGAAGACACGTCGTCGTGGCCTGCGGTCGGCTATGGAATTGTACCTTTACATTTGTTATGTAAATATTTAAAAAAGTTTTACTCACCCATTATAATATCTTAAATAAATATCTTCTATTCGGTTTGTTCGGTCTGGCAAGATTCCTGAAACAAAAATTAAAATGGTTATACTTCGAAGAAAAAAAAAACTAATTTCTTTAAAAATATTCTCTTAAAGTTTTTTAAACAGTCCTCTAAGTATGGACACACGCGAGTTTCACGTATTTTCTCTGTGTCCTTTGTCTATTCTGAAACGTAGTCAACGCAATCAGCAAGCTCGATTTGGACAAAACAAAACCCACACGTCTCTTTTTGACAGGGCAATAATGTCGCCGTGGAAATATGCTACGTAATACTCTTTAATATTATAATGATGATAATGATAATGATGACAATAATGATAATGGTACCTAATGAGAAGTGTAAAAGAAACTACGCCTTTATCATTCCTAACGTCACGATATTATCGTATCTTACACGTATGTCCATGTCCATAAAATGTATGGAAATACGTGTACGTTATAACGTTATCGTAGACGGGAACTTAAAAGCGTCTTCATATTATATTGCCCTACTTCCCTGTGTTATTGTGATGCCGTAACGTGGATGTCTACGATAGTATAAAGAAAGAAAGAATAATGTTCATTTGGACACAGTTCGTGAAACATAAAATATAAATAACAAAATAATGTCACTTTAGAATTATAGTGCACAATGAAATAAAATTTGTTGAAAATCTCAGTATTACCGTCGCCAGTAATAGCATTGACTGAACTCTTCGTCAGAATACCAGCAGCTATTTCCGTTACACCGGACGTTATTAAAAATAAATAAGCAATTTTCTTAGAAAACATTGTAAGCGTTCCACTTCGGCCTATTTCTTTTGAATGCAGTAATATAAAGATTTTCTTTTACTACAGAAAAACTGGTTTTACTGAGAATAACTTTTTCTTCCAGAGAGAAAAATTGGCTTGTTTTTATTGCGATATCGCGGAAATACTGAAAGCAGAATGTCATGAACCTACTATTATATGTGCGAAAGGAAGATTTGAATACAATAGCGTGCAATTTGCTTGCAGTTGGAATTGCGCATATTGTTGAATGATGTAGCAATTGAAACCAGTTTATAGAACGCAGTTGTTCAGAAAACAGCTCTGTTGACCGCTTTGTTTGGATTTGTTTACCTCACAGACCTTTGATCGCTCCAATTGTTTATTTGCTACGTCAGTCAAACGCCACTGAAATGAAGATAAACATCATTGATATTCCAGTATTGCAGTCACATTTTGTCACGATTGGCCTCAAGAAAACTTATAGAAAATATACTATTTATAACGTAGAGCTTTGGTATTTTTTTTTTTAGATTTTATTCTAGACGTGGATCATGGAAAATACGCTTTGGTTTTGTACATAATATACCTATTTAGTACCTACTTGTTAACTGGCTAACTGTAACTGAAATGCCACAGGCGCTTTGCGAAGTACAATTTTTATCAATATACCTAACCTATGACATACGTTTTTATTTATTTTGACGTTCAAAAGTGAATTTTTTGGGCCTATTTGAAATAAATTATTTGACTTTGGGATAATTAAATCATGAAAAGTATGATGTAATTTTCTTGTGCTTCGATATGAAAAAGGTTGCGCTTTCCTTAACTTTGACTCATTTTAACTTTGTCGTAATACGTCACATGAGGTAACAGGTGTGTGACCGTTATTAAGTTACTTAAAGGCTTTCCTTATTTTATGTGTTGAAACGGATTTAAGTTTTCCGGAAAGGAGAATGCCATATTGTCGTACCAACAAAGGAGCTAGAGTGTCACAACCAAAACTAGTTCATAAAATTACTCCTATTTTTTAAATCAGATATACGATTTTGTTATGAAAACGATTCCCGGCTTTCGGACACCAAATTAAAAGTCTTTTTTTACTTTTGTGGTACGTATTTTCCGCTTATGTCACTGACATTGCACTTCATTTCCGAATGTTGCTACTATGTTAAAAATATAGGTACCTACCTGTCAACGAACATTAAAAAATGAAGAAGATAATTGTAGCAATTTGCCATTTTATATTAGGATACAATATATTTTTATGTGTGTCAAAAAACATCTTTAAGTAACGCGTTACATCGTAATAATTTATTATTATTTTTTTGGAATACATTGCAAATACATGCATTTAATTAAAAGAGGACCTATTCAAAAAAGTAAAATGTCATTTGTACTGTGACGTATTGCAATAATTATTCTGTGGCGCCGTCATGGATGACGTTACTTTCAATATTGGTTTCATCTGAACTATTTTGAATAATAATTTGTAATACTTATTAACAAAAACGGGGGCTCAGGTGCGTTTTCATAACGTAGTCTTTGTGTGATAATCCTTAGCGATGCCCTCAACTAGAGTAAGACATCGGCCAGCAAGTCAGCGTCGCCGACGTATCCTAAACCGTTCACTAGTATTGTTAGAACAATTTAGAATATATTACATAGAAAATATATCCGTGGATATGATCGTGTTTTAACATCATAGATTGTACCGACGCGACGCCTGTAAGTATTACCTCACCTAGTAGAAGCATGTATATTATAGTTAGCTTCTAAAGTACCTACCTACTTCCGGGACTATTTATTCAATTTAAGGATTAAAAAACAGTTTTTATGCTTTCAGATCAATCCTGGTAGTTCCTATTCATAATGTTACAAATGTTTCGCAATGATACAAGAAAAACTCCCTGAGATTCCGAACTGATACCTGAACTAACACTTGGTCACAATGTGGAGTGATGTGGACAGTCCATGCTACGTGTTGCAACAGTTGCAACGCGTTCCCGAGTGCCACCCAATTGTCCTACCTATTGTTTTATTTGTATATTTCTTTTCTCTGTCCTGGTAGCGGTCGAGGTCATATACGTTATGTAAATATGAATATATCTTAACTGCGTTTTTCATTTTTGATATAAGTGCCTTATTAAGTACTAACAACATTATCACCTTATTATTATTTACTAACATGTGAAGTTCGAGAAGTGGGTGTACTATATAGTAAATACAACTCTGCCTAACTCTTCTGGGAAAACAGGCCTGCTGTTATGTTAAGATTTCAAGATATTAGGAATCAGTAAACACAGTACTAAATTGATTACTTATTCAGACTACCAGCTGCACATACTATGAGTACCTACCTACATGATTATTGATATCCATTATCATTATATATAAAACCTGACACCAAGAATTATTATTGACTATCAGTGATGTATTGTATAATCATCCATCAGAAAACAAGCGCCAAATCAAGAATAAAAAGCAACCGATATTAGGTACCGCTTCATTTGTCATCAACTTCACCATTTCGAGCCTGTCACTTTCTCGAACTTAACCTCAAAATATGAAGTAGATAAATGGTTAATAAATACGAATTGCGGGAATCCATGTAAAAAAAAGTTAACAATATAAGAAGAGCATTTAATTCTCCTCTAAATACAATAGGTTTGGTTGTGACAGGCGGACTTTTCGCTTGGTACAGGGTGCCCTACATTTCTGGTCATTCTCCTTTCAAGGGTTTATTATTCCCGACATACTTTATAGTAATTCGTTCACTGATCGAGCCAGATTTATAGTAATTCGTTCACTGGCGTTTCAAATACCTTATACTCCATTTACAATAGCATTAGACAGAAGTTAAAAAAAGTTATTTTTAATGTACACTTTGTAAAAAAAGTCCAATAAACTTGTTACAGTTACAATTGACGCCAAATTAATTCAAATCTCTTCGTATACCAGCAGTCACACTTCATTGTAATCATTGTAACTATTTATCTTATGAAGTTTAAGAGGCTTTCATTTAAATATTTTCATTCCAATTTAAAATGAAAGTGTCAATGCTAAAAACCTAAAAGAAGCAGGAGTGAACAATACCGTGAACGTTTTTCGTTTCACTATAATTCTACCAAATCTAAAAGGTCACATAATCCCTTCATAAGCTGTGACAGCCGGGTCTTTTTAATTTTACTGGTTTATCTCGTCTGTGAAATTGACGTAAATGTTCTGTGATTGTCATGTCATTAATGTCATTCCCTTGTGAATAGTTGTGAATGCTACGCCTTGTGTTTTGTTACTGTCGAATTTTCGTGATTTAGTTGTTACTAGCTGCGCCCCGCGGTTTCACCCGCGTAAGTCTCGATTCCGTGGGAATATCGGGATAAAAAGTATCCTATGTGTTAATCCAGGTTATAAGCTATCTGTTTGCCAAATTTCATCCAAATCCATTCAGCCGTTTTTGCCTGATTGAGTAACAAACATCCAAACACACAAACTTTCACATTTATAATATTAGTTATCGGGATAAACAGTATTCTATGTGTTAATCCAGGTTATAAGCTATCTGTTTGCCAAATTTCATCCAAATCCATTCAGCCGTTTTTGCCTGATTGAGTAACAAACATCCAAACACACAAACTTTCACATTTATAATATTAGTAGGATAGGATAGTAGGATTTGTTAGGTACTGTTTTTCCTATGTTCGATCTTAATGTCTCACAAGAAAAATAGAATGAAGCAAACTGTCATCAATATTTTTAAGCAATTTAAGGAGTCCTGGCCTGCAGGAACTCCTTTTATAAGACTGAGATGATAAAGAAAACCGCAGAAATTGCCGGTAAGGATGATTACTAAAATTATTACTATACAAATGTTCGAAAGTAACGTGCATTGTGATAAAACATTTATATAATAATATTTTCTTATATATCTCGGGCTACTGTGTACAATATACTCAAAGCGTACAACAAAGAAGGTCGCCTGCAACCTCCCCCCGCCAACGGAAGCACATGAAACACAATGATTTTGACAATATAACATTTAGTGGAATACGCAGGAAAATTCATAGTTGCCCACCTTGGATAAGATATTGGAAGCAGTTAGTAGTGATGTGATGAGTCTCTGCCAGATTTCAAGAGAAGCAGTTTGTAAAGAAGAAACATTAAAGTTTACATAAATCAAATGGAGCAGAAAAAGTGTACTCATAGACAAGCACAAGATCGTCCTATGGAGACTAAAATATCTTCATTAAATAAAAAGGCTAAGGAATTAATGAAGAAAAATATATTATTCAGATGAGACTTTAAATGAAGGCACAGCACTTCTAATATTTCTTAACATTTTTTTATGCACCAATCAGTGAATGCCCCTCGTGCATTCAGTAGTATTATGATTTAGTACAGTTAAATAAAAAAGTACAACATAATTTCATTAATTTGTTTTGTGAATATTTTATTTAAATTAATAACCTTTAATCATACATACAGGTCACACAACAAGTTTAATATGGCATGACACCACTATAAAGTCCTCAAAAGAAGCACATCGGGCAGATCTATCCACTGGTTTAAAGAATACAACGGGAAAAGGAAGGCGGCTTATCATTGTTCATATTGGTATGTACTTGATTTACTTGCTTTTGCTTTTAATACATTTTGTTGACCGTCCTCACCATTAACAAATGAACACCCATTGTCATTAACTATTAATTAAGTAATATTATTAGTATTAGGAAGTAACACATGCAAAGCGAACTAAAAGTTATAAATGTTGTCGTGTATTATAGTAAATTTAAGACCTATTTCTAGCAGTGAAATTATATAGGTACGGAAAAATTGACTTGTAAATTGTATTTCACAGGATCAACTGAAAGGTTTTTAACGGATGCTGCATTAATATTTGATGCAAAGAAAGGTGATGGAGATTACATACCACTCCAAAATGGACGCATTTATTTCCTTTATTCTTAATTAAACTTAAATCACCATTTGATTGGTTGTTACATTTATTCGTTTTGTTGTAATGTATGAAGATGCAATAAAGCATGATTTAAAATAAAGTGACTTTGATTTCGTTTATCTAATTATGTAGTAGACTGTCTTAGATTTAACTAAAAAAGTTATAAATTAACTTTGAAATAAAAGGTTTTGCATTCCTGCTTCTACAAGCCTCTTTTTTCTAATGCTATAATAAATGGAGTATAGTAGTTTTTGAGCTATCAAGTATAACCAGTTTAGCAGCAGGTTTTCATAATTATCTATTTTGTATAGTATTTATGTATTAAATACTAAAATATTAACACTTATTTTCTCAGTATGAGATAAGAAGTTAAGAGACATAAATATCTACTTGTTTGTAGAGCTTTTCACTTGCCTATTATTTATTCATTAACGTCTTTATCGCTTACAGGAATTTGAAGCTGGGAAGGAGATTAGGAAGAATCAGAAAATACAGGCATTTGAAGTTTAACGACGCGTTCTCCATGCCGACCAGAGTTGCTAGGGTTAGCTGACCCGGATCGAGTAATTCGTCAACTCGTCTTACATGCCTACGGCCCATTTAGGACGTTCTTTTGATTTTCTGCATGTCGTCTTAGATAAGCCGTAGGCATGTAGGATGAGTTGACGAATTACCCGTCGCATTAAAACAGAAATGCTTGATTATAACATTTTGACATATTCGCTACACCAACTCATATTTGAATTCATCCAATATACAAATCCATCCACTCCAAAAAGTGGTCAATCTTTAGAAATAATTCTAAAAATCAGGTTTGTAAACGTTCCAGCGACTCACACACGCATAAGTACACACTTACATGTATGAGCTGTCGTGTCGACGTGTCACGACACGGGGCCGACTCGAGGTACTAAGCTACGAGGGCTAGTTGACCCGGATCGTCCCATTAAAGATTTATGAAACATCACTCTTCCATTGATATTTAGAGCTAAACATTTATCTACTGTGGTGTAATTGTTTTTCACTGTTTATGTATAGTATCGGTAATCACGGGTGGAAAATTACTTCGTGGATTCTCATTGAAATTTAAGCTTTAGGTTTAAAAGATTCTTTATTTATCCAAAAGAACATTTTACATTGTTCACTTAGCGAATAAATATAACTAGGGTAAGTGTAGTCCAGTAGCTGATTGTTTTTTGTTTATTTTTTTAAATATAAGTAGGTAGGTATGGTGTCTCATTTTATGTGCAAGACCTTATTAGTTTTGACGTACTGCTTAAGTTTAGCTTTAAATATGTTACATGAGGAAGTGCTCCTGATATCTGCCGGTAGATTATTATAAAGTTGTACGCCTTCGTATTTTATATTTTTCCTGCCATATTGCGCCTTTGGTAGTTTACGTTAAAACTATCTAACATTATTCAATGCCCTGTGTAGGTGACATAAAACAATTCCTATCTTCTCTATCGAAATTAGAGAGGAGGCCTGTGTCCCAGCAGTGGGAACATAATAGGCTGATTATGTATGTATGTTGTGTCGCTCAAAATCAAAGGTGTCGATATTGATTGACTTTGATCTAAGTAATGAAACTTTAATTTCTATTTATTAAAACCTCCGTTTTAGTTTACAACTCACATGGGAATAAGACAGCTGAAGGAAGGAAGTCTTTAATTACGTTGACTGTGGCATGGAAGGACATTCGATAGCAAAGTAAAATAGTTTGCCTTAAAATGTTGTCTCATATTAAAATACTAAAGTAATAAATAGTCATAACTCATACCATCAGCGAGCGCTAGCACACACGACCATAAATACATTACGTTAATTTAATAGAGTGTGCGGTATTAACAAGGTATGCCGATATTAATCAATGTTTATGAAATTAAAAGAACTTCCACCATGTATTTACTACGATATTTCAGTAAAATTAGTAGGTACTTACTGCCTCGCTGGTCCAGTAACCGCTATACTGCTGAACCCGAACCAGGAATCGAACCTACCTCATGCAGGTAGGTTCGATTCCTGGTTCGGGCAAATTGTTATTGGGTTTTTCTCAGTGTCAGCCCGAAGTCTGACTTAAATATAACTAGCGACATGTGGTTGTACTTATAGGTACACCTCTGCCTAACCCTGTCCCTTTTGGGCACTCGACCCCTAAATCAATCTTGCATAGGTATCTACGGATTTTGACTGACCAATCTTTCTATTACACTCTAGCTCGTGGCGACACAGAGAGATAGAAGAATTACAGTCGACCTATCGTCAATAACTACCGGTCTATTCTCTAAAAATCTCACTGTGAAAACATAAGTGAAGTGAGCTGTGATTCCACCAGCATGGCTATTCTGTAACCATCTCACCGTGAAAACTTAGGTGAAGTGAGCTTAAAGTGAACTGTCACTGCCATAATATCAGTAGGTATCGATGACAATGACAGGGTACCACGCTCACTTCACCTAAGTTTTCACGGTGAGATGGTTTACAGAATAGTAATACAGATGGACACTATTGTCAGCTCACTTTGAAGTGAGCTCACTTCACCTCAGTTTTCACGCTGAGATTTTTACAAAATAGATCGGCTGGTCTATAAAATAAAGTCTAGCATCGACGACTACATTTACCCTTATATTTTACCTACTTATGACTCCCCCGTAATGATGTTTACTCGATAGATCGATAACCACACTATATTCAGCCTAAAACTAGACAGTACTTAGGTTGCTAGACAGTAAAGAAATATAATTTCCAATGTGAATGTAGAGTATGGTTGTAATTGTACGCCACGATACGCGGCTGAACATTATAGAACATTTCTGTATTTAATATCTTGCATGCAATGTATGTACACCATGTTTATACAAATAAATGAACTTACTTACTTACTTAATTGGGAAGTAGCCACTGAACTGGGGAACGGTGGGCTTTTTTAGGATAGAACTAACACAGAAAAAAAGGTTAGTTGTCCTATAGGACTAATTTGGAAGGTGCAGGTAGTTCATTTGAAGAGGGAACCACCTGCATCTTCCAGAATTTAAATGAAGCTAAATGATAGAGCTCTCCAGGTGGCGACGTACTGGCCAGACAAAATTTGAGTCGAATCGACACTGTATATTGAAGAAAAAGTCCTAAGTAAGGAATACAAAGTATAGAAAGTGGCACGCCTACTCTGATTCATAATTAGTTCTGAAAAACGACAAAGATAAGACACTATAGTTTCCTTAACCTTTAGCTAAAGCCAAAGGTGGGCGTTTGTAACCAGACCAGTGACTCGTTTTGCCTAGATACCTGTCTAGAACTTAAATACCCAAACAAAGTAGCGTGTTTCAAGGTTAACAACTAAAGATTCTAGTCCAGGTAACTTAGAAGTGAATGCTTTATAATCTATACTTATATATATATATATAATATATTATTACTTTGCCGGAACGGGTGTAGGATAAGGAGCCAGACGAAGAGAGATACAGAAACCCGCAGGGCAACTTGTGGCGAGCTGTTGGGCAGTAGTGACCCCACGAACCCTACCTCCCGGGAGAAGTCTTGTTTCTCATGTCTGGCTTGCCTTTATTGGCCGACGGAGTGAACACTGACGAGGAACAGAGCTCCCACCTCATTCTGGCCTTGATTGGCCGGCTTGAGTGGAGATTCGCAAGAGCAAACTGCTCGGAGGAAGGAAGTATTCCAGTAAGATGCTGGTAGGGATCTTGACCGTACTTCCGGGATTATCCGAGAGACCGGGATTGGAGAGGTATTCCACGGCTATCAGCCGTGGAATACCTCTCCACTCCTCTTAAGCAACTCAGGACATGTTGCCTCCTTGTCGCTACGTCACTATGTGCTAGCGACCGTTTTCGGGGGCCCATTATTGAGTGTGCAAGTCACCCCCTGCCATTTTATCCGTGTATATATAAAACATAGATCAGGCAGGGGCCTCAGTCCTTCCATAGTTCCAGGTTACCAGTCCACTTTAACCACCCAAACCCATAGTTCAATATCATTGTTTTGTTTCCATATCCTGCAATAGTCTTACTCCAACCGGGGGTTGTCGGTTTCTCCCAAACTCTAGCAAGCCCGCACATTGTGCGATATGTCAAAAAATGCAGAAAAATAAAGGGTATAATTGTGCCAAAAGAAAAGTGGCGCACTTTTACCGAAGTCGAATTATATCCTTTTTTACATATTTCTCCATACATTTTTTTCAACCAAGTGCTTTAAAGTAAAGAAAAACGTTTCCGCACGGGCCGATCGATCAGGTTAAGCTGTGTTTGCCGCGGTCGGTTCGTTGATGGGTGACCATACATTACATATCGAGATCCCTCCGTACTTCGGAAAGCACGTATTAAAAACTGAAATAGCATTAAATTGATCAATATGCGATACCTAAACCCATTTCAGCCGAAAAAAGAAAAAAAATTCTAAGTTGATCCCTAAGTCTATGAAGATCGATTTTCAGCCCACTGTGCGCCGTGACGTTCCCTACTCTAGAGAAGAGAGGAGAGGATGGGCACACGACTCTCAAATCCGACTGGTAGTTCCCGCGATTAGCGCGTACACATGGCTAAACATCAAGCTATACATTTCCAGTATAAGCTGACCTCGCATTGTACGGAAATCCTATACAATGTGAGCTCGGCATAAACTGGAAATGTGTAGCTTGATGTGTAGCCGTGTGTACAAAGAAAGAAAAAAGCTTTTCAGCTTTATCATTAGCATATTTATATTAAACTAGCTTCCGCCCGCAGCTTCGCCCGGGTGGTATGGCGATAAAAGTAGCCTTTGTCCTTCCCCGGGATGCCATCTATCTTCTTGCCAAATTTTATCGAAATCCGTTCAGTGGTTTAGGCGTGAAAAGGTAACATACAGACAGACAGACAGACAGACAGCGTTACTTTCGAATTTATAATATTAGTATGGATTAGTATAAATATTATATAGATTATCTTCTATGAACCAATGAAATGTGACAGCTTCGAATCATCCTCCACAATAAAAAAAACCCTTTTCAACGTCATGGATAAGACAATACCGTTATCAATAATCCCCAATTGATCTCATGTCATATCAAGCATTGTTTGGAAGTCGAAACGCGATACCATACGATCAGCGACAAACGTCGATTGCACATCATTTCAATTGACACAAAATGATTCGATACATTTGAATTTCAGCATTTTATATAATACCTAGCTAACAGATCAACTTGATCTAAACTTGAACTTTTAATTTCACTTCTTTTCAGATTTTAATTAAATATTTAGCTCAAATTTTTTTTAAACTGATTTGATGTTGTCGCTGACTGTACCATGCGTATGCGTTCGTGATAATTGTAGAAGATAATACTTCTGTTACAGAGTGCCGCCAACCGTATCTTTTCGGTTTAGTTGACTCTAGGGCTGTTGTTTATTTAAATTACGAGTTTTTATTTAGTTTTATGCAAGTTTAAAAAATATTACCTACTTCATTTGAAAATCCGGTTTTGTTATGCAGTTATTAAATTTTCCTAATGTCCTAGTTGCTTGATCACAAGTAAAAAAAGTAAAGTAAAGTGTTTATTTATTATGTGTGTACATAAATGGTTAAATAAATAAACAAAAATTAAAATTAAAAAAATACCCAGCAGATTTCTAGTTACTGTTTTTTTTTTAATAATTTTTACTTCTGGTTAAGCAACTATGCAACATTACGGCAAAGAAACTATTTGATGAAACGCACTCTATTCGAAATGACGGATAAGTGAATAACAAAAAAAAACCGCAGTCAACAAGGGAAGCCAAAACAAAAACAGGTAAAAGCTATACTAGCGCCATCTATCTAAAGTTTTCACCAGCCAACCCCACGTTACTTAACTTTAATTAGCAAACCAAGGCTACAAAGTACAACCGCCTTTGAGAATCACAGGGCGTGACGACAATCCGTGTCATAACGGATTCCACAGTTTTACGGTAACATAAACATTATAATGACTAAAAACTTCCGCAGACAGGCGCGACGCGACTATACTAGAATAATTTCTATGAAAACTTCATGAGAATAATTGTTCTACCAGAAACGCGTCGCAACTGTGTGCGGGAACGTTTATACTATCTCTCTGGAAGTAGATACGTTTTAGAGATAAGAAACAATGTACGAGTGTTGTACCTACGATAATAACAGTGTCAGATAATGTTATCTCAGATACGACTACTTCCTTGAGATTACGGAACGAATTAAAATGTTAATGTAAAAAAAAAAATCAAGTTCGTATTAGGTTCGAGCAAAAAACGCCGAAAAAACCATGTTTATTGTATGGATTTTTTGTTATATGATAGAAATACACAATCTGTGAAAAATTCAATTGTACACCTATTACGGTTCATGAGATACAGCCGGCTGACAGACAGACGTACGGACAGCGGAGACTTAGTAATAGGGTTCCTTTTGGCACCCTTAAAATGAAAATGCTATCGGGTTTCTAGGGTAAGACAGATAGAGATGTAGGTGGGTTATCTATAATGTTACCAATGTAAAACAGAAATAATTAAAATCTAAACTGAAAAATAAAAAAAACCGACTGTAGAGGGCCTATCGCAGAAACGAGTCATTCCATTCTAATACCAAAAACTAATACCACTGGTATTTGTTTCAATTCATATTTATTTTCTATTCCGAACGGTTTCCATTGTTTAAACTAATACGAAAACAAGTTCGAAGATATAAGTTATAGTCAGTAAAAATGCTTTGTATATAATTTCATATTTCGAAAATGGATCAATCTACTTATGAGTTGGGAAACTTTACGAAAAAAATATTAAGTGATAATGAAAACAGTCAATTTCTTGATAAGTATGGGGCCTTTATAGACTTCAGGGGCTTTTCCTAAAGACGCCTGAATAACAGATGTTTTTCAGATTTTCTCTTTGTGTTTAATCGTTGGTTGTTGTGCAACTTAGTGAGATCGTTTAGGCGCCTTTTTCTTTTCATTTCCCTCACCCTACTTTTCAAAACAACAAATGTTTCAATTTCAAAACCTGTATTTTTACCATTATTGAGCTAAGTAGAAAGTCACTTTACCACCTAGTTCCAGTTCATTTTTGCTTTACTGGTAGTTTAACCTGGTAGTTTTAAACTGGTAGTTCAAACGGCAACAATATCTGATTTCGTGATTCATCCATTAATATCGGTCGCCAAATAAGTGACATCGAAGGTACTCTAAAACTATCTGACGAGACAAGCAACTCCAAAATATGGGATGCTGCATCGGCTTCAAAAAGATGTATAACCTCTTAGAATGGAATATTATCGGGGCATGTCTTGCGTTATAAATACCTACCTACTCAGTTAAATGCAGAAAAATCAGTTACCTGGTTGAGATCAAAAATATCTGACATCACTTTGGCAGCATAAAAACCTGCTGTCCATAGTAATATTATATATTTGTGGTGGTGACTGTACATGGATAATGAAATAACTGTAGACGTACACACGGCTACACATCAAGCTATACATTTCCAGTATAAGCTGACCTCGCTCGTGATCCTATACAATGCGAGATCAGCATAAACTGGAAATGTATAGCTTGATGTGTAGCCGTGTGTTTAATGAAACTACACTTTGTACTTGTGGAAATAACTGTATTAAAATCGGAAATCGCGACGTCCCCGTCAGGGGACGTGGCGAGCGGGATCGGGGCTTCGCCCCCTGCATTGAGGGGCCCGCTAAAACGGGCCCCTCAATGTGTTTGCCAATTTTGTTAGGCTGTCGCAATGATCGGCCGCGTAATAATAACGCGTCCGTGTCACTGGTTGCAGTGTGTATTTCTGTAGGCGCGCCGCGACGTTATTTCCATAGCGTCGCTTTCTTCACGACATCTCGGCGGTCTGTCACCGCCAGGTGAGACTCCTAGTTGCCTAGGAGAGGCCCAGCGGGTGACGACCAGCGACGGAGATGCCGACTCGACGCTCCTACAGAGTAAAGGTGTAGTTTTCCCTCGCCCCGGTCACAGGTCTAGCCGTTCGCGGTTTGAGGGATAAACTGTTGTGTATGTATGAGCGGCTTGTATTGTAATGTACCGCCGCTCAGTGACTGCGTGCGTCGCGGCCCGCGTCGCGCCCGCACACGTTGTGTTTGGCGTCTGGGGGCTAAGTCTACTAATTTAAAAACGTGTCAGTGGTCTCACAATGACCAGTTTTTGACCGATATGCCATACAAAATATGTCAAAAACTGATCATTGTGAGACCACTGACACGTTTGTAAATTAGTAGACTTGGCCCCCTGTTTAGTAGTGAATGTCTGTGGTTTGTTACGCAGCATGCCTATATTCACTTAGCACACGCTACGTAATAGATGTATGTGTACATCTGTGGAATCTTATTGTACTGTATTAAAATAAATTCAAAATAAACACTAATCGGTTTGGCGTGGAGCTAATGATAGCTTGCATTTAAACGGAGCAACGCCATCTATCGAGTGATGCGGACCTATTACCGAACACCGTGTGTACAACAGGATTATGTCTGAACCAATCTGCATGTTTGGTAGTTAACTTCTAACTACTTCTGACATCTCAACCCGCATGAATGTCAGCGAATTTAGTCCAACTTGCAATGCTAATTGAAGCAGATTTAACTATAGGTGCCTACAATACAGCATGTATCAGCAATGTGTGGTCATGATATAGGATGTGGTCATATTTAAGGGTGTTATACAGACCATCAAACTGAATAATTTTCTCCATGAGACCAACACATAACCTAATCGCGAAAAAGTAGGTAATCAGCTGCTGCTGTATAAAGGATCGATAAACTCTTAGTGAGTCTACCTGGCAAGGGTAAACAAGAATATGTACCTAGGTATCGTATCTTAGGCGTATGCCAATGTATGCCAAAACCCAAGACTTATTGATAAGATATCAATTAAAATTTTATCATTTTTTTTTTTGACAATTACATAAACCATTTTTATTTAATTACCTACTTATCAATGTCGAGACTAACTACTTGTTATCTATGTATACATGTACACACGCTACACATCAAGATAAAAATGACCAGTATATGCTGATGTCGCATTATAAAGAATTTCCATTCAATGAGAAATCAGCTTATACTGGAAATGCTTGAAAAGTAGCCGTGTGTACCTCTTTATTAATAAACAAGGCTGTATGTTTTTTTTACACCATGTCACGTCAGTCTTGTCATGTCATACATATTATATGGTTTCATGATTTACATTTAAACGTTGTTCCCATACTAATAACAATATGTTGAGCGCGATTTATAATTGTGTTTAACATTCCTACCCACGATTATAAATACATTCGTTATTAGTTTTATGAAGGTCCTCGCCATTATTAGACCGATCCTAACTATATAATATTATAATAATATATTATTAAATAAATAATATATTATATTATTAATATTATTAATGCGAAAGTGAGTTTGTTTGTTACGCTTTCATGCTAAAACGGCTGAACGGATTTAGATGAAAGGCACATGGGTTGTCCTTGACCTGGAATAGTACATAGAATAATTTTTATCCCGATATTCCCACGGGATCGAGACTTACGCGGGTGAAAGCGAGGGGCGCAGCTAGTATTCTATAACTACATCTAAAAAAAAAACAAAAATTTACGGGGGTCATTAAAACTCCCGAGAAGAAAATTTAGCTGTCATTTGCACTGAATTCTTGATATAGGAGACTTTACGAATAAAATTAGCACACAAATGATTATTATTATCTTGTGGCAAAACATTATCTAAATGACATTGACGCAATCGCTGTTGGGTTTGTCGGAGGAGGGCAAGTAATACGTTAGAGGTGGTACGCACTCATCCTTTATTCAGGCAAACACCGTGAACATATACAACAATAGCAAACACTGAAAACTACCTTTACTTGCGACTTGCATTAATCATTATAAATCTTTGATAATGCTGTGAATCATATTTAAGATAGGTAGGTATTACATCGCCTTACGGCATCGCCTCTGACTTGTTTCTTATTCTACGCAAAGCAAAAATGACATACTGATGTTGCATTCCAATACACGTTAGTATATCACACTGTTTAACACAGCGAAGGCATCACAGTGTAACTAATTGCAGTAGTTCAATGGGAGCGTTTTCCCAGAGTAATCGTGGGGAGGGTCGGAAGCATATTTTCCAAACTGCTATATCTACTGCAGTTCGAGACCTAAGCAGATATAATGTACAGTAAGGGAAGTTAACTGTTTAAAATTGACACACTATGACAATTTGTCCTGCCATTTCATACAACTGCAAAAATATAACCGTTGTGATTTAAATTTACGCACAATTGTGTGTAAATTGACAACAAATTTAAATTAAATTGATGGTCAATTTGATAAAAAATAATTTCCAAAACTTTAACTAACAATTTTTTAAAGAAAAAAATGACATTTCTCGGGTCCAGTCAAATGTATGGAAAATGAGTACGTAGGTCCACTGCAGCACTTACATTGCTTATATGCTTCTGCCTAGACTCACGAGTCGTGACGTATGAATTTTAAATGAGAAAAAATCATGTATGCCGCAGCCGCATACATGATTTTTTCTCCCACTTCTCATTCACACATGCTAATAGCCTGTAGCCCACAGCTTTGCTCGCGTAAATTAAGGGTTTTATTACTACTGAAACCATACAGGGTTTGTATAGGGCTGCGGTGCGTTGAAATTGTAGAAAACATATAAAGCGCACTATAGAGTGGTTCAATTAAGTAAAATATCGATACCCGTCACACGTCTGTGTAGTTTCGCTAGCGAATTTAATTTGACCCTGTATTGTGCTAAATCTAAAGTTTTCTCGAGGGTTATTAAGATTGAGAGAGATAAAACCACTTTTCATGAAATACGAATGAATTTGTTGATGATTTTATTTTTTATCAATAATTATTTGCATGCCATTGTCTAATCCTAAGGCAAACGTGTTGGTCTGTCTGACAATTTGTGTTGTATGTATACCTACTCATGTTTGAGTAAATAAATGTTTTTTTTTAAACTTTGCCCCACACTAAGAATTTCTTCCTGTATCGTGGGTGCGTTTACAAACATAGAAACTCACATACACTAACACTCAGACCCAACAGACTTGATAGCAGATCCTGTATATTTTTTTAAATTTAGTTATTCACTAATTGAGACTGGCAAAAAATGCTGTAAAAGTCCAAGTAAAATGTAAAAAATGTAATCTATGTTGCATTGAATAAATGCAAAGATGTAGCGAAGGGCCAAAGTGGATCTGCAATATTTATAGTACGTTTTCGGAATAGAACTCTCAGGGATTGTTCAAGAATAAATGTATTGTTTGAAAGCGGAAGCATTATTAATAGTATTTAATAATACATCACGTAATCTGTTATTGTTGTTAAGGGATTGGTATGCTTTAAATGCTATATTATTAATTATGTTATTTGATTGTGCAACTATCGGAATATAAATAATTAAATTGCTGGCAGCATCTTGATGTAATACTCTTCGTAAGTTGTTGGTTTGAATATTATAAATAATAATAGTTGGTTTGGTTTGTGCTGTAAGTAAATCGATTTATTTCTACTAAGCTTGATTAAAATAAAAATAATAAAGAAATAAAGAAATAAAAAAATAAAGAAATAAAGAAATAAAGAAATAAAGAAATAAAGAAATAAAGAAATAAAGAAATAAAGAAATAAAGAAATAAAGAAATAAAGAAATAAAGAAATAAAGAAATAAAGAAATAGAGAAATAGAGAAATAGAGAAATAAAGAAATAAAGAAATAAAGAAATAAAGAAATAAAGAAATAAAGAAATAAAGAAATAAAGAAATAAAGAAATAAAGAAATAAAGAAATAAAGAAATAAAGAAATAAAGAAATAAAGAAATAAAGAAATAAAGAAATAAAAATAAAATAAAAGGCTGATCAGGCACTTCCTTTTCACTCGTTGATCCCAAAATATTTTGACTTTTTTAAGGCAGAAAGGTGGCGAGACGACCTTGATTCTTTCCGCAAGGATTGGATTGAGGTAGCTCTGGAAAAGGATACCTGGAAGGATTTCGGGGAAGCTTTTGTTTAGCAGTGGGACAGGGTAGGTTAACAAAAAAAACTACATCATATATGTGGCTGTAAAACCAAACCCTTCTGGAAATAAAGATGTAATGTTATGTTTATCATTCAAATAATTTTGAATATGAATTCGCTAATCCAGAGAGGGCTTACGATGGACGAGGCGTACCCATCTTAATTTTTAAAGTGTGTGTCCGCATCGCTGTCAAGAGGTTAAATGCCCAAAACGTCACTTTTCCTGTTGACAGCGATGCGGACAAATTTTTTCGGTTAGTCCCCCTATGCTCTAGTCCCGCTATGCCCGACTCGTAAAATACCTACTAAAAAGTTTTGCTATGCACGAAATCACATTCGCGGGCAGTGATGAAGAAAACTGTTACAGTTTAATATTTTATTATCATTTAAGCACCACAGAACAACTAACTTGGCTGAATCTTGGAATGGCAGATTTAACAGATCTATTGACAGAAACCCTAGCTTTTTTTTTATTAGTTGATTATTTGTGTAATTAATAAGACTGAAATTTTATGAATACAGGTGATTTGTCTTTGAGGACGGACTTTTTATTTACGCTTTTTTATAGTTTACGAGTTTTCTGCTCACATTTATATTTGTTATATTAGTAAGATAGGATTTAGGTAACGAAGTATACAGACTTCGTTTATTCTTGTGGGTCCAGTATTGACTTACATCTCTATTCATAAACATTTCTTAACTTCGAATTGCTCTGAAACTCGTTTGTCCATATCCATTATTTTGACTTTTTTGATTGTCTGAACGAGACAAAACCAATTTTAACTTACAGACGCTTACGCTTAGACGAATAGCGCTATAAAAAATTTAATTTGAATTCGAAAAATTTTCTTTCCAACTGTACCTTCCATTGTTTACGAAGAATCGAAGAATTTCGTGCATAGCGAAACTTTTTAGTAGGTATTTTTCGAGTCAAGCATAGCGGGACTAGAGCATAGGGGGACTAACCGAATTTTTTGATGCACTATATGTTTAGGTATATCCCCCTCTCCTTTTTTATATACTTTTATTATTGTTATTATCTTAAGCCTGTAAGCTTTTAAAATACAATTCATTGAAATGAAAGAAACAGCTCATTATTTAAATGAACCACGGCATTGTAAAAATAAAATTGGATTTTTTATACATGATTTAATTTAAAAACCTGTACTTCATCCCTCAAAAGTTTTCCATACAATCATGAACGTATTTAAACAGAAAAGAATGCAGTAAATTGGCTCAATCAATCTTCACTCGACTGCAATCGATTTTATAGGAATGATTGTTCCTCTTAATTTGTTTGTCCCATAAACATACTGATACTCGTATATGTCATACGATGTTGGTTCTGTTGCGTAGATTATGGTTATTAGTTCAGACAAAAGTGATCCCGTAGAATTTTACTGCCGATTCCTAAGGCATTTAAGAAAAGAACTATGTACCCCAATCAAGCTGCCTAGCCTTTTCCCAACTATATTGGGGTCTGCTTCCAGTCTAACAGGATGCAGCTGAATACCAGTATTTTACATGGAGCGACTGCCTATCAGACCTCCACAACCCAGCAACTAGGTAATACGATACCACTTGGTAAGACTGGTTGTCAGACTTTCGGGCTTCTGACGATCCGTAACGACTGTCAAAGATCCGCGAATGACAGCCGGGAACAACGGCTTCCGAGGCGCGAAGGACTCTCGCTATGTAAGTATGGTCACCCATCCACGGACCAACCCCGGCAAGCAGAGCTTAACCAGACGGATCGACCCGTGCGGTTGAATGCCCCCCTGTGTATGCCAATGTATCCCCTTTATAGAAAATAGGATTTCTTTGGTCTTTAAGTATAGGATCGTCAAAGCCTTTAAAGATACAAGCAGGAAGTAGTACCATAGGTAATCAGGTAATCATTAGTTAATCAATATATCATGATTACGTGGTCTTATCATTATTATTAATACAGTAAATATATCTGTATAGATTTTTGTCTTTATGTATTTTGTGTTCAGTTTCAAATTCTGATTTGAGGTTTGTGTTGTGGTTAGGTACTACCTACGTAGGTAGTAAACCACACCACAAACCTCAAATCAGTGACCTATATTACTGTAGCCCTGTAAAATCCTGCAACGATAACAGTTACTGTTGCATTTTGTTATCGAGGAAATATAAAAAATTACAACGAAAACAGGTTATATTTCTATTTTCACTGATTTTTAGGGTAGACTTTTAGAGGAGCTCGTAGCTCAAGAGATAACAACCGCGCGTGTCGATCCATCAGGTTAAGCTACGCTTGCCGGGGTTTTTCCGTTGATGAGTGACTTTACCATCTTTACATACCGAAACTCCTGGGTGCCTCGGAAAGCATAATAAGCCGTTGCTCCCGGCTGTCATTCGTGGATCTTTGACAGTCATTACGGGTCGTCAGAAGCCCGAAAGTCTGACAACCAATCTTACCAAGGGATATCGTATTATCCAGTTACTGGGTTGTGGAAGTCAGATGTAGGCAGTCGTTCCATGTAAAATACTGGTATTCAGCTGCATCCCGTTAGACTGAAAGCCGACCCCAACATAGTTGGGAAAAGGCTAGGCAGATTGATTGACTGACATTTAGGGCGTGGCAATAGTAACTATGCCACGAATCCAAGTCAATATCTATTATATTGCATTTTCGCTCTGTTTCGGAAATCTGATCCAAGGCTTTAGGTACTTCATTAATGAATTCCATGTATCGAACATTCCCTACAGACTGGTTTAATCATTTGATTGGTATCGACCGGCAGAATATCATGAAGGGATATAATAAGCTGATTGATAACAATAATTAATTAATATCTATTGCGATCTCTAATAAATTAGCGTTGGCTGATAACATTAACGATAAAATATGTTTGTTATAATGAGTTGGGCATGTGCTTAATTGATTAATGTAAGTAAGTGATAAGGTATTGGCGTTATTTATTTTTGTATTAATTCACAGATTTATTACAATCACTAGCTGCGCCCCGCGGTTTCACCCGCGTAAGTCTCGATCCCGTGGGAATAAAAAAAAAATCTGCCTAGCCTTTTCCCAACTATGTTGGGGTCGGCTTCCAGTCTAACCGGATGCAGCTGAATACCAGTATTTTACATGGAGCGACTGCCTATCTGACCTCCACAACCCAGTAACTGGGTAATACGATACCCCTTGGTTAGACTGGTTGTCAGACTTTCGTGCTTCTGACGACTCGTAACGACTGTCAAAGATCCACAAATGACAGCCGGGACCAACGGCTTAACGTGCTTTCCGAGGCACGGAGGAGAAAACCCGTGGGAATATCGGGATAAAAAGTATCCTATGTGTTAATCCAGGTTATAAACTATCTGTTTTCCACATTTCATCGAAATCCATTCAATAGTTTTTACGTGAAAGAGTAACAAACATCCATCCATCCATACTTACAAACTTTCGCGTTAAAAATATTACTTAGGATTATTTTGAGTAGGTAAGAATTGAAGTGTATTTGCTGTTATTTTAATTTAGTCACAGCCGTGGCACAGAGTGAATTTACTCATGTTGCCGCGGTAAACTGAGTTAACTATGAGGTAACTGTATTATTATCAGTAATGAGAAGTAAGGAAAAGGAAATTATAGAAGACGAGCATAAAATCTGAAATTTGCCTACCCTTTTCCTAACTTTGTTGGGGTCGGCTTCCAGTCTAACCGGATGCAGCTGAATACGAGTATTTTACATGGAGTGACTGCATATCTGACCTCCACAACCCAGTAACTGGGTAATACGATACCCCTTGGTAAGACTGGTTGTCAGATTTTCAGGCTTCCGACGATCCGTAACGACTGTCAAAGATCAACGAATGACAGCCGGGACCAACGGCTTACCTTTCGGGGAATACAGGCTTGATATTATAATTTTCGAAGAGCTCGTGGCTAAGTACTAACAGCCGCACGGGTCAATCCAACAGGTGCTACGCTTGCCGGGGTTGGTCCGTGGATGGGTGATCATCTTTACATACCGAGACCCTCCGTACCTCGGAAAGCACGTTAAGCCGTTGATTCCGGCTGTCATTCGTGGAACTTTAACAGTCGTTACGGGTCGTCAGAAGCCCGAAAGTCTGACAACCAGTCCTACCAAGGGGTATCGTATTACCCAGTTACCGGGCTGTGGAGGTCAGATAGACAGTCGCTCCATGTAAAATACTGGTATTCAGCTGCATCCGGTTAGACTAGAAGCCGACCCCAACATAGTTGGGAAAAGGCTAGGCAGATTTATGTTATAGATTTAAATAAATGAATAACAACAGAAGGTTGTAGAAAACTAATAAATAAATGTGTGGAACTTAGGAAAATAAATAATTCTGGGAATAAAAGAATAAACGACAGTCAGGACCTTTAATCATACCTACTGTTATGATAACCAAATCGATTCTCTCTCAAGGTCTTAGAAAAATGCTAAGAAAAATACCGATGCCATGTTTTTGTTCTCTTATACTTACGAAAGAATTTCTCTACCATAATACCTATCCTTATCCTTACTAATATTATAAATGCGAAAGTAACTCTGTCGGTCTGTCTGTTTGTCGCGCTTTTACGCCAAAACTACTGAACCGATTTAAATGAAATTTGGTACACAGATAGGCCTGAGAAAGGACATAGGCTACTTTTTATAGACATACCACGCGGGGGAAGCCGCGGGCGGAAGCTAGTTTCAAATATATCTTCGAGCTACTTATCAGGTCATAAAAAAAGAAAACAATTGATAAAGGTACAAGTAAACAAACTCTGATATTTGTTGGACTGTGTAACAAAGTATCATAAGTTCGAGATTCCCAGAGAAAATTCACGAGGTTTTAGCTTCAAATGTGGAAGCATTATCTGCTAGCCTACACGGTGATCCGCTTACCGGCAATA
Organism: Lithophane semibrunnea; assembly: GCA_947363905.1. Classification (NCBI taxonomy): domain Eukaryota; kingdom Metazoa; phylum Arthropoda; class Insecta; order Lepidoptera; family Noctuidae; genus Lithophane; species Lithophane semibrunnea. The sequence continues at coordinate 7,925,394 of OX376185.1, forward strand.
TTAGCGCAAACATAGGTACGTTTTATAATGGGGGAAGCTATTCTGAACAAAATATAATTATGTAGAACTGACATTTTGAGAGTAAGACTTAAATCCTTCAGGGAATCTAAAAATGGTGGAGCACGAAGTGACTTTTCGGGTTTCATAAAAGGTGTAAGTGAGAATTTATCAGACAGACGCGACGCGACTCTGGTGAAACAATGTATAATAAGTTTGGAAGAAACTGGAAAGACTCGTTTACTGGCTGTAAAATCTTAACACTTAAAATTACTACGTGTCTTAACGTGGTACCACAGATGAATACAGATGTTCACTCTGCATTTTAGGTATGAAGCTACAAGTACGCAGCGAGCCCCTCTTGTCGGGCCAATTCAGTGAGTGTAACGTAGTCAGAAGAAATAGGAGTTAACCGATAGAAAAAGACGCAACTTCTAGGTGAATATGACTGTAGGTATTTAGCACTGTGCGACCTGAATTGGACTTTATTGTTTCGTAGCAAGAGTCGCTTTTTATTTAAATGATTTTGCGGAGTGAACCATCCGTACCTTTTCATGTAAAAGGTACGAACCTTTATAATCTTGATTGTCATGTTATAATAACAACAATTCTGTTTTACAAGTTTGAAAATTACGAAGCCGTTTGTAGATAATGATTAGAAATCTTTTGTTACGTTTTGTGTTTTAACATGTTTCGAAATTTTCATTTTGTTATCATAAGTTATTATTTAAAGGCTCTTACATACTGGCGCGATTCGCCGCGCGACGCGAATTTTAACAAAACAATTTCTGGGCAAACTTCACGGCGAACAATGCAGCGGCGTCGCGTCGCGCGGCGAATCGCACCAGTATGTAAGAGCCTTAACTGTCGGTACTAAAGATACCCCCAGCGGACTATGAGAGTGAGGAAAGAGAGAGTGCACCTGTGTCTGCGCACACACTTGTGCACTATAACATCTCTCGCGCCGAAGGCTAGTCTCCGTTGAGATTGGCCGTCGTGGCCGAAATATGGTCTGGAGGACTACACTAAAGATAGATACTTTTCCCTACAAAGCATTGTTATTATGTTTTTATTTATTGTGAATGAAATTTAAATTTTTATGATCTTAAATGGATTGAAATAAATGATTTTTGAATTAAATTTTAATTTTGAATTGTTACGTCGATAGTCGTGGAATGTATGTAAAATTACATGGTTCTTGAACGAGTCTATCAAAGACTCCAAATATCACTTTATTATTAGGATAATAATATACTATTCTAGTATAAAAATTATGAAACAAGAACCTCCTTCATTCACAGCCATCGAACTCTAACGATAAGATTTTAAATTACTGTGTCATTTCAATTTAAACGGCCGTAGCCATCTAATTTACTGCCATTTTAACTACGTAGTTTACAGAGATTGTCCATAGTTCACGAACATGACTCAACTCTGGATTCCTTGTACCGGTTACTGACTACGACTCGGTACTTGTTGTGCAATGGGACCGGTTATTAAAGCAATGAAACCGTATGAGCTCTCTAGACCGGTAAATTATATGTGCGTGCCGTTATAAATGTTGTTATAAAATGAACGCTACATTCAAGCTGACTTCACACTATGAGATATTATAATATAATAATATGGTACTCGTATATCCCGAGATAACAAAAGTGTAAACGAACGAAATATATATTAATATGGCTCACTGTACTTTTAAATGGAACAGTTTACACTGAGATGTAATATTATGTACTGATACAGAGTGTAAGGGTAAACACTCTTGTCATTCAAACCATGGGTAGTTGACTTAAATATAAAAATAAATGACCGAACACAACTAAAAAAAAAGTTATTTTCATTTAAAAGATTTAAAAAAGTTTCTATCCGATACCGTGCTCGCTAGCGAATCAGCTGACTGACTGAGGGAGGGGTCGCGCTCGCGGTCAGTCAGGTCACGCCCGTGTTTGTTTTCTTGTGGTAAAATGTAGATTAAAAAAAAAGAAAAAAAATGTTTTAATTTTCCATTGATTTTACGTTCTTTACATGAAACCAAACCACTGGTTGCAAGGATAACGGTGTTTACCCTTCACCCTATACATAATATTACATCTCAAACTATAAATGTTTTTGGTGACCGGTATTTTCATGACGAACGCAAACCGGTTAAAAGATATATCTCATAGTGTGAAGGCCAATCGCGGGATATAATTTAATATCTCGGTATATATGTACTTTAATATAATATCTCATAGTGATAAGTCAGCTTTATACTTCTATTTATATGTTTTATTTATAAGCGTGTAAACATGTAGGGTTTTTACTATGAAGTGAATAGCGGGATTCTTTTCGATTAGCAATTCGTTGGTCAATAAAGAATAACTTTCACTCTTCCTTAGACACTGCTTTAACTTTAATGAGGGATTAAAGTTTAGAGAATTTGTAATTACTTCCATCGGAACAACTGAGAATCTAAAATCAGCTAACTTTTCTTTGTTTTGACCTTGATTATTTTAATAAATATTTTAAAAAAACAACTCACTGCTTCGTATTATGGCGATCTTTTGCTTCAGAGACTATTGTTAGCTGCTCTTTAAAAAAAAAGTCTTCGATTAGTTTTTAAATGCCGGCAAATTCCGAAACTACTTATTGATTGAGGAGAATTAAATTATACTCGTACTAGAAGTACTCTCAACGTACACACGGCTACACATCAGGCTATACATTTCCAGTTTATGCTGATCTCGCATTGTATAGAATTTCCGTACAATGCGAGGTCAGCTTATACTGGAAATGTCTAGCTCGATGTGTAGCCGTGTGTACGTGTATGAACGTAAACGAAGCAAAAGGAGTATTAAGGATCAAACAGGTGGCGTTCAGTAGTTTCTGCCTACCTCTATGGGAAGAAGGAATGAGTTTATGTTTATGTACCTAATTATATTATTGTACTGGTGATCTTTTTCGTTAGTCCTGTAGATGCAATTGGGCCTGCTTAGCGTGAGGTCCTACCTGGGTTTAATTCAAACTCAAACTCAAAGCATTTATTTTAAATGAACCAATTACTGGCGCTTTTGAATTGTCAAGGGGTCAGCCAGTTAGAAAGATGAAGCTAGTTGCCCATTCCAGCGTAGTAGGTTCCTATTGAGAAGAACGGGCAAGAAACTCCACGGACACTCTTTTAAATTGTTGAAATATATTGGTTACAATGGTTACATCATTCATGTTGGAATTATACATGTGAATACAATGTAGAAAAACGTGCACGTTAAAAGCGTCCGTAATTAAAAGATAAAAAAGAAACAAAACAATTCAAAAATTACAATAAATTAGAATAATCCGTGGCAGCTAAGAGATGACCAGTCCCTACTGATGGCGCCCAATCACGAACATGACGCATGGATCAGCACCATTCAGCTCAACCATTTTGAAGGGAACTTAATGATCCAACACACGCCACCACCAGCGAGACATTAAAGTGAACGTGACATACTCTCAGCCGTCAGGGTACATTCAAGTCAATGAAAGACGTACCTAGTAAATAGTAGCTTTGGCAAGTACACACGGCTACACATCAAGCTATACATTTCCAGTATAAGCTGACCTCGCATCGTACGAAAATCCTATACAATACGGGATCAGCATAAACTGGAAATGTATAGCTTGATGTGTAGCCGTGTGTACATAGTGCTCACACAATTCTCTGACTGGATAGTGTTATTGGGTTATGTGCCCACTTGCCCAGTTGATGTCAATATTGGCCCACCCCCTATTTATTACATGAGGTTTAATATGCACTTTATTTTCATATACACCTTTACCCCTTCGGGTTAATATAGTCGTGATGTTATGTAGAGTCCGCGCCACCACTCAAGCCCAATAGACGCGGCGCTCGTGTCTATGTAATTGCATTAAAGGCACAATGAAGGGTTCCGTAGTTGGGATGAATTTTTCCCAAGAACAAATAATTGTAGTTAAAAAACTTGTTTTTGTAACTGCAAATGTAAGTTGGTCGATTATTACTCGGTAACTTGTAGAGCCTACTTAGCTGTGATAGTTTTACTTTTAATTTCATTATATATACTACTGCTTTGAATTTTTTTCACATATCCGAAACCAACCATTTTGCTGGCAAGGGGGGGGGGGGGCACTTGACTCTACCAAAAATGGTTTTCACAAACTCACAATATTTTTAAACAACCTTTTCAACGACACTCCACATTATGAGATTGACGAGAAAAAAAAAACCTTAACCGTGTCGTGGGACACGTGAAAGGGAGGACCCTAAAAAAGATTTTACTACCACTTTGTCGGCGTGATTTATATGTATACCCATACAAAATTACAACTTTCTAGTACTAAGAGTCTCTGGGCTAAGCCACGGATAGACAGAATGACGGACAGATAGACGACAAACATAGCGAAGCTATAAGGTTTGGCGAGGCATTGTTGACTACGGAACCCTAAGAATGTAGTTCCACAATTTTCCGCCGGAGTTAAGTGGTGATGCGGATCCTACCTACTATGTATTTATATAAATTGTTGTTTTAAAATATGATTGATGTTGTTTGCGTCTGTTTTGAATTCTATGATGTCTTTACATGACAAGTTATAAGTGAAGGTTAAGTGTTAACAGTTGTAGTTACTTAGCTATTTACTCTTTTTTTACACAGTTGCGTTGAAAGATTCATTAATGATCTCTTTAAATGTATTGTCTGTTGAAATATCATAAGCTTGGTCAAATCCAGGGATCTACTCTCAAAGTCCGTCAACGAAGATACGGGAAAGTATTTGATCCGTCAAACAAGTGACCGTCCGTAAGTATTTGTTCAGTCAAACAAGTGACAAAATTATCGGGATTAGGGATAGCTGACAATTGGTGTTGTCAGTCATTCTTAGTTCGGGTCCCAAACTAATCTTATGTCTGTAGGTGATTCAGAGTAACAAACGCACGTAATATCAGCCGATACCGTTGAGCTATTCTGTAAAAAAAATCTCACCGTGAAAACTTAGGTGAAGTGAGCTTGAAGTGAACTGTCACTGCCTTAGCATATCGATGATAATGACAGCTCACTCCACGCGCACTGAACGTTACAGAATAGCAATACTAGTTCCTTGCTTAGAGAGAAGAACCCTATTTTGCCTTTTGACGTTTGTGACTAATATAAATTCTACCAAAATATTTATAATTATGCTAATTTCTATTCTGAGTCGAAATCGTAGGTTTCGACATTGAATCAAGCATCAAGGCATTCATTACGTTCATTCAATTGATTTTTATCAAACATCATTAAAGTACCTACACTGATCATCGTGACTGCTCATTTTTTCGGTTTTAATTTTCAACTTTAGAACTCGTTTTTTATCAAATTGATTTAGGTAGGTACAGTTTTTTCAATGTTATCGTCGTAGCCGCATTTATTATACTATTTCTTGTTGATTTTCTAAATTATGAGTACGTGTTTCATTCATTTTTGCAAAATGTATAGAGGTACCTACTTAAATCTAAATGCTACTTCTTTTTATTGAATATGCAGTAATTGGCAAATACCAAAAAAAAACTAGGTAAGTAAAAAAAAATGGTTTTTCTATTTATTCTACAAGTATCTATACATATTACAAATTTAAGTCACTTTTCGTGTTTGCCTGTTTGTCTGCGTTGTTCTTAACAGATTTTAATGAGGGTTTCACCCTCGTTTAGAGAATTTAATTTAATTCTCGGAAGGTTCATGTGTATAATACGTCAATATTAAAGTTACATAAATAACTAAATGTTTTGTCAAGTCGTAAGAACCGTGCGAAGCAGGAGCGGGTTTGTTGCGGTTTTGTTTGGCGGCGCTGTTTAAAATTAAAACATTACACATAGAGCGAGTACAACGATACTGACACTTCAAGGCAAGCAAGCCTATTGCAGTCTGAAAGTAATTTGTAGTACATAGCTTTATTGTAAGTAGTTGAGTATGTATACTCTATAGTCGACCCCATATTTGCTGTACCACTTTTGACAACCCCAGTAGGTATATCATTAAATGATGGACGACACCTGGAGTTCGCTCAGACCAGGGAAGCATGGCACAATACTCAGGAGTGGATGGTACAAGGCTGCCAATGATGATGATGATATTATTGAAACTTTAACAGATATAAAAATATTTTGTCTAGTGACGAAAAAAAAAATCGGTGTCTTTAAAAACCGATTCTCGAGACATTATCGATTGATCATACTTAGAGAGTGTGTAATTGACGATTTATCTCCATTGCTTAAAATTGATTCTCGAGGCAAATCGTTTTATTACACGTACGAGTACCTACCTCCATCAAATCGGACTTCTTAGATTGTCACGAGTATAAAGTTGAAACTATGTAACTGTCACAGACAAATAGGCCTTGGAGTTTTATGACGTGCGAGTGACATTCAACCTTAGGATTGCAATAATTGCTTTACAATCCTAAGGTTGAATGTCACTTCCACGAGGTCCAATTTACCTACTTATAATATAAGGAAAATATTGACTTTGCCTCAACGGTATAACGCAATCGTCGATTGATAGCTAGCTTTACCCAAATGTTTTCCTATTGAACTCTCATTTGGAGCTGTTATTGTATTAATTATACATACGTTGGGAACTTAATTGAGTAATAGCGTCTATACTATATTAGTTGGGAATTTCAATGAAAAATTGTGGCTACAATTATATGGGAATTTCTTCTGTTGTAAGTACACAAGCTGAGTAATTAAGTATTCATATTTATGAATAGATCTACGGAGGCACTGGCTGGAAAAGTCAAGAAAACCGGGTTATTTTATATTAGGTACTGAGCTTGTTAAAAATAAAACGCGAATTTAAAAAAATAAGGGCTGAGCACCTCAGTCCGATATTTTATATCAGTTGAATAAAATAGTTGACTGACAGTTTTTGTATGGAAACACTGTCAAAAATTTAAAATGTATATCTAGGATAAGACTTATAGTACTTTCTAGGTATAAATGTTCGTTCGATTTCACCCTAGTAAGGATGAATTTACTCTAGATACGTGGTACCTACTTACTAAAGATGCCTGGATGTCGCAACGGATCATGAAATGAAACAGTTACTCTAAGTAGGTACTTCTTCTTCAATTGGGATCACTTATAAAAACTTCCGAAGCGCGCTAGCTACGACTACGAAGATTATTTTTATAATGAAATGGATGATTTAATGGTTATGTACTTATGATTATAGAAGCATGAATAAAATGTAAGATGCTGAAAACTTTACGACAAAAATGCAATGTAGATTTAAAATAAATCTATTGTTGAAATTCTAATGCTTGACTCTATAATGTCTAGGTAATTCCAAGGTCTGTGAAATAATTATTTTCTGATTATGTAGTAACTCTAGCTAGTAATTAAATCAGTACCTACCTACCTAAGGTAGGTAATTTACATTCATAAAACGAACGTTTTAAATAGGCATTCTATTTAAACAACAATGTTTATGAAATAAAAATTGCATCTATTAGGTATATTATTTTCTTAGTATTTATTGTTCATTTGTAATGCTTGTTATTACGTCCCAATACCAGTTTTAAACTATTAAGAAAATCGGTTTATAAATGTCAGTTATTTAATCACTGCTTTGCGGAATTTGAATAATTATCTTGACAAATTAATTAAATGGAATTAATTTAGTATGGGAACCACAACAAGCCATTGTAAATTGCCGCACACAATAGATTGTATTGTTGTCAATTAATACACGGACACTATCTTTCCAAAAAACCGGAAAGTGAATGTTGTTATCGGTTTTACAACACCTGTCAACACGGTCCCTTTACCACGTGCTCCGGAAACGCACGAGCGCGCGCGAAGTTCAACGAACGCAGACGCAAATAGTTTTGAACTTCTGAGGTGTGCTGTACTTCGCACCGGTTAGCACCCTTTACACAACGAGACTTTTCTTTTGCAGCAATATGAAGCGACGTGTTAGTTTTCACAAACAATAATCTGTCGTGACAATAGCATATAAAGGACACCTGACAGAATATTAACAAGACGCTTACTTCTTCGTTTACTCGTTATTTTCTTTGCTTAGGTATTCAAAGAAAATTTGCGCGGGCAAAAATTAAAAAAAAAATATAACGTCGGCACTTTTATCTTTTCACATGGTGGTAATAATTTGGAAGTTTATTCAGGAAGTCGTGATTATTTGTTCCGTACCTGCTCCCCACCAATACCGCTTCCAGCCGTCTGTCACAGCGCGGAACATGGCGCTACGTGCGACGCCGACTACGCGTGGCGGCCAACTGACTCAGACTGACATACCAACCAAACTCCGCTAAGAGTGTGTAAAAACGTTCGAAATTCATAATCCCAAATCGATTCTTTATCACCATGTACATCGCACTCGTCTCCACAGAGTAGGCAACTCGTTCATGGGTCAATGTATACGCTTTTATAACAAACTTCCCATTGACATTCGAAACTTACCCATTAAACGATTTAAAAGCAGTATTAAAACCAAACTTTGTAAAAAAGGGTACTATAAAATCACAGATTATTTAGAAGACAAAAATGCATGGGATTGAGCTGCTCGCTCTGCTAAGCATTGTGACATTTTGAATATTATGGAAAGCCATAAAAATATACCTACCAGTTTTATATACAAATTGACATTATTGAATATTATATACAAAATGACATGATGATTACTTATAAGTATTGTTTTATTGTGAATGTGAGGACTATGTGGATATTTATTTTTCGTTCTGTTAGTTTTAGGGAAGGTCTGGCAATTTGAGAACTTTATGCGACCTACCCAAACGTCCTTTCTTTGGTATTGTTCGTCGAGTCGTTGAGCTCCTTTAGTTCTGAGTTGAGCTCCACTATTACTGACAAATGCTTGCACTGACTGGACAGGTCCACTCAAATCTGTGTGGTTCTTTCCTCAAAAGTCCATTTCAGACTCTTATCTACATGGTCCTCATATGGCCTGACCAAGATTATGTCTGGACTTTAAAGGAGACGGTGACCTCTGAGTTTGTTTCGGCCTTTCTTCTCAGAGTAGTCAGATAGGAAACGCCGACCTCATCTAGCTTATTTTTACAACTTTTTAATATGACGTGTAAAAGTGATTCCAATATCCTATTTACAGAATAAACAATTTCATTTCATTTCATTTCATTTCATTTCATTTCATTTCATTTCATGATTTAGAAATCAATCAAACTTAATTCATTTAGCTACAATTGAAGTTCTTTTTAAGGGGCTCGTTTGATGGAGAGGGCGTTTCATGCGAGTAACCGACAAAGGGCTCTCCGTCGCTCCCTGATTCAATTAATCTCTAATTAGAGACGAGAGTGCTCTTAATGTTGAGTAGAGACGGATTTGACATCGTAGCCTGTCACCGTAGTAAATGGAAATCTGACAGCAGGATGGGTTTCCGCGACCCTATAACTGAATTGAGGTCAACTGTGTCAATGTAGCTACATCAGGTATCACAGGTATACGAATTCATGTGAGTGTTATCATGCGAGCTTACGCATCTTAGTTTGTTTACACATAAAAACTATAAAAAGATTGTCTCTAACACTACACACAATTTTTAGCTATTGTTGCATAAGGACTAAATACAATACACCTCTCAACAGTACTATTAATATGGGTAAAAAGTATTTATTATTTATTTATTTTTTATAATCATTTACAACTAATATTACAGGTACAACCAAATGCAATAGTAAAGAAAACTTAATAATTACAACTTATTTTATAAAACTTATAAAATAAACCATAATAACTTATTTAAGATGCGATGATTATTTAGATACTTTATTCGGTAAAAATATTCGAAAGTACAGTTAACAAGAAAAGGCTTTTAAGGGGCTTAAATGGAAGGTAATCGTTTTTTTTTATATTACTTAGTTTTGTTAATCTAAGCTAATTTAAATATCGATCTACATTAGGCAGGTACATAATTTATAATCTTTTCTATAGTATAGTCATAATATTTTACAACTTTTAATAAAACAAAGATATCGTTTGTTTCCAAAGTTAACAAAATAGAGTAGAAATCACTTGTACACTGGTACTAACTTTGTAATATTTATGTGTTAGTAGTCGACAACCGGCTTTATTGTTTAGCTGTTTTTGAAATCCCTGTATTGTTTATTATCTATATGCTGTATTTATTTTTGAGCTTCTGGCGCTCCTTGGGCGGCGTGAAATTTCTTATTTTAACACAAAATATATCTTATGACACTCGGCAATACTGTAGCTTCCCATTAATGAAAGAATTTTTGGAATCTAAAAAGTAGTTCCGAAGAACACACATACAGACTCCTTACATACAAACTCACAAATTTTACCTCTTTATAATATTTATTACCTTTTATTCTTGGTAATAACAGTTGAATGATAGTTCAATGTAAAGACACAAAACAATAAAAATAATGGAGTTTTCAAAACTGTGTCGAAATTACAATAATCGATGTTAGTAAAATTATAAAAAATCTGGTCTTTAAAAAAACTACTCGGTAAATAATTCAAGTTTGATGCAACTCTAGTTTTTATAAGGTATAAAATTAATACATTTTAATGGTTGCAGGTGTCTGATTAATGCAATATAAAATACGTCGATCAATTTGTTATTATTTATTAACAATAGTAATGAGTTAAAAATAATTTATTTTAATGTTGTTTGTTTGTTTGTTTGTTTCTAACGTACACGTTTTGTCTATGTTAAATTGTATTTAGTTTTACTCAAAGACTTATAAAAATAAAAATAAGTTTCAATTCTACTACAAAAGATTTATTAATTATTTTATTTTATTACCTAGACTATGGTAATCATATGCTATATGTTATACAGGGAACCTGCCCTTACTACCCCGTCCAAAAAATCCAACCTGTATAGTAATAAATTACCTATGGTCCCATTAATAAAACCTATTCAATGAAACCGACAGCTGTCCAGAGACCGGTGACAATCTGACAATCCAAAAATTTTACAAGGTTTTTAATACATTTTCTACCGTTTTCTACAGTACCTGTCGTGAAAATATGACGATTATGTCACACAATTATGTCAAACACCATAAAAATACTATCTATCAAAATACTTTAGGAGAAAATCGCTTTTTATGCTCTACACTGTACACGAGCAAAAATATGTATACACTCAGCAAAATTCAATAACGTTTTTCTCGTGGAATAACGATTTTAACTTTGAGATGATACCTATTTCATAATAATAGGGGTTCAAAAATACTATGTTCGTTATATCATAAAATTACAATCAATACAGTAGGAGAAAATCACTTTTAAAAGTTGCTAAGTGTATACATATTAGTGCTCGTGACTGTACTTATATCAATCGGCCTAGCGCTTTCCCAACTATGTTGTTGTCGACTTCCAGTCTAACCGGATGCAGCTGAATACCAGTATTTTACATGAAGCGACAGCCTATCTGACCTCCACAATAAAGTTACTGGGTACTATAACCCTTGGTAGGACTGGTTGTTTGGCTTTTGAGCTTCTGACTACCCGTAATGATTGTCCAAGATCTACGAAACATATATAAACAATTAAAAATATATTTTCCGCGTTCACGCAATAAAGATGCGGCGTTTTGTTAATTAACAGCGTCATTCATCATTAGGTAGCATGTTTGTAACCTCTCCCACTTTATTTCAGAAATTGAAAACATTTACAAGTATGAAGGCTCCCGCAAACAGGCGCGACGCGACAGCGCGACACGACTCCTCTAGTAAAATAATTTGTATTAAAACTTCATGGAAATTGTTCTAACAGAATCACGTCGCACCGTCGCGTCGCGCCTGTCTCTTCGAGCCTTTAGTTCCATTAAGTTTCACTTGGTTTAGTGTTGTCTGTTTGAAGTATTTTTAGCATGTTTTTTCAGTTTCAGTAGAACACAGAGTCTGGGGCGTCGATGTAAAATTGTTGAATGGAACTCCTTTTTTTGCTGCTCCGTTGATAGTCGGAAAACCCAGAAAATCAGAAGTGCATCTCGATAGCAATCAGACTAAACTTATTACTGTTTAACTTATGCCAATATACAAAACACTTACTTTCATATAACGTTAGGTCGAGATGAAGAGATGCCAAATGAAAAACTAATTTACATAGCTCCGATTATGTACTGAATGAAATTATAAATAGAAGTGTCACCAAGTACTACCTCTCATATTCGTATGCTTATTTATACTTTTATCTCCAATGTCATTTATATTACTCAACACAAGCCATGAATGTTGACACTGAATATTCACTCCCTAACCAATAGACAGACAGCATCTTAGCTCTATCCGGAAATAGAAACTGAATATCAGTCCGGAATTCCTGATAATATTCCGGATTTGGGATGTTCATGGCCATCTTTAATCTGCAATACATTGGTCAGTGTCTAGTGTCTTGTTGAATGTCTGACGCTCTACGTATCCGTGTTACGTCGGTAGATAGCCGAGGAGTCCGTGTCACGACGGTAGAGTCGAGGAGAGATTGTATTCAGCATTTCTGCCTGCGTTTTCAGGCCACGACACTCATCTACAATCTGCATTGTTTGTTTTGAGTGCTAAATTCTTTAGCTGTTTTGTTTTAAATGGTGTTTTAATGTGTGTGCTTTATATCTATAATAGGTCGGCAAAAAGTTTAAGAGATTTATATTTTTTGAAGTGAAACTTCTTGTGCGAATATTCGATAATTGGACGAGAATTGAGAGTGGACGGACGGAGGACGGAGCACGCGTCACGTTTAGGCACATTTCGTTACATGAGAGAGAAAAAATACATAACTTTCTCGGTTTCTCACACTAAAGCCCAAAACACACACAGAGCGGGTGCGGGTCGGGAGCGGGTCGGGCGCGGGAGTACGGCGGGTATAATAATTTGTAATCCAAGGAATTATATGGATGTCACACAGAACACAGAACGCGGGCGCGGGTCGGGCGCGGAGCGGGACCCGCGCCCGCCGCCCGCCGACACAACAGCGCGGGACGGGAGCGGGTCGGGCGCGGGAGTACGGCGGGTGTCATAAATTGTAATTCAAGGAATTATATTGGATGTCAACACACAGAACGCGGGCACGGGTCGGGAACGGAGCGGGAGCCGCGCCCGTCGACACAACAGTGCGGGACGGGAGCGGGTCGGGAGCGGTTGTGCTATTCTGTAAAAATATCTCCGTCAAAACTAAGTGTAGTAAAATATGAGCATCAGTAGGTATCGATGACAATGACTCACTCCACTCTCACTTCACCTAAGTTTTCAAGGTTAGATGGTTACAGAATAGCAATGCGGGTGAAGCGTCGTTACATTCGTTGCAATACACGTATCGATGATATTCTCCATATTGATGTCTTTTGTTATTAATGTCATGAACCTACAACCTTTTCCAATTTCGCGTTCTTCTTTTAAAAATAAGTAAAAATAATAATTCTTCGTCCGTGTCAGAATCACCCGACATTTTCACACTGCAACCGCTGCCGCCTGTCAAAGTACAACCGCGCCCGACCCGCTGCCGTCCCGCGCCCGACACGCGCCCGTCCCGCTGCCGCCCCGCGCCCGCGCTCACGTGAACACGATGAACCGCGCGACTCACGCGATGAAAACGACCCGACCCGCTCCCGCCCCGCACCCGCTCTGTGTGTGTTTTGGGCTTTATCTTATTATTATATATTTTTATGACTTATAATTATTATTAAGTTACTGCTATCTATCTTTTTGCATGCACGTGTTTCTGAGACAAATAAATCTATTTTCCTTTCTTTCTTCTTTCTTTCTTATTCTTTATGATGTTTTACTTCCATCATGTGTACGGTGCTGCACGCGCAATTTTTTAAATCAATGCTATTATTCTATTTTTCGGAAGTTCTCCATCAATTTGAGATTATGTGTCAAGAAACAATGTTTTACATATTTTTAAATGTACACTTCTTATTTTTCTTAACAACTAATTTTTTTAACTAACACGAAGGTTTAATACTTTGGTCCTAAATTATTTTAACGATATGGAATACCTTAGAAAAATATTAGATACTTGAACTAACTGCGATCTCCTAAAACTTTGATTTCATCTGCATCATAAAGTGTGATGGGCCGTAATGATTCTAGTTCAACATACATAGCCTAATACATAAATAATAGTCTAGTACACATGGCTACACATCAAGCTATACATTTCCAGTTTATGCTGTTCTCGCATGGTATAGGGTTTCCGTACAATGCGAGCTAAGCTTCTACTGGAAATGTATAGCTTGATGTGTACCCGAGTGTACACATTTACAAAGCAAACTGCGTACGCATGAGATCGATCTTATAATTGCGTAGTTGACAATGTAATGGTCAGTTGTTGCAGCGCTCCAATAAGGTCAGTAGGTGACAACAGTGCCAATTTTTCTGAGACGTTTTTTATTGGATTGATGAACTCAGAGAAGTCTGTTTTAGAACAGCATAGAAACATCGGCTGTGTAGAAATTATAAAAACTAAAATTTAATTTAAATAATAACATAACGCTGTTTCCCCCAAAGGTTTAGGCAGAGATGTATACTTACCTCCCTCTACCACACCCACATTTCGCCGGATATGTTTAAGTCCCATAGTAAAAAAAGGCGAACATATTGCCATTAATCGGGCACAAATCCAGTCCAGACCGCTCTACTGAGAAATTCCTAATGGAAACATCCAATAACACTTTGCCTGACGCGAAACGGAATCGAAAACAGGACCTCCACAAACAAAGCAGTAACTGAAATTAACCATAAAGATAGGGCAGGATAGCTTACTTTTTCCGCAGTTCGTGTAAGAGCAGAATTCTTACATTTTAATTTTTTAGGGTTCCGTAGTCAATAAGGAATATAGTACCCTTATAGTTTCGCCATATCCGACTGTATGTCTGTCTGTTTTAATTTAATCTGATTTTTTAACCAGACAACAAGGCGGTCTGTAAGGATTTCTTTTTTTTAGAGTGAACTGGCCAAGTATGGGAGGTATATTTATGTAATTTTAAAAGTAGGGCCCTTTTAATGCTACAAAATGTCTTTTTTTTACACCATAGTTAAAAATATTTAAATATTTTAACTGCGTCACTAACATTAACGTATGGACTTTATCAGTAATTTAATTGCTATTTTTGGAACCCAGACGAACGATTCCAACTTGCACTTGATCCATTTTTCTGCAGATTTTTTAACGATTACGTTTTTCTCAGGATTACCTACGAATTATTCACGAATTCTCATCATTCAATATATTTTTGTCTTACTAGTTTATTTATATACAGGCTGTAAGGGTAAACAGTCTTGTCATTCAAACCATGGGTAGTTGACTTAAATATAAAAATAAATGACCGAACACAACAAAAAAAAAAACGTCATTTTCATTAAAAGATTTTAAAAAGTTTCTATCCGACACCGTGCTCTCTAGTGAAACAGCTGACTGACTGAGGGAGGGGTCGCGCTCGCGGCCGGTCAGTTCACATCCCGTACCCCCCGCCCGTGTTGAGACGCAAGTTCGTTGCCCGAGCGCATAGGACAACGAACTTGCGTCTCTTGTGGTAAAATGTAGAATTTAAAAAAAGTTGTAATTTTCCATTGATTTTACGTTCTATAAATGAAACCAAACCACTGGTTGCAAGGATAACGGTGTTTACCCTAACACCCTGTATAGGCAGTCGCTCCATGTAAAATACTGGTATTCAGCTGCATCCGGTTAGACTGGAAGCCGACCCCAACATAGTTGGGAAAAGGCTAGGCACATGATGACTAGTTTATTTATATAAAATTATTAAAAATTATGTAGTAGTTATGTATTCATTATTATTACATTATTCATAAAGGTTCATTAGAAAACCTGCGTCGGACAGTATCTATCTGTCTGGAATTAATGCTGAAATGAGCCTCTTTGAAGCCTAAAACATTATTTTCACTATTTTATTTTGTTATTGTTAGTGGTTAGGGTTTCATGAACTGTGTCCAAATAAACTTCATTCTTTCTTTCTTTTCTTTCATCAGGGTTATGTGTGTTATGTTTAGGTTAAGATATTTTTCCTTTCTGAGCCTTCCTTTTTGAGCCTGGGTCGCCTGCAATAAATGGTTTATTATTATTACTATTTATTATGATTATGCTGATGTAGTTGAGAGTGACATCCCAAAAAATCCCAACGTGTTACTGACTCTATATTGCTGCCCCTGCAAGACTACTTAGAAGTTTTAAAAATACCTGCATCATCAACTTGCCATACAAATTGGTCAGGCGTTTTGTCACGTAGCCATACGAAAAGCACGGTTATTCTACTCAATGAAACTTAAAATACGGCCGATATAATTTGGCAGGTCTGAACATGGCTCTGCGAACTTTCGCGCATTTTCTCTCACTCACACTCGCCTCATGTCATCATTTGGTTCCTAAAAAATGTTGCTATGCAGCTCTCTGCGCGAAGTTTGGAACTGCCGAGTTACATCGGCCGTATTTGTACTTTTGTAACAGCACTGTAGCAAATTGTTGATGTTATGGGGCCCATAATCGTTTTCAGGGCAGGTGATGTGCAGGGCAGCACCCTAATTGCGTATTGGAATCGGTTTGACACAAATTAATGATCTATTGCTTCATCACAATCATTCCATTGTTGCATAAGTTCAAAAAAAAATCCGCTCTCTTGAGCAGAATTTAACGTAACTTACGAACTTATGAAGCAATAGATTAGACATTTGTTTCGAACCGATTCCCGATTCCAATTCTGATTGATCGTGTATCACGAAATTAGGGTGCTGGTCATGCAACTTAGTTGATAATGTGATAGTTTACATTTGGCATCACAGAGTAATTTGGTACACATTATATACAAAATCATGACCGTCTACTTTTTTCTAATAATTTTGTTTATAACCCAGAACGTATAGGTAACCGCCTGGGGGTTAGTCTTACTACTGCGTTTTTAGTTTCTATATTATTATTTTTATAATTATAAAAAAATAAAATTTCTATATATATAAAAATAAATATCTTAAAATAATTTTAGTCATGAGGAGATCAAATTAATGTATTTAATTATCAACGAAACAAATGATTGAATAGTCATTATAATTAAAATCATTTATTATATTATGTAAAAAAATATGTTATTGCTAAAAATATTAATATAAAAACTAGTAAGTACATAATAAAGGTATCTTCTTAGGTTTCCGTAGGCAAATGGCAAAAATGTTCCGATTTTATAATTTCGTCAGGTCCTTCTGCCCGTCTGTCCGTCTGTCCGACAGTCCGGATGACACGCAGCTATTTTATTCGGAGCCTATTGCCACAGTAGTTTAGTGAAATTACGAAAAAAATAATTAGATACTCATAACATTTTTTTTTCTAATATCTCGGGATGAAAGAAAAACAATGTACCTACATAAATATGCGTGTGCGATATCTTTGGTTCCCATAATTTTGTACATAAGAAGCATAACACTGCGACTCCGTTTTTTACGATTTGGAGTTTTATACACTTACATGCTATTGTATGTGTCCTTCTCTACAAAGCTATAATACTGTAACTAATAAAATTTACTTTACGTCACAGTTTTGAAATTGTATTTTAATGTATTTCTGGGAAACAGTATAAAGTATAATATTTTAAGTGATTATACATTAAAATACCACGATACTACATAATTTACATTTTACTGTATGTACAGAGTTACATTGTTTTGCCGATACACTTTTGATGACGTAGCGCACGGCAGCGATCTTATAAATAGCGCGCAGGAGTTACAGTGCAACATTAAATATTATGCTTAAAATTGTGCAAAAGCATAACACTGTATGTGGTACAGTTTTTTTTGCCTTAAAAAATTATAAATATACTGTCAATTTTTTTAACTTAGCCAAAACTTATTTTTGTCGCTTAAAAAGTATAATAGTGTAGTTATCAGCTAATAAAACGTTTTTTTTCCAAAATGTTAGCACACATGTTATTTAACAAGCTAATTTTGGATTTTGGGGCTTACTGTTATATGCTTCTCAGGCACAGAATTAAAAAGATGATGATGTTTCTCAGTTACTTTTTTTTTAAAGTCAATTGTTTGTGAGTTATGGGATGTTTTCCGTTACAACCGCAAAAATAACTTTGTTTTTCACAGTTTGTCTGAAAATTACAATTAAATACAAACTTATTTTTGCGATCGATAAAGTAAGAAGACACAAACATATCCGATATTTTTAATTTTTTTTTTCCTATTTCCAAAACTGGAACGCATGTAACGAAAATAGTGATGAATTTAAATGTAGATGGATTGAGAGGTAGAGGGAGGCAAAAGATGGATGGATTGTGTGCGGAATGATTCTGAAAGAAAAGGGAGTGAATGATAGCTTGAGTGTTGTCAGGGGAGAATGGAAGAACATGGGACAAGGGCAGAAAGATGACATTTTCGAAAACTATCGAGCATTATAGTTGGCACGTGTATCTTTTATAGTGTAATCATACCCTTTAAACATATACACGTGCCGACTATTAGCTTTAAAAACAATATGACCAATAATGATCATTAATAATTCTTAAGTATGGTACCTAAACTGCATGAATGATCAAAGACGTATTTAAAAAATTGAATGTCTTCTGTCTGAAGGTTGGAATAAAAATCCAATAAATTGTACTTAAATTATTTCCGGGCTGACCCTTCTGCAAAGCCTATGAATTAGCTGAACATGGCCTTCGTTCCCTTTATTTAGTTCGTAGTTGTTAAGTAACTTGAGGCTAGATTTTTAATTTGAGTACCAAGAACAGTTACATACTGCATACGTTACGTACATCATCATCATTCTCCTGCCCTTATACCAATTTATTTGGGGTTGGCGCAACAGGTCTTCCATAATTCTCTATTAGCCGACATCTCGGTATCCCTTTCGGACTAACCCGCAACCCTGGCAGGCCGCAACCCTGGCAGGAAATTGTGACTCCTGCCCTTCCTCAGTACAAGATGCGTCCGGACACCGGGATCTCTGGTGGAACGAAACAAATACCACTTCTGTGCCTCGCAGGAAAAGCAAGTCTTTTCCAGCTAAGTGCCTGTAGTAAATCAGATAAATATCAGATCTTGTCTGATTTATGCCGGAATGATTTCTGTGAAGAAACTTATTTTTACTTTTGAGTAGACGCTTATGTAACTGCAACTGTGCATCTTTTACCCCTTTTTTCGAGGGCACGGCATGTATCGTATTGGGCACGAAATCCATATGAGACATTCCGTGGCAAAAAAAATTGCCATTTAATGAGGGGTGGTTACGAGACTAACTGCCCAGGGTCTGCAGCCGTATTCATGAACTCAAATAATACTAAGTTAGTAACAAGAGTAGCAGTTATCGATAGTGCCGTCCACGAAGAGGCGCCCCACTCCGCTCGGCTCCGTACTAAAGTACAGCTTGTAGTACAGTAATCGCGGAGTGGGGTGCGTCTTCGTGGCTGGCACTATCTGTTCCCGACTGCATTGATTTTTAATGTGCCCGTAACTATACAATATTATGATATCGTCGCCCGTTTGTACACACGGCTACACATCAAGCTATACATTTCCAGTTCATGCTGATCTCGCATTGTATAGGATTTCCGTACAATGCGAGATCAGCATGAACTGGAAATGTATAGCTTGATGTGTAGCCGTGTAAACTTGAATCCATACCATCATAACTATCATTGAAATGGCGTCGCATTGTGTACGTATTGATAGTATTCCGCATTCGGGCTGCCACGACACGGCAATACGCTAGTTGACAGTTTTTGAGAAACCAATATATTAATAGTCCTCAAAATACAGATTCCATGACATCCCCCAGTTCAAGAATTTCCATACATTACTGTTCATTGCATAGCAACATCTACCGGGAAGTTCGAGAACTCATTTCCTTTCAGACCGTGAAACCGTGTCAAGCCAACGCTTTCCCTACATTTTCCTCAATTTCACTCCTGACAACATAGATGGCTATGCTTGCTATTTTTCTTTATTGTAAACTGAATGTTCCAACGTCAGATATAACGTTTTAATAAATCCCTGGAATATAACTGATGCAAGACAGTTTTTTTATGATATAACGGATTAAAATTCAAAAACATCTTTGGATAAAGATACCTGACGTTTGGAAAATCGGCCCTAAGACTACATTCGGAATCTTTAACTTATAATAAACTAGCCGTTCCCGACGCTTTGCTCACGAGATTGTGTATTCAATTGGCGTTATACCTTAATCGGAACGTGAAGTCATTATCAGTTAATTTTGTCACTTGTTAATAAGTACATGTTTGGTATATGTAAATACACGAAAGAAAATATTTGTAATGTTTGATCACTTCTGGGTTCCGAATGTAATAAAACCTTATCTGTAATTTCATTTATTTCTTCGAGAACTTGATTAGCCGATTAGAGAAGCAATCTGCTCCAACGTAACTTACGAACTTATGAAGCAATGGGTTAGACATTTTGTTTAGAACCGATTCCAATTCTGATTGATCATGTATTACGCAATTAGGGTGCGGGTTTCACAAAAATATAAGATATCTATTTATATTTAGGTATCTATAAACAATTCCACGTCTAGGATTTTTCCAGAGCAGTTTTTATTTTGGTGATACAGTAAAATATTCTTATTATGCTTCTCGTTTGTCGAGCCTAAAATTCAAAAAAATCTATTATAGTTTTTATACTGTTTCGTCACATAACCTAGTCTCAGTTAAATTATCAATAATTGCGCTTATATTTTAAGCTAACAAGGTAGCCAACACATTATGTTGGAAACATGTTTAAATAAATAAATGTTGACTTTTCTCAAGAAGAAACATAATGTTACCTAATGAATACAAAATCTCTAGCAAAATTCTTAATATCAGAATATAATAAACGGTCACTATGACGACATGCTAAAATATGCATTACGTTGTTTAAATTACAAATGTAATCGCTTTCTTCAGCATACAAATTATCTGAATATGGCAATGCATATAGGGGAAGTTGGGGGGACAACGGATAGTTAAGAAAAAGACACAATAAATAAATCAATATGTTATTTATTGAGGTAATCAATGTCATAAATGTTTAAGTATACCTTAGGCATAACTTCGGCATAAAAATGTTTGAGATCAATCTTATTACTTTACTTTACTTTTAACTACAAAATATATGTTCTGTATTTCATAATCTTTTAATGAAAATATCCAGCATGAAAAGTAGACTTGACTCGTGGCTAAGTAATAACAGCCAGACGGGTCGATCTATCAGGTTAAGCTACGCATGCCAGGATTGGTCCATGGATGGGTGACCATCTGTACATATCGAGACTCCGTGTCACGGAAAGCACTTTAAGCCGTTGGTCCCGGCTGTCATTCGTGGATCTCTGACATTCGTTACGGGTCGTCAGAAACCCGAAAGTCTGACAACCAATCAAGATTGTTTGTCAGACTTTAACAGTTGGCAAGCCAAGGGGTACCGTATTACCCAGTTACTGGGTTGTGAAGGTTAGTTATGTTGCCGCTCCATGTAAAATACCGGTTTGACAGTTTCTATAGTATGAGTTAAAATGGGTGAAGTGACAGGAACAACATGCTGTGACATGAGAGGTGGGGAGCACAACTACAGGTTATATTGTTTGTCAGGCACTTGTACCTCTCTGCATTCAAGTCCACCAACTCACAGGCCTCCTGCAAGCACATTTGTTGACTATACTCATACTTACTAGATATTTCCATAAGTGTATTTTTCCTGCTCAGTAATTCCTTTTGAAGGTTTTGTATGTCATCAACATCATACATTTGTCTGCTCGTTTCCACCTTATTATTACATACATTTAGTTGACTTTTTAAGTTAATGTGTCCTTTCCTAAGATTCATAATAAACTTATAAACACTTTGTGACTTCAAGACTTTCTTGTGTTTTTGATATTTTTTATTAATTGTAATATACTTCTTAATTTGATTATGATGATGATACATCTTTTTTTTATCATTATTTATTTATCATCATTTTAAAATTTTGAATCCATATATTATATTTGTAGGATTCCTAGCAAAGGTTGCACATTTGACGTATTAGGTATTCATTAACATAATTATATTTTGTAAATTATCATTGTTTTGGTACATAATGTGATTTGTTTGACTTTGTTTGACCTAATTGTTTGTGTAAAATTTGAATAGAATCTATTCGGTTTTTGCGAAAATACATCCAGAAAAACAGACAAACGGACAAACATTCTAAATACTATATCATCCAAATGCATTTTTTTTTTTAAGATACTTTCTTATCTGCGACTTAATCAGTTGAAGGCCTCCTAAAAAACTAAATAATATATTTTTTTTAAGAAACTATTGTTATCTGCTAGTTAATCGGTTCAACCGATTTTTAACGTGGGATAAAAACCTGTTTCTACCACTAAGGGAAACAATAGAAGTTCTATTGCCCCCAGACGTAACAAACGTCAGGCTTCCTAGCGATCACGTGTCACCATAAATTAAATGTGAATGCCAAATACTACATCAGAAACAAAGGTATAATTCGCGTATTATTAATGGTCCACAAAATAAAACGTGATGTCCTTTATATTATGGACCATTCAAATATGACATTAAAGAATGACAGTAATGAGATTAAATAAATACAAAAAAATATATTTATTAATATATAATATATTTATTTCCACTAGGTGTTGCCGTGACCTCATCTGCGTGAATTCTATATTTCATAATCTTTTAATAAAAATATCCAGAATGAAAAGTAGAGGAGCTTGTGGTTAAGTAATAACAGTCGCACGGGTCGATCCATCAGGTTAAGCTACGCTTGCCAGGGTTGGTCCATGGATGGGTGACCACCTTTACATATCAAGACTCCTTCGTGTCACGGAAAGCACGTTAAGCCGTTGGACCTGGCTGTCATTCGTGGATCTCTGACATTCGTTACGGGTCGTCAGAAACCCGAAAGTCTGACAACCAATCTTGCCAAGGGGTATCGTATTACCCAGTTAGGTACTGGGTTGTGGAGGTCAGATATGCAGTCGCTCCATGTAAAATACTGGTATTCAGCTGCATCTGGTTAGACTGGAAGCTGACCCCAACATATTTGGTAAAAGAATATAATATCCAGAATGAAAAGTAGCTTGTGTTTTTCTGCAGATTCAAGGCATATCGGTCAAATTTCATAACAATCGGTGGTTTAGGCGTGAAAAAGTAACAGACGTTGTAATATAAGTATGGATTCAATAAACGGACAAATCCTAACTAATATTATAAATGCGAAAGTGAGTTTGTTTGTTTGTTACGGTTTTACGCTAAGACGTCTGAATGGATTTGGATGAAAATTGGCACATGGGTAGACCATGATCTACTTTAGGACAAAAAACACTTTTTCTTCTTCTTTTTTATCAAGGTAGTATGTACCCGTGTGATAATTTCCGAGCTCCACGCGGGTGAAGCCGCGGGTAAGAGGTAGTTATAAATAATTATGTAAATATGAATAGTATAAATTGTACGGAAACGATTTTTTCAGCTTACTATTTCAAAAGAATTTGAAGGGTACTGACGCTTTTTAAAGTAAAAAAACGTGATT
This sequence comes from Lithophane semibrunnea, assembly GCA_947363905.1. NCBI lineage: Eukaryota > Metazoa > Arthropoda > Insecta > Lepidoptera > Noctuidae > Lithophane > Lithophane semibrunnea. Next base: position 7,948,932 of record OX376185.1, read on the forward strand.
GATAACATAAAAGAAAAACCTCGTTGTCTCCTGGTTTTTTTTAGAAAACATCCGTTCATAAGGTTGGTGATGTAAACTTTCATCGTGAAATAATACCTATGTCATGAATGGATGATTCCTTGGTCTGTAATATCAACAGCCTACTGCCATTATCGACTATCAATTGCTTTATAAGTGAAGTGATATTAATTGATTTCTATTAGATCTATTGTTAGATGTCCGTGTGAAGTGGTAGACGTGACCTATATGCTAGATTTTTTATTTATTTTTGAATGTTTCTTCTCTTGTTCTTAGGTCATTGTGATTCAAGATATAATTCATAATGGCCAATGTTAATGGGTCAAAAGTGGCATCCTTTTATTCCGGAAAATCAGTGTTTGTGACTGGCGGTACAGGATTTGTTGGCAAGGTAAAACATTTTTTTTTAATACTTTTATTCTATAGAACAATGGAAATCGTTTTGTGATGAGGAATCGTATATCGTAAACTGGGTTGTTGTGGAGATCGGACAGACAGTCGCTCCATGTAAAATACTGCTGTTCAGCTCAACTGGTAACACTGGAAGCCGACCCCAAGATAATTGGGAAAAGGCAGATGCTGATGATAAAAATCTAAGAAAAAAAAAACAAACGTGTCTTTTTATAGTCTCCTACCATCAATCTATAACCATAGCATATAATTATGTCTTTTTTTAATATGTAATATTAAATGACATAGATTTAATATTAGATATTATGTATTTGCTGGAGGGATTATGGCTAAGTAACAACAGCACAGGCTTAATTGTGGCTATGTAGCTGTTGCCGTGACGTCATCTGCGTGTATTCTATATTTCATAATCATTTAATAAAAATATCCAGAATGAAAAGTAGAGAAGCTCTTGGCTAAATAATAACAGCCGCACGGGTCAGTTGTTCAGGTTAAGCTACGCTTGCCGCGGTTGGTCCGTGGATGGGTGACCATCTTTACATACCAAAATCCCTCCATGCTTGGGAAAAGGCTAGGCAGATGATTATTATGTATTTTCTGGAGTCAATTGTGAGTCAACGTCTCTGAATTGCGATCCCTTCTCTTCGCATAATGTTTTTTTTTTCCCTAATAGGTATTCTTTGGCATAACTATTTTGGTATATGTTTTTTGGTATAATCATTATTTGCCATAATTGTTTTTGGCATACAGTTTCTGTTGACATAATTATCTTGTTAGATATTTTTTTTGGCATAATTTATTTCGCATAATGTTACTAGGCTTAATACCCGGAACGGAACTGGTTAGATTAGGTTAAATATTTTGACTCGCAAAGGTTAGGTTAGATTAGAACTGTGATCCCAACGCCAAAAACGACTAGAATATATATAGAAAAAAAAAACTTTTGTTAAAGTTAATTAGTTGGGGTTCTGAGTACTGGAAGGATTGCCATAAACGTCGCGCCGCCGCGCCCGTGTCCATTATTATGTCATTATGCTTAAATATATTTATGCTGTTAAATGTTATGCTTATACATTATTATGATTAGAGATGCTTAAAATAATTATGCGTAAATACTATTATGCATAAATATAGGTAGGATAAACAAAAGTATGCCATGTCTTAAAATTGTATGCAAATGGATAGGGAATCTTCTGAATTCATACCCCTCTACCCCTTCTAAATTATAAGCATGAGGAATTGAGGACCATGAGTACACGTAGTTTGCTTCTAAATTATATTCAAAACAACATATTTAATAATTCCAGACTTTAATAGAAAAGTTGCTGTACAGCTGCAGTGGGATTGACAAAATTTATGTCCTAGTACGTGATAAGTATGGCAAAGAGGCTAGTGAACGACTGGCGCGTATCACAAACACACCAGTAAGTATGGGTTCTAAACGAGCATTTATTATTTTGTTACTGAAATTTTAAATATGAGACAGTAGTTAGGGTTTCAATTTTCGTCAGAAGTTTTGGTTAGTATACACATCAAATTAACAAACACCTATATATTTATTAATTTATTAGACTGTATGGAAATATGAAATATCGCTAACTAGTGACCTAAAATATAAATAATGAATTGCAATTAGGTCTAAAAAGAATCTTTATTTCTCATAAGAACAAGATACAGTTCATTGTAACACTGCGCACTGCGCACTTACAGTTAATTAAAACACTGAATTTGATTTTGAAAAGGGCATTTGGAAAATTATCAAATACTTTTTTACAATGTAAAACTAATTATTCGGTATTACGATATTAATTATTGCATTTTATAATCTATAATTATTTTAGTTCACTATATCGTTGCCCACTTTCAGGATGCATGCTCCTAATCGATAATGTACTTATTTATGTCTCATTATTTTCGTGGTAGGACCTGGACTTTATATCTCATAATACTGTAACTATGTATCCTACATAATAAAATCTTAAATTCACTGACAGACGCTCAGCCTCAATCTCTGGGTCTAGAAGTATGAAATTGTGCCCAAGCTTATGTGAGAATTATGGATGAATTTTTGACAATACAGAGTGTTAGTGTAAACACCGTTATCCTTAAAACCAGTGGTTTGGTTTCATTTATAGAACGTAAAATCAATGGAAAACTACAACTTTTTTTATAAAAAGAAAATCTGCCTTTTTCCACAAAAATATTTCACCCTACACTCAAGGGCAACGAACTTGCGTCTCAACACGGCGGCCGGCGGTTGGCGGGGGCGGGCGGGGTGCGCGGGACGTTACATGACCGGCCGTCAGCTGTTTCGCAACTCTTTCGAACGCGTATCCATGAGTATCGGGACAGTGACGGATATTTACTTTTTAAAATCTTTTAATGAAAATAAGGTTTTTTTTTGTTGTTACTGGGTCATTTATTTTTATATTTAAGTCAACTACCCATGGTTTGAGTGACAACGGTGTTTACCCTTGCATACTGTATACAACTTCTAAAGGCCGTTTATCCACCGAAACGTCATCTGTTTTTCGTTGACGTTCCGTTCCCGGTGTGGTGGACAATCAGTGTATGGGACTAAATAGGGGTTGTAAGTCTGTCATTTTTGCCGATAGAAAACTCCATCGGACATGGCTATATTGGCTATTTTATGTTTCTATAAGGCAATGAAAATGATGTCTTAAATAAAATAAAAATATAGGACTTTTTCGGCGGAAGAAATTCTGAGCGACATTTAAATATTAATTTTAAATATCAAATTCACGTTTTCAGGTTTTCGACAGACTAAAAGGAAAGCGAAATGAGGAGCTGAAAAAAATTACGGTCATCAGTGGGGACATTACCCGCGAATGTCTAGGATTGCCGGATGATGTTTTAAAAATATTGGAGGACGAGGTACGTAAATAAAATAAGAGGCTTTGGGTATTTCATTCAAATGTCTAATTCCAAATTTTTGTTTGTGAAATATTTGTTTTTGGGCTTAGTAAAGGTTAATCCGCACACAACAGTGCCGGCACAGTGCCGACGCGTGCCGATCAGTAACGTATCGATAAGTGTCAGTGAAATATAATATTGCAGCATACATTTTGTACGACGCTATCCGTACTCGTCAGTGACAGTGACGTTCAGTGACACTGACACTGACGAGTACGGATAGCGTCGTACAAAATGTATGCTACAATATTATATTTCACTGTACGTTACTGATCGGCACGTGTCGGCACTGGGCACTATTGTGTGCGGATCAACCTTAAACAGATTCAAAACATGATGAACTCATTTAGGTACCTTGGTATGAATTATAGGGTATATGCATGTAGTTTTCCGTCGTACGCATCCGTTTCTGTCGCGGTCATGATGTAACGTCATTTACCACGATACTGTTTTGTTTACATCTGTTTTTTAGCCCCAAATCATATACCTAAATATTTTTTTTTTTTTGCCAAGCGTAGATTTTTATTCATACAGTTTTTTCGTCATTTCCGGCATTGGCGAAGACGACGCTCCACCAAAAAAACGCAACATAAAATAATGAATTGTAAAATAAGTAAGTAATGTATTAAAAAAAGTAACAAATATAGGAATTTGTTTCTTTAAATAATGGATAATTTTGCATCACGTGCATATTCCCTATTGCCTAGGTAGACTTTAATGGAGATATAATAACACCTGCATAGTTCCCATTTAACAGTGTTTGTTTCAGTTTTCAATCATGATGGTACCTAAAAGTACCCGGTTGAATAAAGTGTCATGTAGAAAAAACTTTCTCACAACAAATTCGGTTTGCACCGTCAGTGAAATTAAAAGCAAATTGACACATCACATCAATTTGTCGTGTTAAAGCCATTTATTACAACTGTTAAAAAATGTCAGTCGTGATTAAAAAATACAATTAATTTCCTCGACTTTACCTATCGTATGCCTGAGAGATATTTCTCGGCATGTGAAGCCAAGTCAGAGGCCCATGGACGGCTTTAAAACTCTGACACCAGGTTAGTCACTAACCACATAAAAAGAATATCTATGTAACTGTAGAATTTTCATTTCAGGTATCCGTAGTATTTCACGTAGCTGCCACAGTTGTATTCGAGCTGCCTCTCAAGGATGCTATGAGAATCAATATAAATGGAACGGAAAATGTCATTGAATTATGTCGCCGGATGAAAAAATTAGAGGTGAGCTTTCGATTAAATACCTGTATGGGGTTTGCTGCCGAAAAAGGAATGTTGCTCATTTCCTATTTTGATAAGTACCAGAGGCCCTAGACAAAGTGACAAACTGTCAGCGATAACAATGATGGAAAAGGCAAAAACTTTTTACAAAAAAAAAACAACCGACTTCAAAAAAATAACACAAAAAAAGTGAAAAATAACTTAAATTTCGGATGTCGGTGTCTTTGCTTTTCAATTTTCGTTTGCCACCGACTTCCGAAATTTAAGTTATTTTTCACTTTTTTTGTGTTATTTTTTTGAAGTCAGTTGTTTTTTTTTTGTAAAAAGTTTTTATTTTTCACTTTTCAGTTGTGGTACCTACTCCACACAAATTCGTGTACCGTTATCTGCTATGTAAATAACAGTGACGGAGTGTAATAATTATATCGTCTACATACGCAAAGTGGGAAAAATACGTAATTATTGAAGCTAACTCAAGAACTACGCAAGTAAAATTAATAAAATTGATATGGGACCACTTCTGAAGCATGACCTACCAAACAAAAAAATAATCATCAAAATCGATTCATAATTGGCGGAGTAATCGCGTAACATACATAAAAAAAAAAATAACACAGACGAATTGAGAACCTCCTCCTTTTTGAAGAAGTCGGTTAAAAATATATAGGACTGACAAGCTATCGAAAAGCTTATATCAATCCTGTTGAAAGTCGTTGTAGAAATCCGAAACGCTTTCGAAGCGATTGTCACTTGTCTAGTAGGGTGGAGCGTCAATTTTGTTTATTCTTTTTCAATATTGAATAGCACTAGAATGTTGCATTGCAATCTCAATTACATAAAAAAAATAATCAAAAAAATATTGGATCCTATTTTTAGCCCTCTACTGCCGCTTGAAGATTATGAAAAATCAATAATGAGCAATTTATAAAACATTACATAATAAAACATAATCTTTTTTTTTATTGTTATTGTAACTCATAATACCCTACATATGACAAATTTTATATAAAAAAGGTCAATTTACTGATAAACGGCACACAAAGGTACGTTAATTCGGACGTCAATGTGAAGAAAATGAACAAATATTGCGGGTATCTTTGTAAGTTGACTTTTAGATTTTAGTTCATAAAATGAGTGTTTTAGTGTTAATTGTACGCTGAAATATAACAGTATTTTTATTTTGTATTTGCTTAAAGATATGCCTAATTTCCTTAAATTATGGCAACTTTGAGCTAAAGTAGAGGGCTAAAATATATGTCCAAAAAAATAAACATAAATATATTCACTTATAATTTAGCCAAATGCAACATTTTGTCATTTTTTTTTCTCCATACATTGACGCTCCACCCTATTGTCTAGGCCCTCTGGTACTTGTTGACAGGCCTTCACTCTCCTCCCATGCCTAAAATCACTGTAATTTGAAAACATTTTAATGTTAGCCAATTATTTTTACAAGAGTAGGACCGTGGACTGTCTTGCCGGTTGCCGGCTCTTCTTAGTAGGAAATTACCAATTGGAACCGTACACATAACTTCTGACGGTTCATAAGTGCCCATTTGGGTTTAGGTGAAGAAAAACATTTGAATAAAATTGAAAAACTTTCAGAAAAACCATGTTCTTTTTACGATAAGGTCATCACGATGTTGTTCGTAATGATTGTAATTATGATACCAAAGGTTCTCATTGAATGACGAACACATACAATCATGACGTTTCTATAGGTGGGTATTAGGTAGTTTGAAGCCCAAATTCCATTATTCACACAAAAGAATATCTCATAGTAGGATATCATGAAACAAAATAAGCTTTAGGTTTTTTTTTATATCAGATGTGACGATATAAATTGTATACAATTATACATATTATTATACAGCCTACCGATTTAATGGCGACATTAATTTAACACACACGTATATGGTTCCGCGTTTTCGGTTTATGTAGATATTTAAAGTTCATAAAACATTGTTATTTATTGATTTTTACAAGTTTCTAAAATCAAGCATCTTGGACCAAAAGAACGCATCAATGATTCATCATGATTAAAATGAATAACGTGCAATTAGTTATATATTTTTTTTTTACAGAATAGTCTTATGTTGACGATTCTTTTTTTTTTCATTATTGTAGTTTTATTTTTACGCAGGCTTTTGTGCACGTATCGACGGCATTCACCAACTCAGATCGAAAAGATATAGATGAAGTGGTATATCCTATGCCTATGAAATTAGAAGACGCCAGAATTTTTGCTGAAATGTACTCACATAATGACAGCATTATCACCAAATTTATGGGTAAGTGTTTGTAGTTTTATCATTTTGTACTAGAGATGCATGATAATTATTGAGTAATTTATGTACAGACGCTTGCCCGCGGCTTTGCTCGCGTGGAGGTCGGTAATCGTTATTATCCCACGAGATACCTACTATCGAGATAAAAAGTATTATATACCCTAAGTCAGATCATGGTTTATCTGTATGCCACATTTCATTCAAATCCGTTGAGCCGCTTTTGCGTTATTGAGAATCAAACATAAAATACTTTCAAAATAATATTAAGGTGTCTGCGAGAGTTTTTGGTAGGATTGCGAATTATTTTGGGACTGTAGCTATTCTATAAGGGCAAATACCGGCTATACGCCAGGTATTTATTCAACCAGGCAATAACGGGTTAGTGGTTGCCACAAAGTGCATTAGCAAATATCAGCGCTGCGGGATATTGTAGTCATCAAAGTGTGATGATATTCCTCGAAAATCTAAAAGCCGCAGTCGGAAATTAAATTTATAACAAAACAACACGCCTGTATTCCCCGAAGGGTTGGACAGAGATGTAGCTTTAGTACGCCCACATTTCACCAGTAAAATAAATAAATAAATAAATTTATTTATTTCCAAAAACAGGTTACAGACTTAAATAACTTGGTTAACAAAAGGGTATTATTAACAGCTAGTGGTAGGAAGGAAGTACAGAGCAAATAATAAACCATGCTGCAGAAATCTGTAGACAATATAATTCGTGAGCCCTGCCTCTTAAACTAGGGTTACCTGTATCTTAAGAGACAGTGTTCAGCTATGTTTAAGACACAAGGGGCGACCCTATTACCACAAATTCAGACAGCTATTGAAAATTCCAGATAGAAAAACTCAATAACAGTTTGCCCTACCGGGGAATTGAACCCAAGTACATGAGGTCCTGGGTTCGATTCGCTCAGCGGTGGCGCTTGTGAAAATGAAATCACTAATAACAAAATGAATATTCATTGCAGGAAAGAAGCCCAATACGTACACTTTTTCAAAAGCGTTCGCGGAAGAGCAAGTTATGAAGCAATGCGAAGACTTGCCGGCAGCGATCATCAGACCATCTATAGGTAATAAGATTAAAAATTATGCTTGGAAATGGCCCTTGCAATTAATCGACACTAAAATATTATGTTTTCTTAGCAAAATTGCCGTTTTCCTGAAGATATACTTGAAGTTTTATTGTTACTGAAATTGATTGAAACGTTTCTACGTTGGCTTCTTGTTGGTTTCACCTAAAATTTGATTACTACCTACGTTTACAAAACGTCACTACCTACGTTTACAAAACGTCACTACCTACGCGTTCACAACTTTTCAATAGTAATAATAAACCTGGACATGAGCAGTTTTGGTTAACCTGGAAGTCTTTAAACAGACTCCGGACCCAGATTGGCCGAAGCAAGGAAAACCTGTTCAAGTGGAGATTCATAGACAAGTCCGCCTTGGAGTGTAAATGTAGCACCACATTAACACTCTAGGGCCGGCGCACATTTGGCATAGCACAGCGCAGCGCATTCGTCACTGCCAAATAAATATCTACCTTGTATCACTTGAAATAAAGTTTATAATAAATAAACTTCCATCAGCACGAGAGCGCGCCGTAAGCGGAAAGAGGCGCGCGTCTCAGGTTATTTATTCTCAACTTTTTTAGGCTCGCAACGTTGATATTTGCTTAACAGTGACAACCGCGCTGCGCTGCGCCTTACCAGGTGTTCGCCGGCCCTAAGACGGAGTTGTCTCACAGTGGTGGCCTCTGGTGGTGTTGTTCCACAAACGATGGAACACTCACATAAGCTTTTAGGTAGCTTATGTCAATCCAATACATTTTTGACTTTTCATTATCTCTGATAGAATGTCACTATGTCTAAGCTCTCAGTTTTCCTCACAATGATATCACTTACTATGTCAGTATGGTATGCGAGCAGCTTTAAAATTACGTAGGAATTTTGAAAATATTTTAATGGCCCGATGAAGATGAGGGAGGAGAAAGCGCTGGATAAGGTCTACGACAAAACAAGAGTACCTATAGATAGGCGTTCACTCTAGCTTTAAAGTAGTAGTAACTTCTAATTGGTGTGGAGTGGTGTGGTGCGTACGTCGTTGTGAGCATACGGCGCACTAAAATACAAGGCGATGTGCCATCCTCTTATCATAATAATTATAATAAAACTGTGTGTTTCCTTACCTCCGTAAAATTAAGAGCTATATCCACGAGAACACTGACGATAAACTGTCCTGCAGTTTGGCAGAAGATTTGTGAAATACCCACTTGTGTAACTTTTTTTTTGAAAGAAAAAAATAACAGTTAACGATTTATTTTCCGTATTTTTCAGTGGTGTCAGCCCTCAAAGAGCCATGTCCTGGATGGATAGACTCGTGGAGCGGTTCAACTGGGATGTTCATTGGGATGTCTACTGGAGTACTGAAAGTGGCTATGGGTAGAGGAACCAACGTCACAGATCTGGTGCCAGTTGATATTGTGACAAACCTTATTATAGTTGCTGCTACGGAATGTCAGAAGTAAGTACTGCCATAATTCATTTTCATTAAATGGATTTTGTCACGAGCATGAACAGTTTTCAGACTACCCACTATAAAATTTAGCTTGTGAGAGACACATTTACATTTTTTATTGTTAGAACTAGTACCAACATCACAGTATAATTATGTAACAGTAAAAAGTGTTATATCTTCATAACAAACGGCCGAAACGACGCGCTTGGAAATCTCAGTATATCAGTATGCAGCAGCATCAAGAGCGCGGCTGTTACGAACGGCAAGGGAAGGTTTATTTACTGAGCTGCCATCGTTAAATATTTCGAGGTCTCTGCCGAAATAAAATACTGTTATATTATTATTCTGTGCTATTATATAATAATAATAATTTATTTATTTCGGACAGTATCCATAAAGTGTTAGTAACAATTTTCTTAAGATCTATGTTAGTAGGTACATCATTTATTCATGGAAAAAAAGAAAAACCATCATTTTGTCTTCCCCGTAACTATTCCCACCCAGTGTGCCTGTATGGGACAGTCGGGTCGAGATGCGATCATTTTCAAAATGCTGTTGGTGCTACCCCGCAGTCTTTGAAATAACGACGCCACTTTCTTACGCTTTCTTTCTTTCTTTCTTTTTTACTTTCTTACGTGATATAGCCTCTCCACATTTTTGTAGCTATTAGTTTATTAAAATTCCTCCATGTCTTAGACTTTTCTAATTTATAATTATGCTTTTATTCTGATTACAGATCAAAACAAATTAAAGTGTACAACTGCTGTAGCGGAGTGACGAACCCCATCACGTGTGATGGAGCAAGCGCCATCACCAGAAGAGTGGTTCTTAAGCACTCATTAAGTAAGTTATTGAAGTTCACGGTAATCCTAACTATAATATTATAAATGCGAAAGTGAGTTTGTTTGCTACGCTTTCACGCTAAAACGGCTGAATGGATTACGATGAAATTTGGCACATGGGTAGACCATGATCTGGAGTAAGACATAGGCAACTTTTCATCCTGAATCGCAGACGAAGTCGCGAGCAACAGCTAGTAGAGAGATAAATCTGCGACTTTTGTAACCGACTATTATAAGAGTATTTTAAAAATAATGTAGTGTTTTCTTCTCTCTTTAACCGACTGCCCGAAAAGGAAGGGTATGTATTTAACGTGTTCACACACAACACACACACACGAAACACGTATTAATCAAAGAATCAACTAGCATATATATGTCATTTTTCATACAAAATAATTCGAGCGGGTCACGCTTATTTATGTAAAAGACCCTTATATGAAATATGACAACGTCGCATTAATAGCTTTAAATATTGCTTTGAATGGAAATGACTCTTACTTATCAATGAAACTATGTACTCTTACTTATCAATGAAACTATGTATTTTTGATCACTTCTTCCGGGACTTTTTGTATTATTCTTACTTAAAGCATATAAGTTATGGGACATCAAAAGGAACACGTTGTAAATGTGTACAACTTTTTTTTTTTTATGTCCCTCGGCAAACTCCGTGTTTCGTCAGTCGTCGGATTTCTATCAGTTGCCCTTTGCACTTGGTGTAGACCAGACGCTCTCAATCGACTTGGACGTTTATAAACTTTTTATACTCTTTTAACATATTATAATTTATTTAAAAACTTATTTAGTTCACACGGAAATCAAAACAAAAGTACTTAGTTCTGAATTCAAATTATTATACACGATAAATCTAATAATTGATGGATATGGGATTGTATTCGGAAATGCGATGATTCCCGACTTTCCGGAGAGACATAGTTGTACTGTATAATCTAGGTACGTCTATTTCTTTGGCACGCTCTGTAGTTGATAAACAATTATATTATTATTTATATATATTATATATTATTTTCCCTTTCTTTAAATGCAACCTACTAACTTATAGTAGATTATTTAATATTGATAAGAGGATAAGAAATTTATAAAAAGCATTAGCCTCGCCCCCTTTTACATGAGACTTAAACATAACTGGTGAAATGTGGGTGTACTAAGGTACACCTCTGCCCAACCCTTCAGGGAAACAAGGCGTGATATAATAAAAGAAGTATCTACACGAAAAAAAACTTTTCGCATAGAAAAACTTGTTGTTACAGGTTTCTTCGTACACTGAAAATTATATTGTTTTTCTTATTTTCAGATGACTTCCCGTGGCCCTTTATTATGTTCACCCCGAGACTGTTTTTATACAATTTAATAACTTTCACGCTGCAGATTATACCTGCTTTCTTGATTGATTTATGGTGCATATTAACGGGAAGAAAAGCAACGTAAGTTACCTTTATTTTTATTTTACCTTTGTTATAAACGTCGGAAACCATTTTCTAGGCCTAGGACGGTATTGTGAAACATTTGTATAGGTGTCACCTGAAAGAAATAAGCTGTTTTCGATAAAAGCCTATCTGTCAAGCCCATGCCTACCGAACATGGTTAGCTCTCAAATCTAAAGGCGCGCAGACAGGTGCGACGCGACAGCGTGATACGACTGTAGTAGAACAATTTCTATGAAAACTTCATGCAAATTGTTCTTGACAATCACGTCGCACCGTCGTGTCGCTCCTTTCTATGGGAGCCTTAAAGAGTTGTGCGATTTGAAGTATGTGTAGGTATGAATGTATAAATCGACATAAGTATAATTATAACGCCCCCATACTAACTTTCGTATTGAAATAAGCAATAAAACTTTAGCTTGATTTACACGGTGCCATTTAATTAGCTGTGGCATACCGGAAGTTGAAGCTAGTGTTTAGACGATGCAAGTCAATTCAAGTCGAGTCAAGTAGTTCCTTCAATTTTATTGTATAGTATTTTTATCTCACTAAGCCTCGCGCGCTTTACTTATGGTCACCAAGTGTACAAACACGCTGTGAATGTGTGCGTGAAGATGAATGGCGTCAGCCATGAAAAACACACGCACACACACTCTTCCGACTTCGCCATTTTCTCGGACGGTACCGAGAGCTCCTGCGTTTACACACACATTCATAGCGTAACTACACGTGGTAACCACAACTAATGCGCGGGTCGCTGTGTGAGATAAAAATACTGTATGACACAGGCAAGAAACTTGCGTCAAGTAAATGGGGCTTTAGTTACAATTATCAAACACGATATATTTTTAGGAATATATAAACTTTTTTATTTTCCAGACAAATGAAAACACAGAACCGGCTGATGAAAGCCATACATTCACTAAAATTCTTCTTACTCAACGAATGGAGGTTTTCTGATAACAATGTAAGAAATCTTTTAAAAACTATGTCTTCTGTTGACAAAGAAACATTTAACTTCGACGTGCAAACCATTAACTGGGAAACTTGTATTAGAGATTATGTTCTAGGAGCTAGGAAATATTTGATGAAAGTTAAAAAATAAGTCTTTTTCTTCCATATCTCTGTTATAGTTTGACCGAGACCGCTGTACCGCACATTAGGAATGCGCGGTGAGGTGGGGGACGGGACGCCGCGCGCCGTAAGCGTTGACGAATGAGAAGCCTGCACAGCTCCCCGTCTCGCCGGCCGCGCACATACTTGCGGCGCGGTACAGCGGTTTCGGTCAAAATATAGTCGTCATCTTGGTAGTCATTCCCTTTCTAGCCATATCGTACTTCATACTTGACAAATATGGAGGTATTAGAACGTAAATTGCTTCTTGTTTAGGTTTTTGACTCTGTGTGTTAGTGATTATGTTTTATAATAAGTGTAAGTGTTTTTTGAATTGTATTATATTATAATGAATGTGAAGTGAAACCGAGGTGAAGAAATTGTTTTGAAAGCCATTTTATCATATTTTTGTACATAATGTAGAGTTTTCTCCCATAATAAAAAGGGTTTTTTACAGTGCAGTTTAAAAAGCTTCTTGTTTTAGGTTTTTGACTTTATTTTAGAATTATTGTGTTTTATAATTTTGTTGTACCTAAGTGTTTTTAATTGTATAGGCAACCTTTACTGAATAAACGGAGTTCCGTTATGATATTGTTTTGTAAAGCCATTCTAAGATATTTTTGTACATTTGTAAAGTAAGTAAAGTTTTCTCCCATATGAAAAGGTTTTTTTGCAACGAAATTCCATATATTACTGATTTAAAATGCTGCAAAAGAAATACTTACTTAGAGCTGAAAGTTACCTCAAAAATGACAATGGGCTAAATTGTCAATATACTAATAAGCTTCACAAAATTATTTTAACAGGCTGCAAATTAATTTCAGTTTATTATAAAGGTATAAGTCACCTCTGCTTACCCCGTAGGGGGAAATAGGATTGATGTTATTGGTAATCACATAATTATGACGTTAGAATCATTATTTTATTCAAGACTGCGACAAGAAAAAGAGATAAAATATAGTTCTTGTTAAACATCAATAAACAGAAAACGTCATTCTCTATTGAAAGACCAATCCATCTTAATCGTTTTTAAAAAAAAATACAAAATGGACTATTTATAAAACCAAGAAAAGCCACAGGATGTCACAGTACTCACATATGTATTGATCTCGGCTTGCCAACTAACGAAGCGGAATGCTCACTAAATCATAGGATTATACGCACTATCTCACTCATGCAGGTAACACAGTTAAAATAAATGAAGGTTTAGTATCAGCTGGAGAATAGTTTGTGCTGTGTGTGTGGTGGGATGACAGATTTATGTATATCTCTGTGTTAGGCATGGAATTAGTATGTACTTTATTGGGTTCTTCTGCTGAGAGAATTGGAGCCTGTAACGATATGCAAAGTGTTGAAGAACAAAGGCTAATCCTCCAAACGAAGGCTACTACTATATTTTCATGTATAACTTAAAGCAGCTTTACTTTTATTCCAGGTAAAGCAGAGGGCCAATTCTCTTACTTTAAAAATGTTCACATTCCAGTCGCAACCTGTCAAACTTGTCAAAAATGTTGGTAAATTGATGGTTTTTTTGACAGATTCCGAATGAGATGCGAATGCGAATGTTCTTAAAAATAAGGGAATTGCCCCGATGATATTATTTCTTAGGGATTAAATCTGATGCTGATGTGCTACCCTTATTTCGTCAGTATGTTAAAACACTCACGTAACAGTGGCATAGTTTTCCCACAAATCTGGAGTCTGGGCTGCTATAAAGAATTGCGTGATGGGAACGACCAATAACACTTTGCCCGACCCGATTTTCGAACATCGAACAACCAAGCTCAATAGTAGTGTTTGCAATTCGTTGCCTAAAGAGGTTATAGGTATTTCTACAATATTCTGTTATTGGAGTTTAAGAACAGAAATATGCAAAAAAACACTTTTCAGGACAAATTTCATCGAAACCATTTTCTGTCTCTTAGTATCGATATTATCGAATATCGAGCTTCAACGTTCTGATTTCGAGCACGAACGAACGCTTGATATTCTAGTTTCGACCACAACCAATTTCCTTGTCAAAATCCATAATCGTATCAATGATTCTGTTTCTGAGATCGACTCCACCTGACTACATTATACAGTGTGATTCTTTATAATGTGCACGTATCAAAATGGGGGAATCTATGCTTAATTTTATAGACGGCTAAAATATTTAAAAATTAAAAACTAAAGATTTTTTATATAATATGTAATTTTTTTTTAATTTGTCTGCTACTTTGACCCAGGTCTTGAAGTTTTGTATGGGACACCCTTAAATATGTACTAATACTCCTTTCTGATACATTACATAATGAAAGCTTGTAATATGTAGTCGATAGTTTGAAAAATATTGAAAAAAAAAATGGACAAGAAACAAAAATAATTAAATAATAAAGGCAACTTTCTGTTCTCAATGAAAAAAAAAACAAAAGAAATACACACAGACCCGCCGCCATTTTGTTTGTATTTCAGTCCAATTACCTTCGTATTCACCGCAACTTACGACGTCCTTTGTTAGAATCTCTCTAACTCTTGTTACAACTCGACGGCTGATTATTTTTTCGCGATTATGATGTTGGTCTCATGGAGAAAGTTGTTTAGTTTGATGGTCTGCACCTCACCCTTAAATTTGACAACACATTTCAGATACATGCTGTAGATTCTAGAACGTTCACATTTCACGTTCATCTTGGTTTAATGTTCTATTTGACATGCCCGTATCTCGTTACCATGCAGTTTGCGTTGGCATCAGCAGTTGGCATTTAGGACACAGCTTTGCCATATGAGATGCCATAATATGATAAATTTATGAGCGTGAGTGTGTTAGAGAATTCAATAGCTGTTTAATTGCAAACTGAAACGGACTGACTGAGAATGACTAACACTTCATCCACACACTTTTTTTCCCTAAAGGTATCGAGAGGTATATTACACCGCATCGTAAGTACAAAGCCCCCAAAATCCCAGTTTCAAAATCCGGGCTGCTACTGATAATTTCCTGACAGAGTTCTATGGGTAACGGGTTCCCCTACTTGAAATCGAATGAAGTGAGATCGAATAATACTTGCTCGAAAAAGTTTACTCGATCGTACTTGATATCGATAAATTATGAGCGCGACAGTTCACTACCTCGATGCATAACTAGCAGCTCGAATCATCGGCAGCGCGAAGGCCCATTTTGTTCACACTTTTCTTAAGATGGGAATTGATCAAGGAACCTCACGATCACAGCACGCAACTTGCAACCAATTGGCAACTAGATCAACGAAGTAGTTACAGTTTTTACAAATAAAACGAACAATTATTAAATCCCCATATTAAATAAAAAATAGACCCAATGGACGGCATTAGCACATAACTAACTAATAAGCTTAACTACATAACTTTGAATCAACCAAAAAAAAACCGAAGACCGACATTTAAAAGGTTTGTCCTTTTATTAAAAAAATATTTTCATTCAGAAAAAGGTAGTTAGAGATAAAAATATGTAGGTCGATTCATTCATCAGACTCACCTCGCTAAGTACCAAGTAGTCAAGGATTATAATATTATGGACAACCAAGCGTACTGAAATCTTGATCTTTCATGCATGGTCGGCTTTTTGTACGAGATAATCTGCACAAATTGGCAATTTCGATATTATTGGCGATGTAATACGAATTACGTGTTCATATTAGATATGAAGATAATGAGTTTTGTGATATTATGAATGTATACATGTGAATGGTGGTAAACTCATTAAAATTGTGGTGTGCTGATGAAGAATAATACACCTTGCTTGTGCTCACTTATTTTTTACGTTTGTAGACTCAGACAAAGCACCGGAGGTATTTTGTAGGTATATTCTTATTATTATAGTATTTATAAACCTAACTTATGTATATAATAATAATATAAATAGGTATATATTTTATATCCTAACTTATTATTATAAATGCGAAAATGAGTTTTTTTTGTTCGTTTGTTATGCTTTTATGCTAAAACGGCTGCAGCCACACAGCTCCACTTCTCCGATGCGAAACTGTCGGTTTGCCTGAACGAACAAATTAATGCGAGAACATTATTAGTAATGTACCAACTGTGATAATTATTCTGAAAGTGAAATACTAACTGATTTGCTGTATCATCGAGTTTTATTGTAAACCTGCACTATGGAGTCCGTATCACCGAATCGAGATGATGGCGGCACTATCGCTCAGTCATCGCTGACGCCATTATATTTAAAAAAGAAATCATGGTTGTCCTGAAAACAGAATAATTTACAACCCATCTTTGCCTCCATCGATGTGTTAACCAGCTTTTTAATTTCAAAACTGTTTTTGTATCTTCATAACAATAGTTGTTAAGATTTCTTTGCTCGTCCCACTCACTGGCGAACGGCTAAAGGAAATACTGAAGTTGTGGCGAGACAGTGCTTCCTTATCCAAACCATTCGTTCCACGTGCTGAAGATCTCCCACCTGGCCATGAGTTGCCTTGGGTAGCCTTTAAACATACTCCGGACCCAGGTTGGCCCGAAGTAAGGAAAATCTGTTCAGGGGGACATTCATAGACGACTTTGCCTTGGAGTGTAAATTTAACTGTTCGACAAACTTAACTGTTCGAAAAACGATGGGACACTTATTGCCAGTTTCTTCATCACAAGTAACAGCCAAAGTAACAGTCAACTGTTCTTCCGTGCTGTTGGATTAACAACCCTCGGCTCAGCGCCGAGGATTGAAAATACAACAGTGCAAAAGAACAGTTGACTGTTACTTTGGCTGTTACTTTTGATGAAAAAACTGGCCGTTAATGTCCTGTCAGACGCGTTACAGGAACTGACGGACACTAGTGATGACCAGAAGGCAATTCTCGCGCATGTCGCATGCGTTATTGTCATGCGACTCGTACTTTTCACTCGTAAAAATCTACTTTTCACTCGTAAAAATCAAGTCAAGCTATTCTCGCCATGTCGGTTCGAGCATTTCTCGCAGGAAGGCCACGCGACATGTCTTAGTTTACATGCGACATGCAAAGAGTGGTCGGGAGCAGTCGATATGTCGTCGGCGATCGTACAAACGTCAAATATCATTCATTATTGTGTCAATAAGTGAAAGAACATATGAAAATATTTTAATTATTTCTAGAAGCAAAAATGAGTGACGAATTTTTAGTTCAATTCATCCAAAACATCGTAGAAGACGCTGCAAATACCACAATGGAGCCACCACGTCGACAAAGTTCTGATATTCTGGATACTGTGGACCCATTTGACCTTAGCGAGGCAGCATTTAAAAAGCATTTCAGATTAAATAAAAATCTAGCAGAAATGCTTATAACAATGATACAACCGGTGATAGAATGCAGAACAAATCTAGGCGTTACAACAAAGGTTAGTATAAAATATGGTTGTACGGTAAGCCTACTAACATTATCTCTTCTTTCCTGACTCAGCTGGTACAACAAGAATAAAAGAAAGGTTGAGTACGAAAACTAGACTTTTCTTTTATTTATGTTTCCTATGCTTGTTGTGTGTTTGCACATAAATTGTTCATCATCTGCCTAGTCTTTTCCTAAGTTGGGGTCGAACCAGATGCCGCCGAATACCAGTATTTTACATGGAGTGACTGCCCATCTGTACTCCACAACCCAGTTACACGTACTACGGTACCTTTTGGTAAACCTGGTCCCAGGTCCCAGACTATAAATTGTACTAATAGGTATATACATTTAATGAATAATTGTGTTATTGCAGGTGCCTTACATTTTTTTGGTACGGGAAGCTACCACAGGGAAGAAGGAAGGGGGGGGGCAGTCCACAGGAGTTGCTTAGCAGGAGTAATAAATGATAATAGTATCTACTGATCAAGAACATTTTTTAAATAAGAAGAATTATTTTTTTATGACTTAGAATATTGAGATCGGAAGTGGATGCAAAGCCTTTCGACAATGATATTTAAAAGCTGAATTAAGCAAATGCTTTGGACGCAAGTGTTACAGTTTTGTTATGAAATAAAACATTTTTTTAGTTTTCAATATTGATTTATTGATTTTCTTAATTTTCAATGTCTTCTTTTATTAAAATATTGTCGGGAAACTGAGCTATCTATATAGAAGCCCGTTCAGGATGAGGGACGAGAGCGCCTTTTCTTCTTGTGATAGAAACGCCACAACACACCGAACAAAACTGATTGATGACCCAGCTGACGCTCACCAATGTTGTGCTTGTTTCGTTTCTGTTATTCAATTTTATCAGTATGTAAAAGGTTGATGCATTTTTGGCAAATTCGATCTCCATCTGTTATCTAAAAACAAAGTAGGTAATATGTTAGGAAAGGAAAGATGTTACGCATCAAGAAAACCTAATAATGTAAGTTAGAATACACATGTCATTAACTTCTGAGCAGTCCATTCTTCAATTATTGAGACTATCTGAGGGAATACTCATATGACTGATTAGGACGTATTGCTATGCTGCAATTCATGCAGTGAGCCATTACTGTAACAATAATCTGAGAATAGAAATGGAAGTTAATGATTGCAGACTGTCAGAGGACTTAAAAGAGGCAAATGCTGTGCAAATAAAATAAAAGCTAAATAGGAATACAGAATAGCACTTACATTCGGGGTTTTAAATCTGAAAATCGAAGTCCTATTCGCGTGCAATATCAAATAACCGTTAAGAAAAGTAGTTATCAGGTTTAAAGGTTCATAAGCTATCAATGTCCTAATCATCTGCAAAGTAGAATAATCCGTTATGAACGAGCCAAGTCTTTAAAATCAGGAAATTCAGAGAAAGCAAAGCCCCAATAAAATAAAATACGATAACACTGGTTAACAGAACGGAGCGAGACCACAGAGTACATTTTTAGTTCAGATGGCCTGTCAGTCAACACTCAACACTTTGTCGAAATTGACAGAAGAATAGAATCATCTGTCAATTTATTAAGACATTGTCAAAGTGTGTGGGAGGTTTTATTTGGGCTGCCATCAACAAAGAAAATATATGTATTAAATAGTTTATAATTTTTCTCTTAAATGACCCTCCATTTAAGAGAAAAATTATAAACTATTTAAAAATATTATTTTCAATAGTTCCATATTTTTGTCGCTTTTATTTAGGTGTAGTTTGGTGCGGGTTAGATTTTTCTCCTTATAAAAAACCATCGTCCCCACAAAAAGCGGATCTCCTTTACCCCACAATTTGTGAAAAATTTACTTCACAATTAGTGAAAGTGGAAAACAAGATAAAGTCAGAAAGTGCCTAATAAATCGATTATCATCGGTATAGGCATGTGATTTAGGGAAGAAGACATGCTCCTGCTATCTAATTGCGTAACACATTTTCATAAATGAATATGATTAATCTGTTTCATTTTGACACTGCAACAACATTCAATTGCGTTATTCAACTTGTTAAGCAATTTTTTTTCGAACTTCTGTAGCAATGGATTAGCAATCTGTTTCAAAATGATTCAGATTGTCATTGATCGTGTATTACGCAATTGGGCTGATGCTGAACTCAAATAAATTGCGATTTGGGCAGGAGGTTGACGATGGATGATGATGATGTGATTTTAATTACCTACCATGTCTTATGTGATAGTACCTATTTTCTTGCTTTATGAGTAAATAATACAACATGTTTATTTTTAATTAGCTTTTATTGATTTTAGTCTTTATTGTCCTGAAATTAAACAAGCTTCGTATGAATGTTCCGCTAAAAATTAGAAACATTCAACGAAATTAATGTTTCTAATTTTTATCGGTTTTGGTGTTGGTGTCCAATCTGTTCGTCCTGTAGCTACAGTCCAATACTGACGTAAATTATCGTCTTCAGGAAAACTGCAACAAACCATTAATCTTTCAAATATACAGTATGTTAACTAACAAAGGGCGTTCCCGTTAACCTGCAATAGTATAGCGTGTATACATGCTAAAAAAAATATAACCACTCAAAAAAAAAAAATTTTTTTTTTTAATTTGTGTC
The DNA here is from genome assembly GCA_947363905.1 of Lithophane semibrunnea. Lineage (NCBI taxonomy): Eukaryota > Metazoa > Arthropoda > Insecta > Lepidoptera > Noctuidae > Lithophane > Lithophane semibrunnea. The sequence continues at coordinate 7,969,694 of OX376185.1, forward strand.
GTGAAATGTTCACGAAACGATTAAATTTAAACGTAAAAGAAACACTCTGTACACGCACACTTGTATTTCAACGTAGAAAAACAAGTGTGACAAGTGGGCGTGTACAGAGAGTTTATTTTCCGTAACAATTTAATATTTTTTGTGAATATTTTACTATGCAAAAACAAAAAAAAACATTTTTTTTTAATGGTAATATTTTTTTTATCATGTATGGATGCTATACTATTGCAGGTTAACGGGAACGCCCTTTGTTAGTTAAAATACTGTATAATAATACACACTGCAGAATACATATTTCCCATAATAGTGGGTAATAATTTATAGAAAAGTTGGCAACACCAAAATTCTTGTTAGAATTTAATCATTGTTAATTTTGCGCTTTTTATCGATGATTTTACGTCTAGGGTATATTATACACAATATATAAACACAATAAAATGTTATTGCAAGACTAATAACTGATAAAAACGGGTGTACTTACGAATGAAAAGACAAGTCGGGCATTTTCCTTCCACTATCACTTTTACGCCCTATAAACAAAACAGCGCACCGTGCTTTAAAAAAAGTGTTGGTCTAAATTGTTCACAACATAAAATAATATAAATTTATTAACTTAGAGCACATAAAAACTGAATTTTTCAGGAAGACGATAACTGACTAACAAACTTTGTTTATCAAAATATTGAGCTAAAACGTGACACGCGCCGTGAAAAAAAAATCCCATCGTTCTGTCTCATTTCTTTACACGACATCGGCATATGTTGCTCTTTTTCTTGTGTGAATGCGACAAAAGTTATCAATTAGTCTCTAGTATTCTCTGCCTACGTTTTGGACGTAACGGAAATTGCTGACATCACAGTTGTCAAAATCAGTCAAGTGCATTCCGTTGTTAATATTTTTGAGAAAACTTATTAAAAAAAAATCATAAAATGGTGTTACGAAATTCATAATGTATTATTTTTTGATAAATGTTTATGAAATACATATAAAATATTTCTCAAAACCTTTTCAACGCTTATCAATCATTTTTAATATTAAAAACACCTACGATTGCGTTTAAAAAGTATCACCGTTACCTGTGTGGAATGGATCGCTACGCGAGACTTTTAAAGTGCGTTTCATCTAATAATTCCTATGCCGTAATGTTGGCTCAACTAGTGTAGGACCAATACGAATAAGCTACGCCGCTACCTAATACGTCTGTTTAAAAATTTAACTGTGGAGCCAACATTATGGCAAAGGAACTATTTGATGAAACGCACTCTAATGGCAACAATATTATCCTTCGATTCGTGCTGTACGAATGCCTTGTAGGAGAATGTCACCATTTTATATGCGACATAGAGAGACGAGTGATAATGTCGAAAATGACATGTACGAGTGAAAACGCGAGAATTAGCCTCCAGACACGTGGCCGAATTCTGGGTCAAGTCTATTTAGATTGCCATCGTTCGACATGCTATGAAGAGATTTCTTTGCTATAGATTTCCACCACGTGCATACAAACTTTTCGTTTTTCCTCACAAAACAATCTTCTTGCGATTGGTAGGTAAGTACGACAAAGTAGATGCTGAGATGTCTTTTTAGGGTTCTGTAGTCTACCGCCATGGGACAGATCCCTCGAGGCGAAAGTCCTCGCGCACATATGGGAGTTGCGCGAGGAGATGAAGCGCCGGGGCGTAACTCCGCTGCCGCGAGAAATCGCGGCACAGCGGACAGAGCTCCGGCAGGATCTCATGGCGGCATGGAGAGTGCGATTGTCGCAACCCAGTGCTGGGCACGCCACAATTGCGGCGATAAGTCCCCTCTTTGAAGAGTGGCTAGAGAGGCGCCACGGCGTCCTCACCTTCCGCCTGACGCAGGTCCTCACCGGACACGGTTGCTTCGGGAGGTTCCTGTTTCGGATAAGGCGGGAGGAAACGCCCGGGTGTCACCACTGTGTGGATCGCCCGGAGGACACGGTGGAGCATACGGTGGAGATCTACCGTGCTTGGGCGGAGCCCCGCCGTGTCCTCTTGGAGGTGATTGGCGGCGGTGACCTCTCGCGTCCGGCTCTGGTCCAGGCCATGGTATGGAGCGAGAGGGCATGGGAAGCAGTCACCTCCTTCTGCAAAGCAGTAATGCTCGCGAAGGAGGAGGCGGAACGCGTGAGGGAGAGGCAAAGTTTGCGCCCTCACGCCCCTAACCGCCACCGTTGGAGACGCCCTGGGCGTCGGGAATCCCAAGCGGATTCCCGGCGGGCTTGCGGACGGCGAGCAATGGGTAGCTCGCCGTCCGATTAGGACCAGGCCCGGGTCGATGGCGCGTCGTGTTCTATGCGCGCCTCAAAGAGATGTCAGCACAATTGGCGGGGTCCGCTAGGACCGATGCCTGCCAGGGTTGCGGGTTAGTCCGAAAGGGATACCGGGACCTTGGCAACAGGCAACTGAAGGCAACTGAACTGAGCGGGAGAAGTCATTGGATGATTAGTACCCCCAAAAAAAAGAAAGGGTTCCGTAGTCAACAAGGAACCCTTATAGTTTCGCCATGTCATGAAAATATTGTGAGTTTGTTCCCACCATTTTGGGATTCAAGGATCCGTTTGCGGAATACTAAGCTTTAATGTGCCAAATCAAGTGTGGGGGGACACTTGATTCTAACAAAATCTGGCCTTGCAAGCGAAATGGTTGGTTTTGGATTTGTGAAAAAATTCACGGCAGTGGTATTATAACGAAATTAAAAGGAAAACTATCACAGCTAAGTAGGCTCTACAAGTTACCGAGTAATAATCGACCAACTTACATTTGCAGTTTTGTAAAAACATGAACAAATTTTTCAACTACAATGTTAACTTTTTTGTTGGGATAAATTCATCCCAAATACGGAACCCTTCATTGTGCGTGTTCGACACGCAATTGGCCGGTTTTTCTCGGCCACAGCATCTAAGTTTAGATGCTCCTTTTATCTGAACTCTGGGAAGTCTGTCTTTATTTAGAATAAGGATATTTCTTTCATCATAAGTTTTAGAATTTTATGTCTATTCTTGGTACCTAATCAAACGCTTTCAAATGTATTATTGTCACTGCTACAATAGCTGAATCGCAATTCTAAGAGACTCGAATTGTTAGTATGGGAAAATCCATTCGTACTTTGATAGGAACCTAATTCCGTGAAATGTGTTATTGCACATAACACGTGTGACTATTGAAAGGCGTTCGCAGAAGCAACTATTGAACAGGTACTGCACGTGCAGTCATATAAGTGACTGTAGTTATAATATTAATGATATCAATTAAATAGACGTATTACGAATATACGAACGAACGCATGAACTATGTTATGGTTCATAAAGCATCGATATTTAGTAAAGCAATAATAATATTGTTCTTTTGTCTTGTCTCATTTAAGCCCCCAGTACACTTGGGCTCGCCCAGTACACGTGTACTGCGCGAAATACACGCAAAAATTTCGAGTATTCGTTGTACGAGCGATGGGCTCGCCCAACGTGTACTGGGGGCTATTTACTTAATTTCGACGCCATATTTTTGCTTGAATAGTTTTAGTTAGGTTAGAATAATATATTTTTATTTTAAGGTATAAGTTATTATACAATATGTATAAAAACCCTGTCCGATCCGAAAGGGGCAAAAAGGTACTGCAATAACATAACCAAAAAAAAAAACACATTTTTAGTTAAAAAATTACTCTAATTTCAGTATAAATGAGCAAACTTTCTACAGAGGTCATAAGTTATGACTTGTAGGCACCCATCAAACTACGGTCGCCCGCGCCCCATGTAATAAACCGCTAAAATTCTACATTCTGTATAGGTATTATGTATACATTTTTTTACACGCTGTATAGGTACCTAAATTAATTTCATTTTAATTCTGAATAAATTACTTAATCTCAGTAAATATAAATTAATGGTTAACGTTTTTCCTAATGACATTATTATTTTCTGTTAAGAGAGAAGAAAACGAAGTTATTTATGACGAGTACATAACTAATCTTTCCTTGTGTTCCTTAAAGGGAAGACGTTTCCTGGTGGAAAGCAATTTCAAGCAAGTTCTTATTAATATCGCTGACCTTTCACTGTATAGACTTAAAAGGAAGTAATTTCTATGCATCCCACTAAAGATTATTTTTATAAATAAATGTTTTGATATCAAAATAAATATCAAACAAAGTGTCAAAGTGTGCCCTATAGGTACTAGAAATCGTGATTTTCTAGTATGAAAAATCTAACTGACCTCTGACTACTCGTATGTAAATCTTTTGTTCCGAACGATTTGCTGTTCAAAACAGTAGCCAATACATCCACAGAAATAAGGGACAGGAAAATACGAGCTACACAAAAATATACATTACCATTGGAGCGGGCCAACTTCCTTTGGCTCGAAGTTAGTTCGTGGAACAAAGCAAAACTACAACCTACACTTTTCTATCAAGTGTCTGTCTGCAGACTTTGTGCCTCTGTTGCTTTACCTCCTGAGATCGCGACAAGTGGGACGCGTCTGTATCACCCATTGTGCGAATGGAAAACATGTGCGCAACATTCAGGTCGAATGGGTTTTTTTTTGCCCAGATTTAGTGTAATGGGGAAAGAGTTAAGTTTATAACCTACTAGCTGCGCCCCGCGGTTTCACCCGCGTTAGTCTCGATCCCGTGTGAATATCGGGATAAAAGTATCATATCTCCTATTCCAAGTCATGGTCTACCCATGATCCGTTCAGTCGTTTTAACGTGAAAGCGTTACAAACAAACTCACTTTCGCATTTATATTATAAGTTAGGATTTATGTACTTGCGTAGGTACCTATTTTATTTATAATTCATTATGATAATTATATCTTTTTAATATTTTTTACAAGCTTTATGTTTGCTTGCTCTGTTTGTATGTGTTTCCAGTTATGTACTCCAATTTGTCATCAATTTTTTAATTATTATTATTTCCTCTCAATCAGAGCACCTGCCATCTTATCTCTTCACCACAATTGGTTGACTGGTAGAGAATGGTGCGAGAAGTTTAAAATAAATAGATACTAAGAATCTATTCGACAGTATTGCTTTGCCAACGAACACCGAATAATAAAATTCCCTGAAGAGTATTTTTCTCATTATAGTTTACGACGAAAATAGAAAATATTGAGTACGAAACACAATGGAATGTAAGCGCAAATACAACAAATATTCCATTCTTGTTAGGAGCATCTATCAGTATCATTTTTTCATTGTTATTTCAATAAATTCGTGTTTCTAAAGGTTGAAATAAGTTTTCACGGAAAGGTAATTCTCTGAAATTTTCACACAGTTTAAGCTCTAACGAGTGCCGTAGACGTTCAAGTAAAATGATCAAACAGGCTGGTTCAAATAGTGTTATTTGAATTGTTGTTTTATCATGAATGTGTGTGGATTTTTTTTCAAAATGAGTTGTTAAATGTCATGAAGAAATATGAATTTTCGTATTTCTATTTGATCAAACTGTTTGAACTAGCCTGTTTGATCAAATTACTTGAGCGTCTATGGCCACAAAATGTTTTAAGAATCGATTAGTTTATAAATACCACGAAAATTTGTAAGATATTCGGAAAACAATTAGGTAACTTTGAAAAAGCACTGGGATACGAAAAAGTTGACGCTTTTTTGTGGACGCCAAACTTTGTTTTTTAAATGTGCCAAAAGAATATTCTATTCATCAGCGCATTTGTGAGGCAAAATTGTATTGTTTCAGACTTTAATTGAAAAGTTGTTACAGCTGCAGTAGGATTGACAAAATTTATGTTCCCGTACGTGACATGACCAGCAAGCAGGCACGCGAGAGACTCGCGCAAATAACTAGCACGCTACTGAATTTATTTATTTAGACCTAAATGTAGTCACAGATGAATACAGATGGTCCACTTCGCTGGTATGAAGCTACAAGTAGGTACGTGGCGGGCTCGATTTGTCGAATTCAGTGGGCGTAACGTAGTCAGATGATTTACGAGTTATGTAATGGAAAGAGAGGCAACTTCGAGGTGAATATAATAGTCGGTAATTAGCGCTGTGCGACCTGAATTGCACTTTATTGTGTCGTGGCAAGAGTCGCTTTTTATTTAAATAATTTTGCGGAGTGAACTATCTGTATTCATCTGTGAAGTAGTTAGGAAGAAAAAGAAATTGGAGACATGTTAGCGACCAATGCTGGTAAATATTCATACATAGGGAAGCTTGCTACTTCTGTTCATGTTATTAAGTTTAAATTGAACACTGCTGTTTTTTGTTCCTTTTATTTTTTTAAACTCAGTTTTCATCAAACACATGCTACTGCTTCTGCTGTCAGACTGCATCATCCCACCGCTGGGCAAACGTATCCCCTTTGTATAAATTCCAGATAAATACATCATCTGTGAAAATTTCAACTGTCTAACTATCACGGTTCATGAGATACAGCCTGGTGACAAAAGGACGGACGAACGGACAGCGGAGCCTTAGTAATAGGGTCCCGTTTTAACCTTTGGGTACGGAACCCTACAAGACATGATTTGACCGACCTTTTCAAAATAGATAAAAATACAGAATAATACAGATAAAGATAAGAATACAGAATTTTGGAAATCAAATAATGCAGGCGTCAGAAATACCGTTATGAGGTCATTTGAATCGAACCAAGTCATACCCAAAGGTTTTATTACGTGCTAAACATGATATTGTAATATTTTGTAACAATCTCCATCGTGAATTTGTAGTTTGATAGACCCAGGGCTAGACAAGTTGGAGACGTACAAATAATTATAGCCTTTAGCCTTGCCTTGTCTGGATACGTTGCCAGAAATAACCTTGGAACGAGCGATGTTTGTCTGGGCGAAAATCTATTCATATTTTATATAACGTCGACTGACACATTTAGAATTTTTTGCACTTTGAAGAAGAAGAGCAAATATTGGAAACGCTGTAGAATAACAACGCAACGCATATGCATAGACACAATCATATCCTCGTACCTACATAGTGGCAAAATAAACTCTACCTACACCGACCTGGGGTTCGCAGCGCGCAAGCCCCACGGGTTATTATTATTTCCTTTATTTAATTAATTACATATAAATTATATTTTGAAGTATTAGTTACAATATAAAACTATAAAAACAATTAAAAATTAAAAAAAAAAGTAGCCTACCGGTACCGGAAGAAATAGAGACAGAAACCTCCTCACAATAGTATAGTCCGTCTCCAGGAGTAACGTTTTCTGAATCAGGCCCTTAACCCAGCTATTATTATTATTTCTTTATTTCACTTTTCACACATATAAATTATATTTTTAAATATTAGAATAAAAAAATATATAAAACATTTAAAAATATAAAAAATAGTAGCCCACCGGTATCGGGAACAGGGTCCAAGCTACCGGCGGTCAGGGCTCCAGAGAGAGGAACCTCCTAACAATGCGAGCCGTGTCCATTATTATTATTATTATATAGTTTCAACTTAAATTAATCTCTGCCAAATGGCAGAGACTAATTTCAATTTCAACGCGTTTATTATAAATAAAATAAACGCATTTTCCACAATTTTGCTAGCGATAGCAACGCATGTCACCAAAAATGCTTTTCGCCAAAAAAAGGCCTTTGTGAATATTTCGACTGGCATCCAGATTCAGTTGAATATAAAATAAGCGAAGTGCTCTCTGTATCTGCCCTGTAGGACTCGATTGACGTCAGAAAATAAAGGGATAAATAGGTAATAGGTAATAGGTAATACGGGCTGGTATCCGCAACTCCACGACAAAGCGCGTATTTTGCGTACGGGTGGGAAATCACTTATTCGATCCACCCCAGCTCCTCCAAGAAGGCCAGCAACGCCTTGGTGTTACTGACCATCTCCCTTAGGGTACCTGGGTTACCGAAGTACTTTGCCCTGTAAGTGGCAACCACCGGGCAGTGTAGTAGCACATGAGCTGCTGTCTCGTCGTCCTCCATGCAGGCCCTGCACAGTGGACTGTCTGTGACTCCTATGACAAAGAGGTGTTTATTAAAAGACCCATGGCCAGTTATAGCTGCTGTAACAGTTCGCAGCTGTTGTTTCGTTAGTCGGAGCACCCGCTTCGTGAGGCGGCAATCGATGGCAGGGAGTGCCTCCTTAGCCTGCCTGCAGTCACCTTGGTCCAACCATAGTTTGTGGTGTTGATCCCTAGTGCGTTTCCTTACCAGAGAGCGTAGGTACCCGAAGGGGAGTGGCGCAATGGGTTCGGGCCCCACCGGTGCCATGCTCGACCCCCTACGGGCAAGTTCGTCGGCTGCATCATTGCCTAGTGAGCCGCTGTGTCCTTTGATCCATTGAATGGTTATATTATTGAGGTTACCCACCTGGTTTAGGCGCTGGTGACACTCGTATATCAGCCCAGAGTCAACAGTGTGGCTGTTAAGCGCTTGCAGAACAGCCATACTGTCTGAGAGTATTCGTATCGAGTAGTCCTTAACTTCCCTGGCCATGATAGCTGAAGCGGCAAGAGAAATACCCATGCATTCGGCCTGGAAAACTGTGTTGTGGACCCCCAATGGTGTGGCTATGTGTATGTTGAAGTCCTCCGAGAAGATTCCAGCACCTGTACCACTACCTGTTTTAGAACCATCCGTGAAGATGCGTAGCTCCGCGGGCCGCAAGCCCTCGCAATGGCGATCCTCGTGCAGTTGGATTCTGTATTTTTTATCAAAGATAAATTGTTTGGGTACCCGGTCATTTATGGCTTTCGTAATGGGGAACTCATTATTGAGGCCCTCGAGCAGCGAGGTATGTTGTGTAACTCTCTTACCCCAGAGCTCTGTTGCATTAAGACGCACCGCTGCCATCGTCGCTTCCTGTTGTATGAACAGATGGAGCGGGGGTAAGTCTAGCATGGCTTCAATCGCTGCAGTTGGAGTAGTTCTCATGCAGCCTGTGATCGCCACGCAGGCTAGTCTTTGCATGCGTTGTAGTCTGTTAACTGCTGTCACTAGCTGGGTGCGGGGCCACCAGACCACAGCCCCGTATGCGATCGTGGGGCGGATCACTGTAGTGTACAGCCATAGTATGATTTTGGGGGATAGGCCCCACTTCTTACCTATCATTTTCCTGCACTGCCAGAAGGTGATGCAGGCCCTGTTTAACTTGTTGTCTAAGTGACTACTCCAGTTTAGCTTACTGTCTAGAATGACCCCGAGGTACTTGACCTCGTTGGCCAACTGAAGTTCTGTATCGAACAGTTTAGGTAGGCGGTAGGGCCCTAAAGCTCGTTTATGGGTAAACATGACTAGTTCAGTTTTAGTGGGATTCACTGATAGTTCAAATTCCCTGCACCAATTTTCTACGATACGTAGTGCTTGATTAGTGAGATTACAGATTGTTCCCGTCACCTTCCCCGAAACAAGGATTGCGAGGTCGTCTGCATACCCTATTGTATAATAGCGGCTGGCGTTGAGCTTTGTAATCAGGTCGTTGATAACCAGATTCCAGAGTAGGGGGGATAGCACCCCTCCCTGGGGACAGCCTCTGGCTATCATTGCCGACTGCTGCTCCCCTTCAAGGCGAACCACTCGTTTGCTTAACATATTCGTAATCCAGTCAGTTAGTACCTGTTCTACTCCATGCTTGGAGAGGGCGCTGCTGATGCTGGAGAAGTTGGTTTTGTCGAAGGCTCCTTCGATGTCTATGAAAGTGCCCAGGCAGGTTCCTTTTTGATGAATCGCATCCTCTATCTGACTGACCACTAGATGAAGAGCAGATTCGGTCGACTTACCCGAGCTGTATGCATGCTGATTATAGTGCAGCGGTATGGTTTTCAGGGCTCCGTCCCTCAGCTCCCTATCGCAAAGCCTTTCCAGAGTCTTTAGTAAAAAGGAGGTCAGGCTGATTGGTCGAAAATAAAGGGATATGAAAAAGAGGTAAAATCAGGGAAATTAATTGTTTAACAAAATTACTACCAATCTAAATTCGTAGTAATTTTGTTCGTCCGTATATTCAAATCATTCTTTTTTTATGTTTTTATTTTCTTTCTTCAGCGTTATCGCTGCAAATTGACATAGTATGTTAATTTTATGAACAATTAATATCCTTAACTGATCTAGTATAATAATTATTCCAGCACGAATATACACGAATGTACAGCAGAATACGTATGAAATATAATTGCCAGAATTATAGTATAATACAGATGGTCGGATTTTTTGACAGTTCCTAAAACAATTCGCTAAAACTAGCATGCAAAATTACATTAATTAAATACATGAATGAACGAAGCTAATAAAAGTGGAACATACATCTTATTTATTATAATTAGAATGCCAATCATTTGTCAAACTATAATAATAGTAAAATGTCAGTAGTAAAAAGTTAGTAACTTTTGTACAAGATACACATCCTGTAATAATCTTCTTGATTTCTTTGAAATACAATGCGCCTTATTAAAAACACTTAGCAAGTTATTAGCGCTGCTTGCTTTTCATAACAGAAAATAGCAATTTATGACTTTTCCGCGAAACGACTGCCGTTCCTTGCTATTCCCGGAAGGCGACAGCCAATAATGACGTGTTTAATCATTTATCTCACTTAGTTGGAATGCTGGCTTACTTATTAAACGACTTCCAAACAGGAGAAGGTTCTATGTTCCTCTGTATGTTTTTTTTTTATGTAGGTTTGTTACTCCATCAATATTTTCGTAAATTGTGGACCGTAATTGAAATTTTTTAACTTTCATCAATTTGTTTTTTTGTGTATTGCAAAAAAAGTTCAGTTTTTCAGTTTATTTTGATTAAATTATTATTCTGTAAAAGTCCCCAAAAACACGGATACTAAGAGTTGTTAGTAACTAAAAATACACGTTATTTATAAAATAATATGATTATTAATTGGATATCAATTTGGCGGATTTCATGTTTAATGAAATAGATTTACTAAATTAGGACCTGGTAAACATGAGCTATAGTAAGTACTTAGGTACCTACAGCATCCTATAACTAGGTAGGTAGGTATCCTATCAAGGGTAGGTAGAGGAGTGTAGGTGACGTTTTGTTTATGTCCCATGTAATATTTGCTATTACCACTAACCGAACACAAATCCAGGCTCCAGACTACCTACTGAAAAAAGTTCAATAGAAAAACACGATAACACTGCCCGACTCGGGGATCGAAGCCAATAGTTACTCGATGTTCGGTCGAATTAACCAACCAACTATATTATCTATGTAGGTGTGTACGAATACAAAAATGATAAACTAGCTGATATCCGCCACTTTGCCCGCGTGGATGTCGACTATTATATACTAAAACCTTCCTCGAGAACCACTAAACTCAAAAACTACTGCATCGATTTTCATGCTGTTTTCACCAATGGATAATTGGTGAAAACAGCATGAAAATCGGTGCAGTAGTTTTTGAGTTTATCACGACCAGACAGACGCGGCGTAGGACTTTGTTTTATAATATGTAGTGATATCCACTTAGTGATATTCACAAGTTGACTGGAGACGAGATGTAGTTAGTTACCTATGACTAACGAAATTCTAATTTTGTTTAAAAACACTCATTTTTTCATCTCCTCTCCTCTCGTTTCGTCTCCGCTTTGGTGGAGTCCGGACCTTAAGATCATAGAAAATATCATTTCATCTTAGAATTTTCATTGGCATTGTCATTTTCAGAATAGTAAGACCCACTTGCGGGTATCAAATTCACGTATTAAGTAAATAAGCCCGTTATAAAGTAAAACCAGAATTAATTTGATTCGGTAACCAAGGGATTAAGTTATCTCTAGACTACCGCATTAGTTGTAGGATAAACTATAAGCACAATTGGGCTTTAAGTAATTGTCGGGATAAACAACATTTTAGAATAACTTGGCCGTATGTAGCAAAGCACCAGACTTTTTAAGTTGTATATTTTCCTCCACTTACAACTGGCAAAGAATGTTTTTGAAGAAATCTGGATTGAAGAGCACTATTACATTACATTTTATGTTTTAATATTATTATTATTCAGATTTAAAAAAATCTTTAGATAAAAATGAAATGCTGTTCGCTGGTAAGCGCATCACAAGAACGAACGGCTGGACCAATTTGGCTATTTCTAATTTTAAAATGCTCGTATAGTCCGGATAAGATTTCCAGATAAAAAAATATTTGAAAAATTTCCCGGGTTATTGGAAAAATGGGAAAAACGGAAAGTCCTTTTTTCTATGGTTTTTTTTGTATATGAACAACTTTGATTGGGCTAGAACGTCTGTCGGGTCAGCTAGTATAAAAAAAGTCGGATAATATCGTGGTAGACCCGGTTGGAACGAAGTTCCTTTCGCTGTACAGAGCCATCTCACGGTATGATCTCAAGTTCCAAGTGTCAAAAGTTTTAGTTTTTTTAACACAGCTCTAGAGCTGTATTAAAAAAACTAAAACTTAAACTCTTTAATATACCTAGGTACCTATATTAAAAAGTTTTGATACTTGAGACTGACTTTTTCGGGTGAAACACTTTTTCGTAACGTGACGATTTCTGCCAGTTTAAGCTTGATTCACACATATCAGTGACTACCGTTCTGACACACTTCCGGCACAGTGTAAAATATTATTTCATACATTCTCATGCCTCACAGTGTAAAATATTATTTCATACATTCTCGTGTTGGCACTGAAACTGAGACACTGATACTGACAAGTGGGTATGCGTTCATAGAGAATGTATGAAAGAATATTCCGCACTGTGCCGGTACTGTATATACCAGAAGGCATGCTTTTCTCCAAAATAAAACAACAACGAATTCTCTTAAAATTCGGTTTAATTACTACAATACTAAGAACTACACAATCACATAATTATGGTTTGTATATTTGAAATGACACACTGGGCATATACAATAAATAAAGAGGTACTTGTCATAAACTATTAAAAAATAATTCATTGTTTTTTTTTAATATTAAGGTGCTAACTAGGTGTAACCTTACACATTCGATTTTGAGCATTAAGTTACAATACTGCGTCCCTGATTGACGAGCATTCGCTTTTAATGTCACATTGATGTTACAAGTTGTATCAAAATATTACAGACGTTGCGATTGCTCACTGATGTAATGCTCTAATTGTATCATTACAGGTTGCGCATTCGGTTCTCCTCCCTCACTGATGTAATACTCGACTTTGTAACGTTACCTACATTACAGGCGAATGCTCCCGGTGAGGGAGCAAGCACCTTTACATTTTATATGTATTTACCTACATGTAGTGAATGGCACTGTCGTGAATATTTTTCTCAATTTCGCACGTATTTCTGTCAAAAGAGTTCAAGACAATGGGTTACTGTAAATAAGAGTGAGTCTAAAGGCTCTTACATACTGGGGCGATTCGTCGCGCGATGCGACGCCGCCGCATTGTTCGCCGTGAAGTTTTCTCAGAAATTGTTTTGTTAAAATTCGCGTCGCGCGGCTAATCGCGCCAGTATGTAAGAGCCTTTATTGCTTAAACTGTAAGGCTGATTCTGAATTGAATAATGATAAGCCCAACGTTTTCAAAGTTCCTGATAGCGTAAACTTGGTCTCTTTTAGGTTCTGGTCTGCTGTGCTTTTCATTATTATAATTAAACTTCTTATTATCACTATTACTATTGAACTGAGCCGTTCAATCATCTTCACTCGCCATGCACAATTTTCTATGAATAAATTAAAAAATACCTATAAATTAATAATACCTCTAATATTAGTAAAAAAATATCCTTTACCAAATAGCGGTTGTACTACTTAATTATTTAAATAATAATCTATTATTATACGACTTTCTTCAAATGTCCTGGGCCCCACACCATGTCGACAATAAGCCATTGGCTTGTATAGTAGAACAAGTTTTCGACGAAAACGTAAATCACTAGTACGGGCAACTTTATCCCTGTGAACAACTTGAGAGCCGGATAAATGTACTCGCCTTTCAGGACACTTTGCACGCACCTGGAAGAAAGAAAAACAATGAAAATAACCGTTTTTTTATTATTCGCTGTCTGACAACACACGTTCCAAACCGCTGGGTCCAGAAGCATGAAATTTTGCACTAGAGTTTTTTATATATCGAACATGAACACTAAGGAAGGGGTTTTTGAAAATGAATTGCCTAAAGAGGTTCAATAGGGAGGGATGGAAATTTGTATAGAATTTTGCAATTTTTGCCGATGAGATATCCCATCGCGCACACGGCTTGATATTAGATACGTCATATTTTCGAATTGAAAAATTCCTGAAAAATTCTTGTTAAGCTTCTAGGAGCTTTACAAGCTCGAGCACATGGCATGCGGAGTGTACGCAATCGGTGTGTTTTTTGCATTCCATTTAGCTGAATACAGTTTCAAAGGTACCTAACCTAACATTAGTACGGTAACCTAACCTAACGTAAAATGGACACCACCAAACAAGAGTAAACAAACTAGGTATACGGATTGTGTCCGGCATCCGAGCCCAGTAACTATACCGAGCTCTTTTTCAAAAATATTTCAAAAATGTCGTTCTGTCGAATCTAAAGATCAGTGATCTCATACAATTAAGAAATGTCTGACTTAACCTTATTCTTTATTCAAAATATAATTAACATTTTCTGAATAAATCAAAATGCGACATGTTAGGCGTCGTCCTATTTGGTGAAGATCGCACGATGACACGATGCGTTCTCGTCGTGCGATGAGTTCAAACATACAGTTTTCATCAGAGTGTCCTATTTGAACCTCGCAAGTAGGTAATCGTGCGAGCACATGAAATGCTTAATATCGATCGTACGATGCGTTTGATCGTGCGATCATGTAATCAAAGCAACAGATCTCTTTTGAGTGTCCTAATCGGTTACCTACGCGATGCGTCGACGCGCGAGGGCATCACACGATGGACATCGCGCGATCTATTAGGACACCTGTTAGGGCATCGCACGACCACTTTGATCGTGAGATGAAAAACGCATCGCGCCATCGTACGATCGCTCCCAATTAGGACGCCGCCTTAAAGTGTCGTCTATAATTACGTTATGAAAAAAAGTATAGCCTTTTCGGCAGCCTGCACTGTATAATTGCATAAAAATATTCTGGATGTGTTTCGATTTTCCAGAGCTCAGTAATTGGGTTGCGAAAGTCAGCTGGCAGCCGCTGTGTGTAAAATACTTATGTTTGGTAGCATCTGGCAAGATTGAAAGTCGACACTTGGGGAATGGCGTGGGTATGGTTTTATCTCCGTGTTAGCTTGGGATAAAATAGACACATAATAACACGCTTGTTTAGGAAGAGGTGAACCTCATCTCTGCGGCCTCTGCCTAACCCTTCGGCGGAAACCACCTACCTAGTACACCCACGTTTCGGCAGTGATGTAATTGGAGGCGAATAGAGTATTTTCAAAATTCCTAGGTAAATCTACAAAAGCCAGCAATCAAGAGTCACCACTGCCCAAAAACTCAAACCTAAACTCAAAGCATTTATTTCAAATAAACCAATTACAGGCACTTTTAAATTGTCAAGGGGTCAATTGTCAGTTAGAAAGATGAAGTTAGTTGCCCATTCCAAACCGTAGTAGGTTCCTATGGAGAAGAACGGACAAGAAACTCCACAGACACTCAGAAAAAAGGAGTGTAATGTTTTCTTTTTTGTATTTGCGTATTGTATATAAGTTAATTAGCATTAAAGTACGTAGTATGAAATCAGGAGATGTTATTTAATGCAACTGTCAGTTCAGACTACATGCCATGCCAGTTATTTAATGCAACTGTCAGTTCAGACTACATGCCATGCCAGTTATTTAATGCAACTGTCAGTTCAGACTACATGCCATGCCAGTTATTTAATGCAACTGTCAGTTCAGACTACATGCCATGCCAGTCTAATATTTGTATTTTTTTGTTTTAAACAAGCTATTGATGATGCTTAGGATCTACTAAGGTGCAATTGAAATACCTAACCTCATTATGAGTAATAAATATTTTTTGTATGGGATCGACCCTGAAACTGCGAAAAAAACGTCATGTGTTTCATACATCATGTGTTTTGTCGAGTTATGCGTACATAAATGTATGGAACAGTAGATATTTTTTCGTGATTATGGGTTTCGGGGATAAAAATCGTTCATAATGTAGAGTACAATGACGCCTAAGAGGTTTTTAGTTATTTCAATGACACCTTGTGTATACTTTAGATTTTATTTGTTTACTTACACAACAGTATACGCGACGAGGAAACACGACAGTATTCCCACATTCAGCACATTACTCTTTGGCCTCTTCCTCCTTACCAGTACGAGGTCGATCAGTACCACAACTAAGGAGACTGTGTGCATGCAGTGTTGGGACCAGAATGGGACCACTTTGTGTATGCTAGGCGGAGCGATCAGCTCTCGATGAGTATTCCATACTCGCCAGAACAGGATGTCACCGAACTGGAAATAAATTAATGTCGTGGTTAGTTAATACAATACAGGGTGTTAGGGTAAACACCGTTATCCTTGAAACCAGTACTTTGGTGTCCAAATTTTTTTCTTTTTTTTTTAAACTACATTTTCCCACTAAATTTGCAAGTTCGTTGCCCTATGCGCTAGGGCAACGAACTTGCTCAACACGGGCTGGGGGTGCGGGACGTGACCTGACCGGCCGCGAGGGCGACCCTTCCCTCAGTTAGTCAGCTGTTTCGCTAGCGAGCACGGTGTCGGATAGAAACTTCTCAAAATCTTTTAATGAAAATAAAGTTTTTTTTTATTGTTACTCGGTCATTTGTTTTTATATTTAAGTCAACTACCCATGGTTTGAGTGACAACGGTGTTTACCCTGATAACCTGTATAGAATTGAGAATCTCCTCCTTTTTGAAGTCAGTTCAAAATAAGAGTAAGTGCAAAACACACCCTTTCGTTCCTTCCCTAGTTCAAAGATTTTGGAAACCCGAATTATAATCGCCCGCTTGGAATCATTTAAACCTTGAAGCATTATTATTCATTCGACGATTAGGAAACAGTTTATAAGAAAGGCACAAAAATATACATTTTTCCTCATCACGAAATTATTACATAATATACAAGGTTAGACCAACAGAAACGGAGTCAAAACAATTTCTGTAATAATTTGGTCCTTTTATAAAGGTGTGTTGATTCATGCCATTCCAACAGGTTTTATTACTGTGTCAACACACCGGAATTATTTGGCTAGATTTTTACCTCAATTTAGTCACTGCTGATGTTACATAATAGCATCTGCATTATCCTTCTGCTCTTATGCCAATTGAGGTCAGCTCGGTATGTTTTTTTTTTCTGTACTGCTAACTGGACCTAAGTGCGCGACTCTGACTCTCATTTAGCCGGTTCCATCTTTAAATATCTATCAACCGTCAAATCTTTATCCTTTCACATTCTCCTCTTATTTTCTGACCCGCCATCGCTAACAATGATGAACTTCCATACAAACTTTTATCCCTTTAGATTTTCAAAAATCCATCCGTGCTCACTTTCCGAAAAAGGGCGCTTATGGAATAAAATTTACAAAAAGTTAAAAAAAAAAAAAATTGTTAAAATTAAAAAGTTAAGTATTCCTATTTTTGTACCAAAATTAATATTAATATTTTTGTATTCACGTTTTTGTACCAAAATTACCCCCATTTCATAATAAATTAGCAAATTTTCTACGGAGGTCATAAGTTAAGACTAAGTAGCCCCATGTAAGAACCCGGTAAAATTCCTCTTTGAAAAAAAATATGGCGATTTTTTTTCTTTTTTCGAGAATGTACAGTCACGGACTTTAATTGATGAGCCACCTTCAAACTTTTCAATTTTATAGTTTCATACATTCACGAGATTACACGATTAAACACGAACTCAAATCGCACGCTCGTAAACAAGATGACAAATAAATTACTTTTAATCGGATATATTCATAGAGGTTGACTTTATTAGTTAACCTCTATGGATTTATTATATCTCCAATTAAAAGTAATTTATTTGTCATCTTGTTTACTTTCATACATTCACGAGATTACACGATTAAACACGAACTCAAATCGCAAGCTCGTAAACAAGATGACAAATAAATTACTTTTTATCGGAAATATCTATAGAGGTTGACTAATAAGTTCTCAATGATAAAAATAAATAAAATGTTGCATTAAGTTTATCCAATCTATTTGATACCGACCTCCTTTGAATCATAGCTCATTAAATCGATAATTATGAAAACATAACTGAAGACAGTGACAGTTGAAATATCAAGATGACAAATAAATTACTTTTAATCGGAAATATCCATAGAGGTTGACTAATAAGTTCTCAATGATAAAAATAAATACAATGTTGCGTTAAGTTTATTCAATCTATTTGATACCGACCTCCTTTGAATCATAGCTCATTAACTCGATAATTATGAAAACATAACTGAAGACAGTGACAGTTGAAATATCAAGATGACAAATAAATTACTTTTAATCGGAAATAGTCTTATCCATAGAGGTTGACTAATAAGTTCTTAATGATAAAAATAAATATAATTTTGCATTAAGTTTATCCAATCTATTTGATACTGACCTCCTTTGAATCATAGCTCATTAACTCAATAATTCTGAAAACTTAACTGAAGACAGTGACAGTTGAAATATCGATGTCAGAGAATTTCTCCGTACGCTAACGTTACTATGCAGCAGTAACCTAGCAACAATTGTTTATCTTTGCTAGGTTACCGTTGCTAGACCTGCAATTGGTTGACTTTGAGTAGTCACTGCTGTCAAGTTTGTAGTTCTGCTCTCAGGTTAGCCAACCGGTAAAGATATAAAATATAATTTTCTTCTTCTAATACGAAGACATATGACTTTGCGTGTCGGGAACCGAATAAACCCGATTTGCATTACACGGCTAAAATGCGAACAGTACCAGGTGGCTCATCAATTAAAGTCCGTGACTGTACCTATCGTTTAATTAAATATACTCTCAGTATAATTCTTAACAACACCCTCTCGGATTGGACAGGATTTTTGTTAAACGCTGTAAAAGGAACTCTTGTGCAAAATTTCCTGTTTCTAGACCCAGAGGTTTAGTTTATAATTATAATCAAGAACATAACTTCTAGGTATTTTGAAATGACAGTGGAAAAATCATCATATGCATCCATGCTTGAAGGTGTCAGATTGACTCAGTACAAGGTGGATTTACCTAATAAAAGAAGTACAGTCGCCAATAATGACAGTAAAATTCGATAATTACCTACATAATTATTTTATTTTTTCTCGATTCTGCATCTTCATAGTTAATTACATGTTTTTCGGGTCACTTCCAAACAAGCCAAGGATGTGACATTGTGAAGTAATTGCAATCTGATGACATCTCTTAAAATCTTCCACATTTTTGACAGGTATAAGGCCAAACTATATGTAGGCATCTTTTTACTTTTATATTACTACGTACATTTTATTTTTAATTAAGGCTTGATTGGTTAATCGATTATACGATACGTCGAAAAAGGGCTTTACGTAAAATTAGTTTTGTCCTTCGTTTCATGATGACCGTTCTTGAAAAAGTTACCTGTAAGCGGTTTTTACCGGTCCAGGAAGGAAGTGAAAATTTTAATCATCAGAATTGCTTTTGGCATACCATCCGTACTTTTTAAAAATCATTTCAATATTTTACACAAGAGTAACTTATCTGATTAATTTCGAGTTTTTGCATCTTAACATTATACCCAGGTACTTGACAATTAATGTAAATAACATAAGGACCCAAAATTGCATTTTTACTTATATGTCTGATTGTGTTGGACAATAGGCATTGACCTAAAAACTTTGCAATATAGGATGTAATTGAATGTGACATAATACATTTTTTTAAACATTTAAAGACACCGCCGTGTACCAAAATTCACATAATGTGTGCTTTTGAGGCAAGCCAAGTACCTAAGGGGACGATAACATTACTTAATTAAAGTAAGTATTATTATTAAAACAAAACTAAAGTGACGAATAGAGGTACTGCTAACTTTATTGATCTTTTGTTTCCATGCCATATGGATAAGTAAATGAAAATAAATTTATTTAATTAAATAATACAATCAAATGGTGTTTTTCAGTAACTCGCCATAAAAGGTTGCTTATTTATACAGAAAAGGGATAGTTTATTAGATAGTCTCTTTTGGGTAACCACTAGGGTAAGTAGAGTACAGTAGTAAATGCTTGCCAAGTGATTTTCAATTATTGTTGTGATGTTAATTATAGACTAGATTTAATTTACTAGATTTAATATTAATTATTGTACAACTTCTTTATGCATGCGGAGTTTACCTATAAGTGATTGTTGCACTGTTGCATATACATTTTTGCATGTTATTCATAGGTATTATAGTGCAAGCAATTGTTGGTGAACCAAAATAAAATAAATAAATTATGCGTTTGAAAAGCGCCTCGGGATTTCTTTTCCCTTGATATTTCCTCGTCCTAACCGACCCGATTTGCCATGTAGTTTGTGGTTTCTAAGAAATTGAAACAACACAAAAAAAACGTTTTATAGAGAATTTACAGTCACTAATCCCCAAAAGGTGACTCGACATCTTAACTAGAAAAAAATACCCATCTACATTTCGATTTACTTGTGAAATGTAATCAAGAGTAAACGTTTTGGGCACGTCTGTACATAGAATGGCCATCTATTAAGTAAATATGTTGACGGAACCGCTTAGTGGCAATTTGTATTTTGAAACTTACTGCAGTGGTCGGAAGTACGATGCTTGTGAAGCACAAGTACCTAATTTGATTGAGAAGTTTCACGTGAGTCCTCTCGTTTCCCCCTCTCAGTTCTCTCCAATCGCAGTAGAAGCATATCGGAAAATACACCAATGTGAAGAGCTGAAACAAAACAAATTCTAATTAATTTAGGGAAAGTAAAACCCTACCTTGTTTGAGAAATTCGAAGGTTTTCTAATACATGTGTGGGTGGTGTTTTTGTGTTACACAGAAAACTTTGACGAACATTTTTCATCGTAAAATGTAAGGGATGAACGCAGCGAAATAATATTTTTTCGTTGATTTGTACGCACGTCACGTAAACAATACCGGACGGGTTTTAATGGGATTTTAATCTGTGGGATCCTGAGGAATAGTGATGTGCCTGATACCACCACTGCTAGAGTTTGTCATGATAGAAAATATATGAGATTTATTTATTTTAAATGGTAAATTGTTTGTTTTTTTGTTGCTTATATTGTCTTTTTTTGCCATTGTTTGTAATTTTGATTAAAACAGGGACTGAAATTATTAAAAGGCAAATATTTAACCAATGCTCCAAATACTTATTGGAGGATTTAATCTCCTAATGATGAACGCTTTTCTAAATTAATGTATCTCCAAAAAAAAATTGCGCCTCTAATGATGCATCCGTTTTTTACTAATTGAGCCTCTTTTTAACTTTCTCACAATTATTCGCAGTTACTAAGCTAACGGTGCCCAATCCCAATGGGTAAGGTAAGCTTGGAACTGTGACAAACAATGCGCGAGTGGAATTGATCGCAGTTACTTGGCTATTTAGTATTTTTAGGAAGTCCAAAATATAAATTATTTGAGGTTCATATAAAGAGGCGCAATCATTATACTTAGTAGTATTCAATAATATTTTCAGGAAAGCAAAATGGGAATTAGGTAGTTAAACATTCTCTAATACAGGGTGTTAGGGTAAACACCGTTATCCTTGCAACCAGTGGTTTGGTTTCATTTATAGAACGTAAAATCAATGGAAAATTACTTATAACTTTTTTTAATTTTTTCGTTATTTGCCTTTTACCACAAGAGACGCAAGTTCGTTGCCCTATGCGCTAGGGCAACAAACTTGCGTCTCAACATGGGCGGGTGGTGAGGGATGTGACCTGACTGGATGCGAGCGCGACCACTCCGTCTGTCAGTCAGCTGTTTTGCTAGCGAGCACGGTGTCGGATAGAAACTTTTTAAAATCTTTGAATGAAAATAACGTTTTTTTTTTATTGTGTTCAGTCATTTATTTTTATATTTAAGTCAACTACCCATGGTTTGAACGACAAGAGTGTTAACCCTTACACCCTGTATAACCAAAAACAATTTTTATCACTTTATGTACTACTAAAACAATGGCTTATGCCATAGGACATAAGCCTCCTCTCTGTGAGAGAGAGTGGGCCGTTAAATTCACCACGCGGGCCCAGTGCGGGTTGGTAGTCGTCACATATCCTCGAACGTTGGTTCGACTACATGCCATTTTCCTCACAATGTTTTCCTTCACTGTTTTAAGAGCAGTGGTGTTGAAATAATTTACACAAACTAAAGCGCCTGCCAGGGTTCAACCCTATGACCTTAAATTCGAAAGTCGCGGCCATTACCACTGGACCACCACTGCTCAAACCAATAGCTGTACAATTATTCTTAACTTGATGTGCCCCGCGGTTTCACACGCATAAGTCTCGATCCCGTGGGAATATCGGGATAAAAAGTATTTTATGTTCTATTCTAGGTCATGGTCTACCCATGTGTCAAATTTCATCTAAATCCGTTCAGCCGTTTTAGCGTGAAAGCGTAACAAAGAAACTCACTTTGGCATTTATAATATTACTAGCTTACGCCCGCGGCTTCGCCCGCGCGGTATGTCGATAAAAAGTAGCCTATGTTCTTCCCCGGGATACCATCTATCTCCTTGCCAAATTTTATCGAAATCCGTTCAGTGGTTTAGGCGTGAAAAAGTAACATACAGACAGACAGACAGAGTTACTTTCAAATATATAATATTAGTATGGATATAAAACTTTGGAGTTTTTGACTATGCTAAACCCGAAAAGGGGTCATTGTAGTCATAATTTAGAACAACTTTTTCGATTTAAGTGAACATAAATGTATGGAACAGCTGATTTTTTTTTCGCGATTTCAAGGTTGGTCCCATAGAAAAAGTTGTTCAACATGATGAGTACAATGACCCCTTTTCGGGTTTAGCATAAACAAAAACGAATGTCGTATAGTTGGGAAGTTAGGATTCCGCAAGTTTTTCGTCGTCCAGATAATTGGGAACAATGTTGCAATCATAGTACACGTGACTACTAAAGTCTGTCATCACCAGGCAATCGGAATTACGACGTTCGTATCAGTTTTAATTTGCAAATAATAATGTATTCGCATGTTGCTACCAAGTCTTAGTTTAAGGAAGATAATAATTACCTACGGTAAACATCTGTTAAAGACATGAAAATTGTTTCTTAAACAATGGTAAAAAGCTGTTTTTGTCAATTTCATCTGTACGTAACGACATGTGAAAATGCAAATCATTGTATTATGACAATTTTAGAACTTAATTTTGGTCACATGGTAATCATTAGGTACATCTGGGAAAAAAACAATTGCTTTCAAAGAACACGTTTTACAGTCGTCACTACAGTACTGTAGGTACCTACATCCTACATCATCTGCCTAGCCTTTTATATCTGTATTTTTATGGTGTACATAATAGAGAGTATTCTATTCTATTCTTTTCCCAACTATGTTGGGTCGGTCCAGTCTAACCGGATGCAGTTGTGTACCAGTATTTTACATGGAGCGACTGCCTATCTGACCTCCACAACCCAGTAACTAAAAAGATACCCCTTGGTGAGACTGGTTGTCAGACTTTCGTGCTTCTGACGACTCGTAACGACTGTCAAGGATCCACGAATGACAGCCGGGACCAACGGCTTAACGTGCTTTCCGAGGCACGGAGGAGTCTCGGTATGTAAACATGGTCACCCATCCACTGACTAACCCCGGCAATCGTAGCTTAACCTGATGGATTGACCCGTGCGGCTGTTATTACTTAGTCACGAGCTTCTCCTACCTACATCCTTCATACAATGTAATGTCATACCACGCGTACGTTGAATCGTTGTTACGTTATGGACTCATAATGTGGGGTAACAGCACTGACTTCCAAAGAGCATTCATCGCTCAAAAAAAGTGCATGAGAGCAATTTGTGGACTTAAGCCCGACGACTCATGTCGACCAATATTTAAAAAACTTGGTTTGTTACCATTACCGTCGCTTTACATTTACGAAATATCTGTGTTTGTTATGAAAAACAAGCAACTATTTAAGACTGCAAATGATGTCAATTCTCGGAACCGACGAGATCCTTATAAACTAGTGTTAAATGATTTGCCTAGACTGTCTAAATATAATAGTAACTGCTTGGCAATGTGTGTGTGCATTTATAATAAAATACCAAGGCATTTCAAAGCTTTAAATACAAAATTATTTAAAATTAAATTTCATTAGTGGTTACTCGAGTGTAGTTTTTATAGTTTAAAAAAATTTATAGATATAGAATGTTGAACGATTTTTGTTGCTTAACCTGTCTTTAAAATTTTTGCATGCTATGTTTTATCCTAGCGAAACATGCTTGTGCCTCAATTCATATTTAACACCCCTGTATACCATGTTTTACGCAAATAAATATTCTATTCTATTCTATTCTACATTAACACTACGAGTCTCTAAGCTGTATGCACCAAATAGAACTGTGGTAATCTCCAATTCTTTTCCGGACCAGAATGACCCCTGTTGCAATATTATAATAGTTTCTGACGATCGAATTATGGGTTTATCGTTTGGGCCCAAACGGACGAAAACATAATAGTCATAATTATTTGGGCAAACTTTGTTGCGATTGGAACTAATACTTAGATGTCTTCATAACCTACTAGATAGCAAAAATATGAAAGCTGTCTTGGTGTCACGGACTTTGCAAGGCGCTATACCATCAAAATACGTCCAGATTCCTCGGAAATGGTCAAAGAGCTGGATACTAGCCTTGGATCAATGGGACTTGAGGAGGCTGGCACTAGCCGGGGATCGTGGAAGGCGCACAGTTCCCATGATCCCCGGTGCAAGTGTGGGAAAGGAACACCGAGGTGGTTTTTAGTGAGTAAAAGTCTGACAGACCCCTCCGCCCGCCCCAGGGCGGAGGACATCCATAAGGATTTTCCACAACGGGAACAAAAAAAAAAAAACGGATCAATGGGACCGCGGGTGTCTCATCGATTCCTAGGAACTGTGTACATGGCCTTCAGTGTGTACATAGCCTAAGCAAATTATCGACATTAGGTCAATTGTTACGTAGGTACACAGGGCCGGCCCTTCTGAGACAACTTGGGCTATTTAAACTACGCTTTGGAAAACGTTTAAAATCAACATTGACCTTTCGATAACCGCAAATTTGGCTATTCATCTCCCTTGGCAAATTAACTGGAGATCTTAGTTAGTTTTGTTAACCCACTCACTTAAAATCAGTCAAAGTCAAAGCATTTATTTCAATTAAAACATTTACAGGCACTTTTCGAAGCGGTCATTTAGTCAAAAAGTTGTAACTAGTTGCCCGTTATAAAACAAAAACGGACAAGAAACTTCATGGACATTCTTTTACATCAATTCTTATCCTTACATAATTATTATAAAACAAAATCCTCCGCCGCGTCTGTTTGTCATCTTGTTCGCGATAAACTCAAAAACTACTGCACCGATTTTCATGCTGTTTTCACCAATGGATAGAGTGGTTCTCGAGGAAGGTTTTAGTATATAATAACCGACATTCACGCGGGCGAAGCCCCGGGAATCAGCTAGTATATTATAAAATCCTGAGTAAATTATTCCTCTGGACCAATTCGTCTTCCCTAGCTTCTATGACCTTGATTAAATCATGGTCAGTGATTATCTGTTGTCTCAAATCTGCCTAATATTTTTCCAACTATGTTGGGGTCGGCTTCCAGTCTAACCGTATGCAGCTGAAAACCAGTATTTTACATAGAGCGACTGCCTATCTGACCTCAACAACCCAGTAACTGGACAATAAGATACCACTTAGTAAAACTGGTTGTCAGACTTTAGAGCTTCTGACGACCCGTAACTATTGTCAAGGATCCACGAATGACAGCCAGGGGTCGACAATGACGGCTTCCTGGGCACGCCACAATTGCGGCGATAAGTCCCCTCTTTGAGGAGTGGCTAGAGAGGCGCCACGGCGTCCTCACCGCTTCCGCCTGACGCAGGTCCTCACCGGACACGGTTGCTTCGGGAGGTTCCTGTTTCGTAAGGCGGGAGGAAACGCCCGGGTGTCACCACTGTGTGGATCGCCCGGAGGACACGGTGGAGCATTTTACATAGAGCGACTGCCTATCTAACCTCTAAAACCCAGTCACTGGGTAACACGCCCCTTGGTAAGCCTGGTTGTCAGATGTTTGTGCTTTTGACTACCCGTAACGACTGTCAGAAATCTACGAATGACAGCTGGGCCAAGGAGGGTTCTCGATTTGTAATGGATGGTAAGCCATCTACGAACCGGCCACGGAAAGCATAGCCAGCATAGCATACCATAGCATAGCATAGCATAACTTCCATCACCCGTGCGGCTAGACAGCCGCACGTATGCGGAAACCTCCGATTTGGTAAGGCAGCAGATCTACAGGCATTGGGTCATACAATGCATCTATGAAGTGTCATTCTAATGTCGTGTTAAATTCTTTGTCAGGGACTCCACAGTAATAATAGTATACACCAATAGCAAAGTGAAACTTTCCCTCCCGGTCACTTGTCGTCCTGCTAATTCTACAAAGGAAAGAAGCCATTTTGTTCCGTAAGTTATTAAATTAAGCCCTGTGCTGACGTCATTTGCTGTAACGTTGGGGACGTCGAAGGCTTAAATCTCTAAAAACTTTGACAGAAGGAAAGTGGGGAGCTTTCAAAAGGGGGGGCAGTGCTACTATACTCGCTTTTGTTCTGCTGACGTCATTTGCTGTAACGTTGGGGACGTCGAAGGCTTAAATCTCTAAAAACTTTGACAGAAGGAAAGTGGGGAGCTTTCAAAAGGGGGGGCATTGCTATTAACTCGCTTTTGTTCTTGCTACTTTGTTGTACAGTTTATTTTAAAGTTAAAATAAAGTCTTAAGAACAGCGTGTGTACCGTGTTACTTTAACAAACAGTTCGCAGGATTAAACAAGGGTATTACTGTACAGTTCTAGGCGACTGCAGGAAGCTAATTTGTAATAACTATTGTCACGAAAAACTTTAATGACAATCTGAGTAATGCAATTCATTCATTGCCTTACTGAGATTGTCATTCAAGCTTATCCGTCATCAAGGCGGTACAGCAATATTGCTGTCCTGGCTAATTTAAAAACCGGCCAAGTGCGTGTCGAACCACATACAATGAAGGGTTCCGTAGTTGGGTTGAATTTATCCGAAAACCAAACTTAACATTGTAGTTGAAAAACTTGTTCTACTAACTTGTTGAAATGTTTTTGCAAGTTGGTCAATTATTACTCGGTATCTTGTAGAGCCCACTTAGCTGTGATAGTTTTCCTTTGTTGTGTTTTAGTTATATTATATACTACTAGCTGCGCCCCGCGGTTTCACCCGCGTAAGTCTCGATCCCGTGGGAATATCGGGATAAAAAGTATCCTATGTGTTAATCCAGGTTATAAACTAAATCACGTTTGTTGTATGGGAGCCCCCATACAACAAACGTGATTTTTTGCCATCCGTTCAATCGATTCAGCCGTTTTTGCGTGATTGAGTAACAAACATTCAAACACACAAACTTTCATATTTATAATATTAGTAGGTGATTTTTTTCACATATCCAAAACCAACCATTTCGCTGGCAGGGCACTTGACTCTAACAATTTGCACTTTAAAGCTTAATATTTCGCAAACGGATCCCTAAATCCAAAAATGGTTTCCACAAACCAATATGTTTAAACGACCGTTCCAACGACTCCCCACACCATGAGATTGACGAGAAAAAAAAAAACATCACCACCGAATTACAGCTTTGTAGTAGGCACTAAGAGTCTCTGAGCTAAACCGCGGACAGACAGACGGAGATGGCGAAATTATAAGGGTTCCTTGTTGACTAGGGAACTCTAAAAGGCACATAATAAATGTTTGTTCAACTCATAGCGTCAGTAAAGTAAGCGATCAGGTGCTATGTTTGTCGGATGTTTACATTATTATTTGCAGATAAAATGCTGCTGCCTGACTTCTTCACGTAATCATCTTTTATCATCGGTTGGGGGATATTACACTATCATAATATCTAGGATCATAGATCTATGGGTCATAGATATTATGACAATATAAAACAAAATTATTTAAACCTTTTTGTTTTATTAAATTATATTTTTGGAATTACTTAACTACTAGTTTTTATTTGATACCAATATTGTAATTTATTTTTAAAAAAAACCTTCCGCTCCCTTTTTTTTTGTTTGCAGATGACATATATTTAAAAAAATATAGCCTATGTCACTCCCACAATTAAAGCAAATCTAACGACACCTCAAATGTTAAAATCCATCAAGACGTTTAGGCTACAGAGCGTACCAAAGAAATAAACATACGTACAAACATACATACATACATACTCTCGAAAAACATTACCCTCCTTCTGGGGCAGTCGGGTAAAAATAGACATTTGAATCATTTGTGAGCATCAGTACAATACATAATATTCTTAAAATTTCTCATACGACTTATCCTATATGATATTTCCCATATTCCTTAGGATATGATCCTATATATTTTGATCCTATAATATAATACTATACCTAATGTAAAATCTAATCTAGGCTGCTAAGAAAACGTTAGGTATATAATATAATTTTCTATACGATTTACAGAATAGTCCGAAAAATAAAAATTTATGATTCTCCGTGAAAAATATATTTTATGAATGATATTGGCCCACCGGAATAACGCGGTTTGGTTATATCTCTCATAATAAATTGGGATTGGTGGTAGCTTTTATGTAGCAATATGAATCTGATTCGAGTTTTTACGAAGGGTATGGGAACACAGTAATTTATATTATCAGTGCAGATCTAGCCAGTGCCCAGTCCGTCATGATATACCTACAACTTTTGAGATGTGGACTCTTTCTGACAAACTTGGGTTAGTCCACTAGATTCATTCGACAAGCTATCTATCGTATACCCCCGTGCCTCGGAGGGCACGTTAAGCCACCGTTGATCCTGCGTCTGATCCCTCTTCGGTCGGAGGACGATCGGAGGGATAGGAGTATGACCGTGAGGGTAGAGAGAGTGCACCTGTGTGTGTGCATACACTTGTGCACTATAATATCTCCTGCGCCGATAGCTAGTCTCTGTTGAGATTGGCCGCCATGGCCGAAATACGGCCTGGAGGTCTATATTATTACGATAAACCCACTCTCTCTATCGATTTTGATGTATTTTTGTTACACCAGTTTACATTGAAAGGTCAAGTCCAACATAGGTGTGCAATGTTTGCGAAAATAATTCACTCAAGTTTTCGAAACTCTGCCACGTGAATCCACCGGATCAGGCCGCAATTGAGAATGAGACAGATAATAAACACACAATAGGTCCGAATATGGCTCGGTGACCTGCCCAATGCGTTTGCCGACTTTAAAATTGGTTGAGGTTATTTATGTTTGTATTTAATTTTCCGACAACGCCTTTGCCGGCGACTGTACTTTTGGGTAACAATGTGTTTGATTTTAATTATAATTTAATTTATGTGTAATGGTGGCATTTGATTTATTTTGATCGTTATTTTTGACAAACAAGTGTGCTTAAACTGGATGATTTGTTTTAACAAAAATAAAATCTTAAATCGTTTAAATAAATGTCGATCTTCAGAAGCAAGTTATTTATTTATTTCCGATGATAATGATGGTATCCTATTAGGTAGTAGTAATATATTATTAGTAATATAAATCCTAATTCAAGTTCAGTATTGACTGAACTTGCATTAGGACTTTAAACAAAAAAAAAAACAAAAGCACAAAAACAACGAAATAAATTATCTATTTATCTTTGAATAAATATAATTAAATAATTTATTTGCGTTATGTTTTTTTTTTTAATATTTATATTTCATAAACGCTTTTCAGTTTTCAATATTTAAAATTATTAACAAACTTACATTAAACCAAGCCGTTATCAGTTTAAACCTGATCTTTTGATACATCTGGATATCCGGATCATCATGAGCACCGAAATCAATGGTCAACAGCAAAGCTGCAACGGCCACCAAATGGAAATACGAAAACGCATAGAACCACAGTCTCACTTTCAATAATGTTCTACTTTCTTTCATGAACCCAGTGCTCAAAATAGCCGAATCTAAATTCAACATTGTGTAAAAAAAAAATACACTACACAAGCGTAAAAAAATTGTCCGAAAAAAAAAATGGCGGTTCGTTCGCAGCGGTCAGTGCGCGCGTATACGAACTTAAGACGATACCAATGTACTGCAGTGCTTGTATGTATTTTAAGTCAAGTTTAAATGGATGAGTCGTAGGTATAAATCGCGGTATATAAGGAATGTAAATACGTTGATAGCCGTAAATGCTTGTTTTTTAGCGGTAAAAAAATGGGTGCCTTGACATTTTTTTTTTAACTTCCAATGTCAGTGTCATTATCTCGTTAAACTATGTGATTTGTGCTTTTTCGTTCTGGTGACGTAAATATTGCAAGGTTATAGAATGTCAGTCGTATGTACAGGCTAGTGCAGGATTAGATATTAACAGAGACAGGATCTCCAGCCGAATCGTGAAAATTGAATTTTAATGGCGTGATTGTGTTGACGTTTTCGACCTCCTCCGATGTTTGTCTTTATGTTTTTTTTTTACCTATGATAAGTGTTTTTGTCAATTGTTGGCCCATTTTGAACTTTTTTTTTTCATTGTTATATTTAGCTTGCGCGGTAGTCCTCTATACATTTTGTTAACTTTGCTGCTTGGGTAGTTTATGAGATAGTTTCAATAATATGTATTTTTCGCACTTAGTCTTGGATGATGTTATAATAACCTCGTCTCCGTTTTTTACATAGCAGGTAGTGGTATTTGAATTTGTGTGTACCACAACGAAAAAGGGAAAAATATATTTTTTTTACATAAAAAAAACAGCCGACTTTGGAAGTCTGTTGTTTTTTTTTGGAAAAAGTTTTTAATATGGTTATCGATGTAGTGTTTGTGATTCGTAAATATGATTTCTACAAAGATTAAGCCTGATATGCAAGGTACGATTTAATTGCCTGTGGCATGGCTAGTTGAAGCATTAATCAAGTCATTTGTTACTTGAATTTTATTGTAAGTGTGCCACAGGCAAAAAACTTGCATCGTGTAAATGGAGCTTTGGGATGTTCATTCCTGGCTGTAGATTGATGCGAATAGTCAGATTTAAGTATCGTGTCATAAAACATAATATAATGTAAAAATGCACTATAGTATCGGATATAGTAATATCCTAGCCTAGTAATGACAATGTCCCATTGATAATTAAGTGCATTGTTAATCTAAGATAATGTAGTTGTTAGTGCTTACCGATGTGGATATTGATGGATACCTACTATCTGGCAAATTAATTAGACACTATTGTTTCTATACATAAAGGTTGCATCTTACCGTGGATAATCTATTAATTACTTGATTTAATCTGTATCTATGCAGCTGAAACTATAATATCCTAACTTCCTAACTAATATTATAAATGCGAAAATGAGTTTGTTTGTTTGTTACGCTTTCACGCTAAAACGGCTGAACAGATTTAGATAAAATTTGGCACAGGGGTAGACCATGACCTGGAATAGCACACACTGTTGTTACGTCACAAGTACTGGTATACGAATTGGTGTGAGGTAAGTAGACCATAACAAAAAAGTGAGAAATAAAAAACTTACAACAACAAAAAAACAACCGACTTCCAAAATTCACTTTGTAGTGTTTTTTGGAAGTCGATTGTTTTTTTTTTGTCTAAAAGGTAAGTTTCTTTAACTAAGTTGTTTTTTTTAACATTGTATAAAAGATAAGTTTTGAATCACAAGATTTGATTCCAAATAAGTATGTTTTATTATAACGATCTAAAAATACAGTTGGGAAAAGGGGGGTATACGTGGATGGAAGGTCTAGTGTCAAGGTAGGTTAAAAAAAAAGCCATGTCCGGCACTGCCACGCAGTTGATAGATTAGGTGATACCTATATTTTGTCCTGTACCTATGTTTTGTATTGGATAGTTCTATCCCACCTACTCTTATTGATATCTAGAGTGCTGCAGTTTAATGTGATAGAAAATGTGACAAAAATAACTATTAACATCAGACCATTCAGACTACGTCAGACTATTAACGTCATAAAAGTGAATATTCACTTCTGTGAATATTCACTAAGATTTTCCTGGACGCAGTAGGTACCTATTTACCTAGATACAGTTAACGACGGTTCTTCAAAGTAAACTCTTTACAGAACTTAAGAGTCTTCACTATTCACAAGTGGCTTTAGGTACGTATTACATGAGTTGAATTTATTGTTCTAATCTGTTTCTATTTCGTTTTGAAATGGCCAAACAAAATAGCTAAGATAAACGAACGAATTCTCTAGAAACGGCTACATTACTTTAATAAATAGTTTTGGTTTCGATTCGCTGTTATTTTTATCTATCTAGATAAGATTTTTATCTGCATAAATCATAGTACAGAGAGTTGTATTGATGGTTTTAATGATATATATTTTGACAGTCGAGAATTGTGAATCACGAAGAACTAAAACACAAGGAAAATAAAAGAAATGCGACATGGGAAACGCACCCTACGCCAATCCGGACGTCAGCTTTACATTCACTTGTATCTCCAATCGCGTTTAATTACATCCCTGTGACATGAAACGTTAGCGTGGCTGACCCCTGCGTCTGTCTAGGATGATATATAGCGGTCCTGGAATACACACAAAAAGTCACGCCTTTTTCCTAGGGGTTAAGCAAACTACAGAAGCCGCAGCCGCTACGATCCTTACATAATCCTTTTGTGTCGTCTACGTTCGTACATCTGTACACACGCAAACCGGTTTCGAGTACTAAGCACCAGAGGGCCTAGACAAGTGACAATCGCTTCGAAAGCGTTTCGTATTTCTACAATGACTTTCAACAGGATTGACATCAGCTTTTCGATAGCATATGTCAGTCCTGGCCGAGCAGTGGTGGCCCAGTGGTAACGGCCACGACTTATGAGTTGTAGGTCGTAGGTTCGAACCCTGAGAGGCGCTTTACTTTGTGTAAATTATTTCATCACCACTGCTCTCAAACCGGTGAAGGAAAACATCGTGAGGAAACCAGTATGTCCTAGAACCTAAAATTCGAAGACATGTGACATCTACCAACCCGCACTGGGCCCGCGTGGTGGATTACGGCCCACTCCCTCTCACAGAGAGGAGGCCTGTGTCCCAGCAGTGGGAACATTATAGGCTGATTATGCTTATGTATGTCAGTCCTATACATTTTTGCCTTTTCCATCATCGTTATCGCTGATAGAATGTCACTTTGTCTAGGGCCTCTGATCTTTCTAAAGAACACCAC
Organism: Lithophane semibrunnea; assembly: GCA_947363905.1. Taxonomy (NCBI): domain Eukaryota; kingdom Metazoa; phylum Arthropoda; class Insecta; order Lepidoptera; family Noctuidae; genus Lithophane; species Lithophane semibrunnea. The sequence goes on from OX376185.1 coordinate 8,003,011, forward strand.
CAATATGGTCAGTATACATACGTCCTTCTTGAGCGTCTCCTCACGTTTGTTCTCAAATCTGCCTTGTAAACACCCTGTGTTAGTCGCCGTTCATTCACAAAGTAACCAAACCATCCTAGCATACTCGTATACTTATTTTTTTATTCGGTCTTATAATCTCCTCTTTAAATAAATATAAGAAAGTACAGTAAAATTGACTACCTTCTGCCTAGTGCCTGCGTGGCTGCTGAGCGTTCGGTCCAGTTCGGTTCCCAGGTCGACGATCAAGTATTCGATAGATCTAATATTAATTTCTCAGTAGCAGAACAGAGTCAAGAGTTGAAATTCCGAAACTGTTGACTCTGTTGTATGTAGGGGCGAGCCTATGAACGCAAACAATGCTGGCGAAATGTGGATATACAATTATACAATACACATCTGTCCATCCCTTCGAGAAATACACACTTGATCTTCTTCTGCCTAGCCTTTTCCCAACTATGTTGGGGTCGGCTTCCAGTCTAACCGGATGCAGCTGAATACCAGTATTTTATATGGAGCGACTGCCTATCTGACCTCCACAACCCAGTAACTGGGTAATACGATACCCTTTGGTTAGACTGGTTGTCAGACATTCGTGCTTCTGACGACTCGTAACGACTGCCAAAGATCCACAAATGACAGCCGGGACCAACGGCTTAACGTGCTATCCGAGGCACGGAGGAGTCTCGATATGTGAAAATGGTCACCCATCCACGGACCAACCCCGGCAAGCGTAGCTTAACCTGATGGATCGACCCGAGCGGCTGTTATTACTTAGCCACGAGCTCCTCCGAAATACACACTTGATGACGTAAACAATAAACTCTACATAAATAAATACACCAATAAACGTCACTACACCAAATGATAATAAATCTGAGGTCCAGTGAGTCTTCTACGGCGAGTAATTCTTTTGATCGAGTCGATATAATGATCCTACCTGATTAGTGTCAAGGCACACTTGATAATGAAATAAAGACAGGTGAAATATACCAGTATCATACCTAGCATTGAGTCAGCGGTTCTCAATATGTGTGATAAATTATAGCGGTGGATGATGACCTTTTATACTTAAGAGGCTGATAATAGCGAAATCGCAGTTATTGTCAGCCTGTATAGTAAAAAACAAGTGCGAGTCGGACTCGCGCACGAAGGGTTCCGTACCATTATCTATAAAAACGGCAAAAAATCACGTTTGTTGTATGGGAGGCTCCCTTAAATATTTGTTTTATTTAAATTTAATGATTTATTGTAACAGTGAATATGCAATTAAATATTCTGTGAATATTTCAAGCGTCTACCTGTTGTCGTTTTCAATATCGAGCAAAAACGAGCAAAAAAATCACGTTTGTTGTATGGGAGCCCCCTTAAATATTGATTTTATTTTTGATTTTAATATTTGTTGTTATATAGTGGCAACAGATATACATCATCTGTGAAAATTTCAATTGTCTAGCTATAACGGTTCATGAGATACAGCCTGGTGACAGACGGATGGACAGACAGACAGACAGCGGAGCCTTAGAAATAGGGTCCCGTTTTACCCTTGGGTACGTAACCCTAAAAAAAAAGAGAAGCGCGATGACACAACCCTGGTAATAAGTGCAAAATATTAAGTAATTTACAAAAAAAAATCTATTGATTTTAATTAAAAAAAAAACACTAAAACACACGTTAAATGTTGCTTGTAGAATAATCTGAAAAAAAAATCAAAATGATTGCATGTATATTATATGGTTTTTAATCGTTAAAATATTTTTTTAGAGTTATACGTGATTTATTTCTATCGCATAGAGTTAGTTGTATTATGTTTTCAACACATTATCTAACTAGCATATACACGCGAATATATAGAATATATTTTTCTGATTTTGTTTACTGCAGTGCAGCATATTATAGTTTTAGGCAATAGAAAACTTGCGTTTAGCTCCTGTCCCTTTATTTGTCACATTCATACGATGTGAGGAGAAAGTTGGCTCATTAGCCTAATAATAATAAAGATTACCTACTATTATTGGCAGGAACACAAAATTAGGTAGACACACAGCTGCATTATTAAAATAAAATAATAAGGGATTTTATTTAATGAATAAGTGATTCTACTTTTGTGAGTAAATTAACCCTTAAACTGAGAATGGATGGCCAGTGTAGGCACCCGACGAATTAACCGCTTTTCTGCATATTTTATACCTCCTACGTTCTATGTAACCTACCTGCAATTTCTGGTAAACCCTTGCAGATGTCCATCAAAGACTTCTTCTTGCATCCAACCTTGAATCTAAAGAAGGACCGCCTTCGCCGGAATGCTCATATTCTTTCCCTTTTGTTTAATGTGCTTTTTTCCCCTTTCACCCCTCTCTATCTCAAAAATCGTTTCCAGTTTCTTTGTGACTCCCACACAAAATTTTTAAGGTCATCGGATAACTTAAAGCTTAAAATGCCAATGCATTCCTCAACTTTCCTCGACAAATCCTTTGCCGTCCAGGCCGCTCGCTTGTGGAATGCATTGCCAGTTCAAATAAAACGCGCGCAGTCGTTAATAGAGTTTAAAAGACTCGTTAAGGAACATTACTTGTCGTTGTGATCTTGTCTTCGTAACTGTGTAATTATCTATAGTCTTCAATTATTTTTCGTTGCTTATTTATTTATTTCCTATGTATATATGTATGTATCTATTATTAAGGATATGTATGTATATCTGTATCTATTTTAGTATATTGTATAGGTAACTTATTATTTGCACCTACGACAGCCCCATATTATGTCCAGGCAAATCACTGTCCATTCCAAGGTTGCCTGGAAGAGATCGCGGAAAGCGATAAGGCCGCCCATTGTATATTTTGTAGTGTTTGTTTTTTTTCCTTTCGTTATATATTTTTGTGGTGTACAATAAAGGATATATAAATATAAATAAATAAATAAGGACATGGTCGTCATTGGTGTAGCAGATTGTTTATTTTTTAGCTCATGAACGTAAGTTTGACTATTGGACATTCAAGTTCCGAGAGCAGTCATGTGTTGATTTAACATATATATTTGTTCCGAATCTATATTTGTCATGTTGTGACTGGCATTAACGTCAAAGGGTATTTAAAGTTTATTTATTCACTCGAAACTAAAATAATGTTCGAAGGCATTCCGGAAAAGTTCGGCGGAGCTGTATGTATGTACATTTATATAGAATATGTATGTACATATTATGTTCTAAATAAACGAAAAATAACTACACTCCTAGGTAAAATAACACAGTAAGTTCAGTTTACCTTTAATATACAATAAAATGGCTTCAATGGTACAAGTGTACCTAACTTATACGATAATCAAACCAAAATATGATGTAAGTAGCTGCTAGCAAGCCTAAATGTTATGTAAATATTAAGCCAAAACCAACCTTATAGACTCAGATAGAGGGGTGATGCCCGTTCTCCCCAAGTTAGATAAAGTTCCTACTCATTATAGAACAACTAAGAAAATGTAGTACCTTTCTATAAATCTAACTAACACAATGGATGATCCAAAGGGCGGTCTTATGCAATCACCATCATCCTTCCCAAGACAAACAATCTGCCTAGCCTTTTCCCAACTATGTTGGGGTCGGCTTCCAGTCTAACCGGATGCAGCTGAATACCAGTATTTTACATAGAGCGCATGCTTATCTGACCTCCACAACCCAGTAACTGGGTAATACGATACCCCTTGGTAAGACTGGTTGTCAGACTTTCGGGCTTCTCACGACCCGTAACGACTGTCAAAGATCCACAAATGACAGCCGGATTAGCAACAGCTTAACATGCTTTCCGAGGCACGTAGGAGTCTCGGTATGTAAAGATGGTCACCCATCCACGGACCAACCCCGGCAAGCGTAGCTTAACCTGATGGATCGACCCGTGCGGCTGTTATTACGTAGCCACGAGCTCCTTAGTCTTGGGAGCAATCCTTCCCAAGACAAACACACCTAAAATTATGTTTGTTACTGGAGGCTGTGTTTTTGCCTAAGACTCAAACAGAGCCTCCAATAACAAACTTATTTAGCCTAGCAACCAGCCTAGGCAATACAAGCCAATAATCCGAGCTCTTATACTCGAGTGTCATTACTGTGAATGGTTCGCACACAATGCACCCAGATTGCGTCGATAGTTCATATTGAGGCTGACAGGTGGCGGGAGTGAAGGCAATATGGCGGCTTTTGTTATGATTATAGGTACATACCTACCTACCTGTGCAGTTTATAGGTGATTAAGGGTTTATATCAAGAAACTGGAGGTGGTAGGTGATTGGGAAACAAGGTCTTCAATCTGCAATAACGTTGCAGTGCAATAAATTAGCTAACGAAACTTCATAGACATGATGGGAATCGATATTTGAACCGCCGAGTTTATAAAATTAGTGTTTTTTGTTTAATCACGTTAAACAAAAAAAACTTTTTAGTCAGTGACAAAAAACGAAAATTGATAACCAAAGACACCGACTTCCGAAATTAAAGTAATTTTTCACTTTTTTTGTGTTTTATTCGAAATCGGTTGTTTTTTAAGTTTTTATTTTCCACTTTTTAGTTGTGGCCTACCCCACACAAATTCGAATACCACTACCTGCTATGTAAATAACAGTGACGGAGTAACTTAAAACGCTCGTTTCGTTCGTCGTTAACATTAATACTAAGTGACAAAAATATAATATTGAAGCTAACTCAAAAACTACGCAAGCAAAGTTAATAAAATTGATATGGGACCACCTCTGAAGCATGACCTACCAAACGAAAAAGAATCATCAAAATCAGTTCATAATAGGCGGAATAGCCGCAAAACAAACACACCAAAAAAAACCATACTGATGAATTGAGAACCTCCTCCTTTTTGTAGTCGGTTAAAAAACTGATTTTGTAAACTCTACGGTCGTTGACCCCTCAAAAAAATCACCGAATTTTTGTTTTTGCTTTTTTAGGGTTCCGTACCCAAAGGGTAAAACGGGACCCTATTACTAAGACTCCGCTGTCTGTCCGTCTGTCACCTGGCTGTATCTCATGAACCGTGGTAGCTAGACAGTTGAAAATTTCACAGGTGATGTATTTCTGTTGCCGCTATAACAGCAAATACTAAAAGACAGAATAAAATAAATATTTAAGGGGGCTCCCATACAATGAACGTGATTTTTTGGTCGTTTTTATAGATATTGGTACGGAACCCTTCGTGCGCGAGTCCGACTCGCACTTGGCTGGTTTTTTAGATATCGATACCCATTATGTCTGTGCAGTTTTGCTAGCTAATTTAATTTGACCTTGTACTAGAAGATCATGTTAAGTTTTATAATTAACTGGTACATTTTGAGGATTCCACATTATGGTAAAAATGTTAACCCTTATGGTGCGACTCCTTCTGTCTGTCTGTCACAGCTGCTTATTTAATTTTGATGAAGGATTCGTTTTGCCGTTGTTTTGCCGTTGACCTAGTTTTATGCGTAAAATAGTACTCACACGTTTTCGTTTTAAACATAAAGAACACCGACTGTATAGGATTTAATTAAAATTCTGCTCGTAAATAATATGCACTTAATCTCATTATGTAGTATAAGAGATTCCGCTATCCATCTGTGCTAATAAATTCACAATTTATTCAGAAATTTTAATTAGTAACCTTAGTTCACTAGCAAAAACTGCTAATTATATTTTTTTATTTAGATTCTTAATATAATCAGAGCGAAGCATTTTTTAATACTGTGGCCTTGCATACCTATAGCACGTGCACGTGCATTTTAATAGAGGATAAATAAATTATTGTGGCGAAATTTAAAGATCTTGTGGCGAAATTTAAAGATCTTGTGGCGAAATTTGAAGTGTGTTGCGTTATTTTCTATATATCTCTGCTATAATTAACATTTATCATTCTTGAATCTCGGTTTCATTGCCTAAATCAATGTGGGGAGCGATATTGTCAAGCTAAGTTTACCGGTGTTTACTTATGTCATAATATATGTCTATGTCATAATAATTATGTCTATCATAATATCGCCGTGACTATAGAAGAATTACAGCTTCTTTAGATAGTCATGTTGGTAATTAATTTAAACTAACAACAATTAATTTTAATTTAATTTAACAGTAGATACAATTATATTATAATTCTTAGAACTTTAGATTATTATTGATTATTAGATTACAATTATATATTCTTGGAACAAATTTCGAAAAGCTCCAATATTTATCAAGCCTTTTGCCAGAAATCTTTAAGAAACACTGGTTTAAATTAACTGAAATTACGACCAACCGGTTTCGTTCTGCGGTAAATAAACAACGCCGCTTCGAGATGAGTTACAAAATATTGCAAAATGCAGATCGAGTTATTTCGCGAATGTTTCGTAAAATAATTAGTTCATTAAGATGTTTTTGGAGGTGAACTTTAGGTGCTTTCGTATTCTACTTGTTGGAGGGGGTTACAAGCGGTTGAACTTGAAAAATTGCCTGGAGGCTAACCGTAGTATGAATAACTAGCTGATACCAGCGGCTTCGCCCGCGTGGATGTCTAATAACATACAGGGTGTAAGGGTAAACACCGTTGTCACTCAAATCATGGGTAGTTGACTTAAATATAAAAATAAATGACCGAGTAACAAAAAAAAAAACGTTATTTTCATTAAAAGATTTTAAAAGTTTCTATCCGACACCGTGCTCGCTAGCGAAACAGCTGACTGACTAGGGACCGCGCTCACGGCCTGTCAGGTCACGTCCCGCACCCGCCCGTGTTGAGAATACTAAAACCTTCCTCGAAAACTACTCTATCCATTGGTGAAAACAGCATGAAAATCGGTGCAGTAGTTTTTGACTTTATGGGGAACAAGACGACAGACAGACGCGGCAGAGGATTTTGTTTTATAATAATTATGTAGTGATGTTGTTTCTAGTACCTACCAAAAACTCATCATCGACGACCGACGCTACTATCGTGCTATTAAGTAGTTTGTGATTGAGACACGACGCACGTGTTTGCACCGGCATTGAAACACTATTGCTGTGCTGTGCTGACATTTGAGCTAGTGTGTGAGTTGGTGATTTGAGTTTGTAACTGACTACTTTTGAGTAGCGGTGTGGACGGGTTAATTTTTACTTGCAACCTAAGTCTAGATTTATAATGCAAATAACAGTATAAAAAGGTCACATCCACCCGCTATGTAGCAAAGAAATGTCTACATACGTATCTCTAAATAACAATTAAGGGTGAAAACACTGAAACTGAACGTGTTCAGAATTTCTAAACCCCGTACCAGACTGTCAGGGTCAAAAGTGTTATGGATAAATGACACTGACAGCTCTTGAACGTGATTTAGAAGTGCTGATTGATATGGGAGGGTGTTTAATGGATTAACTTCAGTAGAATCAAATAAATTATAATTCATTTTATTACGGACACTCTTGCACACGCTATGACATCTTTCAGACAGATTCCAAAGATAAAAAAATTTACTTGTCACTTTCATCTTAAACATGAGGTTTCATAACACTGAACGCGTTCAGTTTCATTGGTGAAATTCACACTAAATCGCTCTTAATGGGACTACTATCGCATATAATATGTTCTTTGTTTCATAAAGGCTCTTATATACTGGGGCGATTCGTCGCGCGACGCGAATTTTAACAAAACAATTTCTGAGAAACCTACACGGCGAACAATGCGGTGGCGTCGCGTCGCGCGTCGAATCGCCCCAGTATGTAAGAACCTTAAGTTTGTTGCTACAACTTATTTGGTAGGGATGCTCAATCTCCACTAGATTACAAAGACATCGAAGGCCTACGAAAGGTCACGCGTCAAAATAATCAGAGGAACCCTTTGGACACCGGCACTATCACTCACTTCATACTTACCACAACAAAAACGTAGTCTAACCAAATCGGTCCAGTCTTTTCCATACAACAACATGGCTTGTCTCCTTATCCCGCTAGCCGAGTATTCATGTGCCACCATATCTGAACCATTAGAGAACCATTAACAAGGAGCTTCGATAAATTAATCAATCACACCACGTCACGCCAATACTACGTGACGTCTATATGATTTATAGAACCTTATTTATGGTTCGAGTTGTTATTAATGCGTAGGTAATTAATTTGTTGATGTTTTTTTCTTTGGTTATATGACTCTTAATACTCGTACTTATGCGTAGTTCAACAAACTTTAGCACAGCATTTCAACCTAGGTATATGGAAGATTTATTTTTAATGTCCATTTTCGGGGTTCGAACTTCGAACTATCTTGATTTACATCTAAATTAAATGCGTTCGCGATGTTTTAAACTTCAAAGGAAGTTTTCTGGTTTCCGTTAACTTAGTTATGTCTAGTACGAAATTTGTAAGCCAAGTCCTCTAATAAAATAACAGAGGAATATCTATGCAGACATTGCTGGTACCTACAATACGTCACAACTTAGATGTAGCATTGGTAAAATTCGTAAAACCGATCGCCATCCGAACTAAGTGCGCCTTCAAAATCTCCAATCTTTTTTATTGATTTAGGTGAAAATAATCTTTATGCAAACGCAATAACTTGTGAAGTCATATAATAAAGTACATTTGGAAAATTTAAATGAATGAATGCAAACGTATGCTACATCTAAGTTGTGTCCTACTGTACTTAACTTTGTTTTGGATGTTAACGGATTTATTGATAAAATTATTGATTTAATTAAGGTAAGACTTGATTAAAAACTTATTCTTTAAAAGATGGTTGGACATTTATTAAGTAACTACCTTTTTTTTTTGACGGTGGGAAATCATCCAATGACTTCTCCCGCTCTGGGTGGAGCGGAAGGGAGTGTCAGACTTTTACTGACTAAAACCCACCCGTGTTTCTTCAGTTGCCTGTTGCCAAGGTCCCGGTATCCCTTTTGGACTGTCCCGCAACCCTGGCAGGGGTAGTCCTTACTTGACATTCGTTTCTCCAAAGTTGAGGTGAAGCCTGTATTTAACAGTTACCGCATAACAGTTCAGTAAACCACATACGAGTTGTAGGATACTAGGAAATCACAGTTAAGTCTTAACTGATTCTAGAACCCCGAATATTGTATTAGGACAATCGGAAAATTGTCGGTGTTTTTACCATACTACCGACATACAGGGTGTGGGACATTGACGTGCAAACTCCGAACCTAATAAAAACCAATTGCGCCCCGCGGTTTCACTCGCGTAAGTCTCGATGCCGTGGAAATATCGGGATAAAAAGTATCCTATGTCCTATTCCAGGTCATGGTCTACCCATGTGCCAAATTTCATCTAAATCCGTTTAGCCGTTTATAATATTAATTAGGATTAGGATAAAAATCTGCTGTTTCATGCGAAAATGCAGTATCTACAGAGTCAAAGTGTATGGAACAGCAGTTTGTTTTTTCGGGTGTCGCTATCACCCTGTATACCACAATAACATCATTCTACTTTACAGCATACTTTATAACATGAGAAACTCCGCATTAAACTTTAAACTTCACTTAAGGACTCGCGCACACAGGCAGGTAAATAAAATAGCAATGGTGGCAATACTGCATCGCACCAGGCAGTTGCCCGGCCACCTAACGAGTTCAATTACGCGCTGTACTGATGCCCGGGTTACACGGAGTAGTGAATAAATGGAATAATCATGTTACCGACAAAAATTTGCGACGATATTTGCACTATTATCATTATGTCTTCTGCAGTTGTTAATGCTAGATGTTGGGTTAGACGTTTGGGAGCAGCAGCTCTTCATACTGCTTTTTTTTTGGCTAAGGCAGCAAAGCAAGGCTTATATATATCGTTCAGCCTTTCAATGTAATGTTTTCAATTTTAAAAGTTCACTTTCATGAAGTTTTTGAAAACGATCTCGCGCAATCATTTCTTTAGATCCATTTATTCACTACTCCGTGCTAAACTAGTCGACGTGTTAAACGAGGCATACGATGGAACTTGAATGAGAATACACGAACTGACTGAATATTGACTTGACAAATGTAAATACTGCATGTTTCACGTTAGTTTGGCTTTCCGATAATTGGGATGTGTGTAAACCCTTTGTATTGTATCTATAGATATATCGGTCCTGTGCAAAATGATAGCCCGTTAGTATTAATAGCTAAAAAAGGGCCGAGAGATACCAACCTGGTTTTTGTAAACACGTTTTTGTAAACAATATGAACTAGCTTCCGCCCGCGTTGTATGTCAATAAATAGTAGCCTATGTCCTTTTCCAGGGCATGGTCTACTGATGTGCCAAATTTCACCCAAATCCGTGCCTATTTACTTATTAGAAGTGCTCTTGGCTAAGTAATAACAGCCGCACGGGTCGATCCGTCAGGTTAAGCAACGCTTTCTGGGGTTGGTCCGTGGATGGGTGACCATCTTTACATACCGAGACTCCTCCGTGCCTCGGAAAGCACGTTAAGCCGTTGGTCCCGGCTGTCATTTGTGGATCTTTGACAGTCGTTACGGGTCGTCAGAAGCCCGAAAGTCTGACAACCAGGCTTGCCAAGGTATAACCCAGTTACTGGGTTGTGGAGGTCAGATAGGCAGTCGCCGAGACTGGAAGCCGACCCCAACTTGGTTGGGAAAAGGCTAGGCAGATGATGATGATAACATTCATATGTGTATTTACTTCACCGTTTTGAGAACAGTGGTGATGAAATAATTTATACAAATTAAAGTAGGTACCTATCTGGGTTCGCACCTACGACCTAGAACTCGTAAGTTGTGGACGTTTCCACTGAGGTACCACTGCTCCAGCTGCTGTCCAGCTACTGCAAAATTATAATCCCTACAGTTAAGTGAAAGATATAAGTTACTAGGAAGCGAGGCGCTGCCGAGTGGCATGTCATTATTTATACACAATTGTGATCGCTCATCCAGCATTTGCTGCGGTAGATACGAAGCATTGAAAGGCGAAGATTGACGAGAAAATCCGTTCAAAGTAAGGTTTTGTGTATCGTGACAAATGACAAGAAAATCTGCGGGAATATCAACGCCGACAGGTTAAAACCACGCTAACATGTTTTTCGTAACTTTTAGTTAGAACGCCGTCAGCTTAGACATTATCTCTTTTATTTTATTAATCCTTACATTATTATAAAACAAAGTGTTCCGCCGCGTCTGTCTGTTTGTTCGCGATAAACTCAAAAACTACTGCACCGATTTTCACCAATGGGTAGAGTAGTTCTCGAGGAAGTTTTTAGTATATAATAATCAACATCCACGCGGGCGAAGCCGTGGGCATATGTAACTATATAAATTATATTTTTAAATATTAGAATTAAAAAATATATAAAAATATTTAAAAATACATAATTATTATTGTAATGAACTGAAGACGGCCTGGCCACGGGAAATTCGCGGTAGCGAATTTTCGCGCGGCGCAAATTGCGGTACGTCTTGCGGCAGAAACAATTAATGTATAGAAATGTACTAAGCGTGCCACGGGCAGCGGCGGCAGGCGGGGCGATTCGCGAATTTTGCCGAGCGGATCAGTACGGCGTATGTAGGGCTGCAAACTTTTTGTACAAGAAATAAAGTACGAAAGAGAAGGAAAATAACCAGTATTTTGAAAGAATAAAAAGTTTTTAATTTTTGGTAAATATTTATTAATTTAAGCATACAAATACAACTACTTACTGACTTATAATATCTACTTAATAATAATTAATATGTACAGTCACGGACTTTAATTGATGAGCCACCTTCAAACTTTTCAATTTTGCAGTTTCATACATTCACGAGATTACACGATTAAACACGAACTCAAATCGCAATCTCGTAAACAAGATGACAAATAAATTACTTTTAATCGGAAATATTCATAGAGGTTGACTAATAAGTTCTCAATGATAAAAATAAATACAATGTTGCACTAAGTTTATCTAATCTATTTGATACCGACCTCCTTTGAATCATAGCTCATTAACTCGATAATTATGAAAACATAACTGAAGACAGTGACAGTTGAAATATCAAGATGACAAATAAATTACTTTTAATCGGAAAAAGTCTTATCCATAGAAGTTGACTAATAAGTTCTTAGTGATAAAAATTAATACAATGTTGCATTAAGTTTATCCAATCTATTTGATACTGACCTTCTTTGAATCATAGCTCATTAAGTCAATAATTCTGAAAACTTAACTGAAGACAGTGACAGTTGAAATATCGATGTCAGGGAATTTCTCCGTACGCTAACGTTACTATCGCAATAGTAACCTAGCAACAATTGTTTATCGTTGCTAGGTTACTGTTGCCAGACCTGCAATTGGTTGACTTTGCAAGTTTGTAGTTCTACTCTCAGGCAGGTTAGCCAACCGGTAAAGATATGAAATATAATTTTCTTCTTCTAATACGAAGACATATGACTTTGCGTGTCGGGAACCGAATAAACCCGATTTGCATTACACGGCTAAAATACGAACAGTGCCAGGTGGCTCATCAATTAAAGTCCGTGACTGTACAAGGGAAAATGATCAAAGGGCATCCAAAAATTCATATGCCAACAGGAAAAGTGCCCAAAAGGCTGGCAGCACTGCCACGTTGTATGGTAATGCTGATTCTTTGGCCAAAAAATAGGCCAGCCCTCTGGGGGCCAAGTCTACTAATTTACAAACGTGTCCGTGGTCTCGCAATGATGAGTTTTTGACAGATTTTGTATGGCATGTCTGTCAAAAACTGATCATTGTGAGTGAGACCACTGACACGTTTATAAATTAGTACACGTGAAGAGTTGACCAACCGGTTGGCGATGTCTTGAAAAACCAAGTGGGCATTCGGAACCCATGGCCCTAGGGTTTCAACCCCAAACGGGATTAAAAAATGAACTTTGAGCTTCGACAATTTGACTTTATTTATTTAAACTTTTCGCACTAAAAAAGGTACAAAGGCGGACTAATGCCTGAGGCATTCTCTACCAGTCAACCAAGGGTGGTGAAGAGATTAGATGGCAGGTGCTCTTTCTAGGCGTTTTTGTAAGAGAAGATGAAGGTAAATGTGAATCGTTTTCATTTTCTATTGTGCACTAGCTAACTAACAAAGTAATCACAAGTATGATAATAGGTTGAGTTGGAAAACTTGGAAACTAACAAAACGAAAGCAAAGGCCCGAAAAAATGGTTATGTTATCCGCGCGTATTCGAGTCAGTAGACGTCACCGTTGGCAGACTTTCAGACTGACGGTGACGTCTTGACGACAATTTGTCATTTGACTGAGTCCTTCTGAAATCCACCGCACGCATTTATTTATTAAACAGGTTTTATTAATGGCTTTGGATACAAGTGAAAAAAAGTATTTTTGAATAGGTACCTACTTTAATTTGATTTTTATTTATTTATTTATTGTTTCTCACAGGTGGAAATTCAGCTCTTAAAATTAGTATTATAACAAAGTATCACTGTAACATACCCATGGGGTGTACAGTCTTTAAAATTTACAATTACATGTCAAAAGAAAAACAAAATAAAATCATTCAAGTAACATAATAACCATTTGAGAAAATAAATTAAGTATAAATATCAATGTCATAAATATTGCATCATTAACGTCATATTAAATAAATTTTAGTCAAAAACATTTGTCACTGAATTAATTGATGTCCAAAGAAAGAAAAAAATAATAATAATATAAACCGTCATAACAAGTATACAAAATAGTCATGGCAATATAATATTCATTACCACTACATTACAGATAAATAAATTAAACAACAACTAACACTTTTCATAAATAAGCATTATCATAATACCATTAAATAAATTTCAGTCAAGACATTTGTCATTAAAGAATTCATTAATTGTATAATATACTTTCTGTATCAGTAGTTTTTTAAGTTTGTATTTAAAAGTAGCTAATGTTTCAGTGGTTTTAATAAACTCTGGCAATTTATTATAAATTTTCACACCCATACCAAATATGCTTGATTTAAACTTAACTGTTCTACTCTTAGCTGCCTTAAGGTCATTTTTATATCTTGTACTTCTCATTGTCTCATAATTACTGATATCTCGCTTTGTAATTGAGGCTGCTTCCAATATATACATTGACGCTAGGGTTAAGATTTTTAGTCTTCTGAATTCTGCTCTGCATGAATCGGTCTGTTTATGCCCACATATACTTCGGATACATTTTTTTTGGGCTTTGAAAGCAAATTCTGTTAGTAGAGTTACCCCAACACAGTATACCATATTTTAGAGTAGAACCCACATATGCATGATAAACATTGAGTAATACGTTTTCAATTACAATTTTTCGAAGTAAATAGAGAGCATATGAATACTGATTAAGTTTTTTGCAGACACCATCCACATGCATTTTCCAGTCAAGTTTTGAGTCGATATGGACTCCTAGAAATTTAGTGTTACTGACCTGATTTATTGAATTACCTTTATAATTATATGCCTTGCCCGTGTCGACTAGGCGTGCTCAATCTTTGTCCACTTTTAAAATTCTAGTGAAAAAACACTTCCTCTCTCCTTAAACATGTTTATTGTTATATATATATATATATATCTAACTATGTATATATTATATATATTTATATAGATAAGATAATGCTTTATGTGTGTATGTATTTATTGTATATGTAAACGGTACACCACTGACTACCTGCAGTATTGTCTCTCCTTCTTACTTTAATCCATCCAAAGGTTGTCTGTAAAAGATCGCTTTTAGCGATAAGACCGCCCATTGTGTCACCCTATGTAAAGTTTCTAATTTATGTCTGTAATTTTTATGGTGTACATAATAAAGAGTATTCTATCTATCTATCTAATTAACATTGATTTTATTTGATTTTGAATTTTTATTTGTGAAGGTCATATAGTTTGTTTTATCAATATTTATTTTTAAATTATTAATTATTAACCAGTTTATAATATCTTCGAGAGATTTATTAACCTGAGCTTCAAAATTTTCTTGACCGGTATCTGCAAAAATGGCCGTGCTATCATCCGCAAACAAGTTGAAGATTGAACTGTAAAAAGTATTTTAAGTATAATAGATACTGTTTTTAACAGTATGGTTGACAACCCTAGGCGCATGCCACGCCCACGGATAGTATAGAATCCAGGGACTTGAAAATTTACCCAAAATAGGGGTATGAGGTATGATAACGTTACGTAATACGTTATGTATAGTTCCAGTAACCATTTACGAACTAATTTCTTGGCATTTTTACGAAAATCTATTGGAACGACATCAACTATTTGTCTACGACCCGGGTGGAACAGTAGAAATGAAATTATCGTTACTGGAATGGATCGTAACGGTATTTTATAACGTTTCAAGTCCCTGATAGGACCCCAACAAGTTTTTGTGAAATTCTCCGTCTATACCCCGATATTTATTTATATAATGAACTCCACAATCTCTTCCAAATATTCGTCTTGAACCAAAAAGCTACTACATAATCTCCAAGCAATATCGAGATAACTTAGATAAAGATATTTTGCTCTCGGTCTATAATATTCGCGGTATTCTGTGCCGCTTGTCGCTTGCCGCACCGCAATTCGCGTCGCAGTTCGCGCCGCTTGTCCCGTGGCCAGGCGGTAAAGGAGTTAAGTATTTATTTCGACGCTTTCTTTATTTTCAGAACAATATTTAAACGAGACCGACTTGTTTTACACCACTAAATATCTAAAATAGCCTTAGCTTTATTGTTTTTAACACAAACAATACATTTATCGATAAAACATAATACATTTATCTAATAACAAGATTAATACATTTAATATCAGCATTAAACATTTACAATCGGATGGATTCAATAAGATGTTTGCAATAAAGGTTATAACAAAAGTCATGGGCAAAAAGATATCTTTTGGCCATGGCTTTTGTATAACCTTGGAAACATAATTATACAAATTCGAAACACAATGCGTCGTGAAAAATGCGGCCCGCAGTTTTTTCAATGCATCGTGTTTTGACATAAATAAATTGTTAAAATAATATTTTGTCAAAATACAAAACCATGTGGTAAGGCTAGTGTTTGCCCAGACGTGAACAAACAGAATTGTGAATGTATTGATTTTAGCGGGAATCATAGCATGTGTAGGTAATTGTGTATGTATTAAATATTTTGCTAACATACTGTATAGTATATTATTAGTATTGATATGAATTATATAGACTTTTGGATAAGTAATTTAAAACTAGATTAATTATTTTAGTTTATTTATTTTCTTTCTTATTAGTTACATTTTTAAATATTTTTCATTTCATTTTTTAATCATCGTCGACCACCTTTTTTTTTTTTTTTTTTTTATTGATTAATGAACAATACAAAATTTAAACAGAAACATCACAAAAACCTCAATAGGTTTGTCCGGATGTTGAAACACTTAAGCTATCTTAATACTAACGAAATATTATAATAAAATAAAAAAAAGAAACATTGTGAGGTAGTTTGTAAACATATTAACCAAAACAAGTACAAAAACGATGACGGCGTAGGTCAGACAGCCTCGCGTGCCAGGTCAAGATACTTGTCAAGATTAATTTATTATTAATTTTTGTCCAACCTCTTCATGCGTGCGGAGTTTACCTGTAAGTTATTGTTGCATAAACATTTTTGCATGTTACCCATAAGCATAAAACCGGTGTAAGCGATTGTTGGCGAACCAATAATATAAATTAACTAAAAATAAAGTATAAGACTTTGTTGAACGTAAGAAAATTATTTAACAGTATGTGAACGATGAAGCTGAACCTTCACACGTTTGTTGAAATTAATAGGGTAGATAAGAAGAAAACATTGTAAAAACCATGCGTCGTTATGCTCAACTCAATTTAATTGCAGGGTTATCAAAAATGTAGTCTTACTCGGCAAGGTTATTATAAATCGATAATCTATACCTAAAGAGGTATCTACCCAAGGGTCTTAATACACCGTGCTTCTAAGTAGATCTTCGCACGCTTTTCAGAAATGCTTGGTCACATTAAAAAACTTTAACCTATCCTGTGTAAACAAAGAATCTGTTTTTCGTCTTCATAAACTAATGGTAATCATAATTTTGTATGAGAAGCTAATTCCTATGTAGGCATCTTATCGTCCAAGCACTACAATACAATTTTATAATTATAAAACTTCTAAATCTTTAAACCTAAGCCACGTAAGAGGAAGGCGTTGAATCTAAAAAATTTTGTAATAAAAAATAATATTTACTTCGTTCATAATCTTTCAAGCTTCCTTGCACTTTTCCAGTAATTTTTATGCATCTTCTTTGTTTTTTTTTAATTTTACTATGAAATATACCTGTATATTTGTAATTAAATTGTTTGTGAAATATACCTATATATTTTTAATTACGTAGAAAGATCTTGATCATGTTCAACAATGTTCTTCTACCGAGAGCTAGTGCTCTCTCTATCTCAATCTTGCACAAAATACACATCAAGCTATACATTTCCAGTTTATGCTGATCTCGCATTGTATAAGATTTCCGTACAATGCGAGGCCAGCATATAGCCAAAAAGTAATGGTGCTGTACTCTTAACGTTGTTGACAAATGCTTATATTTTTTTCTTACTTGAGAAACTGTCCTGTTCGAATTTGGTTTTAATAAACAAAATTTAATGCTACTTCTAGATTATTCTTTCAATACATTCTATTTGATTGTAGCATTACTATAAATAGGAACTGTGGTATATAGGTAGTATAGATAATTTACCTTTTGTATCAAAAACTTCCTTCTCCGAGACATTATAATTGAAGCAGTTTCATCTTCCTCTTCTCTGTATTCAACCAGCACCATTATTTATAAATGACTTTTATAAGGTTATCCCTAGGTTTGGATTTTGTGTAGAATTCTTAGTATAAACTGGTAAAGTGACAAAATGTTTGAGAGCATGGCACTTATTGCGGATCATTTGAATTATTCCACTTTGCCCCACAAAGCGACTGGTGTGGCAAAGTGGAATCCTTAAAACTTTAGCAGTTGAATCTGCCCCTCTTGTTTGATTTGGTGGGGCAGATTCCACTTTTGTGTTGTAATCATCAAAAGTCAGGTCCCCACTATTACAAGTATTGATCATTTTATTTTATCAAATTAAACAAATTTCCTACTAGTTACAACCAAGAGTTAACTTTGCCTTCGCAATTTGTGTGAGAGTTGATAAAAAAAAATTGCTTGTGTGTTTTGGTCAGGCGCTCATACATGTTCAACTGAATATCTCTTTAAAGGCTCGTGCAAACTGGCGGGATATCGCGGCCGCGACAGGCAGTCCTACTCTTGTGACGCCCGCGATATCGCGCCTTTTTATGGGAGCTTTAATAGTCGGTGGACATACCTATGAGTATTGGTTTTTGTATAATTATTACAAGCCAATATTAACCTATTCATAACATAACATATTATGTACAATCAGCCAATAATGTCAATCCCACCACTGGGACCACCACGCGAGCCCTGTGCGGGTTAGTAGATGTCACATGTCTTCGAATTTTTGGTTCTAGGACATATCGGATTTTTCACGATATTTTTCTTCGCCGGTTTGAGAGCAGTGGTGATGAAATAATTTACACAAAGTAAAGCACCTGGCAGCGTTCGAACCTATGACCTAAAAGTCGTAAGTCGTGGTCATTAAGACGGAGCCACCACTGCTCTTAAGAACCTGAATAACCTATTCGTATGTAAAATAATTATACTTGTAACAGAAGTAGCTCCAAGTCACAACCTATCGTCACCATCATCTGGGTAGCCTTTTCTCAACTATGGTGGGGTCAGCTTCCAGTATTACCAGATGCAGCTGAATACCAATATCATCAACCTAACATCAAAAAGCTTCATTCAGCAAAAAACTTCATTCAGCAAAAACATGTCCACTGCCTGATCGAATACGAGAATCAATCCGGGGACCAGACGAGCAGTTTCGGTATTTTAAAGAACGTTCGCATTCTATTGTACGTCTCAATCCGTCATTTTTGACAAGTTTTTGTCATTATCTGACGCAGAGATTATATTGCGACTAGAGTGCGTTTCATGAAATAGGTAGTTCTTTTGCCGTAATGTTGGCTCAACTCTAAAATTAAAAAAAGGACCTATTAGGTTAGCGCCGTAGCGTACACTCGTATTGGTCCTACAACAGAGGAACCAATATTACGGCATAGGAACTACATAGTTGATGAAACGCACTCTATTTAGATTTTGAATGTCAGGAGGCTTTCTCATCACACTCCTTTTCATTGCTATCTCCCTTCTTAGCCATAGGAAAAAAGTTCTTCGGAGAGCTTTCTATACCAACACTTAAAACAAAAAAAAATAAACCTAACCAGTCAGGCTGCCAACAGAAGTGAAAACTTAAAATTTGGGAGTAGCGCCATCTATATTCTAGGTTACAGCACTACGGCGCGGGGTGATACGAATCCGTAAGTGCCAAATTCACTTCAAATTCGCTCAAAGAAGTTTTCACTTCAAAAATGCACTATGATAAACACGTAAGTTGAGCGCTATAGCTTCTAAAGTTTCCACTTACATGGTTCAGTGACCAGCTAAGGGGCATTAAGTGAAATAGGTAAGAAGCCTCGTTAAGCGAGTAAACTTATCCGGCAGGATTACCGTTACGGTTCGTTTACACTCGTCTTTATGAATCGTCTGGAGACCTGGGGTTAGGACCTAAGTAACAGTTGGATGTAATTGGTTAAAATATTATAAAGAATGTATTCAGTTATATTATATTATTATATTATATCATATTTTATCTTTATTTCATTTTTCATACATATAAATTATATTTTTAAATATTAGAATAAAAAATATATAAAACATTTAAAAATATAAAAAATAGTGGCCCACCGGTATCGGGAACAGGGTCCAAGCTACTGGCGGTCAGGGCTCCAGAGAGAGGAACCTCCTAACAATGCGAGCCGTGTCCAGGGCCTCAAGTCTGCTATTTTTATAAAATCCGTCATTCCAACACGATCCAATTGTCATTTTGGTAAAAGTTCGTAATCTGCTAATTCATAATGGTCGATCATTGGTCGGTCAATGGTCTCGTAATAGAATTGTGTTATAATGGTATTGTGGTATTGCCATTATTATAAAACCCGTTAGTAGAAATGATTTTCGAAAAACTACTACAAAATTTGAACATTTATTTGTGCCAGATTTCATTTTTAAATATTTTTACATATTTTTTATTCGTGTTTTATGCAATCTAAAGTAGTAGGAAGTTCGTAAATACCAAAAAACTCACAACTATTTTATCTGTTTAGCTGTCAAAGTCAAATGTGACATTACTGCTTACTGACATTTAGCGTTTAAAAATGTGTGGAATAAAATTCAAACCAACACCTCGACTTCAGTTGCAAAACAGTACTGTATTTTTTTATTTTCTTTTGCATATATCTCGAAAATGGTGGGTCCTATTGTAAAAATAATGAAAATTTCGACCCCCTTTAGGAAGCCCTTAAACCCCTGAGGCTCAACATGTTGGTATTTTTTTTTTGCATATTTTTCATACAATATGTGAAAAATTACATAAAAAACACGTCGAAGGTGCTGTCCTCCGGCTCTAAAAAAAAATCACGGGGTGGAGCCCCGAGAGGCGAGAAAACAAATACCAAGTGAAGGGAGAACAAATAAAGGGGTCGTACTCATTCTCAACAAGCGACGGGCTCGACGACGTCTTGTGCATTCCACCCATCTTCTTTCTCTTGCATCCACTGCGTTGGCTAGCTCAAGAATATTAGCTCGTAGTGAATACATTGTCTCCAACAAACACCACCACTACTGACTCGTAACGAATTAAAAGCAATGATTGCACAATGCCGTTATAATGATAAGTCACTGATCAAAGGAACTGTCAAAATTTTAGCAGATTACCGCATAAGTCAGTCATTCATTTGTCATTATGTACGAGATTACCATTATAAACCATTTTTCTCAATGGAGTGTCAGTGGCTGACCATTGGAAAGTCATAATGACGCCACTCTATTAGTAGATTACCAAACTTGTCAAAATCAACAATTATGAAATCAATGATAGACCATTCTGACACTATTGTAATAGCAGACTTGAGGCCCTGGAGTACAGGTTTCTGAATCAAGCCCTTAATCCAGCTGCCCAACGAGAGTCTCCTCAGGTGTTGGTCGAGGCTCTTGGCAATTAAGCCATTGGCTGATACGACTATCGGCACAATGATCGCAGAGTCCACATCCCACATGTCGACAACCTCGTGAGCCAAGTCAAGATACTTGATTTGTTTATCTTTCTCGGCCTTCACGAGGTTCCCGTCATGCCAATAATCATTGCGCGCCGCTCTGTTCGATCCACCACCACTATATCAGGCTTATTGGCAACAATAGTCCTGTCAGTGATGATGGATCGATCCCAGTACAATGTGATATTTCCATTTTCGAGAACTGGGTCGGGCACGTACCTTAGGCGTAGTACGGCACTTCATATTTTATTACTATTATTGTTGTCATATTATCATATTTCTATGATTTATAATTATGATTAAGTTACTGTTATCTTTTTGTATGCACATGTTTCTGTGACAAAGAAACCTATTTTTCTTTCTTTATTTCTTTCAGTTCCTTAACTCTTTTTCCTTAACGTTGCGACTATTTTCTTTTCCAAATTGTCCTTTTGCTGATAAAGATTGAAGTGAATTTCGCCTTCGTCTTTCGCCTTTCCTCGCCATCGTCCGAAGACTTTGGTCGACAATGACGAATTAAAGGCGATTGTGGAAGCTGATGATACACAATCTACGGCTGAATTAGCAGCAGCTTTCGACGTTAGCGTCAAAACAATATTGGTCCATTTGCGTCAAATTGGCAAGGTAAAAAAGCTTGACAAATGGGTGCCCCACGAACTCAATGATCGCCAGCGCGAAGTACGCGTCGAGGCGTGCCTTGCACTGCTCAACAGACACACAAATGAAGGAATTTTGAACCGCATTGTTACCTGCGATGAAAAATGGATTCTGTTTGATTACCGCAAGCGCTCAGCAAGTTGGTTGGATCCTGGTTCAGTACCTAAACAATGCTCTAAACGAAAACTTACCTCTAGAAAAGTGATGGTCACTGTTTGGTGGTCTAGCGCCGGTGTGATTCATCACAGCTTCTTACCAAACGGGGTGAGCATTACTGCAGATGTGTACTGTGAAGAACTGAACACAATGATGGAGAAGCTGGCACATCTCCAACCAGCATTGGTCAATCGCTCGTCTCCGCTGCTCCTGCACGACAACGCGCGACCTCATACTGCACAGCAGACGGTCTCCAAGTTGCAAGAACTGGGGTTGGAAGCTCTCCGTCATCCGCCCTACTCACCAGACCTTGCGCCTACAGACTACTACTTTTTCCAGAATTTGGATAACTTCTTGGCGGGAAAAAAATTCAATACCCGAGAGTGTAACGTTGTGGCTTCACACCTGAACATAGTCGAGTACTATGTTACTAAGTGGTTGAGCACAACACTAAATTACATGCCCAACACTATTTGACAGACTACTCATTCATTTCATCTGCAACCAGCCATACTAGCGGTTCGTTATGTAGAACCCCTAGATTTACCATGTGCCCCGAGTCTAGGGTGAGTTCACCATTATTATTATAGCTAATATTCTGTACTGTGTGCTCCTTGTGCCATCTGCCATGGTTATGCCCTTTAAGACTGGCTTGTCACAACATAACCTAAAATCACCTGTCATTCTGCCACGCTGTGATTGCACTCTCTCTTCTCTGCCTGTAAGCCGCTGCGATGTATTATGCTTACCTATCCTGCTTCCCATACCGTTCTTGGTCGCTAAGGAGGCTAGCACATCGCACGCGGCTTGCTACCATCTGCGCCGCATCTGACATGCGCTCCCTAACGCGCTTTCAGGGTTCTACATCCCGGGTTCTACGTCCCGGCTTCTACACGGCAATTCTACATCCCGGCTTCTACGTCCCGGCTTCTACGTATCGGCTTCTACACGGCGATTCTACATCCCGGTTCTACGTACCGGCTCTTCTACACCTCGGCTTCTACATCCCGGATTCTACACCCCGGCTACTACTTCCCGGCTAAGGACAGGACGCGTTGGCATGCTGCCAATGCCCGCTACCGAGTCCTTGCCGAGGCCTGGCCTACCTGCGGCCTACCGCCGCGATCTACCTGCGGCCTACCGCCGCGAGCTACCTGCGGCCTAACGCCGTATACCACCTGCAGGCCTGTGCTGACAGGCCTCCTCGTCTGCCACGTGTCTCCGACGTGTGCTACCCTACCGTTCCCGCTGAGCCTGCGCTGGCAGGCCCCTTCTTACTACAACGGATGACCAAGGACGGTACCCTTCTACCTACCTAAGTGTGCGAGTGCTCGGAAAGATCAGTGACCTTACCCGCGACCTAGCTGTGGATCTCCTACCTACTATAGTACCTAATATATGTATCAAACTACCCAGCTGGTTTCATTCCTCTCTCTACACTACCTACCTACCTACCTATCCGTTAACGGCCTGCGCAGCCTACCTGCAAAGCCCTAGCCGTTACAAGAGGCAGTACAAAATGCCTTTGAAGAATTTGTTGCCTCCCGTCCAGCTGATTTCTTTAAGAAGGGCATCAATAAACTGCCACTGCGTTGGCAAAGATGCATTGATTGCATGGGTGATTACTTCGATAAATACAAATAAAAAATACATGAAAAAAATTTGTTTAAATTTTTTCATACAAAACGGCAATTTCATAAAGGTAAAGACCTATCTTGTCGATGAAACGGATAATCCTATTTTATACTCACTATATTATAACATTCCAAATACATTTTTTTTAAACCACCTCACTATATTTTATTTACATTTAATAAATTTATCTATAATTACATTTAAAAAATCAATATTAGATATATACTTTTCTATTCTTAAATTAATATGATCATTTATTTTTTTGTTACATTTTATTAATCTAGTTTATTTAGAATGGAATAAATCATTTTAACGCTTTCAGTTTTTGTTGTAGCAAGAACCACTCTTAGTAAAAGGTGAAGACCTCCAGATATAACGAGCGGTCTTTCTTTATCTTTTTTATGTTATAAATTTTATTTTTTTAGGTTTTTCAGTGATTCCATTTACCATTCCATCAATGGGATTTTCAAACGGCTATGTCTAAAAAGTTCAGACGTTTATATTGCTATGTTATATTACTTACATTAATTTGTTGACTGCATTTTAGAGTTGCTTCATTGGTAGTTTTTCAAAAATAAACTAAATATTATGCAAGTAAACAGTTTAATTCTTTTCACAAAAAAAAAAAACCATTTCAGAATGGGTACTGCCTTCTGGTGTTGATTCTGTAGATAAAACTTTGACTGAAAACAAAATTTAAAACTCATTAATTATTTATCTAAAGATAATTTATAAAAAACAGGCCATGTGGTGTCGGACCACGCACAATGAAGGGTTCCGTAGTTGGGAGTAATATAAATTATCGTAAAATAAAAACAAACTTAATATTGTAGTTGAAAAACATGTTCTCGCATACATTCCAACTACAATGTAAGTTTGTACGCACTATATTTGGAGATTTACTATGTTATTTTAAAACCATTGTCTTCTTATAGGTATAGGCTAGCTTCTAGACTTGTAATCAGATGACGTCTATTTAGAAAAATAAATATGACGCATGTTCTGACAAGGGAGAGCAGTGGTGGCCCAGTGGTAACGGCCACGACTTACGAGTTGTAGGTCGTAGGTTCGAACCCTGAGAGGCGCTTTACTTTGTGTAAATTATTTTCATCTCCACTGCTCTCAAAACGGTGAAGGAAAACATCGTGAGGAAACCGGCATGTCCTAGAACCAAAAATTCGAAGACATGTGACATCTACCAACCCGCACTGGGCCCGCGTGGTGGATTACGGCCCACTCCCTCTCACAGAGAGGAGGCCTGTGTCCCAGCAGTGGGAACATTATAGGCTGATTATGTTCTGACAAGGATGCAACAAAAGAAATTGCGTCAGATTGAGCAAAAAAAGACTTTGTAATCTGATGCTGTTGTCCTGTTGAACTTGTTATGATGATGACAGAAATTTCTTCTATTCGTTACCTTCCGTCAGTTGAACCTGTCATGGTACTTTATGAAAATAAAATAAACATACCCTCTTTTATTTAATTCTGTTCCACCTATTTTCAATGAACTTCCTCTGCATCTGTTAAGGTTCAACTGCGTATTTGAGCTGCATGGGTATCCCACTAGGTTCCAGTTGAACATAGACGCTGCAAAGAGCTCATAGGCTCGGTTATGGCTGCAGGAGTGAGAGAAGCAGCCTGGTTGGTTGCTTCCACCGTTAGCATAGAAGTTTATCAGGCCAATTGCAGTTCCAATACCGTTGGCAAGTAGACCTGAACCATCTGTATGGATAACTTCGACATAGTGAGCGTCATCATGTCGCAAGCGAAGGGAATTGGTACCCCATCCACTTCCAGATGGATCCAATCCTAAAAAGGGGGCAAAAAAAAAAAAGATTTCAAGAAAGTGATCGTGAACCAGGCGTTCTATTGAAGCTCAGAAGAATATTAAAATAGTGGATATAAGGCTCGCGTCTACAGTTTTGCATGTGCGTATCGGACTGATCGTATCAAATGGATTTTAGTCATCCAAGTGAATTCACTGATCCACATCGTATCGACCGCAGGAGCGTAGCATCGGCCGGAAGGTAATGCCGACACTTCGCTCGGCAATCCATTGATGGTAGTTGCCTCGGCTGCTGCTACAGTGGACGTACTGCAACAAAGTTATCCGTTTCATACGATCCGTCCGTTGCGTAGGTGTGATGCGGAACTGTGAACGCAAGCCTTTATAGTAATTTATATAAATTAATATTTATTGAATGAATAATAAACTCTATTTACAGCCATTTAACCTATGTACATATACCATTATGTGTTTTAGCGAGGCAAAAAATGGTAAGGGAATTACACCTACGTTTTTTGACAATATTCATTAAGCCTAATTACGATTTGTATCCTGAGCCTGAATCTCAACATTTTTAGTAATGAAAAACGATAGATACATAGTTTATTGTTCGAGTTCCTATAAGAGATATTAAGTTAAGATCAATGACTGCTATTTCCATGCTAAAACGCAACTTAATATTATATATTAAAGAAAACAACCACAACTTACCAGTGATTCTTCCAACTATTCCAGGTATTCCGTGTAGCCCTCTACTAGCCATGCCGGCAATATGTGCTCCAAGGCCAAACCCAACCAAGTGCAGTCTGCTCACATCCAATGCAGGTGTCAGCTGGGTTAACCATTTAATGAAATTTGTCAAATCATGAGCCACAACCGGCACGTTTGACGATGCCACCGCGTAGCTCACAATGGCGTATGCTTCCCAGTCAACCACCAACACGTTATGTCGTTCTTGTAACCTAGATATTTCTAAAAGAAATAACCTCATTAATAAAATGTTAGGTTTTATATTATTGAGCACACTAGGTTGGAAAAAAGCTCATTTTCCGTTTATTAAACAAGGTATTGCTGTCGCCTTAACAGGAATATATTGTTTGAAAACAACCGTAATTTCACGAAGAAAAATGCGTTGTGACTAAAAATAAAAGGTACACGCTTTTCTTAGGAGTACAGTTTATACTCCAAGGTTTATTTATCAATCATCACCATAGGCACCTAAAAAAATCAATCTGCCTAGCCTTTTCCCAACTATGTTAGGGTCGGCTTCCAATCTAACCGGATGCAGCTGAATGCTAGTATTTTACATGAAGCGACTGCCTATCTGACCTCCAAAATCCACTAACTTTAATAGTAATACGATAGTAATACGTGGTAGTAATACGATACCCCTTGTTAAGACTGGTTGTCAGACTTTTGGGCTTCTGACGACCCGTAACAACTGTAAAAGATAATGAAAGAAGAATGGTAGCCTGGACCAAAGGCTTAACGTGCTTTCCGAGGCATGGAGGAGTCTCGTTATCTAAAGATGGTCTATCCACCAACCCCGGCAAGAGTAGTTTAACCTGATGGATCGACCCAACACGAGCTCCTCCAGCATACGCACCTATACTAATGATTTACCATACCTGAGGCACTTACCATGCTTGATTAATGTATTTAATGTCGATCGAGGGCTTCCACCGTGACCATGGATCAATATGATTGTATCGTCTCTTGTTTCGAAATTCGAGCCCGCTGGCAAGGCACCGTGGCCTGTTAGTGCCGTGCTCTGGTGCCAACGGGTTATTCCTATAATAAAAATAAAATATTTACTGACTTTCAATGTTTCAACTTAGTTAAACTCCACACAAGAACACGTGTAGCCAAACGGTCATTGGTTCTGCGGCTAATATGGCTGGCCCATTGCCACTTCTGCTTGCTTATTCTAAGGGCTTTGCGGACTTTTTTGGTTTTCTACTGTATCACTATGCAGTGTAGATTTTTTGAAGTAAAAACTTCTTTAGGCGCGCTGAGCACTTTTTGGGTGACCAAAAATCATGGAACTCGCGTCATCGTCACGTCTTCAAACGTGACGATGACGCGAGTTCCATGATTTTTGGTTTGTTTTTTTTTAGCGCCATTTACCGTCTTCCGTTTGAATTACGTTGAGGTTACGCATTGTTGCTTAGTTTGTACTTCTATTGGCAGTCCCCAAAGGCTGCCCCGCATGTTTTTTTTTCACGGCTCACTTACCTTGTGTATAGGAAATATCTATTCTCCGCATGTACACAGCACACTAGAAAATAATACAAAAATATTTGCTTATTCAAAATATCACCAAGATTGAGAATCATAAAAAATGGTACAGAATGCTTCATAGGTACCGGATATATTATTTTTTGGTACTTACATAAAAAAGCTGTTCCTTAAGTTCGCATAGCTCGTCAAAATGAAGCGAACAGCCGATTGTTTTTTCGCGATTTCAGTGTAGATCCCATAGTAAAAGTTGACTATAATTATGAGTACAACGACCCCTTATCCCATGGCCCATGAATTCAATTTCACCCAGTACAACAAAAAATATATCTCAAATACTTCAAACGGATTTGTTAAGCATTTGTTCAAAAACAATATACAGCGTGCCTCTACAATGACGACATTAATTTAACACACGGGTAGGGCTAGTGGCCAGTAAACATAAAAATTACAATAAAATAAAATAATTTGTAAATTTAAAAATTAAAATTTTGAAACAAACTAAATAACAAAAACATAACCAAAGTTGAGATCACTCTGTGTAAAATATTAATTCATGTAGCTACCTACCAGAAGTACAGGTTGCTCCAGGATGGTAGGTAATTTAGAAAATTGTAAATAAATCAATAAATAATAACGTTTAATTTTTAAATATTTTCATAAAAGGAATACGCGAAATCGTATACGTGTGTTAAATTAATGTCGCCATTGTAGCGGCACGTTGTATATAGGTACCTGTGGTCACCATAGTCAGCCCCCTGGTGGCATACTGTGGTGAGTTCTGCACCATACCCTCGTGGGTTCATTTAAAACGTGAGGTGTCAAAGATCTACGAATGATAGCCAGAACCGAACCCTGCTGATGCTTTCCGAGGCAACGAGTGGTCTCCGTATGTAATGGATACCGATCTCGGCCAGCATGCCTTAACATTGATTGATCGACCCGAGTCGGTTTCATTACTTAGCCACGAGCCATTAAAGTACCTATATACTTTAATTAATGAAATAAACTAACTTACCTGCCGCAACAGCCAAAGTAATGGCCAACTTCAACATATTGCTTGATCGACCGTTTCTTTACAGTTCAAATTTCTAAATTCGTATTATTTATATAAAGGTGACTATTATCTATATATACTAATAATAGAACTGAAGTGTTTGTTTGTTTGAACGCGCTTTATCTCTGGGACTACCAGTCGGTACTTTTCACATTTGTTAGCCCAATTCTTGAGGAAGGCTATAGGCTATTTATCAGCACACTAAGAACATTAGGAGCCGAAAAAAAAAATCGGAAGGAACTCTAAACGAACACTTAGTATATAAAATAGCGCGGGCAGGCGATGCGATGCGATGTGGTGGGATGCGAGAGCAAGAAATGTCACGCAGACGAAGTAGCAGGCTGAAGTTAGTTGTTTTTAAATCTGATAACCAGATAACACAATCATGGTATTCTCAAAATCCATCAGACTGTGATTAATTTATAATTAAAAATTATAAAATCTTTATTTTTACCTGACGCGTCAGAGAAAAAGAGCCCTAAAGACAGGGTTCTAAAGTTCAACTAATTATATCGTTGCTAAATTGAAGAGTACAACTGTCACGTAGCATGACGACTGAAGTGACAGAATTATTACGTTTAGTCGGGTCAGTTACTTGACAGCTCTCTCGTAACGTGTTTTTTTTGTTGTTTACCTTTTTAAAATGATCTAAATATAGGTGTGATGTACTTACAGCTATTTAATAAAATATCGTCTGTCTTAATATATCAGCCACCCCGCACATATTTAGAAAATATTTTATTTTCTGTGGAATCGCCCATCATTATAAAGTCTGTTCCAAAACTGTCAAATGAAAGCGTAAGCAAACTTTATTTTGGTTAGATAGTACGCAATCACTCACTATAGGGAATTCGTAACACATTTGCCTGTATTTAAAAGGTTTTAACTTTATATTTCACCATCTCACCATTCACATCACCATTTAAAGCTCTCAGAATTAGATGCTCCTTGGTTCATGAAGATCTCAGAATTACACGAGCATCTACAAATCAGAACTGTAAAAGAGGAAACTAAACACAGGATACATTCATATAAACACCGAATAACATCACATACTAGCACCTTAGCTATAGCCAATGATATTATATTAAAATATCATTGCATAGCCCTAAGTGAACAAGGCTCATACGCTACCATATATGGGACTACCATACCATACATACAATGTTACTGAATAAATTTTGGAAGGAAGATTCTTCGCTGGAAGAATGGACCTCAGCAGTCAATATCCGCACAACAAATCTGCTAAAGGTTTACAACCGATAGCAAGATGAACAAGGATAAAAAAAAATAACTATCTCACCATTCTTTCCATTATGTATTTAATTGTTTGAATAACATTATGATTGATTGATTGTGATTTGATTGATTTTTAAATTGATTGATGATTGATTGTGATTTTTAAAATTTTTGGTTTTATGTTTTCGAATAATCAAATCTATGCTATGATGTAAGTTTTATTAGTATCACGTCTCGATTACCTACTTATATCGGCTATATCAACTTCAACTATCTTGTCTTTGAATTTTTCTTAATTCTTACATCAAAAAATATTTTCATTATTGCGAACACTGAACGTCTTTTGCACTACTTTTTTATGCTAAATTCTTTGTTTTGTGTATGATTTTTTTAATTGTATGTACCTATTTACTATTTATATACAGATATTAGGTAATTCATTATACACAGGAAAAATTGGGGACACATGTTTAAGCATGGAAAAAAAGTGAAAACATTGAAACAGAAAAATAATAGGTATATTCCTATCAGACGTCAGATTGTTATATATTTATCAGCTGTGATCGGAATAGACAATTACTTGAAACCTATAATTTTATTAATGTGGACATGCCCGTGGGATCCCGCGATTTTCAATTTATCGAAAATTTGAATGAAGATAATCGGATTTGTTAAGCTTGCTAGAAATTCAAACAAAATTACATATTACCCATCCTGCGTCGCGTAAGTTTAGGAATAATCTCATTATATGCCGGTGAACCTAGTTCTATCCAAGATCAAATACCCGTGACCGTGACATAAACGGTAATTAGATTGCAATCACACGATACCTATCTTATCTTATCTTTTATACAATGATCGGAATAGGTAAAGCAATTTACGCACCTAATAAAGCGACGTGCGTACGACATGTTTTCAAAGAATGGACATGCCTGAAATCCTAGACTTCACCGGGATTTAAAAAATACTTTGTTAAGGTTGGTAGTGATTTTTAAAGGTAATTGTGAACTAGCGACCCGCTCCTGCTCCGCACGGTATTGCAACTTGAAAAAAAAATCGAGATTTCTTTGTTATACCCCTTGACGGATCAACAGACTCCTCGAAACCGAAAAGTCCCCTATCTGTCAATCTCTCAATCAATCATCAAGCCCTCCTGGAGTGTGCGCCCGACTGGATGTATGTTTCTATGATATTTCATTATTTATCTGTATTTTTAATGCTCAAAGTGTCACAAATTGTACAGGAATGAACGAGAAAGAGATATATTTTTACGCATTCAACATCTGACAGTAGGTAATTCGTGCCGTAATGTTGTATTTTGTTCAGTTGGTCATAAAGCGCAAAAAAAGTAACTTTAATATTAATGTATTATACACTTATACCTTCTGGAATACATTCTCTAAATGATGGTGAAAACCTCATCAAATCTGCTGCGTGGTTTATAAGAACAACGCGGAAAAACAATAAATAAATAAAAAAGCTTTATTGAGTATAGAAAAAAGACACGGTACAATATGAATAAAATAAAAAATAAAAAACGAGTAACAGATTACATAGGAGCCTCAGGTGACACGATAGATAAACAAACGAACACGAACAGATAAATAAGAAAAGCTACTTTAATCTATAATATGTATATTATAATATCTTTTTTTTTTTTTTTTTTTTTTTTTTGAGGGTGGGAAATCATCCAATGACTTCTCCCGCTCTGGGTGGAGCGGAAGGGCGTGTCAGACTTTTACTGACTAAAACCCACCCGTGTTCCTTCAGTTGCCTGTTGCCAAGGTCCCGGTATCCCTTTCGGACTAACCCGCAACCCTGGCAGGCATCGGTCCTAGCGGACCCCGCCAATTGTGCTGACATCTCTATGAGGCGCGCGTGGAACACGACGCGCCATCGACCCGGGCCTGGTCCTGATCGGACGGCGAGCTACCCATTGCTCGCCGTCCGCAAGCCCGCGCCTATGGTGGCCAGGAATCCGCCTGGGATTCCCGACGCCCAGGGCGTCTCCAGCGGCGGCGGCGGTTAGGGGCGTGAGGGCGCAAACTTTGCCTCTCCCTCACGCGTTCCGCCTCCTCCTTCGCGAGTATTACTGCTTCGCAGAAGGAGGTGACTGCTTCCCATGCCCTCTCGCTCCGTACCATGGCCTGGACCAGAGCCGGACGCTAGAGGTCATCGCCGCCAATCGCCTCCAAGAGGACACGGCGGGGCTCCACCCAAGCGGGGCAGACCTCCACCGTATGCTCCACCGTGTCCTCCGGGCGATCCACACAGTGGTGACACCCGGGCGTTTCCTCCCGCCTTATACGAAACAGGAACCTCCCGAAGCAACCGTGTCCGGTGAGGACCTGCGTCAGGCGGAAGGTGAGGACGCCGTGGCGCCTCTCTAGCCACTCCTCAAAGAGGGGACTTATCGCCGCAATTGTGGCGTGCCCAGCACTGGGTTGCGACAATCGCACTCTCCATGCCGCCATGAGATCCTGCCGGAGCTCTGTCCGCTTCTCGCGGCAGCGGAGTTACGCCCCGGCGCTTCATCTCCTCGCGCCACTCCCATATGTGCGCGAGGACCTTCGCCTCCAGATCCCATGGCGGTAATCCGGCCAGGAGGCTCGCCGCCTCGCGGGAGACCGTGCGGTATCCCCGGGCCAGCCGAATGGCCATGACCCTTTGGGACGCGTTCAACCGGCGGGCTGGCCGCAGCCTAAGGGAACGCGCCCACACCGGTGCCCCGTAAAGGGCCATGGACCGCACGACCCCCGCGTAGAGCCTCCGGCAGGAGGCGTTTGGACCCCCCAGATTGGGCAGGAGACGCCCCAAGGCAGCTCCAGCCCGGTCCAGCCTGGGAGCCAAACGTCGGAAATGCTCAACGAAGTTCCACCGGCTGTCGAGGACGAGTCCTAGGTACTTCATCGTCGACTCGACGCCGATGTGAACCCCTCCTACCGTAATTTGGGAACCCGACGGTGGCGCGTTCCGAGGGCCATGAAAACACATGACCTCGGACTTGTGCAAGGCCACCTCGAGTCCCAGCTGCCGGATTCTATCGACGATTGTCGCAACCCCGCGTGTCGCTAGTTCGGCCGCCGCCTGGTGCGACCTCCCCTGTGCCAGGACCAGCGTGTCGTCAGCGTAGCAAACTACACTGACGCCACTGGGGAGGTCGGCGCGCAGCACCCAGTCGTAACCGATGTCCCACAGATGCGGCCCCAGGACCGATCCCTGTGGGACACCGCACGACATCTCTCGCCGGTTCCACACTCCCTGGTGACCGGGGTAGATGACGGCCCTGTCCGTCAGATAGGCCTCGACCACACGACAGAGGTAGGTCGGCATCCGGTGGTACCGGAGTGCCTCCCTTATGCAACTCCAGGGCAGGGTGTTGAAGGCGTTGGTGATGTCGAGAGACACCGCCAAGACGACCCCACCCCGGGCCACAGCATCCCCCGTCGTGAGGGCCCGTACGCGCATGATGGCGTCCACCGTAGAGCGCCCTCTGCGGAAACCAAACTGGCTCTCCGCCAAGACCGGCCCCACCCGCACCAGCCGCCCGACGAGGCGGTTTGCAATTACTCTTTCAAAAGCGGACGGAGAGTCCGCAGGGCGCCCCGGCTTCTTTATGAGGACCAGTTTCCCCGTCTTCCAACGAAGTGGAAACTGGCCCCTCTCCATGCATGATATTATAATATCTGAACTTACTATTTGAACGGAATATAAATAGTTTCACCCGCATACAATTAGATTATTCCTAAACTTACGCGACACAGGCTTAGTAATAATTCTAATCTCTAATGTAACAAGCTTTAACCAATCTAATTTTTTTCATTAAAGTTTTCAATTTATTGAAAATACCGGGATCCCGCGGGCATGTCCATATTAACATAATAATATACGTTTGAAGCCATTATCCCGAAGTAGCTTTATCTATTCCGATTTCTGCTGATAAACAAAATAACAATCGAAATTTTTCGGAAAAATAAATGACTTATTCTTTTGTATTATCGGAATCATCGATACGACGAAGAAGAACAGCTCTTATTTGTTAATGTGTGACGTCAGATAGGAATATATATATTTTTCCTGTTTCAATATTTTCAGTTCGTTTTTGTTTCCTCAATACATACTTAGGATTTTTTTTAAATCCCAATTTTTCTTTATTTACTTACCGATTTTCTGTGTTTAATAACGTAATATTCATTTTCTATAAACAGGGCGTCCCACGGCTATGCCACATGGAGGGAAAGTACCTTGAATATTGTAGATGGAACATTAACAAATTTATGGTCTGCCTTTTATTTGTGACACTATGTTATTTAGCAAAAAATAATCCTTATGATGAAGCCTTTCGATCAGTATGATAAAACTACAGAATGATTATTTTTCTCATGTAACGGGTTCGATTCCCGGTTCAACCATGTAATTATTTAAATATCTATGGATGCAGTTTAAATTGTTTTTTAAATTCAAATAATGTCTTCTTTCAGTAAAATGTTCCATCTACAATATTCAAGGTACTTTCCCTCCATGTGGCATATCCATGGAACGCCCTGTATAGGTACATTTTTGAAGTGCTATGCGAACATAAAATGTAGGGAACAGTTAATATGTTTTTCACGATTTTAGGCTTGGTCCCATAGTCTCTCATTATTCATCACTATTGTTCATGTTCATAATGATGTGTACAATGACACCTTAAGAGGATGTTCATGAATTCAATTTCACCCCGTATTGTTAGATCTCACTTATTTGTAACAATGAAAATGTAAACATATGTACAGAATACAGTACAGAGGCCCTAGACAAAGTGACATTCTATTAGCGATAGCAATGACGGAAAAGTCAAAAATGTCCTATCCATTTTTGACTTTTACTGACATAAGCTATCGAAAAGCTTATGTCAATCCTGTTGAAAGTCGTTGTAGAAATACGAAACGCTTTCGAAGCGATTGTCACTTGTCTAGGCCCTCAGTACAGGATAGACCGTGCCCTGTTTATCATTTACAAGCCTTGTATTACCAAATGTCATTATTTAGTTCACAAGTACTTATATTTTGACCCTTTTATTCTTGATTTTGTTTACCAAAAAATTATTTGTAAGTTACAACTTTAGAAAATCATAACAAATCCTGAGTGTCCGGCGACTCTATATTCCGTCTTACAAGTTTACAAGTGTCGTGGTTAGTACCGCAATAAATGTTTAAATTCGATTTTCTTTTTTTAAATGTGGTCAAAAGGGAGGGATAGCCGGATGCTCGTGTCCCAGCAGTGGGAACACTATGCCTGATTATGAATATGGAGATGAGATAGGAATTTAACGAAAATTAACATTCTAGGTAACTTGTGAACGTGTAGACTTGTAACTTTTGATAAACAAGGCCCAGGTGTAGATGTCAACTTGTAGTCCAACTTACGAGAGTTTAGTTATTATTTAAAAGCCGAAATTCTAATTTAAATCATCTTCATCCTGGGTTCAATTCCCAGGTCGGGCAAAGTGCTATTGGGTTTTTCCATCTGGCATTTCTCAGTAGCAGTTTGGACTTTCGATTTGTATCCGGCCAGGCCACTTTAGTCACCCATAATCTAAAAACTTTGTCTCCATATCTTACAATACTCCTACACGAACCGGGAGCTGTCCTTGGGTGCACTTGCATAGTGCATATAGGGATAATCGTCCGTTGGTGCCTCATTTCATTAAAAATGTCTAACGAGCCTCTGCGAGTAAGCTTCAGCCCCTTCGCCTTCCAAACGTCCGGGACCTCAGGGTCCCGAGAAATGTCAAAGACGACAAGAATAAAAATAATTGCTTTATTTTCAGGCAACAAAGGCCCAAAGATAAAATCCCTTCTTCAGTTAAATTCAGGTGGAGTCAAGGAAAGGGTAATAAAAAAATAAATTATGCAATAAAAAGTTTTTTTTTTCACAAAAAAAACCAAAAACAGGAAGAGGTACCAGAAGGACTACCGAGATGACGACTATTAGAAAAGTGTGGAAGACAAAGACATGTTGCGCCGACTTCATATAAATTGTGATAAGGGCAGGAGATTGATTATGAATGAATCCAATCTTAGAACGGGTACTGCCTCCTAGTGTTGATTCTGTAGATTAAACTTTGACTGACAACAAAATGTGCAATTAATTAATTATTTATCTTAAGATAATTAATAAAAATGTAGACGTAAAAGTAGCAGGACGCGTTAGTGCGAAGCGAAGTTCAGTCGCGCGCAGATTTATCTTGTGGTTACTACTAACCACAAGATAAGTCTGCGCGCAACTGAAATCGGAACTAAACGTACGGCGCCATCTTGTCGTTTATGTAAGGTCAAATCAAGTACATGTATAATTATTTAATGAATTAATATTATATAGTATTAAGATCAATTTTATGTAAGTAATGTAATAATGACATAAATAATTCAGTATAAACATTTTCTTAGATATCACTTATATAGCAGTATAAAAACTTAGGTTATCAGTGATAACCTAAGTTTTTTATAAAATTTGCTTTTTATGTGATAACTTATCACATAAAAAGCAAATTTTACAAAATACCAATCACATGGTAACAAATTGTAATGTGTAATAATTACAAAGAAAATCTTGGAGCGTGTAGTAAGCTTTATCAATTAAAAAATTACCCAATTTATGTATGTACCTTGGTGCTTAAAATGTCCACAGGTATCGTATTGTAAAGGAGGATGCTACAGAAATTTATTTGGCCCTGGCACCCCGGATATTTTTTTCTTTAATGCAAGTTTAATTTAAGATTTAAGTTTTTTTACATCTTTCTGTAAGTTTGAGGACTCGTAACTTTTTTTCTAGCTAACATCTGAATAAAGCAATAATTTTATAAGAATCTGCTAAACATTAAATATCAAAAAAAACAAAAATATTGTTTGGCCTGTTTTACTCATTTTTAATAAAAATACACTTTAACTTTAAAGTAAAGAAAACCAAAAAAAAATTTTTTGAATATCCAGGTGGCCAGGGCTAAATAAATTAGGGCTGAGTACGTAGCAGATGACCCCACTTCCACCATTTTCGTATGTTCAACGTTCTGCCAAACACCCAGTATAAACTATTCGGCTTGCGTCGTCGGTGTGATAACAGCGTAATTCCAAATAACAGTTGAAACTATCATTGTTCTTTATGGAAGGTGTACTTCAAGAAAATGAAAATACATACCCTCTTTTAATTATTTCTGTGCCACCCATTTTCAATGATTTTCCCCTACACAATTTAAGGTTCATCTGCGTAGTTGAGCTGCATGGGTATCCCACTAGGTTCCAGTTGGACATAGACGCTGCAAAGAGCTCATAGGCTCGGTTATGGCTGCAGGAGTGGGAGAAGCAGCCTGGTTGGTTGCTTCCTCCCATAGCATAGAAGTTTATCCAATTCCATATTTAGGCCAATTGCAGTTCCAATACCGTTGGCAAGTAGACCTGAACCATCTGTGTGGATAACTTCGACGTAGTAAGCGTCATCATGTCGCAAGCGACGGGAATTGGTACCACATCCACTTCCAGATGGATCCAATCCTAGACACGGGGCACACAAAAGAAAAGATTTGAATGAACCAGGCGTTCGATTGAAGCTCTGAATAATATTAAAATATAAGAAAATTATAATAAAGGCTCGCGTCCACAGTTTTGCATCGTGCACACCGATCTGATCGTATCAAATGGATTTTAGTCATATTGTCATCGTATGGACGACACGTATTGGCCGAAACGTAATGCCGATCTTACGGTCGGCAATCCATTGCTGGCAGTTGCCTCGGCTCCTGCTATCGTGAACGTACTGCAACAAACTTAACCATTGCATGGTTAAGTTTGTTGCAGTACGCAGTACGTTGCAATGCGTAGGCATGATGCCGAACTGTGGACGCGAGTCTTTATAGCCCATAAACTTTTACAAGGGATTTTTTGGGTAATTTATAAATTAGGTATAACGGACGTATAATAAACACTAGGTATTTGGATGGAGCGGGCGGGCGGAAGGTCAAAGAAATCTTGGATGGATTGTGTGAGGAATGATATGAAAAAGAAGGGAGTGAATGACAGCATGACGGTTAACAGGGGAGATTGGACAAAAAAACGTGTTATCGCCTCGACCCCAAGTAAAATGGGTCAAGGGCAAGAATATGATGATGATAATAAACAGTATTTAGAAACCTAGCCTACATATATACCATTCTGCGTTCTAGCATGGCAATAACTGTTAGGGACTCACAACAAATTTTTTGACAATCTACAACATTATTTTTTGTTCAAGCTAAATCGCGAAAAAAAAATCAGCTGTTCCATACATTTTGTCGATTTAGGTGAACACAAATGTATGGAACAGCTGAATTTTTTTCAGTTTCAAGTTTGGGCCCATAGAAAAAGTTGTTCAAAATTATGAGTACAATGCCCCCTTTTCGGGTTTGGCATAAACAAAAAATAATGAAAAACGATACACAATTTACTGTTCGGGTTCTTTGAATAGTTAAGTTTAGGGCAATAACTGCTTTTTTCATGCTAAACGCAATAAGAATATAAAAGAAAACAACCATGACTTACCAGTGATTCTACCAACTATTCCAGTTATTCCGTGTAACTCTCTACTAGCCATGCCGGCAACATGTGCTCCAAGGCCAAATCCAACCAAGTGCAGTCTGCTCACAACCAATGCAGGTATCAGCTGGGTTAACCATTTTATGAAATTTGTCAAATCATGAGCCACAACCAGCACGTTTGACGATGCCACCGCGTAACTCAAGATAGCGTATGCTTCCCAGCAACCACTATAATGTTGTGTGGTTTTCATTGGATTATTTCTAAAAGAAATAACTTCATTAATAAAACGTTTTTTTATATAATGTAGAACACTATGGTTGGAAAAAGGCTCACTATCTATTAAATAAAACAAGGGATATTGCGGTCTTGACGTCCGGTAGGACCGGTTGCCTGCCAGTGTTGCGAGAAAGTCCGAAAGGGATACCGGGGCCCTTGGCAACAGGCAACTGAAGGAACACGGGTGGGTTTTAGCAAGTAAAAGTCTGACACACTCTCTCGTTCCGCCCAGAGCGGGAGAAGTCATTCGATGATATTTCAAAATAAAAAAAAGGGATAGCTGTCGCCATAGGAATGTACTGTTTGAAAACAATAATAACTGTAAATAAATTAATAGAAAACAAATTTGTTGTGACTAAAAATAAAGGTACTTTACACACTGTTCTCGATGTTCGTGAGTCTGTGGCGGTAAACAGAGATGGTCATTGAATTTGCTTGTTGTTGCAGACATTTTTTTAATGGTTCAATGTTTACGCATTGCTTTATTTGTATTTTTTTTTAAATAGTTTATACTCCGAGGCACCTATGTTAGTGATTTACCATACCTGAGGTACTTACCATGCCTGATTCATGTATTGAATGGCGATCGAGAGCTTCCCCCATGCCCATAGATCAATATAGTTGTATCGTCTCCTACATCGAAATTAGAGACCGCTGCCAAGTTGCCGCGGACTGCTATTGGCTCTGGCACAAACGGGTTATTCCTTTAATGAAAATAAATATCTCACAATTATTGTCAATGCTTCAACCTAATTATACTAAAGATTTAGGTAACCTGCCGAATCTTTTGTTGATAAGGGGCCTTCAGAACATTGCTGATAGTTAATTGATTCAGGCGTGACTTTGTGGAAATCCATTATAAAATACAATAGACGTAGATATACACCCTTTTGCAAAAAAAACGGGCGGTTTTGATTTTTGTACATTATTGGTTATCATTGTAAAGAGGTTTTAATAGCCAAACTATGTTACTGGCACTTAATAAAGAGTCTGGGTAAGAAAAAAAGATAATTCCAAATTCGAAACTTTTGTTTAAAAACAATAATAATCCCGTTTTCCGTTTGTGACTTTTACTAACATTTTGCAGGTTTGCGGTTAGAAGGTTATCCTGGCAAATAAAACTAACTTCTCGTTATTTTTAGTAGAATAATTTGTGTTTGTCGCATAATCCAGCCTTATTGTGACTTAAAAGTGATATCTTTGTGTCGATTGTAATGACAGAAAAAGCAATAAGAGCTAGTAAAATTGTAGCGCTGCTGGAAGAGGGGTGTAGCCAAAAAACTATATTCTTATTGATTATAACAAATTACAAGTCATTTATGCTAATGCAATAGTAAAAATATTAATATTATCCATACAAAAGCCAATGACTGTTAAGGTGCCCGTTTTTTTTGCAAAGGGGTGTATTTAGTAACCTATTCCGCTTATCTACATATTCTTCAAGAGTCATAAAAAACCCTGTAAGAAATCGACACGTGTTTCACCTCCCAACGAGGCATCCTCAGGATGACGATTGACCAGTCGCAAACCAGAACAAGACGTGTTGAACAAGACCTGTAAAAACCACACCGATCGCTGGCTCGGTGTGGTTTTTTATGGCTTTTGAAGAAAAGTTAAGCGGAATAGGCTACTAAATCTATCTACGTCTATTGTATTTTAGCACATCGGTGGTCATAGACCTCACCTATCACATGTCCTTTAACTCGAACCTCAGCTTCTCATATTTTGTTGTTACCATCAGACACGCCACTGAGATTGTCATAGGTATCTAGTCTTAGGGATTACTACCATAGGTTTGACGATTCGTAGTTTACACTCAAGATCACTTATCAGCCCCAACAGCTTTACGGCAATTATGGCCGACCCATTGCCACTTCAGCTTGTTTAATTAATGGGCTAGATATCAACTAGCTCTTTCGTTTCTCTGTCGGTTCATAACCTATAAGGTAGGCGATGATTCGAAACCAGTGACTATTTCGGTTACACGTCCCAAGTGTTTTCGATAGGGTTTCTGCAAATGGTTTAAAAAAATCCGTACTATATGCCTTACACTCAATACTATCTTATACGAACCGGTTACTCCGACAAACTCAATAATCCATCGTGTCACGAATAAGTCCTTCAAACGAAACAGTCAGGGGTAATATTTAATTATGAAGTATTAATGCCATCATTATTCCATTGCGAAAACGGGATGGTGCTAGCGGCCTTGTCTAGTTCCGTCTCTCTTTCACACTGGAAAATGGCATTAATACGGCACCAGGGCCTAGACAAGTGACAATCGCTTCGAAAGCGTTTCATATTTCTAGAACGACTTTCAACAGGATTGACATAAGCTTTTCAATAGTTTTATGTCAGTCCGATACATCTTTGCCTTTTCACTTTGTCTAGGGCCTCTGTTGCATATGGGTTACCCTTTTTCGATGAACGGATTAGTAAACCCTTTCTAAAACTTTTATATATATCATTACTCAATAAAAAAACTTTAAAATGTATTAAGCCGTTCAATCGATTCAGGAATGATACGGCTAACCGATTCAAAGTGATAACATTATAATTTGATTTGAAGAGGTTAAGCCTTACAAGATGTTACCTGTTCGAAAAGGGTAACCGAGTCAACGGGTTATCGTTTGAACGACTTACCTCATTGTGCGGTCTCTGCTTCAAGAGTCGATTTTTTTTCGGGTTTATTACTTACCTTGTGTATATGTAATACGTATTCTGCGCTTGCACACAGTACACTAGAAATTGAAATAAATTAAAATTAAAAATTACTCATAAATTAAAATTATTATAAGGAATTCTATCGAGAAATGGCAAAATAAGTAACACTACATATTTGTCTATCACATCATACAACGTGTAACGAAAAAAATCTAAGTCGTCTTTGGGAATCCTTGTTAGTAATATGCTCCCGGGCTCCAAAATCGAGCCACCGTGCATATTTACATTTTTATATACTAACAGTAAAGCTTAAGAGTTTATTTGTTTTGTTTATCGCGCTAATCTCTGGATCTACCAGTCGGTTTTGAAAAGTTATTTTTACATTTGATAGCCCAATTCTTGAGGTCGAGGGAGCTTTATTTGAATTTCGATTTGGCTTGAAAAATAACTGTTTAAAGTAAAGAAAAAACAAATGAAAATATCGGCTCATGAAAAATTTTCAATAGAATCAATGACGAACGTCATTGATTCTGGATTTTTTATTTAATTTACTCAGTTTGAATTTCCGCGCATTATTTGAGAAAAGTCCTCTTAAAAGGCTTGGCCGCAATCAGGAATTGATGGACTCACGTATTGTGTGCCTCGACTTTGCCTCGGCCCACATTTTCACGACCGTTCATTAATCCCCTTATTGCGGGCCGCGCCAGTAATGTATAATCTGCAGATGAAAATAAATATTGTAAAACTTACCTGCCGCAACAGTAAAAATAATGGCTAACTTGAACATATTTCTGAGTCGACCGTTTCCTTACTGTGCATAATTTGCAAGTTCGCTTCTTTTATAATTAAACAGATGACTATTTTTGTAAAATCAGATAACACAATGTTAATCTCAAGTTCCATCAAACTCAAAATAAAAATTATGATAACAACTATATTTTTTTCCGTCGGCACAGAAGAAAGGTTTTGAATCTTGTAATCAGTGTCAGTTTGTTAGGTAACTCGTAGGTACAGCCTAAACTACTCAACTTTTTCCGTTTTTCTAACCCCTTATCAAAACGCGAAGTAAAGTTACAACCAGGATACATTAGCAGCAGTTTTTTGAGGTTTATTCGTTATTTATGATAATCAATAAAATTTATTGTTGTATGATTTATAAAAAACCGGCCAAGTACGTGTCGAATCGGATCATGCATAGTGAAGGGTTCCGTAGTAGGGATGAATATTTAAGTCTGTCTTTCTAGAAAAATCTATGAAAAATTGTTGATCCTGCGATTAATCGCAACCGAAAACATTCCTTTCCAAACTACTGACTAAAATAAAACTGTTATAGAGAAACACAACCATAATTTTAATGATGTGATTCAACGATACCTACATACATAGGAGTGTTTTTTTTTAATCAATCAGTTTTATGCTGACTTATTTTTTTCGTAATTTCACTACACCATTGTTTATCAGTACACCGAATACTCCTTCGTTTCAATGTTATTTTTATTTTATTGTGCCAAGTATTCGTATAAAATGGGGGTCATGCGGAGGGACGGATATGACGAAATTATCCGCGGGTCCCGTTTTTTCCATTTTGATATGGAACCCTAATAAAAGTGGTAAATAAAAAAAGTGATAAGATTTCGATTGTTGATCGTTATAAAATATTACCTAATTTTAGATTTTATGATTATTATTTTGTGATTGGATAGTGTTGCAAGAATGGTATCGATATTATTAGGAATGCTTTGTACTTCAAACGATGCTAATGCACACAATTAATGACGTAGTGGCTGTTTACAATGAAAATGTGTATGTACAATTTATTGCTTATAAACCTTGTTG
The DNA here is from genome assembly GCA_947363905.1 of Lithophane semibrunnea. Lineage (NCBI taxonomy): Eukaryota > Metazoa > Arthropoda > Insecta > Lepidoptera > Noctuidae > Lithophane > Lithophane semibrunnea. Next base: position 8,046,264 of record OX376185.1, read on the forward strand.
AACGGGCCTTGAAGAACCTACTGTAGAGATCCGACCAGACCTGCTCGGTTTTACCATGCAACCTTTTCGAGTAAATATAAGATAATCATTGTTTAACATTAAGATAATGGCATAAGATTATGAGATCAACGTTAACAGAATTTAGAAAAAAAAATAACTTAAGTATAATCCATGAGAAACCGCTTACGACGTAATGCACCTAAGGGTCAGTTCAACCCGAGACGCGAAACGACGCGCACTTTTTTATGATCCAATACAATATCGAATTTATTTACTACACAATAAGGTACACGCGCTGCGCAGCACCTCACATCTCAGCGTACTTTGACGTGTCAACCCTTGCACTGAAATTATACCTTTTCGTATAGAAAATAAGTTCGATAACTGTTAAAAAGTGCGTGCAGCGTCGCGTCGCTTCACGTAGCGGTCAGAAAAGTAACTGCAATGTCGATTTCAGTCACTTTTTTATGTTTCAAAGCAGGCGTTTTTTTAATTTGTGCTAGTTTTACAAAATTAAGCTTATCATTAAATAGGTGATTGCATTGGCTTCCAGATAGTATTAAGACGTAACGTACCTTATTAATACATTGATTTGGAGAAAAAGTTTAAGAAACCAAAATACAGAAAAAGGCCTATCAAAATCGTAACATTTTTAGTCACAAAAATACATAAGACGAAAACCCAGTAAATAAATTGTACTTAATTTGAATAACTTAACCCTCACAACGAAGACTAGTGGAATTATATCCAATTTATCTTCCAATGCCATTCTAAGCTCAACAAGGGACGTGGGAGTCGAAACCATGTATGTAAATCAGCCTCTACCAGCTATCTTCATCGTGCAAAAAACTTTATTCGAATCAAATCGTTATGTCATCCGAGTGAGTTAGTCAGTAAACAGGTTATCATCAACATTATTATTCAGCGGAAAGACGTCTGCTAGATAAAGACCTCCCCCAAACATCGCCATAAAAACAGGTACTGTATTTCAAGAATTCAATCAAGAAGACGAGACAGCGCGACGCGAGTAGAACAATTTCCATGACGTTCTCATAGTTTGTTCTACTAGAGTCGTGTCGCGTCTGTCTGCGGGAGCCTTATTGCGTGTCGTTTATATAATCATGCATGCTGTATGTTGGCAGTAAGGTCGTAAGGCTAACATAGGTATGTATAATTTGATTGTATTCAGCAGAAACTTCTGTAACAATAGTGATGAATTAAAAAAAAAAACAATAAATGCACCCCAGTAGCATAATCAGTTTATTATGATCTAACTGCTAGGACACAGGTCTCCTAACGGTGAGAGAGGCTGTAATCCACCACTTTTGGTTCTAGGATATGCCGGTTTCTTCACTATGGTTTCCTTGACCGTTTTGAGAGCAGTGATAATGAAATAATTTACACAAACGACGATAATTTACGACCTTAAGTCGTAAGTCGCGACCGTTACAACTGAGCTACTGTTACAACTGCTCAGGAGCATCCCAGTAGGCATGTAGAAAAAAGATCTTGCATATCTAACGGCCAAGTGATTCTTTAAAGGGAATGAAACACAAAACAGGTAAGTATAATGGTACCTTTAGTTCTTAACATTTTCGCTCAATCTCTGTCAACATTCCAAAATCGAGTTGTCTTATAACAAATGGAACATTTGATTCAAGTTTGATTAAATCAAAAAGTTTTCAGTGTCTTACTCTAGAGTTAAATGTTGAAAGTAATCAAAGTTATTTCGACCCCTTCGAAGTATAAGGGTTACCGCCTGGCCACGAGACGCGACGGGCGGCGCGAACGGTGTGGTCCGGCGCGGCGGGCGGTGCGGCGGGCGGTGCGGCGGGCAATTCATTTTTAGTCACAAAACGCTTCGCCGTGCGCACCGCGCGAAAATTCGCTGCAGCGGAATGTCCCGTGGCTAGGCGGTTAAGCAAGTTTTACTTTAGGGCTTTGGTTTAGTTTAGCTTCAAGCCTATGACATTAGTGGGTCCTCAGAGTTCAGTTACAATAAATGTTCAGTTTTCTCTTAGATTTTGCGCGATCATCCTCATGTCCAGACGACGGTTGGAGGTGGCGTTCTGAAGGTGATGACTTATTAAAGTTACCTCTTTCTTGCGTCTTCTTACGTCAAATAGTATGGAGATGCTTCGGCGGCCGCTGCTAGAGATGGACAAGCAAGCCAATAAAAACGCGACATATTATGGTACCCTAGAATTTTGAACATTTCGTTTTTACTTTTATCATTTCTGCACCAAATCGCAGCAATGAAAAAGAACTGCTGCGGCCTAGAGAGCCTGAAGTGAGCCTGCGCGCAAAGCCGAATTACAACGGTGTATGTAAACACGGCTACATCAAGCTATACCTAAATTTCCAGCAGGCGTAGCATAAGCACCGTTTTGTCGACGGAAGAGTAGACAAAAATGACGTTTCCTGTAGACAGTAGACAGAACGAGACGGCAGCAAAGTAGAAAGAGTCAACTACACTTGTTACGAAATTCAGTCTTTTACATAATTCGACTCAGAATTCTTTGTTTTGTCATAGGATTTATCGGTTGTCACTGTGATTTTGACTTTCTTCCGAAATAGTCTATATAAAAAGACGTAGACAAAAATCGTTAGAAATGAAAGACAAAATGACAGATTGTAGAAAGATTTCTACGGTGGATGTCAAAAATGAAGAAACGAACTGTCACTTTGTATAGAAAAAACTATGTCTATTCTTCGTAGAGATGGAAAGCGCCATGCTACGCCTGCTGGCATAAGTGCATTTCGTTAAATCCGTTTTCAATCTGATCGAGATTGACGCCACAGATCAAAATATCTGTATATTTTCGTAAAGCTAGTAGAAATCGATCAATTTGGTAAAAATAATACATTGTGATACGAGTGTGCTCTTTTGGATATTACAGTCGAGGCGGCTCACGCGATTCCGAGAGTGTAATAACCAATGCACACGCGTAGGAAAAGCTATGTCTATTCTTCGTAGAGATAGAAAGCGCCATGCTACGCCTGCTGTATAAGCTGACCTCGCATTGTATGGAAATCCTGTACATCTCCCGCCTGCACTAATTTGCCAGCGGGTCGCCCACGTGATATCTTCACGGTCGCACCCGCATAAATTTCGATCCCGTGGAAATATCGTGATAAAAAGTATCCTATAACCTAACTCAGGTTATATTCTACCCATGTGCCTTTCATCTAAATCGGTTCAGCCGTTTTAACGTGAAACCAACAAACAAATAAACAAACTCACTTTCGCATATTTCTGTGTTGGATATAATATTAGTTAGTATTAAGATGTTACACAGTGGTAATATATTATTATAACGGTGAAATAATTTTTTAAATCGGTCCAAATTTTGACTCTCTCAAAAATCTTTTCTCTTTATAGTATTAGTGAAGAGTATAGAGTAACTGATCCGATAGAAGTTGGCTTGTCCAAATTTCAAATCCCATTGAAAAAGGAACTTTCAATTTTTCCCGAAATTTTCAGTTTTCCTGGCATTTTTTCCGATTTTCTTTCCCTTAAAACCTTATTCGGACTATTACGAACGTTTTACACAAAGAATAGCTAAATCGGTCGAGCCGTTCTCAAGAGCGCTTATAACATTTTATTTTATTTTTATGGTTTGTGAAAACCATTTTTGGATTCGGGCATCTGTTTGCGAAATATTAAGGTTTAAAGTGCAAATTTTTGTTAGTGTCAAGTGTCCCCCCCTGCCAGCTAAATGGTTTATAATTATGTGAAAGGCAGAGGCAGCGGTGTACCTATCCTGCCAGGGTTGCAGGAAAGTCCGACAGGGATACCGGGACCTTGGCAACAGGCAACTGATGGAACACGGGTGGGTTTTAGTTAGTAAAAGTCTGACACGCCCTCTCACGCTCCGCCCAGAGCGGGAGAAGTCATTTGATGATTTTCCACCCTCAAAAAAAAAAGAAAAAGAGGTGTACCTATAGTACACCCACATTTCGCCAGTTATGTTTTAAGCCCCATGTACTAGGGGGCGAGCCTATTGCCATCAACCGGGCACTAATCCAGACTCCAGGCTGCTACTGAGAAATTCCAGATGGAAAAACCCAATAACACTTTAACCGACCTAAGGATCGAACCCAGGACCTCATGCTTAGCAGTAGCGCTTGCAACCACTAGACCAACGAGGCAATCATAGGAAGTAGTAGTAGCCAGAACGTTTTAAATACAATACAATAATTTAACCCACTTTGAAAATAGGTTTAAGGTTGATTGACAAGGTTTTCTTTGTATTTTTATAAAAGGTACTTCGCTTACTTTAAAAATAATGTCAAGGAATATTACAATGAAAAAAAAAAAAAATTGACAGGTCATAAAGTTTATTTTATCACAAAACAAGCCAATTTCTAAAAGAATGGGTAGTTCCTTCCAGTGTTGACTCTGTAGATAGAAGAAACACTGAAAACAAAACAGATAACGTATAAATACGAGATTAAGAAAGTGATTAAACTGCTGCAGTATGTTAAATGAGGTTAAAAAATGAAAACTCGCTCGTGGGGTGGCAGCACTGTTGAATGTCCTGCCTCTGTCATTACTGTGTTTAATTTGTTATAAATAAAATTAAACGATTTTAATGTACGTGACTTGGAGAGTGCGAAGAGTGCCTCATTAAAAGACGAGGTAAGGAAATGATAAGTAACTATCATTGGTGAAAGAGCAAATTTTCTGGAACTACTACCAGCTAATTCGTAATAGTAATTCGCAGAGTTTTTCCTTAAGAAAAAAGTCCCAATATGGTGACAGCCGCCCCTCATTCATGCGGTTGTGGTTTCGAAACCAGGCAAGTATCTACCAATGTGACTTTTTCGATTCATTATGTACTTTATGAGTTTATTTTGGACATCATTGATATCGGTGAAGAAAAACATCGTGAGGAAAGCTGGACCTATAGTCAATATAAGTCGGAAATCACCAATAGTGCTTTTTCTGTGTAGAAAGAGGTCTCTGCAGTGGGGTATTATATATACAGGCTGGTATTATTTATAGTTTTCTTCTATTAACATCTTTGGTAAATGAAGGAATTCTCGTATTTTTTAAGACAACGGCTGCAATTGTGCGTATTAATTAATTATGCGTATAAGAAGTCACTTGTTTACAAAACATGTACGGACACACAGCTAACTGTCATTCATGTACAATCGACAATGGCGGCATCTGAAGTGGGCAAGTGGCAGCTTTTATCTTCAAACGATGGGGTCGTTTGAAGATTTGACAGTGTTGGTTTGTACAGTTTTCTATGACATATCTATATTTACTAACTAGGTTATGGTGAAAATGAAAACATACCCGGATTTAGAAATTTCAATGCCACCTATCGGCAACGAAGTTCCTCTACACAAGTTTAGGTTCATCTGCGTCATTGAGCTGCATGCGTTTCCACGTAAATTAGGGTTTCGCATAGATGCTGCATAAAGCTCCCAGGCCCGGCTATGGCTACAAGAGTGGGTCAAGCAGCCTGGTTGGTTGTTTCCACCGTTGGCATAGAAGTTTATTTGACCAATTGCAGTTCCAATACCGTAGGCGAGTAGACCTGAGCCATCTGTGTGTATCACTTCGACGTAACTAGCGTCGCTTTCTCGCAACCGCCCGGTATTGAGATTGTCCCATCGACTTCCAGATGGGTCCAATCCTAGAAAAACAGTAGGTATACTTGAGTAGGAAAATAAAGGTTTTATGAAAGTCATTGTGCGCTAAGCCAAGGAATGATTTTTCGGCTGCGGACTCGCAGGAAGGTCTAATAATTATCAAATGACGTCCTATAAATATGTGAATTTGCTATAGTGGGTCCAGATCCAGTCACCCCGTTTATTGTACTTATCTACAAAATTAATTTAAAACCGCACTAATAATACGTGTTAAATGGTGTAGTAAAACCAGTGCGACAAACAGGAAAAAAAATCCTGTTAGTCACACTGGTGTTATGATATTTTTTTTATTCGGTAAAAAAATATGTCGCTCACGGTATTTATTTCTTTTTTTTTTTGTTAGATAGAACCTGAGCCTTAGGCAAATATAACATTAAGTTACTGATTTATACCTACATTCTTTAAGTAACGTTATCGAAAAGCTTTTATACTATTTACAGAAAACTATGGTAGCTAAACAACATACACAAACAAAAACAATAAGAAGACAACCGCTAACCTGTGATTCTACCAACCAGTCCTAATGAAGGCGTTGATACCTGTCTACTAGCAATACCGGCAACATGAGCTCCAAGGCCAAATCCAACCAAGTGCAGATCCACCAACTTCACAGGATCAGAGATAGGTGTACCTATTGGTAGACCAGTGATTGGGTCCAGTTCCGTTCTTTGAAGCTCGGTTAACAATTGCATGAAATCGGCCAAATCACCACCCACCAATTGTACATTAGCTGATGCCGTCGCATAATTATAGCCAGCTGCTCTTTCCCAGTCAACAATTATGACATTAAGTTCATCTTTTAGGTAAATATAAATTTCTGAAAAAAAAAAATCGTATTAGTATAAATTCTTTGTAATAAAGTCTTTCTTCAGATCATGGTCTACCCATGTGCCAAATTTCTAAATCCGTTCAGCTGTTTTAGCATGAAAGCGCAACAAACAACTAACTCGCTTTCGCATTTATAATATTATTAAGAATTTTCGTTGTTTTCGCTGGTCGCTAGAGATACTACTAAGTATGAGTTCCCGTGTTCGATTCCCAGGTCGGGCAAATTGTTATTAGGCTCGCCTCCTATTACATGGGATTACAAATATTGCAACCATAGACGATTTTTCGTGACATTTTAACAAATAATAAATCAGTGTGTGTTAAGGAAATCACTGAATGAATGCCTTATAACTAAAGAAACCATTCACGTTTCATACAAAGTTGGGCCCAAAACACGGCCAGCGAAAAAGAATGTGCTACCCTGGTTGGGGAAGTCCTCCTAATGATTTTTAATTATGGTGCCGAAACTCTAATACTATTCCTTCAGCTGTTTTTTTTTAAGTTGAAAAATCTAGTAACTTTGAAGGTACATATCTATCGCGAATGGGAGGAAAATTTTAGTGACGGAGTGTATCGCCGTTCTTTTATCTTCGGTTCCACTCGTCCAGCGACCCTATACGGATCTGCCACTTGACGAATGAAACCAGGCAGCGGTCATAATCCAGCTTCACTTTTAACTTGAGTGCAGCCTCTTTCGCAAGGTTGTCTGCGCGTTCGGTGCCCTTCAGACCTGCGTGAGCTTTTACCCAGAACAAGGAAACATTTTTGCTCTGGGATAAGGCCGCGACCACGTTAGCTCCCGCCTCCACTGCCAGGGCGCATTTCTGCGTAACAGTGCTGTAGGATTTACAAAGCGTTTTCTCCACTCCAGTCTTCTTAGATGCCTGCACCCAGGCGCTTGCCGCGTGCATCACCACCGGCTCCACCGCTGCCGTGTTAATACTCTATATGACCTCGGCCGCTCTACATAGCTGGTTGTCGATTTTGGCAGCTTTTCTACACACTTTACTAGCGTGGATGTTAAATGTGAGGTGGTGGTCAATTGCACACAATTAACCCAGCATTTAATTTCCTTAGACATCATGCCCATGTCGACCCCGCCCATGCTCAGGAGTGGGACATCGTACTTTAGCTTTCTGGTGCTTTCGGATGCCCCATTTCCGAACATAGTCGAGGGTGGCATTGGCCTGTCTTTGAACCTCCAATGCTGGGTCACCGTCAAAGATCAGACCATATTGTCGGCGAAAGCCTGGCAGTGACCACTATTCCAGCCCCTTTAATAGAGGGTCCAGAAGTAAATTCCAGAGGATTTGATTCTCTTTATACCTGCACCATCTCATCACTCCGCCTCACCCACCTCGCCGGTTAATCTTTCAAGTCATTGATTTTTAACTTCACAAGTAATATGTTTTTTTTTTGTTGTAATAAATCTTAAGTAAGCTGTTGTAAGGTGATAAACTGGTACTCACCGTCTCTTACTCGTTTAGTGAAGTCGTCTAATGATTTTCCTTGATGCCCATGGACCAATATGATTGTTTTGTGATCTGGGTCCAAATTGGTGTCACTTAGCCAGTCGTCGCTAGCGGTGATATCCAAAAGCTGTGGTGAAATCGGGTTTTTCCTTTACAGATAATTAATAATTATTTATTTATTTATATAGGTATTCTTTATTGTACACCAGAAAATACAAAGTGAAAATAAACAAATTTAATACTACAAAACATACAATGGGCGGCCTTATCGCTTTCTGCGATCTCTTCCAGGCAACCTTAGAATGAACAGTGATATCGTGGTCATAAAAAATGGGGACATATTAGGTCCCCACCTATGAAATTGGTGTTTTGTATGGGGAATTTTAAAGAAGTTGCATTTTTCATACTAACGTTTTCTTAATTTACAAAACAACCATGAACACTACTGTTTTAAAACTTTTATGCACTACTGTTTAAAAACTAAGATAACGTATGCCATTTAGATTAAGCGACAAAAATAAGTTTTGGCTAAGTTAAAAAAAAAAAAAATAGTGGTCATTTTTGCTAACAAAATGAGGAGTCATTTTTAAGGTACTTTTTATGTTAAGAAAACTATAAGTAATAAGGTTTTTTTTACTATTGGTAGTTGTCTATGATGGTCATTATTCGATATAATACCAAGCAATTGATAAATATTTTAAATCATAGAAGTGACGAGGTTCTCTAATAGTGAGAAAAAAACGCTAATTTTATTGGTGGGGACCCAGTTAGTTTTAATAATAATACACTTTAAACTCTTTGCCCCCAACAATTTGCTACTGAAGGTACAGAAACGTTCAGTGGCGTCAACAGGATGGAATTTGGTGTGGACAAGTGTGCAGTTATGCATGTAAAGCGATTAAGAATAACAAAATCCGTGGGAACCCATCTCTCGGATTCCATACACCTTAGATCCCTCTCCTCAACTGAAACCTATAAATATTGGGTATGTTGGAAGCATTAATGCTGCTGACGTGAATCAATTGTTGAGGGAACACTTCTTTGGCTGCCTGAATAAACTGTTAAATAGTTTTTATCAGGTGGAAACAAGGTGCGTGCCTTCAATGGTTGGATCTCGTCGGTTTTGATGTATTCTTTCGGCATACTAAAATGGACTCAGGAGGAACTTGAAGCTTTGGATAGGGTCCATATACATAGCTGACGGCATATCGGATGCATTACCCAAGGTCATCAGTGATGAATCTGTACATCCCGCGGAAGTGTGAAGTGGGGGTCGAGGTTTTTTAAATGCTAAAACCCTCCACAACCGCGAGATTTGCAGTCTCAGGGAACATTTCTTTCAAACCGACGTGGGGATGCACCGAGTTGTGGTCGCAGTGGACAAGGGCCTCACCCTGCTCTCTTTGGCGAAAGAGAACTGACCTGCAGTACTTGATACTAGGGCAAAGAGCTCCACGGATGCTTTTTCCGCGCCCTCCATGGGCCTGATGGATAGGCAAGAGGAATACAAAGATTGATTTCCTCCTCTGAAGAAATATAGCTCACTTACCTTGTGAAAAGGAAATATCTAGTCCGCTCTGTTCCATAGCACACTAGAAAATAAATAGAAATATTTGCTTACATTAAGATAATAAAATACATTTTTATTGCTGCTGCTGTTGTGCAAAGTTTGTCATTGCACTCGAGGGGATTTCAGCATTTTGGTGCAATGGAGCCGAGAGTGAAATGACGTTTTTAACATACTTGCGAGGAAAAAAAGCACATTACAAATATTTTTAAACACATATTTGTGAATAATAACCTAACTGGCGAAATGTGATATTTAATTTATTTTTAACACACTTGCTCGAAAAGTGACCCTTGTTGCACTGCTTTAAGGTTTACAATGCCACCCTCTTAAACTTGGGTCGTACTACGCATACACTTCACCCGCGTGGGCCCTAATTCTTATTCTTATAAAAAAGCCTATATTTTTAACTGATTATAACACCAGCTTTCTGCCAGTGAAAGTCCGTGAAGCCGCTTAGAGATAAACCGGAACAGAGAGACAATAATTTTTAAAAAAATGTTTTTTTTATATGACCCGTATATGCATTTGGTAGGAAGCTGTTATTATAGCATTACAGACACTTCAGTTTTATTTATATCTTTTTGTTTTCGTGTGATTAGTGGCTAACCTAGTGTCAGAGTTTTAAAGCCCATGGGCCTCTGACTTGGCTTCGCATGCCGTCGTGAAATATCTCTTATGCAGTATTTATATTTATGTATTTATACAAATAGGCCTAATTTACAAGACTAATAAAATAAATTAAATAAACTAACTTACCTGCAATAGCAGCCAAAAGAATGGCAAACTTCAACATATTACTTAATCAACCGTTTTTTACTGTGCTTAATTTGCAAATCCGTTTGTTTTTATACTTCGCTAACTATAATTATCAAATTAGATTACCAGATAACACAATATGATAAGTATTTTCTTTTGAATGAAAATTGTGTGGCAAAAACCTTAATTTTATCATCAAAGATCGTTTAATTATTGCCGAAAGATTTCAATAGTTGATTTATTAAATGGGTGACAGATAAGATGTGTATCGATATGTGATTGAATATTATTGTTATTTATCAAGGATGGTAGCGATATTATCTTATTAGGGACTTGTGGAATAACAATAACAGCTGCACGGGTCAATGGAAGGTTATGCTATGCTTGCCGCAGTCAGTTCGTCGATGGATGACCATCCATTACATATCGAGACCCCTACGTGACTCGGAAAGCACGATATGCCGTTCGTCGCAGCTATCATTCGTAGATCTTTGACAGTCGTTGCAGGCTGTCAGAAGTCCAAACGTATGACAACCAGTCTTACCAAGGGGTATCGGGGAGGTCAGATAGGTTGTCGCTCCATGTAAAATACTGGTATTCAGCTGCATCCGGTTAGACCCTGAAAGCTGACCCCAACATATAATTATGTAGTTGGGAACGTTTGGGGCAGATTGTTTCTGATAGCGATATTATTCTTGTTTTCTTACTCATAGGCCGTTTGTTCACCTCACCGTGAACGGGACGTCAACGAGAACGAAATGAAAACGCTGAAGTAGCGGCAGTACATTTACTGTGGCCGCGTAATCTCGTTTTCCGTTGACGTCCCCTTATTCACGGTGCGGTGGACAAACAGTGTTAAAAATACGTTATATTGAAGCTAACTCAAAAACTACACGGGCAAAGTTAATAAATTTATAAGGGACCACCTCTGCAGCATGACCTACCAAACAAAAAAAAGAATCAACGAAATCAATTCATAAGTGGCGGGAGTAATCATGTAACACACACACTTAAAAAAAACATACAGACGAATTGAGAACCACCAATCAATATCATCAGGTAGGTATTGCGATAAAAGCGTTCCAAATATCAATCCAAAAAATAACGATCCTTGTTCACCTTTCGTATATAACCATCAAAGCTATTACTTATGCCAGTATGAGCCATCTAATGAGATACCTGTAATAATAATTATTATTATTACAGGTATCTCATTGGCTTACCTTTATTGGCCGGCTAGAGTGAACACTGACGAGGAACAGAGCTCCCACCTCATTCTTGCCTTTATTAGCCGGCTTGAGTGGAGATTCGCAAGAGCAAACGTGCTCGGAGGAAGGAAGTATTCCAGTAAGATGCTGGTAAGGATCTTGACCGTACTTCCGGGATTGTCCTGATAGCCGTAGAATACCTCTCCACTTCTCTTAAGCACCTCAGGAAGTGTTGCCCCCTTGTCGCTACGTCACTATGTGCTAGCGACAGTTTTTGGGGGCCCATTATTGAGTGTGCAAGTCACCCCCTGCCTTTTTATCCGTGTATATATAAAACATTGATCAGGCAGGGGCCATAGTCCTTCAATAGTTCCAGGTTACCCGTCCACTTTAGCCACGCAAACCCATAATCTAATATCTTTGTTTCCCTATCCTGCAATAGTCCTACTCCAACCGGGGATTGTCCTTGGGTGCACTTGTATAGTGCGAACAGGGATAATCGTCGGTTGGTGCCTCATTCCATTCGAAGTGTCTAACGGGCCTCTGCGAGTTGGCTTCGGCCCCTCGTACGCCTTCCAAAAACCCCATGGTCCCGAGATATGTAAACATATAAAATATTATATATAAAATATTTATATATATATTCAATAAATAAAAATTGTAGCAACAGGCTGTGGTTGAAGCCCTGTGAAAGTGTCGCGACCCTAAGCAATTTAGCCTCATCACACCAGAAAGAGTGTAAGTCGACCCAACGGTAATTGCACATAGTAATATTAGCAGTAACATTCTTGGATCCTTATTGTTTCAGAATATGTTCAGCGATTTTCTAGAGGAAATTCATGGAACAATTTCTGGTTATGTCATGGCGTAGGTCCACTAATCTACTTACAAACATTTTGAAGCGGTTTCCCTTTGTCTATTATATTTATAATATATAACATTTCGGTACAACTTATAAACGCGTTAAGGGTGCAAAAATCAGTTAGATAAAGTTCGTAAATATCCATTGCAATAAATATTTTTTCTTTCTTTCTAAACTATCTCCATGAATACCTATAATTATTTGCAACGACCGCTTTTGATAATAATGTTTATCGATTGATTGATTTCTTAGATAACACACAATATTCAATCGAAGGTTTTATTTTAACTTAAAAATAATGTTATTTTGTTAGATTATAATCATAATAACCCGTGAGTAAGAATTATCTTTACGTTCGTTGACTAAATATAGTACAGGTACTAACTGTTGTCCGCAACTTTGTCCGGCTGTACCTATTTGGTATTAATACAAATATTCGAAATCAAAGTAGTCTATGTCCTTCTTCAGGTCCCAGGCTACATATCTGTCAAACATAACGATCAGAGGGCCTAGACAAAGTGACATTCTATCAGCGATAACGATGATGGAAAAAGCCAAAATGTACGAGACTGACATAAACTATCGAAAAGCTTATGTCAATCCTGTTTGTTGTAGAAACACGAAACTCTTTCGAAGCGATTGTCACTTGTCTAGGCCAGAAAGAAAAACAGACAGAGGCAGACAGAGTTACTATCGCATTTAGACTTTTTAGATAATAGTTTGGATTAGATAAAATTACGCCTGGATTCCCCGAGGGGGTAACATAACAAAGAACCAGTCGAACCTATTGAAATGATTTATACCTATTTTCTAATATCGATGACAATTAAATTAATTGAATAACCAACGTTCCAGACACTTATTTATCCTACTCTCTTGCGTCTTGTCGGCGATATGCCACACGCTCAGGCTTCCTCGCACGTACTCGTTACGGATTTTATCAATCCTGGTAACGCGATACATGCACCTCAACATTTTCATTTCAGCAACTTGAATGGTATGCACTTTTTTTGCCCACGTTTCGCTGCCATACATAGGGACTGGGGGCCAAGTCTACAAATTTACAAACGTGTCAGTGGTCTCACATTGATGAGTTTTTGACAGATTTTGTATGGCATATCTGTCAAAAACTGATCATTGTGAGACCACTGACACGTTTGAGAATTAGTAGAATTGGCGCCCTTTTTTTTTTTTTGAGCTTGGGTAATCATCCAATGACTTCTTTCGCTCTGGGTGGAGCGGAAGGACTTGTCAGACTTTTACTGACTAAAACCAACCCGTGTTCCTTCAGTTGCCTGTTGCCAAGGTCCCGGTATCCGTTTCGGACTTTCCCGCAACCTTGACAGGAGACTTAGATACCATGCCCTTTAGTTTAACAGGCATTCTCCTATTACCTGTAACACCAGTCACTTCTCGCCATTTTAGACATGCTGCAGCTATTCTGCACTGAATGTTGACGTTGTCTTGTCCCATACAATAATCTCTTAAAAAAAAGCACTTTTAGTTTTTCCCGAAATTTCCAGTTTTCCGGGCGTTTTTCGAATTTTCTTTTCATAAAAACCTTATTCGGACTATTACGAACGTTTTACAACAAAATTTATAGCCAAATCGGTCCAGCCGTTCTCCAGTGATGCGCTTACAGCATTTCATTTCATTTTTATTTATTAAATACTTATACAACATTTGTATTCCCGGATGAATTACGCGGAGGTGTATAATTGCCTACCTATAGTACAGTAACAGTTCATTTCGCTATACTTTGTCTTTAAATTAATTCTAACGAATATTGGATGTGAGGAGCTCGTTGCTAAGTAATAACAGCCGCACGGGTCGATTCAACAGGTTAAGCTACGCTTGCCGGGGTTGGTCCGTGGATGGGTAATCATCTTTAGATACCGTGACTCTTCCGTGCCTCGGAAAGCACGTTAAGCCGTTGGTCCCGGCTGTCATTCGTGGATCTTTAACAGTCGTTACGGGTCGTCAGAAGCTCAAAAGTCTGATAACCAGTCTTACCAAGGGGTATCGTACCTATTACCCAGTTACTGGTTTGTGGAGGTCAGATTGGCAGTCGCTCCATGTAAAATACTAATAATTCAGCTGCATCCTGTTAGACTGGAAGCCACATAGTTGGGAAATGGCTAGGCAGATTGATTGATTGGATGTGACGTACTGCTGAATGTTATCTATCAGTTTGTTTTTAAATACACATAACATAACATCACGCCGGTAATCCCTGAAGGGTTAGGCAGCGGTGTATCGGTGTACACTCACATTTCGCCAGTTATGTTTTAGGTCCCATGTAATAGGGGGCGAGCCTAGTGCCATCAACCAGGAACAAATCCAGACTCCAGGCTGAAAATTCCAAGAGAAATTCCAGATGGAAAAACCCAATAACACTTTGCCCGACCTGGAAATCGAAGTCAGGACCTCAGGCTCAGCGGTAGCGCTTGTAACCACTAGACCAACGTGGCAGTCATAGGAAGTAGTAGTAGCCAGAAGGTTTTATATACAATACAATAACTACAATAATCCACTTTGAAAATAGGTTTTATGTTGATTGACAAGGTTTTCTTGAGTAAATGCTATACTAAAAGGTACTTCGCTAGCTTTCAAAACAAAGCATATTTGTCCAGGAATATATCATGAAAAAAAAAATTAGACAGGTCAAAAAGTTTATTTAGTATGAATAATACGAACAGGAATATTTATTCCGTATTAAAAATTGATAAAATATTAACATAAAATCTTAGAAATAATTTACAAGGTATTATAATGTTAGATGCCTGTATTAGGATAAACCTGTATCAGAAGCGGCATAACCTCACACTTTATGGTAATTGTAGGACAATAAAACTCTTAACAATATTTAACATTAGAAGTCTAGAAATAATGTCAAAATTTAATTATCTTTATTCTTTTATATCTAACCACAAAACAAGCCAATTTCTAAAAGAATGGGTAGTTACTTCCAGTGTTGACTCTGTAGATAGAAGAAACACTGAAAACAAAACAGATAAAGTATAAATACGAGAAAGAATATGTTTCAAACTGCTGCAGTATGTTAAATGAGGTTAAAATCTGAAAAATCGCTCGTGGGGTGGCCGCACTGTTGAATGTCCAGCCTCTGTCATTACTGTGTTTAATTTGTTGTAAAAAAAAATAAACGATTTTAAGGTACGTGACTTGCGAGAGTGCGAAGAGTGCCTCATTAAGAGACGAGGTAAGGAAATGATAAGTGACTTGGTGAAAGAGCAAATTTTGTGGAACTACTACCAGCTAATTCGTAATAAGTAATTCGCAGAGTTTTTCCTTAATAATCCACAACCCCTCATTCATGCGATTGTGGTTTCGAAACCGGGCAAGTATCTACATACGTGACTTTTCCATTCAAATATTTTATGAGCTTATTTTGGACATCATTGATATCGGTGAAGAAAAACATCGTGAGGAAAGCTGGACCTATAGTCAAAATAAGTCGGAAATCACCAATCGTGCTTTTTCTGTATAGAAAGAGGCCTATACCCTGCAGTGGGATTATAGATCCCACTGCAGGGTAGAGGCCTCTTTCTATATTGTAGTATTATTTATATTTTCTTTTATTAACATATATGGTAAATGAAGGAATTCTCGTATTTTTGAAGACAACAGCTGCAATTGTACTTATTAATTAATTCCGAGTATGCGTAGAAGAAGTCGCTCGTTTACAAAACATGTACGGATAAACAGCAATCTGTCATTCATGTACAGTCACGAGCAATAATATGTATACACTTAGCAAAATTCAATAACCATTTTTTCGTGGAGCGACGATTGCAACTTTGAGATGATACCTATATCATAATAATATGGGTTCCAACATACTATGTTCGATATAACATAAAATTACAATCAATACGGTAGGAGAAAATCACTATTAAAAGTTGCTTAGTGTATACATATTATTGCTCGTGACTGTACAATCGACAATGGTGACATCTGAAGTGCAAGTGGCAGCTTTTATTCCCATTGTTTGAAGATTTGACAGTTTTGGTTTGTACAGTTCTCTATGACATACCTATATTTACTAACTAGGATCAAGGAAAAAATTAAAACAAACCCGGATTTAGACATTTCTATGCCGCCTATCGGCAACGAAGGTCCTCTACACAAGTTTAGGATCATCTGCGTCATTGAGCTGCATGCGTTTCCACGTAAATCAGGGTTGCGTATAGATGCTGCAAAAAGCTCCCAGGCCCGGTTATGGCTACAATACTGCGTCAAGCAGCCTGGTTGGTATCTTCCACCGTTGGCATAGAAGTTTATTTGACCAATTGCAGTTCCAATACCGTTGGCGAGTAGACCGAAACCATTTGTGTGTATCACTTCGACGTAACTAGCGTCGCTTTCTCGCAACCGCCCGGTATTGAGATTGTCCCATAGAGGTCCAGATGGGTCCAATCCTAGAAAAACAGTAGGTACACTTGAGTAGGAAAATAAAGGTTTTATGAAAGTCATTGTGCGCTAAGCATTCTAGTAAGGACCGATTTTTCGGGTGCGGACTCGTAGTCACACCATGCAGTGTGACTAACAGGTTTTTTTTTCCTGTTTATCGCACTGGTAATTTGACTACACCATTTAACACGTATTATTAATGCGGTGCAAAATTATCGATATAACATTTTTTTTTAGATAAGTACAGTATACATGGTGACTGGATCTGGATCCGCCATAGAAAATTCGTATAAAGAGGAGATCATTTGCTAATTATTAGACCTTACTTTCCCTAGCTATAGTTTAGGAGATATGTAATTTTTTATATTTTATTGAGATTTTTCCAAAAATTGACATTTGTCTGCGCATCACCTACGCGCGTGATTTACCACGGGGCAAGCGCGGGGTCTCGGGGTACCGAACCCGCTACGAACGACCGCTGCGCGCCCGCCACACCACTCAGGTCACAGACGCGCTCCACTACGGGCATTTCTTTGTACTGTCTTCCACGCACGTTGTTAATGTAAATTGTGGTATTACACCTATTTTAATACACTAATCTTTTATTATAAAGTCCACTTGAGCCTACTCGTATGCAATGGTCCTTCGTTGCGCAAAAGTAATTACCAGTTTCGCCATAATTAACGCCGTCAACGTTATTGGTCGTCGTGTTCACCTGTGCGGACTTTGACCGCTCGCGAGCACCACGCGGTACGACCACGAAGAAAGGAACAAAGGAGTCGTTCTCGAGCAGCCTGCATCGTCATCGTGAGAGCTGATGTCATTCTTTTGGAGTATAATACTGCATTTGTGTGAGTCCGTTCCAATTAGTTATTTTTCTGCTTATTTTTCTTGCCGAAAATCGTTGATTCGTCTATCTTTCATTTTTCATGCAGTGTGTCAATATTAGTCCGTTCATAGTCTTTTCTATAATACTGCTTATTAAAATACGCATATTTTTATTGAAAACGCTTGGTCATTAGCTAATTCGCACTACATTAACACATGTTGAGTCGTTGACCTTGACAATAATTCTCGATCCCTTTCACTTACGAACAGCTGTTTTGCAGTTTTATCTATTAAGTACATTAGCATCAGTGCATCCAGCTGTTATAACTTTACAATGGCAGATAACTTGAAAACATTGATAAAGAAACGTAGTTCAATAAAATCGAAGCTTACTATTTACAGCAACTATCTAAACTTAATAAAAAGTAGTCCAGTAATATCTGAGTTGCAACGTTTAGATTTAGACGAGCGTTTTAATAAATTTGAAAACTTACACACAGAATTTGACGCCTTACAGACACAGATCGAAGTGCTTTCCGATGACGACAAGTGTGCGTTGGTTGAGCGTGAGGACTTTGACCGCCAGTTCTTCAACCTGGTGGCACTCACGCGCAGCCTGCTCGGTGTCTCGGCCAACGATGCTGCGTCGGAGGCGGACTTCAAAGATGCTGGCTCAGGTGCACATGTTTCATCTAGGAATTCTTTTGTTCGTTTGCCTAAGATAGATTTGCCACATTTCGATGGGAACTACCAGTGCTGGCTTGAGTTTAGGGATACCTTTGGGTCATTGATTCACGACAATAAGTGACATTAACAAGTTCCACTACCTGCGAGCTTCACTCCAGGGAAATGCGGCTTTAATTATCAAAAACATTGACTTTAAAGCCGATCATTATATTCTAGCGTGGGACTTGCTGTGCGAGCGTTACAATAACAACCGACTTCTAGTGAAAAATCATTTTCAAGCTTTATTTTATGTCGAACCCATTACAAAAGAGTCAAGTGTTTCCATAAGAAACCTCGTTGATATTATTAATAAAAATGTTAGGGCACTAACTACATTAAAAAGGCCCACTCAATATTGGGACGACATTATTATTTTTTTAACCATGCAGCATAGAAACAATTCGATTAAAGATGATCCTACTTTAACACAATTCTGTTCTTTTTTAAGTAGGAAAGCGGACTGGTTAGAATCAGTGGAGTCCAATCTTAGTTCTTCTGAAACGAATGCTATTGTCGCCTTAAATAATAGTCATTCTAATAAAACTGATACTAAGCATAATAAAACAAATACCAAATTAGAAAATAAAAATAAAAACAGTAAATGTCCGCATTGCTCCCAAGCACATACATTATTTAAATGTGAATCTTTTCGAAACTTGTCAATAGAAAATCGTATACAAAAGGCAATTGAATTTAATGTTTGTGTTAATTGCTTACGTTTTGGACATAATTCTAAGAAATGTAGATTTTCACATTGCAAATATTGCCAAATAAAGCACAATACGCTTTTGCATCTGGAAAGTAACGAGCACAAACTTGTTTCCAATCCATTGCCTTCTGCCATGCCTTCTGCACTGCCTTCTGAACTGCCTTCTGCTTCACCTTCGTCAAATGTTGTGCTTTCAGCAAATTTCATGCAGCTTGCTACTTCTGCGCATGTTTTACTGTCCACAGCTATGGTGAACGTGACTGGCGTGACGGGTAAGAAGTACACTGCGCGCCTACTGCTGGACAACGGCAGTACGGCGAACTTTGTTACGCAAAGCTTATCGGAGAAGCTGGGTTTGTTACGACGCGGTATGAGCACCAAGGTAACGGGTATTAATAATCACATATCCACCAGTACACGGTCTTGCAACCTCACAATACAGCCTTTATGTTGTGCCTTTACTGCAGATATCAAGTGTCACATTTTGCCCGAAATCACAAAGGTTCTGCCGTCTTCATTCGTGCATATCAATCACGTCCCTATTCCTTCAGGTCTTAAGCTAGCAGACCCGAACTTTAATGTTCCGTCGGTCGTAGACATCCTGGTAGGGGCTGAAGTTTTCTGGTATGTCTTAGGTAGCAAAACGATAGACTTAGGGAAAAACCTACCTAAATTATGCGAGACCAAATTAGGATGGTTAGTTTCAGGAAGTATTTCGCACCAATCATGTTTTTTCGCTAATCATTTTTGCCATCATTCTAATGTCACTCCCGAGCTCACTCAATTTTGAGAGCTTGACAACGTCGCTTCAAAGCATTCACTCTCACTTGAAGAGAGAATGTGTGAGCAGTCTTTTGCTCAAACCACTGTTCGTAATGATGGTGGGGGATTTGTCGTCACTATGCCTTTAAGAGGGGATCCTAGTACATTAGGTCATTCTTTTACTAATGCTAGAAATCGTTTTCTTTCCCTTGAACGGCGATTTAAACGCGATCCATCATTTTATAAAAAATATAACGAATTCATGAGTGAATATGAACGCCTAGGCCATATGACGTTAGACTCACACTGTAGGTACTCCTTCACCAGAAAGCTCCATGAATAAATATTACATTCTACATCATGGAGTCATTCGCAGTTCTAGCATCACTACACAACTACGCGTAGTATTCGATGCATCAGCCTCTACTAGTCCGGGGTGTCACTTAACGATATTCAGATGGTCGGTCCCGTAGTCCAAGACGATCTGTTTTTCATACTAACACGTTTTCATCAGCATAGGTACGTGGTCTCAGGTGATGTCGAAAAAATGTACAGGGCCATAGAGTTAAATCCAGTCCGACGACCTCTTCAAAAAATAATTTTCAGGTATGAACCTACGCAACCATTTAGGACTTACACTTTAAATACGGTTACCTATGGTACCGCTTCTGCACCCTATTTAGCCAATTCCAGAAGTGAAGTAAAGCCGGGGTCCTTAGTCCTTATAAAGGACAAAACTACTCCACCTCTGCTCTGGTCCCTAGGCCGGGTCACGAAGACCTATCCCGGCGTAGACGGGGTCACGAGAGTGGCCGAACTGAAGACGAAGCGGGGCACCATTCGTCGTGCCTTCAACTGCATCTGCCCCCTTCCAGTCGAACATTGAAGACTTCCCTTCAACCCGGGGAATATGTCTGCGCATCACCTATGCGCGTGATTCACCACGGGGCAAGCGCGGGGTCTCGGGGTTCCGAACCCGCTACGAACGACCTCTGCGCGCCCGCCACACCACTCAGCTCACAGACGCGCTCCACTACGGGCATTTCTTTGTACTGTCTTCCACACACGTTGTTAATGTAAATTGTGGTATTACACCTATTTTAATACAGTCCACTAATCTTTTATTATACGTCGGAACTTTCCTCAAAATGGGGTTAAAAAATAAGATATTGTGCTCAAAAAATAAAAAATACTTTTAAAAAAACTTTACGATCAAATTCGACTATATATTAAACATTTTTATTTTATAAGAGATGCATCGAGTTTAAAATGAGTCTTATTGAAACAAACATTTATCTCACCGCACTAGTTGATATTGAAAAATGGTACATGGTGTAGAAATTTTTTTTTTATTCGGTAAAATACATTTATATGTCGTTCCAAAATTATTTATCCTTTTTTGTTTTGTTAGATTGAACCCGACCCTAATGAACATAACACTAAGAAAGTGATATTATACCTACATTTATAATCATTATGTAACGTTACCGAAAATATTGTATACTATTTACTGGAAACTGTGATAGCTACCTAAACACAAAGAATACAACCACTAACCTGTGATTCTACCAACCAGTCCTAATAAAGGCGTTGATACCTGTCTACTAGCAATACCGGCAACATGAGCTCCAAGGCCAAATCCAACCAAGTGCAGATCCACCAACTTCACAGGATCAGGGACTGGTTCACCTATTGGTAGACCAGTGATTGGGTCCAGTTCCGTTCTTTGAAGCTCGGTTAACAATTTTATGAAAGCGGCCAAATCAACACCCACTGATTGTACATTAGCAGATGCCGTCGCATAATCATAGCCAGCTGTTTCGTATTCAACCGTTATGAGATTAAAGTCCTCATGTTCTACATCAAAAAGTGCTGAAAACAAAAATCGTATAAATATAAATTATTCGTATTAAAGTCCTTCTCCAGGTCATGGTCTAACGATGAGCCAACTTTCCAAATCCGTTTTTTTTTTAGCGTGAAAGCGTAACAAAGAAACAAACCCGCTTTCGCATTTATAATATTAGTAAGAATTTTCGTTGTTTTCGCTGGTTGCTAGAGCTACTACTGAGTATGAGTTCCCGGGTTCGATTCCCAGATCGGGCAAAGTGTTATTGGGGTTTTCCATCAGGAAGTTCAGAAGCAGTAGCAGCCGGTAGTTTGGTTTTGTCTCCGGTTTATGGCAATAGGCTCGCCTCCTATTACATGTGACTTAAACATAACCACCCTTCGCGGAATACCGGCGTGATCTTAAGTTAGTTTAATTATTATACTTATGTGAAGACGATGTACGTGGAATAAAATGAGGTAGGTACATGAAGTACCTACAAAGTAATATAAACAAAATTTTTATAATTATTTTTATAAAAAATAATAATAAAAATCGTCTACGGTTGCAATATTTGTAAATATCTTTACAAATATTAAATCGTCTACGGTTGCAATATTTGTAAATAATCTCTAAGATCATTCCTTCAACTGTTTTTTAAAGTTGCAAAATCTAACTTTGAAGGTGTTTACGAATGGGAGGAAAATTTTGGTGACGGAGTGTATCGCCGTTCTTTTATCTTCGGTTCCACTCGTCCAGCGACCCTATACGGATCTGCCGCTTGACCAATGAAACCAGGCAGCGGTCATAATCCGGCTTCCCTTTTAACTTAAGGGATGTCCGTCAGCCCTGCGTGAGCTTTTACCCAGAACAAGGAAACATTTTTGCTCTGGGATAAGTCCGGGCCCACGTTAGCTCCCGCCTCCACTGCCAGGGCGTGGAGGGAACCTTGGTTTGCTGGATGTGGAGTTTTCGCAAACGCTACTACACGCTCATCCTCCCTGTCTGCAAGGGCTGCCACGTACAGAGCGACTGCTTCTTGTAGTCTAGCCTGTATCCTAACCAGCATCAGGGATGCGTTCAGCGAAACGGTGCTGTAGGATTTACAGAGCTTTTGGGCGCATACTCATTGGACCAGCATTTTCTGCACTCCAGTCTTCTTAGATGACTGCACCCAGGCGCTTGCCACGTGCATCACCACCGGCTCAACCGCTGTCGTGTTAATACACCGCTCTAGATAGCTGTTTGTCAATTTTGGCAGGTTTTCTATCCACGTCAGTAGCCTAGGTGTTAAATGTTTTGTTCACAATTGACCCAGCATTTTTATTTCCTTAGACATCATGCACATGTCCACCCCGCCCATGCTCAGAAGTGAGACATCGTACTTTAGCTTCCTGGTGACTTCCATTGCACAGGTTTTATGTGGTGCAAAGTTCAGTTTATTTCGGATGCCACATTTCCGAACATACTCGAGGGCGGCATTGGCCTGTCTTTGAACCTCCAATGCTGGGTCACGGTCGAATATCAGACCATATTTTCGGCAAAAGCCTGGCAGTGATCTGCCTGCTCTTATAGCTCCTTTAATAGGGAGTCCATAAGTAAATTCCAGAGGATTGTATTCTTAGTATACCTGCACCATCCCATCACCCCGCCTCACCCGCGGCGCCCCGGTTACACACACGCAATACACTCGTTCAGTCATTGGTTTTTAACTTCACAAATAATAATTATGTTTTTTTTTTGTTGTATTATAATTATCTTAAGTAAGCTGTTGTAATAAACTAGTACTCACCGGCTTTTGCTCGTATAGTGAATTGCGTGAAACTATCTCGATTATGCCCATGGATCAATACTATGGATTTTAAACCTGGGGCCAAATTAGTGTCAACCAGCCATTCGTTGCTTACGGTGATATCCAAAAGCTGTGGTGAATTTGGGTTTTGCCTTTACAGATAAATAATTAATTTGTTAGTTTTAATTACACTCGAAACTCTTTGCCTCCAACAATTTGCTACCGATAGAGCTACTGAAGGTACAGAAACGTTCAATAACGCCATCAGGATGGAATTCGATGTGGACAAGTGTGTAGTCATGCATGTAAGGCGAGGGGAGATTATGTAATCCTTGGGAACCCATATCTCGGATTCCATACACCTTAGATCCCTTTCCTCAACCGAAACCTACAAGTATTGGGTATGTAGGAAGCATTAGGCATTAATGCTGCTGACGTGAAACAATCGTTGAGTGAGCGCTTCGAAAGTGTTAAATAGTCTTTTATCAGGTGGAAACAAGGTGCGTGTCTTCAACGGTTGGGTCATGCCGGTTTTGATGTTTTTGATTCTTTCGGCATACTCAAATGGACGGAACTTGACGCTCTGGATAATAAGGTCCGTATACATTGCTGACGGCATATTGGATACATCACCCACGGTCAGCAGTGATGAGACTGTACATCCCGCGGAAGTGTGGAGGTCAAAATTTTTTTAATGCTAAAATCCCCCTCAACCGCGAGATTTGCAGTCTCAGGGAATATGCCTTTCAAACCGACGACGTGGGAATGCACCGAGTTGTGGTCGCAGTGGACAAGGGCCTCACCCCGCTCTCTTTGGCGAAAGAGAACTGGCGCAAACCTGCAGTTCTTGATATTAGGGCAAAGAGCTTCACGGATACTTTTTCGCGCCCTCCATGGGACTGATGGATAGGCAAGAGGAATACAAAGATTTATTTCCTCCTCTATGTACTGGTGATATATAGCTCACTTACCTTGTATAAAGCCAATATGAAGTCTGCTCTGCTCCATTGCTCACTAGAAAATAAACAGAAATATTTGCTTAGAATAAGATAATAATAGTAGATTGTTGCATCGAGCGCAAAGTGAGTTATTAATGCACGAGGGATTAACACGAGTGCTTTAATTACTCACTTTTGCAAGGTGCGTAATCCACTTTTCTTTCAACTGCCAATGTTAGGTACATGCCGTGATAAAATATACCTACTCAATTTAATGAAAACAAAGTTATCCCGCGACTTTTGCGGCAAAAGGTTATTAAAAATTTCTCAACTCAACTCAACTCAGCTTTACTACTTTACTAGGGCTATGTCCGTCTGTCTGTCCGTCCGTCTGTCCGTGGCGTAGCTCAGACTGTTGGTACTAGAAAGCTGTAATTTGGTATGGGTATACATATAAATTACGCCGACAAAGTGTGGATGGTTTTATTTTTTCTCGTCCAGCCCTTTATGATCGTTGGAAAGGTCGTTAAAATAATGTGTGTTTGTGAAAACCATTTTTGACATTTGTGAAAAATATTTTTGAACCGTCTTCCAAAAACCACGTTAAAAAAAGTTAAAAATAACTTTAAGTTCGGATGTTGTCTTTGGTTTTGAATTTTCACAAATTCGAATACCACTAACTGGTAAATAACTTTGAAGGGAACTTAAAACATCGTCCATATAGGCTAAATGGCAAAAGTACGTAATATTGAAGCTAACTCAAAAACTACGCGGGCAAAGTTAATAAATTTATAAGTGACCACCTCTGCAGCATGACCTACCAAACAAAAAAAGAACCAACGAAATCAATTCATAATTGGCGGAGTAATCGCGTAACAAACACTTCAAAAAACAGACGGACGAATTGAGAACCTCCTCCTTTTTGAAGTCAGTCAAAAATCAATATCATCAGGTAGGTATTGCGATAAAAGCGTTCCAAATAACAATCCAAAAAATACCGATCCCTTGTTCACCTTTCGTATATAACCATCAAAGCTATTACTTATGCCAGCATGAGCCATCTAATGAGATACCTGTAGCAACAGGCTGTGGTTGAAGCCCTGTGAAAGGGTCGCGGCCCTAAGCAATTTAGCGTCATGACACCAGAAAGGGTATAAGTCGACCCAACGGTAATTGCGCATAGTAATATTAGCAGTAACATTCTTGGTTCCTTATTGTTTCAGAATGTGTTCGTCGATTTTCGAGAGGAAATTGACGGAACAATTTCTGGTTATGTCATGGCGTAGGTCCACTAATTTACCTACAAACATTTTGAAGTGGTTTCCCTTTGGTTTTTATATTTATATATTTCGGAACGACTAAAGGCTCTTACATACTGGCGCGATTCGCCGCGCGAATTCACTTCACCTAAGTTAAAACAAATAACATTATTTTTAAGTTAAAATAAAACCTTCGATTGAAAATGTGTGTTATCTTCAGAAATCAATCAATCGATATACATAATATCAAAAGCTTCACGGTCGTTGCAAATAATAATAGGTATTCTTATTAATATATAGATAGTCCAGAAAGACAGAAAACGTATTTATTGCAATGGATATTTACGAACTTTATGTAACTGATTTTTGCACCCTGAACGCGTTTATAAAGGCTCTTACAAACTGGAGCGACTCGTCGCGCGACGCAACGCTGCCGCCGCCACATTGTTCGCCGTGAAGTTTTCTCAGAAATTGTTTTGTTAAAATTCGCGTCGCGCGACGAATCGCGCCAGTATGTAAGAGCCTTTATTTATCCTTATTCCCTGAGCGGCCAAACTGAGCCGTCTCAGAGCAGTTCTATTGTCTGCCAAGTAATTTTGGGTCAGCAAGTGAGTGGCCCTCATAACTTATCCACTTGGAAGAGCTACACGAAGAGACTGCCAAGTTTCTTGCCGTATGCGTCAATCCCGACCGAACTGACCTACAATGGGTGGATATCCAAAATAGTATCTGATTTTAACGGCATAACGGCCGGCGTAGTGTCGACATCAAGCAGTGTACACCAATAATACATCTATCTTCTCTATCTATATATTTATAATAATAGTATGGATAGTTAGGTCTAGCCTAACTATCCATATTAATCAGCTGTTCCCTAAATTTTGACGAGATATGCGAACATAAAATGAAGGGAACAGCTGATTTTTTTTCACGATTTCAGGTTTGATCCTATTGTGAAAGTTGTTCATAATGACGAGTACATTGGCCTCTTAAGAGATTTCGTGTATGAATACATACACCATTATAAGAACTATACACAATAAGTATAGGTACCTACCACTTATAAAACAAAACAAAAAAGAACAGAAATTTTGTTATTGAATAAGTACTTATCACTGAATTACCTATAATGTATTTGTTTAAATAAATACAAACAAACAACAATAGATTAAATCTTGGACCTATAAATAAGACATTTGTGATTACTGATTAGGCTAGACATTACTACCTATCTCTAACCATATCCATAAATCACGAAATTATCTGTACTTAATAGAAAATAATGTACCTAATGGTAAATGAAAACTTTGATAGCGAAAATATAATCAGGCGTTGATAAAAATGGAAAACGTCTAGCATTGATAAAAATTGGAAAGACAGCGTCAAACAGTGGCCAAGTGCAACATGATTGTGCATTGCAAAGGCAAGGGTTTGCATGAGAGTTGGGCATGACATGCGAAGGAATGGGGAAATGGCTTGAGGAAAGTTTTGAGTATGAATGAGGACGGCTATAAGAGTAGGGGGACCAGAGAACCAATGGATGGACCTTGTGAAAGTTGAAAAGGATAGAAAGGGTGTGACTAACAAGATGACGACTAATATAGAAGTATGGAAGAAAAAGACATGTTGTGCCGACCCACTGTGGATCGAAAAAAGACTCTAGAAGACTTAAGAGCTTGAATTTTAAAGTGTCGATTTTTTACTTGAAATCGCTTCGAATAGCCAATATCATGCATAAATATATCATAGGATACAATCAGGTAGACAGTGACAACTTATTTTTTTTTTTGGAATAAAAATGTATGAGTCTACTGCTTATATAATATACAGGGTGTTAGGGTAAACACCGTTATCCTTGCAACCAGTGGTTTGGTTTCATTTATAGAACGTAAAATCAATGGAAAATTGCAACTTTATTTTTAGTTTTTTTAGATCTAAATTTTACCACAAGAGACGCAAGTTTGTTGCCTTATGCGCTAGGGCAACGAACTTGCGTCTCAACACGGGCGGGGGGTACGGGATGCGACCTGACCGGCAGCGAGCGCAGGGATCGCGCTCGCTGCCGGCCCTTAGTCAGTCAGCTGTTTCGCTAGCAAGCACGGTGTCAGATAGAAACTTTTTAAAATCTTTTAATGAAAATAACGTTTTTTTTTGTTGTGTTCGGTCATTTATTTTTAAATTTAAGTCTACTACCCATGGTTTGAATGACAAGAGTGTTTACCCTTACATCCTGTATAAGCATTAGCTTCATACATTTCATTTTCAGGATATTCTGGTTATTAGAACGGAGAGAATAACCAGAATATCCTTTCACACGGTTATGTAACTATTTATTTATGATTTTTTGACAAACTCGATTTTTACAGTTTCAGATATATTTTTTTTTTAATAAAACGGCACTAAATCTCGTTGTATAAAGTATGTCAAAAAATATATTTTTTGTTATGTATTTTTGTGATGTATAATAAGGTAAATAATTAATTATATGAGCAGTGGTGGCCCAGTCGTAACGATCGCGACTTACGAGATGTAATTCGTAGGTTCGACTTCGAACCCTGACAGGCGCTTTACTTTACTAAACTAAATTTACTTTACTAAATTATTTCATCACCACTGCTCTCAAATCGGTGAAGGAAAACATCGTGAGGAAAAAAATTCGAACACATGTCATATCTTCCAACCCGCACTGGGCCCGCGTGGTGCCCACTCCTTCTCGCAGAGAGGCGGTTGCGTCCCAGCAGTGGGAACATTATAGGCTGATTATTTATATCTGTATGTTATGTAAATAAATAAATAAATCAGTTTTAAAGAAACATCACGCTTTTAACTTGTTACGAACCGATGTAAAATTATATCTCGTTCTAAGACGAGAAACTAACTTTAATATTTAAGTACAATAAGACTTTAAATTGTTAAAAGTTCCGAGACATTGAGGGTTCATATAACGAACAGATTTCAAAGAAGCCTGTATTGTTCTGAAGACTAACTTCAATAAACTTTCATGTAGTTGTGGTACACGCTTATCTGCTACATAGTAATAGATAATTGCTGAAATATATAAGTAGATATCTACCTACTTTCTTCAAGCTACTATTTTTTATTTCATAATTAGAACTTTAGGACATGAACTCACATACGTTACAAACACTTTGGGCCGAGACACACATACGTTAGTCCATCATTCCTGTTTTTTACCTACTGTGTTAGTCAACATTAAAATAAAATAATTTAATAAACACATGTCATTATGGTTAATAAAGAACATTTAGTGCTAAAATGAACAAATGAAAGTAATTTTCGTGTCAACAGTCTGATTTCAAACAAAATGTTATGAGTCCGAAACACCGATATGTTTATTAATTCTAACTTTAATGCCTAGGTTATGTCACGCCGCTTCCAATGATTAAATACATTTCAGAGCAGTTTTATTATCATTTTTAATAGGGGGGAGATCATTAGTTCGCGCATGCGTGTCAAAAGGTTGCGAGTTCGTTCCTGCCGGATGATCGCGGTTGTCGGTAGTTCATCGTTTGGTACCGTCGCAGACTGCCGTATCTATTCCCACGGTTCACAGCGCCGCGTAAAAGTTTCCTCTCGTTATAAAAGGAATAATAGGTACAAGTTTCGTAAAAGGAACGTTGCTAAAGTTCTCTATGACGTGTATTGTGTAAGTTTCGTTCAGAAACATCAACATGCGGTGGTGTTTGACTGCAGTTTTGTTCGTCGGCTTGTTTTGTTCAGGTATGTAAACTTTTTAGATTGTCGATAAAAAAGTTGTAACTAAGTTATATCTTAAACTAACTCGTTTTATTTGAAAAAATTACGTTAAGATATTGTTGTACATAGCGACAACGTATCAAAATTAATGTGTTATCAGTTTAGGTTTTTTCGAACCGTACGTTATTAGTTGTTTTGGCGATTGACGTCTAAAAACATTAAAAAAACCTTGAGACAGAATTTTTAAATTAATTCTTATGATTTACGCCTTGAGATAATTGTATATTGGCATTGGCCATTTTGGACAAACTGCACTGACAAAATTAATAACTGTGACAAAGTAGCTACATAAATACCCAGACTTATGTAAGTTCCTATAGGTACTTACATGATACTAACGGTACATTATGTAAGTAGGTTTGCTGGTTATTAAATCCTTCTTTATTCAGAAATAAAGATGTGCTATCTGAACAAAGGCGTAACTACAAAAGATTCAATATAAAGAAACCTTGTTGTTCAATTACTAGAATCATTCGAGTCACGTATATTTGTGAAGGAAGCCTTCCAATGCATCCATCAGAGATCATCAAATATTCTGAAAGAAACCATAATACATATAGGAATAAGAATAAAAATACATTTATTTCATAAGTTTATATATTTTCATGAATCTTCTATTTTATCTTTTCGATTTCGTTGCTCTATAATTTTTTCCCCAATCCTTTAATGGCATACTTTACTAATAGATTGAAATTAAACTAATAACAACTCGTTTAGATATATAGATGGCAAAACCTTACTACATGTCATGGCAACTCAGAATCATATCGGATAGACTAATTAGAGACGAGTCTCTACATAACATTTCAGGACTAACTAAGCATAATGTATGACCATTATAATATAGAAGAGAAACGAGATACACAGTAGGTGAAACAAAATCTTTGTGTGCGAAGCTGCATGCCTATGAGTAAGATAAAGCCTTACCAGTCGTAACGAATGAGCCATTGGCGTCGATTTCCTTATTCACAAACTACCTAACCTAAACTAAAATAATATAAAAATAAAGTAGGTAAGTACCTACCTACATCTCTTAAGACCAGAAAAGGACGGTGACAGTTAAAAACGAAGTTAAATAGTATGTCAAGTAATTTATGCCATGTTTTTAGAGTTCTAACTTGTCAACTAAATAATTATGTGCTTGGAAGTTTTACAACAAATAAAATTTGTAGCTGTTTATATTATGTCCGTCCTTTTTTTGGTTTTTAAAGAGAAAAAGATGGAAATAGTCTAAATTTTAATTAAGCTTAGCTTGTGCACCAAAAATCGGGACTGTCGTATTTTCTTTATTTTTTCACGTTAGTTAGAACGAACATTGATTAAATATTTTACAAAGTTAACACTATCACAATGGCGTCCGAATATTTAAGAGAAAGAACGAATGAAACCCATGAGCGCATTTAATTGACAGGTCAGCCGGTGTGTCAATTATAGTTCGTTCAACTAATGAGGTTACGCACCAATAAAATTCATGGTGAATGACGAGATGACTCTATAAATACGACATGGTTTTAAAATCTTTGTCATCATTGCAAATAAAATTATCATCATTTTTATTTTGCTGCTGAAGATTCGGTTCTGGGTACGATCTCCAGGTCGGGTAAAGTAGGATTAAGGGTATTCTGGTAGGAGTTTCTCAGTAGCTGACCGGAGTGTGTGTGGACCTGGTTGATGGCAATAAGTTCGCCCGCTATTACAGCGTACATAAACATAACTGACGAAATCTATAATAATTGAGGGCCGAAAGTCTCGACCAATATCTCTCGAGCTTTTTATATTTCTAAATGTAACTTGTGTACGTGTGTAATGTATATTAATACCTTTTTTTTTAAATACTTAAAAATGTATTTTATAATATGATAAAACATTTAAATAAACGAAATAATAATTGCTTTATTGGCATATAGACAAAGTGACTCCTGCGCTAGCAGTGTCTTCTCCCAATCAGTAGGATAGGTACATAGATTGAATTATACATAATGACAATTAAAATTAAAATTGCAATCTGGGTGTACACGTACACCTATGTCCGGGCTATCAGCCGTGATGGTATGTTTTGGTTTTTACGTTGGACCTACGTAAATCCCCTTAATTTTTATCTGTGCTTGGTAGTAGGCGTTGGGTAAATCCGTAACCCCGCTATCACTTTGGATTGCCCTCAATAAAGTCCGACAAAATGGGATTTTATGTTTAGATTTTCTTTGGGCATAAACTGGAGTTGGAACTTAGCCTGTTTATAGTCATTCTGTACTGGAATCAAGTTTAATATCTGCATAAAAGGGATTGAGTTCAGATTCATTCTTTCAGTCTGTTTTTTGTCCTTCTGAAAAGGCAAGACAATTCGGAATGTTTATTGAATCAGTAATGCGTTAAGACTGCACTTGGAGAAGCGTCTTAAGTGTTCGCGATCCTCAGCATTGAGGGAACGACGAAGAAGAAGAACGAATTAGTCTCCCCTAAATAGTCAAGACAAGCCAAATGAAAGCGTGTCCCCCAAAACATTTCATTAGTGCATGTATGAATAAACCTGCAGTATTGGGATTCTCATTTCAATAGTAGCTTCAGAAGTTTGACCATACAGTACAGTCACGCCCTAAAGTTACGCAATTATTGGTATTGACAAAGACCTCATGCTACTGTTAATACAGCGGTAATTGACGACTACTCTGGGTACAGTCGCCAACAACATCCCTAGACATTATCTGTTTAAGCCTTAAATAATCGCTGATATAGTGTGATAGGACATAATAATATGGATAGTTAGTATTTTTTTCAATATGGTTGTAGCAAAACATTCCAGTTCCATTATCTGGTTTTGCTGAGACGAGATGGCAGAACTTAGTTCATAGAATCGATTCTCTGGTTCGGCAATAATTGGAATCTTGATAAATAATTAAATACTTGAGTGTCGATAGCTATTGTAGTTATAATTTTAGGGATTTTATTGGCAATTACCGGCTAGGAAATTCTGAACAGCCGTGTCAAAGTCAGGTTCTTGATCCTCAGAAATGGAAACCGAAGTTTCCATTTCAAAATTGAAGTAAGTACATTTAGCGATAAACGATAATTTTCAAATCATAATGTGTATTTCCAAACTCATTTGTAAAAAGTATGCACCTGATGAAAAATGTTTTTAATTCTGTTATAAATTGCTTAATGATTATGAGGTAGGAAAATGCCATTCTATAGCACATGCTGATTACACACATACACAGGTTTACGAATGTTAAGCATGAAATAGATTGTCATAATTTACATTAGCATAACGCCAACCTTAGCATTATACCAAGATATTATTATACCACAGTATTATTAAGCTAAAAAAAGTGATGAGAAAACGTTATGCCAAACAATATTATGGCTAAAAATTTCATGCCAAGAGGGGGATTCCCACATACACACTTCACGGGAGCAACAAAATTTGTAATCAGGTCACTAAAACATAAAGCGCCTTCAGATCTCGATAAGGACATTTATCACATTATTTTATCACATTTTTTCCGGCTTCAAGGGAATTAACTTGAACATGATATTTCCCCATCAGTCGTAAAATGGGAGTGGTGTTGGCCCAGCCTTAAAGATAATCTGCCATTATTGCCGGGCCGGGTCAACGTAACTTTCCTACCTACATTCCTGATATAATTGAAGCTTCCATAATCCCCTATTTGCATATTTACGATATTAAAATGGAATATAGGTACTACAACATTTAACACAAACAGAATTCATTCAATCCTACCCGTTCCTTTCAAAATAATAACACTAAACATTCTATACTTAAATATTATTATAAACGTCGAATTTATGTCCCATTATCTGAACTTCTCTCCCGTTCCTTTATAAAGGCTTCAAACCGTTAAATTTTACGGCAGCTGTTTCAATATTTTTACACTTTTCCTACATTCGATGCACGGTAATCTATGGAACGGGTTGTGGTGCGCGTGCGGCGAACTACGAACAAATTGAATTCATTTCAGTAGCCACACTTCTAATTGGTGACGTGTATTTGACGGGACATGTGTTTACTATCTCTGTATTTCATCAGTCAGAATTACGATAAAAATGTAGCAAAGAATACCTGCTGAATTTACTCTTTCATACTATTTCCTGTAATATTATTGCAACTATAATATGTGCCTAGCCTTTTGCCAACTATGTTGGGGTTGGCTTCTAGTCTAACCGGATGCAGCTGAATACCAGTATTTTACATGGAGCGACTGCCTATCGGACCTCCACAACCAAGTAACTGGGTAATACGATACCGCTTGGTAAGACTGGTGGTCAGACTTTCGGGCTTCTGACGACTCGTAACGACTGTCAAAGATCCACAAATGATAGCCGGGACCAACGGCTTCACGTGCTTTCCGAGGCACGGAGGAGTCTCGGTATGTAAAGATGGTCACCTATCCACAGACCAACCCCGGCAAGCGTAGCTAAACCTCATGGATCGAACCGTGCGGCTGTTATTACTTAGCTACGAGCTCCTCGTAATATTATTGCTACTCTTCTAGCTAATTTTATGACCTGTTGTAACTATGAACCTACGGTACCTACGGTTTATGATTGAGTATATAACTTTTGTGGATAATACTCGCTTCTGCTCAGACACAGTAATTTATCTTTTGGTTTGGTGCCCGTTGGGATCCCGCGAGACATATAAAGGATGAAGTCAACAATCTAGTATATTTCTTTCACTTTCCTTTGCTCGTTTGAGTCATCAATCATTGTGTGATTCATTCATTACGTGTTATACTGCGATCTTGGATCTAAACTTTGTCGAGGAAACGTTTTAAGTTGATATATTTGGGGTGATCGTCGTTACGTGACTCGGAAAGGACATTACGTAACGAACAATCATATGCGGGGTTTAGGAATTCTTTAGTTAATCTATCCGACAATGATATCGGTTCGATATCTTGACAAAATATGGCTGTCATTTGTGGATCTTTGACAGTCGTTACAGGTCGACAGAAGCTCGAAAGTCTGACAACCAGTCTTGCCAAGGGGTATCGTATTACTCAGTTACTGGGTTGTCGAGGTCAGATAGGCAGTCGCATCCGGTTAGACTGGAAGCCGACCCTAACATAGTTGGGAAAAGGCTAGGCAGATGATGATCTTGACAAAATATATGAAAGTTCCTATAATAACTGACTTATCATAACTCATCTGACTGGGACTGCCTCGTTGGTTTCGTGCATCGCAAGCGCTACCGCTAAGCAAGAGGTCCTTTTTATTTTTCAGTGTGGGAAATCATCCAATGACTTCTCCCGCTCTGGGTGGAGCTGAAGGGCGTGTCAGACTTTTACTGACTAAAACCCACCCGTGTTCCTTCAGTTGCCTGTTGCCAAGGTCCCGGTATCCCTTTCAGACTAACCCGCAACCCTGGTAGGGAGCATGAGGTCCTGAGTTCGATACCCAGGTTGGGCAGTGTTATTGGGTTTTTCTATATTAAATTTTTCGGTAGCAGCCAGGAGTATGGATTTGTGCCCGGTTGCCCCCGATTACATGGGAACGGGCGAAATATGGGTGTACTATAGGTACACCTTTGCCCAACCCTTCGGGAAAATAAGGCATGATGTTGTTATGTGTTCTTTTAGTAAACTAATACCTTATTAGTACCACAAAACCTTATTTATCTGTTGTTTAGTCTAAACACCTTTTAAACATGACATTTCTGTATGGAGTTTGACACAAAACTGCCATTAAACATGCGTTGAACAAGTGTCTAAGTTTTTATGGTAAGGCGCTAAGCATCTATTTTGTGTGAAAATGAACCTTCTTCAAGAATTTATATGAGCTGTCAATGCCATTTTTTAATTTCGACTTTTACTAATGTTAAAATCCAAGCAAGTTAAAATCCAACAATATGCTGATAAAGCGTCCAAGGTAGGTAGGTCATCGGTTGGCTCTCTTAATTGGGTTCCGGGGATCAAATTAGTGACGGCCACTGTGAGAGAGGACGTTGGCTCCAAAAATGGAAAAGCTGGGTTGATGAGTTATTTTGTCAAAGTCGAAGTCATTTATTTGCTTTAAATGTGGTAATACAAAGGTGGTAGATAAAACCGTATTCTTGAGCGATGATACATTTCGCCATATTTTGGCATAATATTAAAAATAAGGCAAATAAGCATAAGTAAGTAGGTAGGTACCTAAAGTTGAAAATATTTACTAAACATGAAATTATTTAAAGTAAGTGCATCAATCTTCAATGTCCAAAACTAATCTAACAAAATATATATATATTATATATTTATGAATAGGTACGAGTACATTTGGCACAACATAAAAAAATGTATCACGTCGGATCTGGTACACAGAGTGATTCTAGTAGTCTGAAACTATTAGAGGTATAGAAAACAACGGCGTTGATTTTAAAGGAACGTATGGAAAAATATATTTTCAGTCATTTCCATAGTAGAACCTCTCAAAGACCCACCCTGTATAATCCATGCATATCTCAAGATAATTCAATGAGCTGAATCGATTCAAGTGGATCTGTGTTCCAAGTAGCTATTATGTATATTATTCAGGAATAGCGAAGGAGCGTCACAATAGCGCAGTGTATCAACAAACAGACACTAATTGGGGACATTGTATTGCTAATTCATCCTTTGAGTGGTGCATATAAAATTTATGAAGTCAGTTGCAGCGAATGTTTTCTAACTTAATCAATTCGTTTGGATAAATTCGTTGGATAATTCGTTAGATAAAATGGATACTTACATTCGTTTACAAAGGACTACAAATTCAAATAAAAAAAAAATCAAATGTCAAATGTCAAATTTGACAAAGGACTTGATTGAATTTATCAGTAGCGGCAGCATTATCAGTAGGTACCTACTACTGATAATACTAAGCTAAAATTATTTATAATGGCATCCCTACTTGTACGAAGACTTTTATTTTACTTCTTTGTTTTTTATTTTTTACTAGCGACTCGCTCCTGTTTCGCACGGTTTTTACGACTTCAAAAAACATCAAGATTTCTTAGTTATATGTAACTTTAATATTAACGTATTATACACATAAACTTTCCGGACTACATTCTCTAAACGCTGGTGAAAACCTCATTCTCAACCTCATCAACCTCAAAAAATCAGTTGCGTGGTTTAGAAGAACAACCCGGACACACAGAAAAACCACGAAAACCGACTTTAGGTAATCTTACTTATAATAAATGCGAAAGTAACTCTGTATGTCTGTCGCGCTTTCACGCCAAAACTACTGAACCGATTTAAATGATTCTCAGGTTCTAGACTATCTGTGTACCAAATTACATAGATAGTCTAGAGCCTGAGAAAGGACATAGGCTACTTTTTTATCGACATACCACGCGGGCGGAAGCTAGTTTATGTTTCTTTATTTGTGTTATGTTTAATTTGTAAATTTTGAAAGGAAAGAATAGGAAAGGGCTTAATGAGCACATAAAAAAAATATATATAATAATATATTATAAACACAAAAAGAAAAAAAAAATCAAGTAATAAAAACTAAAACCTAACTACGACTACAAAACAAGACACCACAGACAGACAAATTAAAAATCCGGAGTCACACGTAGGTAATCTGTTCGATTTATGCCCTAACACGTGTGACTCCGGGTTTTTAATTTGTCTGTCTGTGGTGTCTTGTTTATACCTTTTTAGTCGTAGTTGGGTTAGTTTTTATTACTTTATTTTTTTTATTGTTACCGACTTCTACAAGGCAAATCAACAGTTGAGCGGATTTTTTTATATTATTCGTTTTATTGCTTCTTACTTCTACTGCTTTATATTTTGTGCATAATTCGCTGGAATAGCTTTCTACGAAGTTCCCTTCCCGTTTGTCTGATGCCACGATATTATAATTTAAAGGAAAATTGAAATCTTGCTCGGCTAACAACATTCCTGAAAATCTACCGTAAATATGCTTCTTTATTATAAAGCACTACCAACCAGTTTATTAAGAGATACTACTGAATATTTTATAGTTAAGATTTTAAGGCGAAATGTGCATTTACGTTCAACCACAGTATAATAAACGAACAGTATTATATCTCGGCAGTTATCTTGAAATAATTACCTACGGCCGCTCGGTAGATAAACCTCCCGCATCCATGCGGAACTACCGTGCACTGTATAGAGTGCATGGTAGTTACGCACGAATTGTTGTTACTGATGTTGCATACTGATGTTGCGTGCTGATATACACTGAGATTTCGAAGAACCTATGTCGTTTCGGCCGTTTTCTATGAAGATAAAATACTGTTACTTATTTATACTGTGCTTCAACTATCTGCACTTTCTTGAAAGTGTAGGTAGTTACGGTCAGGAAAAATAATAAATTGTTCATAAAATTGACACATTACGTCAAATTGCCGTGCTATAGCCATTTCCTTCAACTATCAAAGAATGATAGTTGTGATTTGAACAAACGAATTACATAGTGGTCAATTTGATAAACAAATAATTTCCCTGACTTGCATCAAAGTAATCTTGGTAACGAAAGTTTACCTTACCAAACCTCATTAAAGCATCCAAAACCATTCTCTAATTGAAGGCTTCAAGAACATTTTAATTAGCTTCGGTGTTTTTTGAATACGCGCGCGGTCCGGCCGGTAGCTTAGCGGATGGAGGAATTAATGAAATGAAAATCCTATGAATTTCCGCAACAAAAGAAAAGCCATGATGAAAATATGCCCATTTCAAAATTAAAATGGGCTAAACAATTTTTAATGGTTAGAAAACGTTTCTAGTTCCAAGACAACTTGTATTTAATTATGCCAGTGTAAGAAGGTAGAACGCTTGTCTTTGACCTCAACCATTCCCATTATATTTAAATAGCAAGTAACTGACAGTCAATCACATCTGACAGTACCAGCAAAGGCAAAAGGAACAAGTTTGTAGGTATCAAACATCTTCATTAACTAATTGCCATGTTTGGACAGGGAAGTTGAAATAATTTTGTATAGTTGAACTTATTTATATCATCGGAACATAACATAACACAACATAACATTACATAATATTACAAAATATTACATAACATTACATATTACAAACTAATTTATGTGTATCGCGATTTATTTTAATTGATGTTGTCTGAGTTCATCGGCCACTCTTGTATAGGTAGGGCTGCTACATCGTTGAAGCCGAATAACTTGGCTATTGGTATAATGTGCCGCGAATGCACATGTTTGTGGCATGGATACAATGAAGTCGAAATAATTCAATATTTATATCAGACTCTTTACTACTGCCTGCTAGGGATGCGGGAAAGTCCGAAAGGGATACCGGGACCTTGGCAACAGGCAACTGAAGGAACACGGGTGGGTTTTACTCAGTAAAAGTCTGACACACCCTTCCGCTCCGCCCAGAGCGGGAGAAGTCATTTGATTAATGCCCAACCTAAAAAAAAAAGACTCTTTACTACTAACACCTGGTGGGACGAGGAAACTATACAAACATATGAACAAAGATACTTAAAAAAAAGACTAGAAAAGAACATGAGGAAGTAAGTCAGCAAGCTCAGCAGCAGGAGGAGCTCGTGGCTAAGTAATAACAGCCGCTCGGGTTAATCCATCAGGTTAAGCTACGCTTGCCGGGGTTGGTCCGTGGATGGGTGACCATTTTCACATATCGAGACTCCTCCGTGCCTCGGAAAGCACGTTAAGCCGTTGGTCCCGGCTGTCATTTGTGGATCTTTGACAGTCGTTACGAGTCGTCAGAAGCACGAAAGTGTGACAACCAGTCTTACCAAAGGGTATCGTATTACCCAGTTACTGGGTTTTGGAGGTCAGATAGGCAGTCGCTCCATGTAAAATACTGGTATTCAGCTGCATCCGGTTAGACTGGAAGCCGACCCCAACATAGTTGGGAAAAGGCTAAGCAGATTGTTTTTTTTTTTTTAAGTGAGTCAGCAAGTACGTTCCATTTTTCTTTTACTCCTCGTCTGAAAGGAGGAACTTACAACAAATCGACAAAAAGTTTCAAGATTAGCGTTAGTACGGACAAAAAGAAGTTGTATCAATTCCTGATACTCTATGTGGTGATTACTTAGCACAGTCAAACAGCGGAGACTAGTCAACTGAAATAAAAGTTCGTAAGTCAAATAATGTATTAGGGGTTGCTTTTACGACTATTGTATCGGAGTTAAGGGATTATTTTACAGTTTTTGGCAGCGTTCTCCTGTTCCACGGCGCGAAAATTAATGGCGTGCCTGCATTTGACAAGTCCCACCATAACTTCGCGTTCTGCCTATATGTATAGCCTTTGTGGATTTTAAAATAATTTTAATTTTCGCATTGGATTCGGGTTTTTACGGCGTATTTGCTTTTATTTATCTATCTTGTGTTTTCAGGCCCATTGATTCCGTTTTGATGAAAAGAACTTTGCCATTTAAATCAAATCAAATCAAATCAAAATATTTTATTTCACATAAACCTACATGGGCACTTATGAATCGTCAGAAGCTAGGTGCACGGTTCCAATTGGTCGTTTCCTATGGAGAAGAGCCGGCAAGAAACTCCATGGTTACTCTTTGATGTTCATTAGAAAACTTACAGGTATAAGGGGACCCCCTTCAATTTTAACTTAATTTTATTTTTATTATTTGTTGTTAAAGCGGCAATAGAAATACATAGTCAGTGAAAATTTCAACTGTCTGCCTAATAAGGTTCATGAGATACAGTCCAGTGACAGGCAGACAGACGGACAAAAAGCGGAGGCTCAGTAATAGTGCGGAACCTTAAAAAGAGAGACTCGTCATTTTTCTTCTAGATAAATCTAAAAAAAACTAACATAAAATATCGCCCGAAACAAGAGCAGACGGAATAGGAATAAGCAGTCTAAGAATCTAGGAATATAAAATATATTAGGTGCTTATTTCTTATTACATATCGTAAAAATAGACCCGCACTATAATAAAAGAGTTAGGTTTAAATTTGCCTGGAAGATACGGTTATAATTTTTTATCTGTTTCATAATATTCAAGATACCTACAAGAATGGCTAAAATATGTGTACTAAAATACATTTTATTTAGGGTTCACCCCTTTTCTGAAAGAATAATTTATTCTTGTTTTTATTATCCTATCCTTAGATACTATTAAATGAGCTTTATTAAAAAATTAAATTAAAATATCCTTACATTATTATAAAACAAAGTCCTCCGCCGCGTCTGTCTGTTCGCGATAAACTCAAATCTACTGCACCAATTTTAACGCTGTTTTCACCAATGGATAGAGTAATTCTCGAGGAAGGTTTTAGTATATAATTTGTCGCGGGCGAAGCCGCAGGCATCAGCTAGTTTGAATATAATTATGTTTTTTGTAATCACGTTCTCGAAAACGGTTCTAACAATTTCAATGAAAGTCGCAATACTGGGGTATATGAGGGCGAAAAATCGATCAAGCCAGGTCCCATATCTGGGAAAATTCTTTTGCTTTATTTTTACCAAAACACAGCTTGGTCGCCCAACTAATAGTTTTTTTTCCTTTGACATCTTTTACATACAAACTTCAGCCCTATAAAAGATCCGCTTGTTTGTTTTATTTTAGAAAAAATCTCTGCCTTTTAAAAGAAGTGTTACATATATTTTCTCATTGTGTTTCTCCTGAGTAATATTCATTGTCTATCAGTCAGTCACAGTCTACAATTTTTTTATAACACACCTATCATTCACGACCTTTCCTCGTAACCTGTCTGTCTCTCAGTCATTTACCACAAGTATAAATAGCAAGCCGATACAGTACATAATAATACAGCACATGGTACATGATTTACACGGATGCTTGTGCCCAAAAGCCACACGACATGGACGTGAAACAGTGTTCCCTGGTGCGAACGATGCTTTACATCGGCTCTTGTTATGTTCGAGGACATGCATTTTATAACTGTGAACTTCGTGTGCCAAAACTTATAAACTATATCATTTCATACACGTTTGTTCACGTAGTTTTGCCACCCGGAACTTGCATTTATAAACTTGAACGTATTTATCAGCACATGTGGATCAACAAGAAGTGTTTACTTATTTTTATTATTAAGATAGCATAAGTTATCTCACTGCAGTTAGTTGATTATTAAGGTAATGCATAAGTTATCACTGCAGTTATAAGATTTAGGGCTGATTTTACCAAAGTCAGTTATCTTTTATCCGTGGAATAAAAATGACGACGAATGAAAGACTTATACTCGGTATAAAAGTTTGGTGAAATTCGCCCTTAATCGTTTATTTTTCGAATTATTTCTTGAAACCTTATCGATTCTATTTTAGGCTATACCTATTGATTTTTATTAATATTTTTCTTTACAAAAAAATTGTATAAAAAAATATGCCAGTCAACACTTTAAGTTTCTAGTTGGTCTTGACTGCTCATTGCGAAGGATGGTCTTAGCCTCGCTATTCAAAACGGCTCTTAAATGTTCCTATCAAAAGACTAGTTCGATTCTATGAAAGGACATTGAGAAGAAACCTCCCCACCCTCGAAACAAGTGTCAATCAAAGCGTCTGGGAGGTTACATATTTTTCATACTTCTTCATTTAAGTGGTAGGTACTATTCCTATTAAGTATTCCACATTTTAGCACAATTTTGCAATAAAAACAGACTAAGTCTTTTTCTGGATTTTTATATACATAATTTCATGTATCCTATGACTGTTGGAGAGACGGGGTCCATACAAAATCTACTTTTAAAATACTAGAAAAGAAACCAGTCTCAAAGCAAACACAAAAAAGATCCTGCCCCAATTTTAAATAAAGTCCAATATATTATTCAAAAAACTAACTTTAAGTACTTTTTCGCGAACTTCTTCAACTCGTTAGTCTCTCCTTTCCTTAAAGAGGTAAATAAACAGTAAATATAAACCCAATTGTGTCTGAGTAAATCCGGTATCGTGGAACAGATAACCGACCTTTTTCTCGGAAAGAATTATCCGTAAAGAGTTATAGCTTTCTGTGTTTTGTTTATCTATTACATTTTATGGGTGAATAAATATAGAAGGTACCTAATTGACTATTAGACAAGTAATCTTTGTTTTCTTGGAAAAGTCTATAGTCGTATTACTGCTAATGAGGCTATTGAGTTTATGATTAATCTCAAGATGTATAGGTTATTGTATACCTACTATGTGGGCGTTGCATCCCTTGCTCTCTGATTCCCAGTCAAAACTTATCAAAAAAGCCCGCTCTTCTCCTAGTCATCTTCCAACGTTAATAGTAGGTACAGTCACGGACTTTAATTGATGAGCCACCTGGCACTGTTCGTATTTTAGCCGTGTAATGCAAATCGGGTTTATTCGGTTCCCGACACGCAAAGTCATATCTTCGTATTAGAAGAAGAAAATTATATTTCATATCTTTACCGATTGGCTAACCTGAGAGCCAGAACTACAAACTTGAAAGCAGAGTGACTACTCAAAGTCAACCAATTGCAAGTCTAGCAACAGTAACCTAGCAATGATAAACAATTGTTGCTAGGTTACTGTTGCGATAGTAATGTTAGCGTACGGAGAAATTCTCTGACATCGATATTTCAACTGTCACTGTCTTCAGTTAAGTTTTCAGAATTATTGAGTTAATGAGCTATGATTCAAAGGAGGTCAGTATCAAATAGATTGGATAAATTTAATGCAACATTGTATTTATTTTTATCATTAAGAACTTAATAGTCAACCTCTATGGATAAGACT
The DNA here is from genome assembly GCA_947363905.1 of Lithophane semibrunnea. NCBI lineage: Eukaryota > Metazoa > Arthropoda > Insecta > Lepidoptera > Noctuidae > Lithophane > Lithophane semibrunnea. Next base: position 8,089,344 of record OX376185.1, read on the forward strand.
ATTTCCGATTAAAAGTAATTTATTTGTCATCTTGATATTTCAACTGCCACTGTCTTCAGTTATGTTTTCATAATTATCGAGTTAATGAGCTATGATTCAAAGGAGGTCGGTATCAAATAGATTGGATAAACTTAATGCAACATTGTATTTATTTTTATCATTGAGAACTTATTAGTCAACCTCTATGGATATTTCCGATTAAAAGTAATTTATTTGTCATCTTGTTTACGAGCTTGCGATTTGAGTTCGTGTTTAATCGTATAATCTCGTGAATGTATGAAACTGCAAAATTGAAAAGTTTGAAGGTGGCTCATCAATTAAAGTCCGTGACTGTACATAGCTAACAGCACCCCCATAATCGCACACCCTTCACCGCCGAACTTCCCTTCAAAACCGCTCAAAACAATCCCCATAATTTTATGAACCATCAAATAATTTGAATATGACCAAATAAATCTTCGCCATCTATTACCCAAGTCTGTTCCTCAACCAGTGATTGGGCAACCTGTGCGTTTCAAAGCTATTAACAAGTCACGTGTCCGTAACGATACTTTAATAAGTTAAGTCATCGCGACTCCGCCTTCGCAGCTTACTAATGAAATTCCCGTCTTACTAACTTTATTACAATGGGTCAAGAGGTTAAATGGCCGATCTTCGGGCTATGCCGGCCGGAATACTCTCGCTGTTATATTCCTTTTAATTATTGCTTTTAGTAGAGTGTTTTTGATCTTTTAAAATGGTGGCTAAAAAGGTTGGGTAGCAACGAAGTTATTTTTAGAGACCCCTCCCATAATACAGGGCTGGTATGTTGTGCGTGTTGATGACAATTTTTGGGATAAAATATTAATTTTGTCATCAAAAACACGCCTGTATTTCATTAGTGATGGTACGTAATATCTTTGAATACTTCATAAAAACCGCAGCAACACAGCTATTTATTGATTAATTAAAATTGTTAAAGCTACGTTAAGTATATTTGGACATAATAATTAATGTTGGTTCGTGTTTTCCAAAATAAGATTTTGTTGATTACAAAAAATCGAAATTAAATTTTTAATTTTTATGGAGCTTTACAGTAATTAATTGAAAGTTCAGAAAATTTATTAATTGAAACAATAATACTGCATTTAGTTGAAGAGTATTTTTTATTCAATGTAAGTACCTAAAAAATAAAAGCTGTTTAAAAATTCAGCGCTATTTCCAAATGAATTCGTCAAACATTTCTGGATCGCTTGGAAAATCCAAAGTAAAACAGAGAACGTCGAAAACTATTTTAATTGTGACCTCATATTTCACGAAACGTGTCAAATTCTGCCGAAACTACCTTCAGTTCATTTCTATATATTTCCGCGCTTTGATAATTTTAGCAATAGAATAATTCTTTTACAAGAATCTTGCCCCTTCTATCTTTTCGGCTTTAACGGCAACTTGGTTTTCGCCAGCCATATTGGATTTTCGCTAGCCAGACACATTCCTGACATAGCCTGTGTCAAAACGCTGTTCGACAAATTGGATGCAATCAATTAAGTGACTGCCTCGTTGGTCTAGTGGTCGCAAGCGTACTACTGCTGGCATGAGGTCCTGTGTTCGATCCCCGTGTCGGACAAAGAGTGATTGGGTTTTTCCATCTGGAATTTTCCAGTAGCAGCCAGGAATCTGGATTTGTGCCCGGTTGATGGTAATTAGCTCGCCCCGATTACATGGGACTTAAATATAACTGATGAAATGTGGGTTTATTATACACCTCTGCCTAACCTTTCGGGGAATACAGGTGTGAAGTTATGACATAGGTAATGACAATTAGTAGACAGAATATAATAAAAACTGTTGATTCTAGAGTAATAATAATAGAAGAAAATTTAATAACAGGGATGAATAAAAGTATAAAGACTTACGCACGCAAGGATCGATTCATAAGGTTAAGCTTCGCTTGCCCGGGATGGTCCGTGGATGGGAGACCGTCTTTATCGAGACTCCTCCATAGCTCAGAAAGCACGTTAAGCTTTTGGTCCCGGCTGTCATTCGTGAATCTTTGACAATCGTTACGGGTCGTTAGAAGCCCGAAAGTCTGACAACCAGTCTTAGGGTATCGTATTACCCAGTTACTGGGTTGTGGAGGACAGATAGGCAGTCACTCTATGTAAAAAACTGGTATTCAGCTGCATCCGGTTAGACTAGAAGCCGACCCCAACATATTTGGGAAAAGGCTAGGCAAATTGAATGAAAGTATCAAGACTTATACCAATTGCCTTCAAGAACATTTTTACTCCGTCACTAAAGAAAAGTTGTGTTTTCAACTTTTTAATTCCTTTAAACCTACAAAGTTAGTTGGGTATTCCCTCGACAATTTATCTTAGACGTTCAATGCAAATTACTGTAGATGTAATAATACATAAATAAGTACCGAAATTCATAGGTACTTAAAAAAACGTATACTAATAATCTAATAGATATTTTGACAGATTCATCCGCCAGCTCTAGGGCGGCTGGTTTAGATAGGACATTAGATACCTAATTTTATGCCGTCATTACGTTCTGATGGAAGAAGAGTGTATCATTTATTTAGTCTCAGTGGACTACAAAAATTGCACGTCACAAAACGACAAGGTCTTTTTGTCTATGTGATAGTTAGATATTTTCAACCTTAGTGAAGTTGTCAAAAGTAGTACAGCAATTACGAGGTTGACTCTACATACATAGTGTCCGACAGTTGCAAGTACTAAGTAATTGACGCATGCAATGAAGGGTTAACAAGGTGAAAGCAATCAAGTCGCGCCTTTTCTTTGAATACAAATGGAATAAGAATAAGTTTGTCTGATTAATTAAAATAAGCTGAATAGGTAATGTTATTTTTCATCGAAACAAAGATAACGGGTTTGTTTTTTCAATGTAGATGTTTCACCACTTATAGCGTATAAACAACCGTTTTAACAACAAAAAAAACACTACAAAGTGAAAAATAACTTTAACTTTGGACCGACTTCCGAAATTAAAGTTATTTTTCACTTTATAGTGTTTTTTTTTTAAGTTAATTAAGCTAATTGCCCTTCAAACAAGCTGTCATTCGTGGATCTTTGACAGTCGTTACGGGTCGTCAGAAGCCCAAAAATCTGACAACCAGTCTTACCAAGGGGTATCGAATTACCCAGTTACTGGGTTGTGGAGGTCAGATAGGCAGTCGCTCCATGTAAAATACTGGTATTCAGCTGCATCCGGTTATACTGGAAGCCGACCCCAATATAGTTGGGAAAAGGCTAGGCAGATTGATTGCCCTTCAAACAAGCACCTTTCCCAGGTAACTCTTTATTAATAATCTAGAAACGATTAAACGATCTGTTAGGTACCTAAATTGCTTTTGTTGTGAAAGGGAAATAATTATAAACGAATATTTGGATAAATCTGCAAATAAAATTAGGCTCTGGAGTTTTTACAACAGGTTTTAAGTTTACAAAAACCAGTTGACACTTTTGAAGGGTTTGTGAATATTTTTCGTGTTTCATTCTCTAGAACGAACGCCATCCATCATCCATCATTTTAAATAAAGTGATGTTTCAATTAAGATTTAATTAGATAAATTGTTTTTTTATCTATAATATTTAAGTAGACATAATCAAAATCAAAAGACATTTATTCAAACTTGGCTGAGAATCAGCACTTTTCGGACATCAAAATTACAAAAGACAGTCCCCCAAAACGCCCACCCTTTACGACATCCTAGTGCTTTCGCTGGGAAGAGGAAGTGGCGCGACAAACTCCTCCCATATTTATTGTTAATTCACACAACACTTTCGCGAACAGTGAATGAGACACAATTTAAGTTTTATTGTTATTATGTCCATGGGCGTTTACTGTCCGCGAAAGTGTTAACCACCAGAGATAAGTGCGTAGTACAAAATTTAGACCATTTAGTTTTGGGCCTAATAAAATAAAATAAACTTCATGTCTCTATAGTCATCATTTAAAAACATTTATTAACATAAAATCACGCCCGTTTTTCCTTAGGGTTAGGAAGACCCACATTACGCAAGTAAAACATAATGTTCTACAAATTTTCTGAAATAAACATTTTCATACAAACTAAACCCACACTTGGCTAAAACTTTTTTCAATAAAGTAATAGGAGAGGCCATCTAATCCAATCGCTTATAGACTTTTTATGTGAAAAAGGCCTCTGAATCAGTAAACAGGCATTTGCTCAACTCGTGGGGGTATTACAAAGAGTTGCGCGTTTCGGACAGCTGTTGCGCGGTCCGTGACGGCAGATGTCACTGCCATCGATTATAATAAAAACACTGTTTCACGATGATTTACCATTAAACTTTCATATGTAACGTGCGTAATTTACGTAACTCTATTACTTTTTTGCATGTTCAAAGAAAGTCGTGGAATTGTGGAATCGTGTTGTTCAAAGATGGATGGATTTCTAGACCATGTAAAGTGTGTGATAGACGTGCGTACTTAAAGTACGCGGTCTTTAAGTTCGCGACCTTACTCGGGTCGCCGTCGATGACACACGTGAAGCTTGCTCAAAATTGCATTGTCGAATTGGCTCGCGGCGATGACAGACGGACGAGTAAGCTCGCCGAGCCATAAGTACGCGTACTTGCTCGCACGTCTATCACCCCTTTTAGTCTATGTTTACTTACTCAACATAAATTAAGATTGTACTCTTTTTTTTTTTTTTTTTTGAGGGTGGGAAATCATCCAATGACTTCTCCCACTCTGGGTGGAGCGGAAGGGCGTGTCAGACTTTTACTGACTAAAACCCACCCGTGTTCCTTCAGTTGCCTGTTGCCAAGGTCCCGGTATCCCTTTCGGACTAACCCGCAACCCTGGCAGGCATCGGTCCTAGCGGACCCCACCAATTGTGCTGACATCTCTTTGAGGCGCGCGTGGAACACGACGAGCCATCGACCCGGGCCTGGTCCTGATCGGACGGCGAGCTACCCATTGCTCGCCGTCCGCAAGCCCGCGCCTATGGTGGCCAGGAATCCGCCAGGGATTCCCGACGCCCAGGGCGTCTCCAGCGGCGGCGGCGGCGGTTAGGGGCGTGAGGGCGCAAACTTTGCCTCTCCCTCACGCGTTCCGCCTCCTCCTTCGCGAGCATTACTGCTTCGCAGAAGGAGGTGACTGCTTCCCATGCCCTCTCGCTCCGTACCATGGCCTGAAGATTGTACTCCTACGGGGCGATTCCCTTATTTTTCAGAACGTTCACATTCGCATCTCATTCGCAATCTGTCAAAAAAAACATCAATTTACCAACATTTTTGACAAGTTTGACAGGTTGCGACTTGAATGTAAACGTTTTTTAAGTCAGAGAATTGGCCCTCTGAATCCTATACAGCATTTTAGACTTTTTTTAGGTTTCTTTTGTTTTTTGTCTTTACTTGTTCAGACAAGTAGGCACTTACGTTGACTTATTTCCAAAACACCACTATAGTGTATTTTGGAAATAAGTCGTTGTGGTTTTTATATTTAATTTGAAAGTAAAAATGTTAATTATTTAATTAAATATAAATATAATAAAGAGCATTGACTTATAAAGGGTTCAAGGCTGGAAACCATTGAAAACATTTTTAACCCAAAAAAACAGCAGTTTGTTAAAAAATCTTAATAATTCTATTGAATAAATGCTAGTAGTTCATCAAAATTATGTTCCGAATCAAATTTCGTTCATAGCTTGATGAAAACCAACCTGCAGCCTTCCAGAGAATGAACCCCATCAGCGCGCCCGTTATTGAAAATAGGTCAGCAGTACATTTTTTGTTTAGTCAATTCAGTATGTAGACAGTTATCTGGTATTCTGATGAAAAAATAAAAGGCTCGGTGAGCGGGATTTTTCCGAATTTTTGCTACAATTAATATTTATCTACACCCATGCTATAAATCCTCTATAAAAGTTCCTGAAACAGTATGCTTATTGCCAACATTAAAACAACCAGTGTCACAGTAACCATATCATCCAAACGGGTGTTATAATGTTGTACTAAATATCATAATGCAACTCATTTAAAAAAAAGAACATTGTCATGCAGGCGCGTTTCACGAACAAAGCACCGTAGTTTAAAAGGAAAAAAACAAATTTTATGCGAATTCGAAAAATTCGAATTCACGTGTGTCGTATTCCTCCATTTTTCTTCGATATTAGTATTGCAAACCTTTTATAGAGGATTCATATCATGGGTGTAGATAAAGTCTTCTATGCAACTGTAAATAATTAGGTATTAAAACACTCTTGTGATACTATTATCACACGAGGCTAAGCCGAGTAAACCCACATTCGTGTTTTAATAGGTACCCTTTATTATATAACAGTTGCATAAATAACTAAAAAAAACACTAATGAATGGGCGTGCCTTTAGTGGGCTAGTTTATTAATACCACGGAAGAAACTAAAATGACGTAAGTAATTAGAGCATTTCATTATTTTGGACAAGGAAGGATTAACAGCGGTTACTCGTTCCTTTTTCAATATTTTTTGCGATTAACAATAAGATTCTGGGTACAGCAGACATTTTTGAAAGCTAAGTACATATACGAAGTTCACTTCACTTTTCTATCGTCTGAAGAATCTATTGACATTCATGATGATGCTATTGAAAAGTTGTCTTAAGCCAAAAGAAAAAAAGGACTAAACAATGAAAACAAATTCCTGAAAGTTACATGAACCATGAGTTCACGTAAACGGGAGTTTGCAGAATTCGTTTTTTGAAAAACGAAACTGTGGAACAATAATATAATTTAAAAAAGTAATAAAAACTAAAACCCAACTACGACTAAAAAGGTATAAACAAGACACCACAGACAGACAAATTAAAAATCCGGAGTCACAAGTGTTAGGGCGGCAAAAATCGAACAGATTACGTGTGACTCCGGATTTTTAATTTGTCTGTTTGTGGTTTCTTGTTTATACCTTTTCAGTCGTAGTTGGGTTTCAGTTTTTATTACTTAATTTTTTTTTAAATTTTTTTGGGGTTACAATGTATATATTTTTGAAATGTGCTCATTAAGCCTTTTTATTTGATACCCAACATAGTACGATTAAACAATTTTTTTTTTTAAGTTCCTGACTTTATTTCCTCTCGAGGGCGCCATTTTTTATTTAATGTGACGTCACATAGCCTATAATCAGCGGACGATCAAGACGCTTCCAACAATATCTCATTTGTCAAATTGTGATGAGTGATTTAGAAGATAGGAGGGAACAGATGAACATTCATACATATACAACGTGCCGCTACAATGGCGACATTAATTTAACACACGGGTAGGGCTAGTGGCCAGTAACCATAAAAAATATAATAAAATAAAATAATTCGTAAATTGAAAAAAAAATATTTTCAAACAAACTAAATAATAAAAACATAAACAAAATTGAGATCACTCTTTGTAAAAGATTCATTCATGTAGTACCTACCAGCTGGCTTACGTTCCATCGGTCAAGATCCTTTGTCGGCATAATTTCTAGGAAATTGCGCGGCTTTCCTTTTATTCGCCTACATATGATCTGTGACCCCGGCAAATGAACTCTTCGCTACAGTTCTTTAAGTACAGGTTGCTCCAGGATGGTAATTTAGAAAATTGTAAATAAATCAATAAATAATAACATTTAATGAAATTAAAATATTTTCCTAAAACGAATACGCGAAATCAGATACGTGTGTTAAATTAATGTCGTCATGGTAGCGGCACGTTGTATACATACATACTTACTGGTCAAAATCATAACCTTCCTTTTTTTTCGCCGTAGTCGGGTAATTAAAATGTTTCCACAATGAAAACCAAAATCGTAACAAACAGAATTAGATAAGTCGGTAACCGGAATTTCACTCGTTTGCCTGTCAAAGCGCTCCTAGCATTGTAAATTATTAATGACAATGCAGGGAAACACACCAAAACGATACAGTTCAAACGTCACTCCGTTTTGGATATATATAAGATGTAATACTGAAATGTTGTTCAGTTGTATGTTTCTACTAGAATATTCTTAGTTAATTGATTCAGGCGTGACTTTGCGGAAATCCATTATAAAATACAATAGACGCTGATATATTTAGTAACCTATTCCGCTTGACTATTCTTCAAGAGTCATAAAAACCCTGAAAGAAATCGACACGTGTTTCACCTCTCAACGAGGCATCTTCAGGATGACGATGTTGCCTGTTACATTTGCAGACGTTGGGGCTTTAGCGGGAAATTATTAAATTATTTTTACATTTTAGTTGTGGTACCTACCCCACACAAATTCGTATACCGTTATCTGCTATGTAAATAACAGTCAACTAAGATAAAATATCGTCTACATACGCAAAGTGCGAAAAATACGTAATTATTGATGCTAACTCAAAAACTACGCAAGCAAAATTAATAAAATTAATATGGGACCATCTCTGAAGCATGACCTACCAAACAAAAAAAGAATCATCAAAATCGATTCATAATTGGAGGAGTAATCGGGTAACATACACACCAAAAAAAAAAAAACACAGACGAATTGAGAACCTCCTCCTTTTTGAAGAAGTCGGTTAAAAAATGTCCTTAGTAAGTATATTTTAACGAAGGGTGTAATACCCAAGACTTTGGCATTGGCCACCAACGTTCGCAAGCCAGGTCTTAGCTCAAAGCCTTGATACACACAAGGAGCTTTGTTTCATCTGTGGAGAAACATGATACGTTCAGATGCCCACACATTTCTGAATATCCAGAGATTTGTTTGTACGTCTGCATTAGATAGGTACATTTCGTAGAAACAGGGATACTATAATCTATTTGAATCTTTAGTTGGTACACGGTCAAAGGAATGGATAGGTTGCTTAAATAGATTTCAAGATAGATGATTTATTTTTAAGTATTTAATAAACCGTTTCCAGCAGCTTCGTTTGCGAATAAACCTGAAACCTTTCAGACCCTTATTGCCACTCAAAATAATAGTTAGTAATTTAATTTAGTACCTAGAATAATCATCATCATCATCATCAGCCTATAGCAGTCCACTGCTGGACATAGGCCTCTCCAATTGCACGCCATTCAGCTCGATTCTCGGCAGCTCTCATCCAGTTGCTACCAGTCACCCTGCGAAGATCGTCGCTCCACCTAGCCTGAGGGCGTCCTACCTTACATTTTCCGATTCGCGGTCTCCACTCAAGAACACGTCTACCCCAGCGGTTATCGGTTCTACGGCTTATATGACCGGCCCATTGCCACTTAAGCTTGCTTATTCTATGAGCTATGTCGACAACTTTGGTTCTCTGCCGGATTACCTCATTCCGGATTCTTTCTCTCAGAGATACTCCAAGCATAGCACGTTCCATAGCTCGCTGAGCGACCTTGAATTTATGGACCAGCCGTACCGTGAGTGTCCACGTTTCGGCTCCATAGGTCATCACAGGCAGGACGCACTGATTGAAGACTTTAGTCTTTAGGCTCTGCGAGATACGCGACGAGAAGACTCGACGGAGCTTCCCAAAAGCTGCCCAGCCCAGCTGAATTCTGAATAATAGAATAATAGTTATTATTAAGAGTTTTATATTGTACTAGCTGTTGCACGCGACTTCGTCTGCGATCCAGTATAAAAAGTAGCCTATGTCCTTCTTCAGGTCATGATCCCCCCCCCATGCGCCTAAATTCATCTAAATCCGTTCAGCCGTTTTAGCGTGAACGCGTAAACAAACTCACTTTCGCAATTATAATATTACTAGCTTTCGGTCGCGGTTTTGCCCACGCGGTATGTCGATAAAAACTAGTCTGTCTTTCCCCAGCGTGCCATCTATCTCCTTGACAAATTTTGTCGAAATCCGTTCTATGGTTTGGGCGTGAAAGGTAACATACAGACAGACGGAGTTACTTTCGAATTTATAATAGTACCTATGGATAACATGGATTCTAGCTGACCCGACAGACGTCGTCCTGTCAAAACCTCTTCTCAAACCAATTCCTCCTGGGGAACTAAACCGGCCACATTAGCAATTCCTCTAAAAGCAGTTCATTTCCTGAATTCCAACTATCATTGGCAATTCTTTTAATTTGACATGAAAGCAATTCATAATTTGTGGACCATTTTACGAATCTCCATAGAAACCTATCAAACACATGAATTATTTCGTAACATGAATTACACGCAGATCTTAATAACAGTTGTCAGTTTGCGACATTTTACGATGATTCATAATATTTTTATATTGTGATTCTGCTAAAGTTACCGTTTTAAGCCCCCAGATTAATTCGGAAGAAATCCGAGATACCGACTTCACTCGTAGCTCGTCGTCTTGAGTTCATACAAAAATCCCAATAAAAAAGCACATTCCCGTTTGTCTCAAATTCTTCAATTTTCCGGCAACTTTTCCAATTTTCTCATAAAGACCTAGATCGGATTATTATGAGAATTTTAATACAAAAAATAGCTAAATCGATGAAGCCGTTCTCTAGTATAGCGCTTACTAACGAAAAGCATTAATTTAATTTATGCATTTTAATGTAAATGAAATAACTCAGAATTGAATTGTGAAAATCGTTTCTTAGAGTTTCTGCAGGTATAGAGTTAACAGGTGCACTAAAAAAGTATTTTCTAAAGGAGTTGTCAATGCGTTCTCTATTAGTCAGTCCGGCAATAGAGCCTTTAATGTTCCCACGGCTGGGACATAGGACTCCTCTCTGCGAGAGGGAGTGGTAATCTTCCACGCGAGCTCAGTGCGGGTTGATGGATGTTACATATCTTGGAATTTTTTGGTTCTAGGACATGCCGGGTTTCCTCACGATGTTTTCATTTACCGTTTTGAGAGCAGTGGTGATGAAATAATTTACACAAAGTAAAGCGCTGGTCAGGGTTCGAACCTACGACCTACAACTCGAAGTCGCAGCCGTTACCGCTGGGCTACTACTGCTAAATTAATACAACGAAGTAGTTGCATAACAACTATATTGTTCTAAGAAAACATGAAAGTTGTTAAATGCAGGATATCTAGTGAAGAAATCCAAAGAACAATTCATTAAAAGTAGCTAGGTATATTCTATTCTAGGTAGGTAGGAGCTCGTGGCTAAGTAATAACAGCCGCGCGGGCCGATCCATCAGGTTAAGCAACGCTTGCCGAGGTTGGTCCGTGGATGGGTGACCATCTTTACATACCGAGACTCCTCCGTGACTCGAAAAGCACGTTAAGCCGTTGGTCCCGGCTGTCAAACGTGGATCTTTGACAGTCGTTACGGGTCGTCAGAAGCTCGAAAGTCTGACAACCAGTCTTACCTAGGGGTATCGTATTACCCAGTTACTAGGTTGCGGAGGTCAGATAGACAGTCACTCGATGTAAAATACTGGTATTCAGCTGCCGGATGCAGTTGAACACCGTTACGTTAGCCTGGAAGCCGACCCTATCATACTTGGGAAAAGGCTAAGCAGATTGAGATAGTATATTCTTTCAGAACTAAAACCAAGATAATAACAGTTTGGCTTTCATTTTTGTTGACACTCTTTCGATTATCTTCAAAACGTAATATTCTTCCTACTTGATCGAGTTCTCCGCTATTAAGTTCAGCGATAAGATTAAAGAATAATATTACTTTTCACGAATACTTCAATTTCATTGGACGCTTTCTGTATTATTAAATATATTTAAAATTTTTGAACGATAAAATGAATTTGATAACCAAGCTCTTATATTACAATCTTGTTATTTGATTTTGTTATTCAATCACCCATATTATTTTCAATAATATTTTACTCATAGTAAATAAGTTTTACTAGAAATATGAGTAAAATAAAAATACATTATTAATTAATCGTTAATAAGTAGTTTATTTTTTATTCAGTAATAGGTCATCTGGTTTTTTTTCACAGCTATAAGTCATGGTATTATGTTGGTCACTGACCTTTGAAGTGTAACTAATTCGGTCTATTGTGATCCAGAACAATAACGGTGGTGATACAAAAATTAATGCTACGCATTTTAAAAGCATTGAAGTTTGCCATTGTCTAAGGAGGTACAGTTATTCTGCCTATTTAATTCTACGATACATAGGTAGCTTCATATACGTGGCTTGGAAATAAATACGTCTTGCTCACAGGTCGGTGAGTCTTTGTCATTTTCCATGGAAACTATCATATCAGACAAGAAATTACATGATAGTTAATTGATTGAGGCGTGACTTTACGGAAATCCATTATAAAATACAATAGACGTAGGTATATTTAGTATCTAACATATTCCGCTTAACTATTCTTCAAGAGTCATAAAAACCCTGTAAGAAATCGATACGTGTTTCACCTCTCAACGAGGCATCCTCAGGATGACGATTGACCAATTGCAAACCAGAACACGACGTGGTACCACGTGGTGTTACTTGTGGTTTTTATGACTCTTGAAGAATAGTTAAGCGGAATAGGCTACTAAATCTATCTACGTCTATTGTATTTTTAAACTACATGATGTAATTTTTTTGAATAACGTAACGCATTTTTTTTATAAATACAGTTTATTAAGGCCCGTTATAAACAAGAAAAACGAACTTGCTTACGTGTAACCCCTAAAAAATTAACCCATCTTCATGACCATCCATAAAAAACAATAATGACTTATTAGGATAATCCATTATCAACTATTATTGCTCGTAAAAAATCTATTATCGAAGTCATCCATCCATTTCAAAATGAATGCTCCCCTATTCCATGTTTCCCGGTCCTCATTATAACTCACGCAATGTAGTTGCTAAACAAAAGTGTCATGGCGGCATGTGCTTACTTCCAATATTAGTTTCAGCTAGTTTTATGGCCAAGTATTTACCTTCGTATGTACCAGTTACTTGAGAGTAATAACCATTTCCATTAGCATTTTACGTAGGTACGTTACTACGAGAATAATTTTTGCGAAAAATAATTTTCAGAATGCATTTTACAACGGCTTAACATATAACGATGTTAATTAGAAACTATCGTCTGCAATGGATGAGTTTGTTTTCTTAGTAATGGACTTTTTATTGAAGAATTTAAAACATGAAGAAAAACATAAACAACCGCAGGGACATCGAAGCGCAAACTGTAACCATGAATTCAGCACATGATTCTAAACCAAAGCTAGCTAGCGTAGAAAGGAGAATGGGTTTTTGCCTATGGGGTCTGCCCTGAAGCCCAATAAAAATAAGATATATACCAATGGAAAGAGCTTTTCATGGGGAACCTTTCCTACCAACACGACTTTTGTCAATTGTTAGTCAGTTCGGAGTAAATGACTTAAATGGGTGTGAATATTTGGGCATCGAAGTTAAGGAATTTCCTTGGCCCAATAGCCATATGATAAACATCAATAGCTTTAGCTTTTTGAGGGGAACTTTTGCTACTAACATGACTACTGCCAATTGTTCGTCAGTTCGAAGTTAATGGCATGAATAGCTGACTACTTTGGTACCGAAGTTAAGGATTTTTCTTAGCCCAATAGCCATAAGATTTACACCAATGGGAAGAGCTTTCCAATGAGAACCTTTGCTACTAACACGACTTTTGCCAATTGTTAGTCAGTTTGGAGTTAATGACCTAAATAAGTATTACTACTGGGACACCGATGTTAAAGTTGCCATCCTGTATACCTATCTAAAAACTTTTTTTCCCTTTTTAGCGTTATTTTTTGGAAGTCGGTTGTTTTTTTTTTTGGAAAAAGTTTTTATTTTTCACTTTTTAGTTGTGGTACCTACCCCACACAAATTTGAATACCACTACCTGCTATGTAAAGAACAGTGACGGAGTAACTTAAAACATCGTCCAGTAAGTAAGTGGGAAAAATACGTAATATTGAAGCTAACTCAAAAATTACGCCACAAGCTAATAAAATTTATATAGGACCACCTCTGAAGCGTAACTTACAAAACAAAAATAGAATCATCAAAATCAATTCAAAATTGACGGAGTAATCGCGTAACAAAAATACAAAAAAACATAGACGAATTGAGAACCTCCTCCTTTTTGAAGACGGTTAAAAATAAATAATGGTTATTTTATAGAGATGGTAATAAATAGGTTCGTGAAAATAACGATTAAGTTATTTATAGAATATTTAATGTTTGATTGGTTATCACATTCAAATCGTTATCAGCGTACAAATTGATGTCGCTAATATAATTCCCTTACTACCTCCTACGGCTCTCTGGAGAAATGTTGGCTTGTCATCTATTTTGAGACTAATAATCTGGGTACAAAGACTGAATATGTGAATTATTATTGAACTAAGCATTAATGTATATCTGCATACAGGCTGTAAGGGTAAACACTCTTGACATTCAAACCATGGGTTGTTGACTTAAATATAAAAATAAATGACCGAACACAACAAAAAAAAACGTTATTTTCATTAAAAGATTTTTAAAAGTTTCTATCCGACACCGTGCTCTCTAGCGAAACAGCTGACTGACTGAGGGAGAGGTCGCGCTCGCGGCTGGTCAGGTCATATCCCGCACCCTCCACCCGTGTTGAGACGCAAGTTCATTGCCCTAGCGCATAGGGCAACGAACTTTCGTCTCTTGTGGTAAAATGTAGATTTAAAAAAAGGGAAAAAAATGTTGTAATTTTCCATTGATTTTACGTTATATAAATGAAACCAAAGCACTGGTTGCAAGGATAACGGTGTTCACCTTAACACCCTGTATACCCATTGTTAATAAATCTGAAGAGTTTTTTCTTTTGTTTGTTTGTTTGAACGCGCTAATCTCTGGAACTGCAAGTTGGATTTCAAAAAATATTTTTGAATTTGATAGCCCAATTCTGAGGATTATTTTAAGCTGTTTATCATCACGCTACGACATTTGGGAGCCGAGCAAAAAGAAAAAAAAACCAACCAAGTGCGAGTCGGACTCGCGCACGATGGGTTCCGTACCATTATCTAACAAAAACGGCAAAACAATCACGTTTGTGGTATAGGAGCTCCATTACATATTTATTTTATTCTGTTTTTTAGTATTTGTAGAAATACATCATCTATGAAAATTTCAACTGTCTAACTATCACGGTTCATGAGCTACAGCCTGATGACAGACGGACAGATAGACAGACAGACATACAAACGTATGGACAGCGGAGTCTTAGTAATAGGGTCCCGTTTTACCCTTTGGGTACATACATACGGAACCTTAAAAAAAGAAAGAAACACTAAAGAAAAACGAAGTAATAACGCGGCCGGGCAGGGGCGATGCGATGCGACGGCGACGGTTCGTAGGCCGAAATTTCACGCGGACGAAGTCGAGGGCGTAAGCTAGTAATAAAATACGTATCGACCTAAAAAATTGGTGAGTTGTAATATATTTAGGCACACAAAAGGATACATACCTAACTTTTTCCTAATTCAAGTGTTGTACTGAATTAGAAATCCCGGCTCGTGGAGGAAGGAGCTCATGGCTAAGTAATAACAGCCGCACGGGTCAATCCCTCAGGTTAAGCTTCGCTTGCCGGGGTTGGTTGTTTTTTGAACATTTTCTATTTTTTTTAACTACCTACCTGAAACTTTTTAAAAAGCCTACACTGTCCTTCCATAACTATTAACACTGTAATTCGAAAATATTGTAAAAGCCAATTCTCTAAAAATCTCAATCTTTTAAAAGAGTAACCGTGGAGTTTCTTGCCGGCTCTTCTCCATAGGAAATGACCAATTGGAACCATGCACTTAGCTTCTGACGTTTCATAAGTGCTCATGTAGGCGTATGTGGAATAAAATATTTTTTGATTTTGATTTTGATGGGTGGCCATCTTTACATACCGAGACTCCTCCGTGTCTCGGAAAGCACGTTAAGCCGTTGGTCCCGGCTGTCATTTGTGGATCTTTGACAGTCGTTACGGGTCGTCAGAAGCCCGAAAGTCTGACAACCAGTCTTACCATCTCGTATTACCCAATTACTGGGTTGTGGAGGTCTGATAAGCAGTCGCTCCATGTAAAATACTGGTATCCAGCTGCATGCAGCTGCGGTTAGACTGGAAGCCGACCCCACCATAGTTGGAAAAAAGCTAGGCAGATGATGATGAACTAAACTTCATCACACCAAAGATATTATGCAACTACCGGTCAACAATATAAACTGCAGAACAAAGGAATAAATAAGGCTAACAATAATAACTGACAGGACAATTGTTGCCAATAAGCCAGACATTGTGGTGATAGATCGATATCGATCTTCGCACAGTGATTATTGATATTGCTGTCCCGCATGACGAGAACCTCGTGAAAGCTGAAAAAGATAAACAGATTAAGTATCTTGACCTGGCACGCGAGGTTGTTGACATGTGGGATGTGGATACAGCAATCATTGTGCCGATAGTCGTGACGGCCAATTGCATAATAGCCAAGAGCCTCGACCAACACCTGAGGAGGCTCTCGTTAGGCGGCTGGATCAAGGGCTTGATCAAGAAAGCGGTACTCCTGGACACGGCGCGTATTGTTAGGAGATTCCTCTCTCAGGAGCCCTGACCACCGGTAGCTTGGACCCTGTTTCCGATACCGGTGGGCTCCTATTTTTTTATTTTTAAATGTATTTTTTTAATGATTTTATAAAAATAAATGTAACTAATAAGAAAGAAAATAAATAAACGAAATAACGGGTGTAATAATAATAAAATTTACGTAAAAATCTTTTTAAGAACAAGCTTTAATTAACAAAAAAGTTCTAAATAAAACTTACGTAAACATAGAACTTTAATATTTTCTTAAAAGCTGTGTTGTGTGTTTCAAAAACCTTTATATTAAACTTGACAAATTAAATGACAATAAGTAGCACCTACTTTGTATGATTTTCATGGCTGGTTATTGATAGAAACACATTCTAATTATTTAATTTACCCACTCAATCGTGTGTGTCGATTTATAAGCAGAATTTGGCGGAAATGTACGTAATTCCAATAAATCAATGTGAGAAACACATTTTCTTTTTTCCGGTTGTAGGCAAAGGCACAATCAGTACAATGCCAACATTATTATCATTTAATGAACTTATCTGGGCGCTTCTACGATATCATGATTTATTTGTATTTACTATTTACATTATTGACGCAATTAGGATTTGAATTCGTAAATAAAAAATCTTTGTCTTAGATTAACCTTATTTTAACTACAAACAAACCAAAAAAGGTTATATTCACTATTTTGAAGCGATTCTTCCAGAAATGTGCTTTTAACAACCCTACTCCTTTTTTTTTTTTTTTTGAGGGTGGGAAATCATCCAATGACTTCTCCCGCTCTGGGTGGAGCGGAAGGGCGTGTCAGACTTTTACTGACTAAAACCCACCCGTGTTCCTTCAGTTGCCTGTTGCCAAGGTCCCGGTATCCCTTTCGGACTAACCCGCAATCCAACTCCTAACTTTATAATAATAATTATTATTATAAATGCGAAAGTGAGTTTTTGCGTTTATTTGTTTGTTTGCTTGTTACGCTATCACGCTAAAACGGCTAAACAGATTTAGATCAAATATGACACATGGGTAGACCATGACCTGGATTAGGACATAATATACGTTTAATCCTGCAGGCGTAGCATGGCGTTTTCTATCTCTACGATGAATAGACATAACTTTTTCTATACAAAGTAACAGTTCGTTTCTTCATTTTTGACATCCACCGTAGAAATCTTTCTACAATCTGTCATTTTGTCTTTCATTTCTAACGATCTTTGTCTAGGTCTTTTTATATGTAGACTATTTCGGAAGAAAGTTTTCTATCCTTACTGTCAAAATCACACTGACAACCGATAAATCCTATGATAAAACAAAGAATTCTGAGTCGAATTATGTAAAAGATTGAATTTCGTAAAAAGTGCAGTTGACTCTTTCTACTTTGCTGCCGTCTCGTACTGTCTACTGTCTACGAGAAAAGTCATTTTTGTCTACTCTTCCGTCGACAAAACGGTGCTCATGCTACGCCTGCTGATATATTCACGGGATCAGGGCTTACGCGGGTGAAACCTCGTGACGCAGTTAGTAAATTTTATATTAGTAAAGTAGGTATATTCTCAAAACACGCCTCCACACAAATGTATATTCGGCAAAAGTATTTTAAAAAGAAAACAGAGGTAATATAACTTTCAAGGAGCTTCTGAAAATTAGGTATAGCAATAAAATAGAGGCGAAAATAGAAAAACATGTTATAAGTAATTTATATGTTTGTTTACCAGACCGTCATGTGATGGTTTATTTGTGAAAGGTTCACATTTATTACAGCGGCTTTATGGGACCTTAACTTTTTTCGTACCTACCTACGTATCGACCAAGCCATGTTTTTGACGATATTTCTATACTACCTGCACCCCGCGGTTTCACCCACATAAGTCTCAATCCTGTTGGAATATCGGGATGAAAAGTATCCTATGTCCTAATTCAGGTCATGGTCTGCCCATGTGTCAAATTTCATCTAAATCTGTTCAGTCGTGAAAGCATAACAAACATACAATCAACAAACTTACTTTCACATTTATAATATTAATAATATTTAGTTTTTTTTTTAAATCCAATGTCGCCTCCTAACCGAACAATAAACCGCTGGTTTAAAAAAAATACTTCAAATTAGATCCTGAAACTTGTAACTGAACAAACTATAAAACAGATACCATATTTTTTAAATTACCATTATTTTCGCCTTAAAAATAAACTACCTAAACTATTGACGCCTTGGAGCCTTCTCTCCGCCGCTCACTCGCTCTCACTCGGTCCGCGAGCAGTATCGTGCAAGCGAAATAAGGAGTTTTGAGCTGAGGTATTATGAACTCTTAGCATTGGTCAAACTAACTAAAAAATCGGTTCTATTTATACTATCATTTATGAAGAGGAAAGCTCACTACCTGAAAGCCAAATTAATTCGTAAGACAAAATACCAGTTGCGTCTAAAAACATCAGAATACAATTTTCAAGCTCCAATCAACCCTTGCCTTGCCACGTTGCTTCTGATGCGATGCGAGGCTCTTCAAGACCCAAGTACTTGCGTTAGAGCGCTTTGCATACCAAGCCACATTTAGTGCAGCGTAATAACCGGGTCTTACAACAATTAATTTAATTAATCTGATTGCTTTGTACGGAAACAGCTCGTCAAGTTTACGCGTTATTATTTCATTTGTATTTGGCTGGCTGTGGAATAGAGGAGCTGTAATTTGAAGTCTTCTTCGGCTAAGTGTGTGTGAAATCATTTTAAGGAATAAGATTTTAATTTCGAAAGTTAATTCTCTAATATACAACATTATTTTTTGTTTATGCTAAACCCGAAAAGGGGTCATTGTACTTACCATTTTGAACAACTTTTTCTATGGGACTAACCTTGAAATCGCGAAAAAAAATCAGCTGTTCCCTACATTTTGTCGATTTAAGCGAACAGCAATGTATGGAACAGCAGAATTTTTTTTCGCGATTTCAAGGTTGGTCCCATAGAAGAAGTTGTTCAAAATGATGAGTACAATGACCCCTTTTCGGGTTTAGCATAAACAAAAAATAATGTTGTATGAATTATACCAGCCTATTATTGTGCCACTGTTTAGGTTAAGTTATAAACTTATAACCAGTGATCGGAAAAGGGTGAGCTAATCTACCTGAAGTTCAAAGAACACAGACAAAAAAAGTGGAGACTTCCTTACGACAAAAATATCGGGACTCTCAGGCTTGGTAAGTTTATGAATTTTACATGACTTTTAAGACAATATAAACATTAAACTATTCTTGATTAATTTTCCAAATTCAAACTATTTCATTCAAACAAATTTTTGAAAACAATAAAAATGGTGTATTTTTTTTTAAACAGAAACGATATGAATTCAATAGTTGTTTTATTGTATTAATTTTGGTTGTACTTAAGTAATATTCCGAAACCTGGGACATTAGTCCCGAAAAATATTTTGTCGTAAGTACATCTCCACTTTGTCTCTGCTCTTTTTCGAACTTTAGCCATTCATTTTAGCTCACCTATTTCCAATCACTGCTTATAACAAACGAATAACACTATTATTTTACATTTACTATTTTCGTCATTTTTGCCACTGCTTTCCCGCTGTCTTGTATCAAAAACTGTACGGTGAAACGTACAATATTTTCCTTACTTTCGACGAATATCACAATACGTGTTATTCAAAAACCGTATCACAGTATTAGGATTCAAAGAAGCTCGTGAAATGGGCGCGTGATGCGTTACACACATCTGTCGAAGCTGGTTGCACAGAAGGCTTTTGGTACGGTCGGCATACGAAATGTAGTGCGGTGACGCTTTGGCATTACACAGCTCTATTGTGGAATTTGGCTTTTTAAATTCATAAGTACTCACTTTCTTCGTTTATCTTGGACATTATTGACATCGGTAACGTTTTCCTCACGATATTTTTGCTATTAACTATAAAGTTAACAATAAGAAATCATGATCTATGCTACTCGTATTCTGTAACCATCACACCGTGAAAACTTAGGTGAAGTGAGCGTGGAGTGAGCTGTCAGTGTCACTGAAAATAACTCAGAGAGGTGGTTAGTAACACTAACCACTAAACCGGAATGCTCGGTTGTAATCTATTACATAAAATAATCTATTACATAGGTATTATAAACTAAAGTCGCTTTTCGTGTCTGTCTTATTTCCGCGTTGTTCATTTAAACGACGTAACAGATATGGATGAGGTTTTCACCATCGTGTATAGAATTTATTCCGGGAGGTTGATGTGTACAATGCGTTAATATTTATGTAACTTACAACATTAGGAGTATGAGGAATAGGTTGTAAAGTTCACTCATCCACCATAGAAAAGGGACGATCCTCCGACCAGACGGGTGTTGTGTCTGTCGCATGTGGCGATGTAGATACTACCACATCACTCCCCTTCGGAGACCGGAGGTCGATAGTGGATATACAAGACTCAGCGTCTTGTATCTTGCGATGCTTGCCAGTGCCAGTTGTGGTTCCAGTGAGACGGAACCTTTTTTTTTTTTGAGTTTGAGAAATCATCCAATGACTTCTCCCGCGCTGGGCGGAGCGGAAGGGCGTGTCAGACTTTTACTGACTAAAACCCACCCGTTTTCCTTCAGTTGCCTGTTGCCAAGGTCCCGGTATCCCTTTCGGACTAACCCGCAACCCTGGGTACCCCGCAACCTGAGTGAGTCGGAACCTGGTGCCGCATTGTTCGCGGTGGGTCGGAACTATTTGCGGCGATTGTGCTGATTGAGGTGATTGCGGTGATTACCCAGTGGGTCGGGGTGATGAGGTGATTGAGGTGATTCCCTATTAGGTCGGGGTGATGAGGCTGAGGGTGATGACCAGGAATGCGCGTTCGCTGCATGCTGGTGGTAAGGATACCCTATGAAGCCGTGGGCGTTGGCTTGGCTGTGTGACTCGCCTCACGAAAACTTGCGGGAGTGATGATGAGATGATGATGACGTTACGCTGGAGTAGTTGCACGAAGGCTGCGTTGGCGTTTATACTCGGGGTCACCAATTTAGGGGTATGAGGAACAGGGTGTAAAGTTCACTCATCCACCATAGAAAAGGGAGGATCCTCCGACCAAACGGGTGTTGTGTCTGGCGCGCAACTGCCCAGTGATTGATGTCGGGTTCTTGTATATGTCCATTACGCGGTAAACTTTAATTGCGCGATGCAGGATTTATGTTACGTCAAGTCTTTGATGCGTAGAAACCGCCACAAAACTAAAAAATCTCGAGGTTTTGTCAAGCCATAAAAAACTAACGACCGAAAGAATCGACATATGTAAAATAAATAAAGATATAACCCTACCTGAGTCAACGCTGAAAACACCTCCAACAAAGCTCAAAATAAAAAAACCAATGTACACCAACATTGCAACTGAACTGTCTGTAATTAGTACAACTGCTTTAGTATTTATTATCTTCGCTGTACAAACATTCATTATTCACTATCTATTGAAAAATTTTCGAACAAATAAAAAACATGCAATGCAATTGTTATGCATTTGCAATAACAACATATGCAACAATCAATAAAAAAATATGAATATGTAACTATAAATATGTTTAGTCGTAAAATAACAGGTCGCATTTGTGAGCGCCATTTAACAAAAAGTGTTTTTATCGGGGCATTGCTCGATTTGTTGACAATGTAATTGTTTTGCTAAATAAAAATGTTCAATTTTGTTCAACGGGAATATTTTGACTAAGACGTTTTATTTTAATTTGGTACAGTATAATAATGGAAAAGATGCACTGTTTTTAATTTTAATTATAAACCCGGCCAAGTGTGACTTTTATATCAGCGCCGAGGTCTTAGGGCCAAACCGTGTTTGAAAACCCGAATTGCAGAAAAATTTTTAGCAGTATGTGGCTGGTCGGAAAATTTAGTATATGCGTAGGTAAATTATAAACAAATGAAAAAAAATGAAGAGAACACGGTGAAAGTTCAAACAACAACAGGAACAGGGGTGGGGCTAGGGAAATAGCCGTTTTGCGGGGGTGAATAATGATTTTTATGATTTGCGGCTAAACTACACCTCCTATCGGAAAAAGTTAAAAGTAAAAGTTGTTTATAATTAAAATATCTTCAACTTTTGTATTTACCAATATCCAACATAACCTCTATAAGGACGTAGATAGTACACGTTATCCAATTAATGCTGAAAATCAAGATCTAAATGCTAGCTACTAGCTTGGGCATCCCAAGCATCAGGTGGGATGACACTGACAGCTCACTTCACCTAAGTTTTCACAGAAGATGGTTACAGAATAGCATAGCTGATCTGCAATCCCCAACCCATCTTGAGCAAGCGTCAATCCTCGTACCTTCTCTTTATGAGAAGAGACCTTTGCTCTGCACTGGGACAATAATAGACTGGTATTATTATTGTGGGATTATCCCCCATGTCATACACGAAGGTTTTGAAAAATAAGGAGGATTTAATGGACGGTCGTATTACCCAGTTACTGGGTTGTAGAGGTCAGATAGGCAGTCGCTCCATGTAAAATACTGGTATTCAGCTGCATCCTTTTAGACTGGAAGCCGACCCCAACATAGTTGGGAAAAGGCTAGGCAGATGATGATAATGGACGGATAAAACATAATCAGTTTGCGTCATAATCAACGTTTATGTTATGCAACTATGTCCTTGCATACATAAACGATGATTATGACGCAAACTTGGAACTTACTAATTCCGATGTGATGTGATTCGAGTATGCACCAGAGAATGATTTACTTTTTCTTCTGCCATTTTGTCACAAAACACAAGAGCATTGAAATTCGTGTATAAAAAGAAAATTGGGTGTCAAAAAGAGTAGACTGACAGTAATGACAGTGCGCGTCAAACAAACTTTTTAAGTGTCGCGATTCTTGGAATATATTTAAATTAGCAGACTTTCTCTCATTCTTTAATGGAAATCTCACAATAATGGTAAAGTAAAAAACACATAAAAACTAAAAGAATCCCATTTTTATTGCCCTCAAAGCCACTGAGCCCACTTTTATCAAATAGAAAAGCTTTGACTAAATGCAAACTTCAGCTGTGGCGAAGAAGAGAGCGCTCTTAAAACTCGAAAGTTTATATTACAACTTAACCTTCCCGACCTGTATAAAGGTTTCGAAACTTATCCAATAAGACCCTACAACTTGCTACCCTCGCCTTATACTTTCCTAGTTTTATTTAAGAAATGGTTAGAAAATCGACGGTTAAGCTATTTTAGGACCATCGGCTATCCAATAGAAACTATCAATTTTTATGTGAAAATTTTATTAGTTTTTAGTAACTCTACTAGAGATGGGAAAGTCTAGTCGTTCAGTTTAGTAGTTATAAAGGCTTAGACTACTCTCACTTTATTGCCGATAAAATGCATTTATTTTGTTATAGACTTTATATTTCCAATTTTAAAATGAAGTACACAGTTCCCTTTTCATAAAAACTGAAGTGAAATCGAGCGTTTACTGAAAAATAAAATATTTAATATCCACCTACATAAATGTTTTAAAATCGGCTTTAATTTATTACACGAGCGCTTTTGACCATAGTCAACGCCATTTTTGTGCGGTATTTTCAATGATTAATGGTTAAAACCTCGATGTTAAAAAACTGAAAAAAAGTTTTTTTTTATTGTGAGAGTAATTGTGGATTACTAGGGCATTCACTAGCTAGTCTTACTAGCTTAGCGGCTTTGGCAAAGACCCGACAGTGGACTGGTAGGTTGGTTATTTAAGATTTCAATTGTTACTTGCATTTAATGGTTTTCATTTGTTTTAAATTATATTTTAATTTAAACAAAGAACGGATCCTTCTAAAAAAAAAACCACGTGCTATAACAAAGTGGAACACGTTCCGCCCTAAAAAAATATCCCGTAACTCGCAAGTACATGCAGATCAGAAGGTCCCTCACAAATTACGTAATTAATCGTGAGAGCGACTCCGTCCACGTAGCTCTCAAGTACCAAGAAGTTCCTAACAAAGAACGCAGCTCCAAATGAAATACGACTTTTAGTTGTCAGCTCAGGATGTTGGAAAAAACTTCACAAAATTAGAAAACGAGGATTTAGAGGTATCATGATGTTGGAAAAAACTTCTCCCTAAGGAAAACGAAACTACTCCGTCTTTTTATCTCTATTAACTCATATATATTATAAATGGGTAAGTGACGATTTCACTCTAAAACGGCTAAAAGGATTTGGATCAAATGAGTAGACCAAGACCTGGGTTAGACAGGTTACATAGGATTCCTTTTATCCCGGTTAGTAACGTTTCCGTGGGATAATTTCCGTCATCAACGCAGGCGAAACCGCGAGCAAAAGTTAGTACTCGATTGGTGACAATGAACTGACATTGCTTACATAACTACATCATATATACAAGGAAAATACGACTATATGATGCGGTTTTGATACACTGATTGGTACTAATTCGTGCTTTAATTGGACCAAATGTCAGAAGACAGTCACCTCTTATTCATATACCTAATGTAGTGTTGTAGAATAAGCCGATTATAAGAAAAATAACCTATTAATTTAATAGATAGTTATAGAATACCTACTCTTTAATAAGTAAGTATATCATATAAAATATACAGTTATAAATGTATCACGTAGTCAGTAGTCTACCATTTACATACACAATAAATAGATACATACATAAAACATATAGTATATAATATAACATCACGCCTTGTTTCCCTGAAAGGTTGGGCAGAGGTGTACCTATAGTACACCCACATTTCGCCAGTTATGTTTAAGTCCCATGTAATAGGGGGCGAACCTATTGCCATCAACCGGGCACAGATCCACCACACACATCTATAAGAAACTTGCGTAACGACGTAACGCACCTTTCGCTAATACTAAATAGTCTGGACAGTAGGCGTAGCATGGCGCTTTCTACCTCTACGAAGAATAGACATAGCTTTTTCTATACAAAGTGACAGTTCGTTTCTTCATTTTTGACATCCACCGTAGAAATCCTTCTACAATCTGTAATTTTGTCTTTCATTTCTAACGATCTTTGTCTAGGTATTTTTGTAGGTAGACTATTTCGGAAGAAAGTTTTCTATCCTTACTGTCAAAATCACACTGACCACCGATAAATCCTATAACAAAACAAAGAATTCTGAGTCGAATTATGTAAAAGAGTGAATTTCGTCAAAAGTGCAGTTGACTCTTTCTACTTTGCTGCCGTCGTACTGTTTACAGGAAACGTCATTTTTGTCTACTCTTCCATTGACAAAACGGTGCTCATGCTACGACTGCTGCTGTGACCAACTTGAAAATAGCGCGGTTGGTCACAGTTCTAATCTAACCTAACCCATTTCAACCAGTTCACAATTTTTAGACAGTTTATAATCTAACGGAAATAATACCGATACATTTTAAACTAACGGATCTCACAATCTTGTGTCATTTATGTAATAATAATAATAAACATAAAACAAGAACAAGGAACTATAATAAGTAATTTTGATGTTTAAGGTTAGAGGAAGTGTTTTTTTACCAGAAGTTTAAAATTGGACAAAGATTGAGCAAGCTTTATCGACACGAGCAAGGCATTCCATAACGGCACTACTTCAACTGTAAAAACTTGTCATAAAAGCTGGTGGAGTGCATCTCTAGTCTCAAGTTTTCCAATGACCTCGGATATCTATTATGTGTTTCATAAAGGAACTTGAAACGTTCTTTAAGTTAAGAGGGGGTTGTAGGATTGAACAGAATATTGTACCCAGAGCTGAAATAAGATATGAGAATTCCGGCAAAGACGTATGGGAAGCTACTTGACCGTTGAACGCAATTTAAAGAAAGAAAGAATAACGTATATTTGGACACAGTTCGTGAA
This sequence comes from Lithophane semibrunnea, assembly GCA_947363905.1. Classification (NCBI taxonomy): domain Eukaryota; kingdom Metazoa; phylum Arthropoda; class Insecta; order Lepidoptera; family Noctuidae; genus Lithophane; species Lithophane semibrunnea. The sequence goes on from OX376185.1 coordinate 8,115,588, forward strand.
ACACAAAATACAAATAATTAAAAAGTGAAAAATAATATTTTAATTTTAACAATAATAGTGTTGTGCCTCACGGCTGCGCCAAAAAGGTTTATTTCAGCATTCATTCATATCATGTTTGCGCAGGACAAATAAAAATCTTATTGTATAAAATTATGATTGATGTAATTTTTGTACCATCTGAATTATAAAATCAGCATCATAAAGGCAGAGTAAAAACACAACTCAAAAATGCAAAAACGAAGTATAATAAGAATGCTTAGAAGATAATACACGGTATCTACAATGCAGGATTATGCAAGAGCACACAATACGGCGGTTGTAAGCTTCACACCTATGACTGTAACATTAGCCACCATAGAACTATAACTGATGCTGGAATTAAACCAATAGGATCCATACAGGTGCTTGTATTGACAAGAAAACCGACATTATCAGGGAAATCATTAAAACAATTGAAAATCAAATAGCCAAAAAGTTTTTACGTATGAAAAATCAGATTTTCTAAAAAAAAATCAGAAAGCATGAAAATTCGACGAGGAACTTCTGATACAGTTAGCTTTTATCTTCTTTTTGATTCAGTACCAATAATGTTAGTATTTTGGCTTGCGTTCTTAAAAAATATAAGAACTCTTGCCAGATTCGTAAACAAGTTCCATGGGATGTATGGCAGATCATCTGGGTTCGTATCGATCCTGGCTCTGACGTCACGGGCGACGGCATGTCGCGACGTAGCGTCGCCGACGCACCCCGCCAGATAGGGGATGAATCCTTCGACCTCAATCCAGTACATTTATATTGCCAGAAGGCTGTTGTTTGCAAAGGTAATAATCGCGAAACTACATGTTTTTATAAGGTTAAAAAAATTATATTTGTTGTTTTTTTATGATCTCCGGCGTATTATTGGTTAATACTTTGAGAAAGACGAGGTCACAATACAAAATCTTCTCTACATTATTATTATGAATAAAAAACCGCAATTATTACGGTTACGGTTTACTTACTCACAAGTAAATCCAACAATAATTAAGTTAACCAGTGTTATTTTATACATTCTGAAAATTATTTTCATGAACAGAAATAACCGCCTGGGAATACGTCGACGAGTCGCTCGATTTACACGATGTTCGCAAATAATTTATTGCGATTAATTAGATAGATAATGAGGATGGAGTAAATGTGATCACATAATACGATCCGAATTACAGAATTATCCACTAACATGGAAATACAACAGATATTTATTACAAAACAGAAGGAAAAATCGCGATATTTGAGCAGAAAATTGTGTAAGGACAGCCAAATATTGTATCGAGCACTAAACTGTAAAGACATCTATTTAATTCCACAATAAAATCTCCTGAAAGAAAGATAACCTTAACTTCCAATAGATGGACGCACCTCGAAAGTTGGAATCTTTTGTCAACTGTACCTTTATAAATAACGTCAAAAAGTGAGGTTAGTCAGCAAATCAAACTGTCAAACTGTCTCGCGGGTATCCTCGCCTGTCGGACCTTGAATATACGAACTATCCCTGGTTCCCTGCTCCAGTGACCTCGGCGACTTTCACTGTGACGTCACAGGTTAGGCGCCTGGTTGTCGCGACCGGGAGACGCCAGACCAACACCTATAAAATATTCGATCGCGAATTCTTTGGATGTTTCAGAATTCATCTTATTTTCTTACTTCAGTCGTGAGGCACACAAAACTGTTATAAGTCTTTTTCTTTTTTTTGTTTTTGTGTGATTATTGTGTCTGATAAATAAGGAATAAAAAAAAATAATAAAAAAAAAAATATATAGAAAAAGGTTTCCTCTAAGTTTTTTTACCTTTTTTTACTCCACAGTCAATTTCAATGTCACTACGATTTAAGTTTAGTAACGTCAATGGTGTTTCACCTCTTGCTCTATTTATTGAAACGTACAAATATATCTTATACAAATGTATTACACATATTAATCCAACTCCAAATCCAACCATCCTAACATCTATCTCCATCCATCTATTAACTATTATGAGGTAAATAATAAAAGCAATAAGACTTCTTTTGATCCAATTATTATTTATCCTCGTTGAATCAAATGGATATATAAAATATTATACAGATTCATATTAAAATGTACAGAATGATTCATTTTGTTTTTCTTCACACTGCGACACCTTGGTTCTCATAGATCACTCATAGATCATAGATGGAATACTAAAACGATGATTCTAGCCTCTAATCGATACCTACTTAATCCAAAGACTTGATGATCTCCATGTATTTTATAAGGATTAAATAAAAAAATCAAATAACAATTTTAAACTAAAAGATCCGGCAAACAAATAGAAAAGTGCTCTAAATTGCTACTTTCCAATTTTCATTTTGTATTTACTGCATGACTTGCTGTTTTCATTGACACATCAGACATGAATTGAGACTAAAAGACACACGTGTGAATAACGGCACATCTCAAGATGATGAAAGATAAAGATAATTTATTTGTCAAACATGCGTTTACATACAAATCGAGCATGCAAGATCTTAAATATACATTGGTAAAAAGTCCGTAAGTACATGTTTTGCCTGACGAGGCGTACAATTTTTTATATTAATTAATACACAAAATATTACTAATTCAATAGACTAAAGACTGGTTGTTTTCGTTTAATTAGTATGCAAGTTAAAAAGTATAAAAAAAATATACAATCTAACACTAAATAATTTTCTAACTAATATTAAATAAAACTAACTGTACAAATAAACAACTAATATCTAAAATATGGCGTCGAAAAATTCCTCCGCATCGCTGTCGGCTGGTAGTGTACCCAAGAGACTGGCGGCATTGCCACGTTGAATGGCAATGCCGCCGTATTTAGTGTTAGATTGTTTATTTTATTTATACTTTTTTAACTTGCATACTAATTAAACGAAAACAAACAAGTTATTTCACGACCCGTTATGTTAGAAAGACTGGTTCACTTACATTCATTGTACATTAATGATTAAGATACGACGTTATTCATCGTACAATGTTGTATAAGAGCGTACGAGTTACAGCATTTGCGACTAACGATGCATCTTCATAAAAGAGACATGAAAGCAGTATTTCAAGGAATGCCTGAATGATACTTGAGATGTTTTGTACTTCAGAAGTAATATGCAGAGTTTCAGACATTCTGCCTTGTATCATAAAGCTTGAAGAACATGTTTAAATTACCTCCAAAATGCATTATTATGGGGCCCAGACGAGCGTAAACGTCGCTCAAAAAGAACTGAGGAAAGATAGACACCACGTCTTTTGAGGCGCAAACAGCAATGATGTATGAAAACGCGCCAGTTCCTTCAATGCAACTTACATTTATGGGCTTTCTTTTAGTGGCGTAGGTACAGTCACGGACTTTAATTGATGAGCCACCTTCAAACTTTTCAATTTTGCAGTTTCATACATTCTCGAGATTACACGATTAAACACGGACTCCAATCGCACACTTGTAAACAATCTTCTACTTGTAAATAATCTTGTACTTGTAAATTATCCATACAGGTTGGCTAATAAGTTCTCAATGTTAAAAATAAATACAATGTTGCATTAAGTTTATCCAATCTTTTTGATACCGACATCCTTGAATGATAGCTCATTAACTCGATAATTCTGAAAACTTAACTGAAGACAGTGACAGTTGAAATAACGATGTCAGAGACGTTACCTTCGAACTTGTCAAAATGACTAATAATATTTCTCCGTACGCTAACGTTACTATCGCAACAGTAACCTAGCAACGATTGTTTATCGTTGCTAGGTTACTGTTGCTAGACCTGCGATTGGTTGACTTTGGATAGTGACTCTGCTGTCAAGTTTGTAGTTCTGGCTCTCAGGTTAGCCAACCGGTAAAGATATGAAATATAATTTTCTTCTTTTATTATGAAGACTTATGACTTTGCGTGTCGAGAACCGAATAAACCCGATTTGCATTACACGGCTAAAATACGAACAGTGCCAGGTGGCTCATCAACTAAAGTCTGTGACTGTACATAACGCGTCACACATCACTATCCTATAAAAAAGAATGCGAAAAAAAAAAACAGTCTAATTGAGAACCTCCTCCTTTTTAAAGTCGGTTAAAAACTAGTTTTGGCACATAATATGAAAAGCACAAATCAGTATCGGCAATATGACTTCCAATATGTCAAATGGTCTGTCCTCCGATTGAAAAAAAAATACTGGTGTTACATAAAGGCTCTTACGTACTGGCGCGAGTTGTCGCGCGACGCGACTTTTAACAAAACAATTTCTTAGAAAACTTCACGGCTAACAATGCGGTAGCGTCGCGTCGCGCGACTAGTCGCGCCAGTATGAGCCTTAAGGCATTCAGCTTAGCGCAGTATCATTTTTATTTAATGGGGCTTTATCCTTTACGGTATCCATGGAAACTAGCGTAAATAAAGCCGGGACCACATTGCTTTATAAACGACATCAATAAACAATACTGTCAATTTTGCTACCAACAAAATCCAATTTAATACCCGGACTTAGTAACTAAACCTTTAATATAGGTATTAACTTAAAGCCAAAGGACCATGGGAAAAAACGTCCCCACCCACCAACACGCTTGAGACTAGTGTCATTCGAAGCGTCTGGTGGGTTCGATACTTTTTTACTATGGCGAACATTTTTCAAAAATGTGGGGTTTTCCTGGAATATTACTTTTTTTATTCAATATTAGCATTATTTTACATTTATATATTTTCTTAGTTTGCACTTAAGAGGCATAGAATATAGCGACCTAAATATGGTTCTCATTCATGACAACCTTTCTTTTTATCAGGGACCTTTTTTTTTTCTCTGATACCTTTTTTTAAAGTTAGGTTCGGTTAGGTTATGTTTGGTAAGGATAGGTAATTATAGCTTAGGTTAGGTTAGCTAACCGAAAAGTTTAAGTTAGGTTAGGTTAGCTAACCGAAAAGTTTAGGTTAGGTTAGGTTAGCTTCTGTGCGCTGTCAACGCGGCTCTACGTGGGAATCGTGCGATCGATGGCCCTTTACGGGGCCCCGATCTGGGCGGCTGACCTGACGGCCGGTAGTATCGCAGTCCTGCGCAAGCCGCAGAGAGCGATGGCCGTCAGAGTCATCAGGGGGTATCGCACGATCTCCTACGAGGCAGCTTGTGCACTGGCCGGATCCCCGCCCTGGGACCTCGAGGCGAAAGTACTCGCGTCATCGTATCGGTGGCGCGAGGAAGCGAGGGCGCGGGGCGAGCAACCGATGCAGCGGCACATAGAGCTGCATCGGTCTCAGCTTCGCGAGGTCCTGATGGCGGAATGGCGGGACAGGCTTTCACGCTCCAGCGCCGGCCTCGACATCATCGAGGCAATCCGGCCGGTGCTCGAGCGCTGGCTTGGGAGGAGGCACGGCTCTCTGTCGTTTCGGGTCACGCAGGTGCTCTCGGGGCATGGTTGCTTCGGGAAGTACCTGTGTCGCATAAACAGGGAGCCGGACGCCCGGTGTCACCACTACGTTGAATGCCAGGAGGACACGGCGCGGCCTACGCTGGCAGAGTGTCCCGCTTAGGAGGGGCCGCGCCGTGCCCTCATCTCAGAAGACGGCAGTGACTTGTCGCTGCCGGCCGTAATCGAGTCGATGGTCGGCAGCGAGGAGTCCTGGGACGCGGTGGTTTCCTTCCGTGAGACAGTCGTTTCGCAGAAGGTGGCTGCGGAAAGGGAGAGGGAGATCTCTTCCACTCACCCGGCCCGCAGCAGGCGCACCGGGCGTCGGCGGAGGGCGGTAAACGCCCCCTAAATGTCCAGGGACGACGGACTCGGGGACGTCCGTCGCCCCCTACACATCAGGACCCGAGGTGGCGGTGCGTAGTGTTCCACGCGCGCCCCTCTTAGACGTCACGGGGGGAGTCAAACACCTCACTCCTCGGGTCACGGGGGGGCCCCTGACCCGAGGAGTCCCGCAATGGCGGGCCAGTCTGGGGTTGCGGAAGATTTTTACGTTCCCGTGACCCCCGGCGAAGGTGTGAGCTGGAACACTGGGGTGGTTTTTAGTCAGTAAGAGTCTGACAGACCCCTCCGCCCGCCCCAGGGCAGAGGTCATCCATGAGGATTTAAAAAAAATAGGTTAGGTTAGCCGTTTTTTTTTAAGTTTTTTGTACAATTATTCAATCACAAGAATACACAAATGATGTTCATCATTGAGGAGTTCCATTTGACCTTCAAAATCCAAGATCAAATTATCACTGTTAGTTTAGGTGAGGTTAGGTTATGTTTGGCAAGGATAGGCAATTATAGCTTAGGTTAGGTTAGCTAACAGAAAAGTTTTTTGTTATTACAAAAAAACCCCATTGATTTTGCAATGGAGCAAGACAGTAAGTCTTTCTCGGGATCCCTAAAAACATATTGACACGTATCCTATAACTGTTGGAGGGTGGGGACGGAGTCCATACAAAATCCCCCATGGTCCTTTAACGCATTCAGTGTAGGCAAACACTACGTGTGCTTTAATCACTATAAATCATCTAAAAGCGTGTTTTAATTACGTCATATGTTGACAGCGGCGATGCGCCGGCGTATGCAAATGTTATGTAAATCTCTCTAATATGCATTCAGTTAATGACTTACTTTTATGTCATAGTAGTGGTTTATATCGTGCGCTAAACTGTAATTGTTGACGCGTTAATGCAGTTTATAAGCCAGATAATGTAGGGCAGTAATTGATAAATGATAGGCATATTTACAGTGGGAAAATAAATAAACTCTGGAAACGTAACACCCTCTCAAACGCTATGAGAAGTAAATGTTGACGTCACCAATCCGCCTGTCAAGTGCGACAATTTATCATGGCATGGTGATTCATAGTAAGTTAGAAGTTGGTTCAGAAAAATATAGGGAAGTCCTTTTAAGATTTTTGCTTAGAATTTACTCAACAACTCGAGCTATATGAAAGGTCCTCACATGATCTCACCAAGATTATAAAATATCTGGACTTTAAGAGACTGTGAGCTCTGAGTTTTTATCGGTCTTTCTTTGAACTCATCTAGTTTAAAAACATCCTAACTAATATGATAAATGCGAATGGGTTTTTATTTTGTTTGTTTGTTACGCTTTCACATTAAAATGGCTGAACGGATTTGGATGAAATTTGTTACATGGGTAGACCATGACCTGGAGAAGGACAAGGCTATTTTTTATTCTGGATCGTAGATGAAGTCTTGGGCAACAGCTAGTTATTTATATTTGACGTGTAAAAGTGCATATAAACCTACTTATAGAAATAAAATCATTTATCATTGGAACTTCAGCCATATTTTAAAATCGCAAGACATAAACTGACAATAAATTGATATCTATATTTATGTTAAGTTCCTCCAAATAATTGATTCCAAGATAATGTTTGTTAATCTTACTTTATTGAAAAAAAGTCATTGTGATCATAGCTTTCTGTAATCAATATGTTGATCAACTTCCAGTATTATACATATTTTAAATGAAAAGCTATCTATATGAAAATGTGAATGGATCTTGAATTTGGTAACAATAACGGTTGGATAAACTGGATACACAGTTAGTTTTGCTGATTAAAATTGAGGGAATCGCAGCTTTCCCATGGGTATATGAATAATAAGAATAATAACCAAAATTATTCATCCATTTCATACTATATCTCTTTATAATCACGCGGTCTCATGTGGTAGGTATAATTTTTGACAGTTCCACACACATCTATGTGGTTCTTTCCTCAAGAGACCTAATATGGCCTCACCAAGATTATTTCTGGACTTTAAAAGAGACCTCTGAATTTGTTTCGGTCTTTCTTCTCAGAGTAGTCGGATATGGAACACCGAACTTAGTAGAAAGGATCACATAATTATAGACAAAATTAAAAAAATATTATACAGGATAGCAAATAGAATTAAAAACATTGTTAATATAATTATTATATCAAATAAATTATTTGACTTTGACTTTGACCTACTACTGTAGGTCAAAGTCAAAGTCAAATGATTTATTTCAATTTTATTTAAATTATTTGACTTTGACTTTGACCTACTACTGTAGTTCAAAGTCAAAGTCAAATGATTTATTTCAAATAGGCACATACAAGGCACTTTTGAACGTCAAAAAAAACAAAAAGAAATAGAACTGATTCTAGTTGCCCCGTCCAAAAGGTAGTTTTCGTATGAATAGAAGGGGCGAGAAACTCCACCGTTACTCTTTTAAAGTAGGTATGTGCGTAAGGTGGTGCATTGTTATGTAAAAGCGCCTCTCGCCATCAAACAGGAGTTTGGCGAGTTTAGAATTAAGTAACATCTCTATATTATAATAATCATTAAATAAATTAAAATTAAAAAAATTAGCTTTAAGACATAAGATATTTTTGAAAAGTAAAAGTTTTGTTTTAACCAATTTACCAGAAACAGTTAATATCATTTATTATTTATTACTTGTTACTATTAATTCAAGCATAGATGTCTAAATTGATATATGTGTATAAGTAATTACTTATTCATGACTTAATTTATTGTGTGGTCGGTAATATCACGAAAATATAACGTAAAAATATTTTTTTTTGTTCGTTTATAAAAAAGTTATTGGATTGTGAATTTTTGATGCGTAGGTTTCATATCAAATAAAACTTTCAGTGTACCTACCTAAATAAGGTCAATATATGAATATAAAAAACCTATAAAAGTTATATTTTCAGTTTTTCCTAAAAAAATACGCCAAACAGGACCTTTTTGTAGGTATCATAAAAGCTGCGTACGATGGAAAAACGGTAAGTGAGTAGCAACGTTTTGGTATCCACAAAACCACATATTAGGTACATCAAACACCATTGTTTTCGGCGAACTGGTGATTACTGATTATGGCAAGAGGTACCTATTCCGTTGTGACTTCATAGCTATACCTACAACGTTATCAGAAGGGTGTGGGTGGTCATATTTGCCTACGGGTGTGGTACAGACTATGAAACTGAACAATTTTCGCCATAGGACCAACATCGTTATAGAGAATATGCATGTGATTCAAATATGGGTCAAATTTTTAAATATATTACTTCAGAATTATGCCTCCATCAATATTTTTGAATAAAATTTATTTTTTTAACAAGTCCCAAAAAACTGTGGGTAATTCAAATACTTGAAAAGGCTAAGAGCGGATGTGACGTAACAATCCGGGATAACAATCAAAATGTCAATGTCAAGTCAATCAACAAGTTTCAAGTCAATGTCAAATGCTCATAGAAAAAGGAGTGTTTGACGTTGACTTGACAGTTGCTTGTCTGTTTTCACGGACAGTGACGTCACCACACCAAGCGCGCCAAATGAAGGGCGTTTAAATAGCCCGGACCGGATTTTTTTAAGTACTTTATATTGCTTTTTGCCGTCGAATTTTTTTAACTATTATTTGACGATGTAAACTATCGAATAAAAGTATTAAAAAAATACATGCATATTCCCTATTGCGAAAAAATTATCAGCCGTTCCATACATTTGGGTCGAGTAAGTATTGAAGTTTTTTATAGGACAGTAGTACTTAGATTAAGTAATAACAGCCGCATGGGTCGATCCATCAGATTTAGCTACGCTTGCCGTGGTTGGTCCATGGGTGGGTGAACATCTTTACATACCGAAACTCCTCCGTGGCTCGGAACACGTTAATCCGTTGATACCGGCTGTCATTTGTGGATCTTTGACAGTCGTTACGGGTCGTCAGAAGCCCGAATGTTTGACAATCAGTCTTGCCAAGGAGATCATATTACCCAGTTACTGGGTTGTGGAGGTCAGATTGGCAGTAGCTCCATGTAAAATACTGGTATTAAGCTGCATCCCGTTAGACTGGAAGCCGACCCGAACTTAGTTGGGAAAAGGCTAGGCAGATGATAAGTTGATAATTCTTTAAATATGACCACACCTTTCTCATAAACATGCTGTATAGCTGTCTTCTATAATAATAAAAGACCCATGCCCAGCTATAACGTACCTACAAATAAATTATTTATTATTCCTTTTAAAAGCAAGTCACTGCACCACAATAGTTCTACAACATGTTCTGGCTCACCCTATACACAGTAGGCTCACTAAATTTCGTTATCTATGACAGCAAACGTGTCAGCACGATACGTTACGATGCTATGAAGTGTAAACCGATGACATCCATTTGTTACGCAGCGGACAAGCTCATGACGCGTTACAAATAACATGGTGTCATGTGGCAGACATTTTTCTGTATAGTGTATCGAGGCCATAAATGTCAGCAGGCAATCATTATGTAGAAGAATATTTAGGAGGAAAAGGGTAGGACTGATATAAATGAGTATAAAATGTTTATATAATTATAGATTTATTCAGTGAATTATGCTCGAAAAAAATATATTATATAAGATATTATATGTAAATAACATAATCAGCCTATAATAATATTCCCACTGCTGGAACTCTCGGTTTCCTTGCTTGCTCCACGCAAGCCCTTTGGTGATTATTTTTTCTATAATATAATTTTTGATAATTCGCTCGTAAGGGTAAAGTTTCCAGAAAAAAGTCGTATCCTAAGTAGAATTAGAATTTCAAAAATTAACAACACGTCAAATTATAAAATGGCGGGCGGATCCCAACAGATAATGACTAAAACTGAAATCACACATTTGTACGAAATTATGTGTGTAACAAAATGAATCACGTTACCATATCTTAAGTATAAGTAGCATGTCTTTGTCTTAATAATCGTAATCGATTATCAACTGCATTTAGCGATTAATCGAACTCATTCCGATGACTGATATTATATATCTGATGAGAAATATTTATATTTCCGTGGATATATAAGCATCAGAAATAAATAATGTAGAGAACTTCCCCGGGCTGAAAGACACTATCACAAAGTATTACTGCAGGCAGCCGAATGTCACCAAACATTAACAACTGATAACGAACCTAAACAAAATAATGTCGATTCATTTATTTATAGCTAGATAGGTCGTAATCGTTATCAAAATCACAATCGATGATTATTTCGGGTAATAGAATCAATAATCATTATATCACTACAACATACTTATAATTGTTTTTCACAAGATAATAATCGTAAAGAAATTATACATATAAATCAATTCTGTCATTGTTATATTTATCGCATTGCGGGTCAAGTGTCTCTTCTCATAAACAGAAGAAACTTGCGTTGATCACCACGGCTGGTCATTGGATGTTGCAGTCAGAACAAAAGTTAGACATTTTCCCGCATCGTGAGCCCTTTTTCGTCTGCCTGCTAACCGTGCCGGTAACCCGGCAACTATGTGTACGGATAGGTAAGTATGAAAGCTTCCGCACGTACTGCAATTTCACCTAGTTTACCCATACATTTTCCACCATGCACCCGGTATCCGGAGGCCGTGAAAAGTGTGTAAACCTAAGTACCCAAGATTAAAGGCTCTTACATACTGGCGCGACTTGTCGTGCAACGCGACGCCGCCGCATTGTTCGCCGCGAAGTTTTCTCAAAAATTGTTTTGTTAAAATTCGCGTCGCGTGACAAGTCGCGCCAGTATGTAAGAGCCTTAACATGGAGAGAAAATAAATAAAGAAAAAGTCATTGATAGTGGCTACTTTTTATTTGGGGTAGATATGACCTTAAATAGATGCAATGGTGTAGGTAAGTATCAGTATTTGATTGATATGATGTCAGGTCGTTACTGGCAGGTATGGCAGGTCCTAACCGGACATGGCAGCTTCGGGAGGTACCTGTGTAGGATTAGGCGGGAGGAAACGCCCGGGTGTCACCACTGTGCGGATCGTCCGGAGGACACGTTGCAGCATACGGTGGAGATGTGCCCTGCTTGGGCGGAGAACCGCCGTGTCCTCGTGGAGGTGATTGGCGGCACTGACCTCTCACGTCCGGCCCTGGTCCAGGCCATGGTACGGAGCGAGAGGGCATGGGAGGCGGTCACCTCTTTCTGCGAAGCAGTGATGCTCGCGAAGGAGGAGGCAAAACGCGTGAGGGAGAAGCAAGGCCTGCGCCCTCACGCCCCTAATCGCCGCCGCTGGAGAAACCCTGGGCGTCGGGAATCCCAGGCGGATTTCCGGCCACCATAGGCGCGGGCTTGTGGACGGCGAGCAATGGTAGCTCCTCGTCCGATAAGGACCAGGCCCGGCTCGATGGCGCGTCGTGTTCCACGCGCGCCTCAAAGAGATGTTAGCACACCTGACGGGGTCCGTTAGGACCGATGCCTGCCAGGGTTGCGGAATAGTCCGAAAGGGATACCGGGACCCTGGCAACAGGCAACTGAAGGAACACGGGTGGGTTTTAGTCAGTAAGAGTCTGACACGCCCTTCCGCCCCGCCCAGAGCGGGAGCAGTCATTTGATGATATCTTGACTTGCTTGTAGCTTTCGCAGCGTTACTGGTTATCGGTGCTCAAAAGTAGTTAGCGTGGATTCACCGATTAACTTCCTACTAAAAATTATTATCTGTAAGATTAAGTATCTTGACCTGGCACGCGAGGTTGTCGACATGTGGGATGTGGATACAGCAATCATTGTGCCGATAGTCGTGACGGCCAATGGCATAATAGCCAAGGGCCTCGACCAACACCTGAGGAGGCTCTCGTTAGGCGGCTGGATCAAGGGCTTGATCCAGAAAGCGGTACTCACGGAGTCACACGTGTTAGGGCATAAATCGAAAAGATTACGTGTGACTCCGGATTTTTAATTTGTCTGTCTGTGGTGTCTTGTTTATACCTTTTAAGACGTAGTTGGGTTTTAGTTTTTATTACTTGATTTTTTTTAAATTCTTTTGGGGTTATAATATATATATTTTTGAAATTTGCTCATTAAGCCCTTTCATTTGATACCCAACATGGTACGATTAAACCATTTTTTTTTTTAAGTTCCTCACTTTATGTCCTCTAGAGGGCGCCATTTTTAATTTAATGTGACTTCACATAGCCTATAACCAGCGGACAATCACGACGCTTCTAACGATACCTCATTTGTCAAATTGTGATAAGTGGTTTGGAAGATAGGAGGGAACAGATGAACATACATACATACATACCGGTCAAAATCATAACCCTCCTTTTTTCTTCGCCGTAGTCGGGTAAAAAGATAATTATCAGCCTCTTAGTCTTGGGATGATTTAGTATAAGTAGATAACTTTATCAGCCTTTTAGGTCTTGATCTTTTTACTTGAGATTATACATGACATAGGTTTTTGTTGACCTATAAATTTTCTTCAAACCATCCTTCAAATATCCCAGAAGTCTGCAAAAGATAAAATATAAATTCTAAGGTATTTTTTCTATCGTCAACCTTAATTACACGTAAATCATATAGGTCATCAGAAACTAACGCGATTAAAATCAAACGTTATCGAGAATCGTCTAATTTCATTGTTATCAATTACTCTAATAGAATCGATTAGAACTCGCGAAATTAGTCGATAACCTATTATTTTATGCTTGGATAACTACCGGTATTGACATCGACAACGTATTATTGCAACGTATTATGCGTAGACAATTTCAAGCTCTGTTTCACAAATAGCCTTGTCAGTTTGCTACATGGGTTAGCGTAAAAAAATGTTATTATGAACTTATTATAGAGTGTCATAAAAATACACAATGGAATAAAATTGAAACGACTGATTTCAAAGACGAAATACCTTAGGTACCTCCTTAGGTGTCCTTATTACTCGATATTATGCAACCACTTATCATACTTCTGGGTATAACTCATACTACCTATCAATTAGCTAGCCCTCTTTAATTAATTAGAATTTCAAGATAAATACATCACACACGTACTCTTTGTATCTCCAGCTGCAAGAACAGTTCCATTACGCAATTACAGTCATCCTTTCCTCAAAACATGCTGATATTTTGGCCAGCTTGCCTCCATCAAAGGTACTCCATCCATCATTAATCTCGTCTGTGACAAGAACATTACCAGATAGACTGTATCAGGAGACGTCAAAGCTACGTAGGTACGTCTCCCACTAGATGCAAATGTGCCAAACGCTCGTGGAATCAGAAAGGCAATGCGGTGAATTCGAGTGCGGACTTTGATACCGACTGCTTAATTGAAATAGTTACAATTGGTTCCGTTTTGGCTTTGAGTTGAAGCATAGCAGGTCTCGTACGGTTCGTGATATGAATAATGTGCGATTGTTTGTGCCAAATCTGTTGGGCTGTTCGTTTCAGTGGGATATTGGGTTACATTTCGGTGAAGGGTTCCCAATAGATTGAAGAACTGAAATGTTCAGGCGTATACAACAAGATAGTAATATCCTTTACTTTAAAAAGAGCAGTATTTGTATATGTTTATACATAATTATATTTGTAATTACGTCCTCGAAAACGGAAGAAAGCAATATCGGGGTTTACGGGGGCGAGAAATCGATCTAGCTAGGTCTCATAACTGGGAAAAACCTTTTTTAAGTATTTCCACAGCCTCGGGGATGTGATACAACGTTGGGTTCCATGTTTATCTATTTTCAGCCGAGCAGAGCTCGGTCGACCAGGTACTTATCTTATGATAATAGAATCCTAAAACTTCACTATATACATAAATATAAAATATTATAATACAAAGTCCTGCCGCGTCTGTCTGTCTGTCTGTTCGCGATAAACTCAAAAACTACTGCACCGATTTTCATGTTGTTTTCACCAATGGATAGAGTGGTTCTCGAGGAAGGTTTTCGTATATAATAACCGACATCCATGCAGGTGAAGCCGCAGGTATCAGCTAGTAATATTATAAATGCGAAAGTGAGTTTTTTTGTCTGTTTATTACGCTTTGACGCTAAAACGGCTGAAAGATTTCGATGACATTTGGCACGTGGGTAGACCACGACCTGTAATAGGACATAGGATACACTTTATCCCGGTAGTACGTTCTCGTGGGATAATTTCTGACCACCACGCGGGCGTAGCCGCGGAAAAAAGCTAGTCAACAATAAATGCACTTTAGCAGGTGTATAATTCAATTATTTCGTTTTCTTTGTACTCTTAAGTTCAAAAACCCTCGAAGTCTTACAAGATATAAAAGATGATTGACGATTGAATAAAATTCCTTACTATTACGAGTAAATCGTTTTTCCGTCGATTACACCTACAGGTCTGAATAAACGTAAAGATTTAGTGAGTTTTACATTTTTGCCGACACTCATACCTTAATGGTGTCGTACCTTTTGTAAAACCATTAGATACACAATAAAAAAGGTCAAATATCGCAAACCTTTTTCGGGTCTCTATTATTTCAAACGGGTATTCCGCATAGAATGTCAAAATTCGAAAGATCGCATCGCATTCTGCCGCGCGGTCAGTAGTACGACGCTTGGATATTCAGAGCGCGCCACTGCCGTTACATTTCAGAACGATATTCGACAGCATTACAGTCGGGACGTGCTGATGCATGCAGCCAACGAGTAATTCGACGAGCAAGGCACCCATCGCGCCCACATTAACGCTTCGATGCCTAACGTTTACTTCTGTTCCAATAACATTAACGAGGCGCAGACAATAACGTGCAGATGCGTTTCGTAATATCTCTGAAACGGATTGCAATCGAATCCTGTTGAAAAACTTTATCGTTTCAATCCTTTGCCAGTGTGTCTAGATACCTTATACCTACTAAAGACAAGGTGCGAGGGTTCTATATAAAAACAATAGTAGGGGAGGCAATGATGCTAAATGGGGGTTTACTCGAGCGTCGTGGGGACCTATTGGATTGTGAAGATTAGATGCTAAAAAGAAAAAAAGGCTATGTGAAGTATACCCTTTCACTGGTGGGGGGAGCGTCTATGGTAGGGGAGCCCTAGCGGGGATTTTGGGAGTTACTCGAGCGCGGCAGAATAACATTCGGGGGGCATCCTTGTACCTTGTGAAGTACTCCCACCATACCTGAGCCGTGTACATAGGGGCAAACGCCTAGGGCAGCCGATCAGATTAGTAAAAACTCTCCCATTTCCTTATTTCACGCTTAAATTGTCAGATTATTGAAATGCACACTTTTCTGAATGTAACCAACTTACCTTACCTTAATCTGACGCGCTCGAGTTTTGCCAACGGCAGCCGACAAGATTAGTAAAAACAAATCGGTCGTTCGAAAAACTCGAACGCGTGGGAGTACTTCACAAGGTACAAGGTTACCCCCCGTATGTTATTCTGCCGCGCTCGAGTAACTCCCAAAATCCCCGCTTGGGCTCCCCTACCACAATGCTCTTTATTCGAAAAGTTGTAAAAATATGTCAGCTCCATCCAATCTATATGTTCGCGATTTCAATGTTAGGTAGGTAGGCACCTATTTGTTTCCTCCAACGATATTCTCTTATTAACGATGGATATACGTATATCGTACTAGAAAAACCAATTCCGCTTACAAAGGCGGCCAATTTATGATCCCGGCACACGCGAATTCCGTCGGGAGCGAATTGTACCTCGACACAGGGACACCATCCCTAAATTTCAAATTAATTTCAAGATCCGAAAATGATGGTCGAAGCTCAAACGTCAATAGCGAATTATTATTTTCGTACAAATTGTATTTCATTGTAAGGATGTCAAATATAAATCTCAAAATTTATTTTCCCTTAGGCCCCCTGTTCAGTCGATATCGACGTCAGTGTCAGGCCAATCGTGTCGGATTGAGTCGGGTCGCGTCACAACGCAACGTGAATCGTTCCCAACACTATTAGGAGTTTATTAGCTGTCAATTCATATTTATTTTTTCGTAAAAGTCGATGCGAGTCCGAACCATCGATATCGTTAATTGAGTTCTTCTGTCGGCAGCCCTATTTTCGTTAAATCAGTATCAACCTTTAAAAGGTGAAACGAAAACGCCAATATTAATCTGATTTAAGCAGATCACTGAAGCTCAAATTTTGTTAGAAATCTGAATCAAAATATTTGTATAGCGATTCTTTGTATTTTAAGTCCAGTCAACTCAATGTCTTTATAATTTTGGATTATGTCTACTGAAACAGTTAATTGAAATAACTTTAGAAGCAACAATACAAAATACATTTTAACAACGGATGGAATTGTGTTTAAATGATTCAATCTATTTCCTGTGTTAGGGTTAAATAATGAATTCCGGAATACTTAGGTATTCCACATTAGCATTTTTCTCGCCTATCCCATAGTGTGGGGTGTCGTTGGAAAGGTCGTTCAATAATATTGCGAGTTTTTGGAAACCATTTTTGGATTCAGGGATCCGTTTGCGAAATATTAAGCTTTAAAATGCTAATTTTGGTTAGAGTCAAGTGCCCCCCCCCCCCTTTCAACGAAATGGTTGGTTTTGGATATGTGAAAAAATTTGCGGCAGTAGTATAAATAACGAAATTAAAAGAAAAACTATCACAGCCAAGTAGGCTCTACAAGTTACTGAGTAATAATCGACCAACTTACATTTGCAGTTACAAAAACATGTTCTCCCTTAAATTCCGTATCGGAGAAAAAGTTTTTCAACTACAATGTTAAGTTTGTTCTTGGGATAAAATTATCGCAACTACGGAACCTTTCATTGTGCGTGGTTCAACATGCACTTAGCCGGTTTTTTTAGTGATAGTTTTTAATTGGCAAACTTCCTTTAATAGTTAAAATTAGTTTATTCACAAAATTTCACTTCTATTAATTATTTTCACTAAGTTACAAAAATAATTCCGAAAGTTAGGCTTTTTTTGTCAAACATAAAAATTCGAATCCGCGACAACTCTAAAACTTTTTCCTAGCCAATTAAGATTTATTTATAGATTATGAAATCTATTGATATTATCATTGGTTGATTTAGACTATGAGAGAATGCGTACCGGAAGACGTAGCGTTGGAACGCTCCCCACAAGGTGGACCGATGATCTGGTGAAGAGCGCAGGAATGGCGAGATCCGGTCGAAGTGGCGATGCGTGGGTGCTATGGGATTAAGGTTGAAATCACCTACGGAACCCAGCTGGAAATAAAACAGAAATTTTAACAAAAATTATGTAGGATCTAATCAGATATCATCTACGCGTAATACGAATTATTGTAGGTAAAAGAATTTCAATTATTCAAGTCAATAATTTCTCTTTCATTTATTTCGGCATTCCACTGAGTTTGATTTAATAATAATATTAACATAAATGAGGATTATTATCGGGTGTCTTTATGAAGATTTATTTCATAAAGTTAGCGTTTTCCCGCGGCTTCACCCGTATGCAGCACCCTAATTGCGTAATGCACGGTCGGTTAGAATTGAAATCGGTTTTAAACAAATGTCTAATCCATTGCTTTATAAGTTCGTCAGTTACGTTGTTGAGCAGATTTTTTTTCGAACTTATGAAGCAATGGATTAGACAATTCTGATTGATCGTGTATTACGTAATCAGGGTGCTGGGCGGAAATAAAATCCCCCGGGAACGTACAACTGTCCAATCATCCAAATCTGTTCAGCCGTTTAGACGTAAAAAGGTAACAGACTGACAGACAGACAAGCGTACTTAGAATTTTTATTATTAGTATGTATTCTGAAATAAATAAAATAAATGTGTTAGGTACCTACCTACATGGATGAATATAATATTGACAGTCTTTAACTTTAGCAAGGAGCTCGTGGCTAAGTAATTACAGCCGCTCGGGTCGATCCATCAGGTTAAGCTACGCTTGCCGGGGTTGGTCCGTGGATGGGTGACCATTTTCATATATCGAGACTCCTCCGTGCCTCGGAAAGCACGTTAAGCCGTTGGCCCCGGTTGTCATTTGTGGATCTTTGACAGTCGTTACGAGTCGTCAGAAGCACGAAAGTCTGACAACCAGTCTAACCAAGGGGTATCGTATTACCCAGTTACTGGGTTGTGGAGGTCAGATAGGCAGTTGCTCCATGTAAAATACTGATATTCAGCTACATCCGGTTAGACTGGAAGCCGACCCCAACATAGTTGGGAAAAGGCTAGGCAGATTGAGTCTTTAACTTTAGCATATCGGGGCTAGCCTTTAGGCTTAGAACAGATGCAGCTAAAATAGTATATTCTATCGGTAGGCGGTTAACCAATATCAACATGATTGGATTACAGCTTTCCTAGTAATTATGATATAGGCACATGTCACTATAATGGATTTTAATTGAATAATTTGTAATTGGATCACGACTTAAGGTCGATTCACACATATCAGTGAAGCCACAGTTCCGACACAGTACCGGCACACTGCAAAATATTCTTTCATACATTCTCTTTAAACGCATCCACACATATCAGTATATTGTAACAATATTCTGATTTAAAAGAGTGTCCGTGGAGTTTCTTGCCCGTTCTTCTCCATAGGAACCTACTACGCTTTGGAATGGGCAACTAGCTTCATATTTTCTGACTGACCGACCCTTTGACAATTCAAAAGTGCCTGTAATTGGTTTATTTGAAATAAATGCTTTGAGTTTGAGTTTTCAGTGTCAGTGTCTCTTTGTCAGTGCCAACACCTGCATGAGAATGTATGAAAGAATATTTTGCACTGTGCCGGTACTGTGTCGGAACTGTGGCTTCACTGATATATGTGAATCGACCTTTAGTTATGTACCGTACATTATTCGCTTAGAAATTATGTATTTACTTGATACTGCTACTAACACATAACATAACATCACGACTGTATTCCCCAAATGGTAATGCAGAGGTGTACCTATTGTTCAGCCACATTTCGCCAGTTATGCTTAAGACCCATGTAATAGGGAGCGAGCCTATTGCCATAAACCGGGTACTAATCCAAACCGGGCTGCTACTGAGAAATTCCTGACCTGGGAATCCAACCCAGGACTTCATGGTTCGCAGTAGCGCTTGACACTTCTAGACCGACTAGGGCCTTGGTGGTGGTGGCCAACCGGTCGATCGCGACTATTAGCCCAGTCGATCGTGGCAAGACAAAATATATAAATAAGTAGAACAGACTGCGCAACGTAATCACTAACTGCTGCACGCATCATCTTGTATCATTTTTCAATCGCCGTTCCATCACGTTATTTATCCTCTCTTCTACGCAGCATAGCTCTCTTTTGTTTTCGGCACTTGAGGAACACTAAGCGGGAAGCGTGTTGGATGCGGGTGCGGGGCGGGTGTCAATCCGTCAGTAAGTTGACGACAGAGATTAGCGGAGTCACGACTACCGATGTAAATAAATTGCTCATACATTTGACGCTCATAAATTGGATTCTTTAAGGTTGGCAACTTCCAACTACAAACCTGATATTGCTAATCTAGCGGAAGATGCTCAGACGCAATGCTCACATTAATATTTACCTATGAAATTGCCGTTTTGTATGAAAAAATTTAAACGAATTTTTTTCATGTATTTTTTATTTGTATTAATCGAAGTAATCACCCATGCAATCAATGCATCTTTGCCAACACAGTGGCAGTTTATTAATGCCCTTCTTAAAGAAATCAGCTGGACGGGAGGCAACAAATTCTTCAAAGGCATTTTGTACTGCCTCTCGGGTATTGAATTTTTTTCCCGCCAAGAAGTTATCCAAATTCTGGAAAAAGTAGTAGTCTGTAGGCGCAAGGTCTGGTGAGTAGGGCGGATGACGGAGAGCTTCCAACCCCAGTTCTTGCAACTTGGAGACCGTCTGCTGTGCAGTATGAGGTCGCGCGTTGTCGTGCAGGAGCAGCGGAGACGAGCGATTGACCAATGCTGGTTGGAGATGTGCCAGCTTCTCCATCATTGTGTTCAGTTCTTCACAGTACACATCTGTAGTAATGCTCACCCCGTTTGGTAAGAAGCTGTGATGAATCACACCGGCGCTAGACCACCAAACAGTGACCATCACTTTTCTAGTGGTAAGTTTTCGTTTAGAGCATTGTTTAGGTACTGAACCAGGATCCAACCAACTTGCTGAGCGCGTGCGGTTATCAAACAGAATCCATTTTTCATCGCAGGTAACAATGCGGTTCAAAATTCCTTCATTTGTGTGTCTGTTGTGCAGTGCAAGGCACGCCTCGAAGCGTACTTCGCGCTGGCGATCATTGAGTTCGTGGGGCACCCATAATGTCAAGCTTTTTTACCTTGCCAATTTGACGCAAATGGACCAATATTGTCTTGACGCTAACGTCGAAAGCTGCTGCTAATTCAGCCGTAGATTGTGTATCATCAGCTTCCACAATCGCCTTTAATTCGTCATTGTCGACCAAAGTCTTTGGACGACCGCGAGGTTCATTTTTCAGGTCGAAATTTCCAGAACGGAAGCGAGCAAACCAATAACAGGTGGTGCGTTGGTTTGTAGTGTTAGCTCCGTAAACGTCGTTGATGTTGCGTGCCGCTTGTGCCGCGTTGCTGCCACGACGGTACTCATATTCCATAATTACTCGAATTTTTAACGTATCCATGATGACGAAAAAGATTGAAATGCGATGAAAATGTAACACTAATCATTAAACAAATGACTTCTTTTGAAAAAAGAATTCCATGTTTTTAAAATAAAATTAATTTGAAATTAGAATTCTTAGCCAAACAAAAATTATTTTGATTTGAAATGGCCAGTACTACAGAACGGCAATTTTATAGGTAAAGACCTATTATAAATAAGAAGTTACTAAGAATAATTTTCAGTTTTATGTTTTCCCTCTTAATAAAATAAAAAATACTACGTAATTGTGTACTGACCTATGCTGTTTCATTTAAAATTTCAGGAAGTATGTAATTGGTAGATCGCACAGGGTTTCGTCAGTATAAAGTAGATCTTGGATCTAATCAAGTTGGCCACCCCTGAACTAGGCGGTCTACCTCATACTGATGCATGAAGGAAGATATCTACATATTCACGAAAATTAAAAACGACTTTGATACAAAATCCTTCATTTAATTTTCGGGACAGATGAATGAATATTACATGATACTACATGAATGCTATATAAATACTACATGACCACTACATGAATACTACATGAATACTACATGAATGCTACATGAAAACACTACATGAATAAACATGGGTATAAAGTTTTTTATTCCTAATTAAGTCTTATAAAGGTAAGTACATGTTATTGGTTATATGGCACTGACAGGAAAACAAATTATGTATAATGATCACGTTGTTTAAGACATATTGGCAGGTAAAAAGGGTTTTTACGTGCCAATAGGGTTTCTCTGCAAACACTGCATTGTTTTAAGCATTTTGTTTTTACTTTATAAAGCCGTGCTCGTGTAAAACAAAGTTTTTACATGGAATTTTGTGAATACAAAATCTCTAATTTAATTAAAAATAAGGGTTAGGCGCAATCTTCGAAACGACGAGAAGATTGCGGCGATAGTCACGTTGTGCCTTCAAATTATCGCCGCGACGATATCGCCGTGTGGAGAATGATTCATAGAGTTTTTATTGAATTTGATGGCACGGCGGGACTATCACCGCGATTATCTCGCCCGTGCTGACGGCGCCTTAATTAGTTGATATAGGAATAAGTTATGTGATTAGTTAAAAAATGTCATCTGTTAAATATTTCATTTATAAGTTTCACCGTTAAGCATTGATTCGAAGGCCAACCTTGAAATGCTTTATAGGTATACCTATACCAAAGCATATTTAATAATCTAGATAATGTAATCGAACAGGCCAGGTGACTCGATGATTTTCTATCAATATCGATTGAAACTGTGGGGCTCATGGCTAAATAAATGTAAATACAAATAACTTTAACAAAAAATTAAAGCTAAATACAAGTAAATATAAATAAGTATACTTTTTTTTTCTTCAAATAAGTTAAATTTTGTATAATAAAAACAAAAAGCTAAATACACATAATATACAAAATACAAAAAAGTAAAGCTATATACAAATAACAGCTGCACGGGTCTATCGAAGGTCAAGCTACGCTTGTCGCGGTCGGTTCGTGGATGGGTAACCATCTATTACATATCGAGACCCCTCCGTGACTCCGAAAGCACATTATCCCGTTGATTATCCCGTCCACCTGTCATTCGTAAATTTTTGACAGTCGGGTAGCCAGAAGCTCAATGGTCGGACAACCAGTCTTACTAAGGGGTATCGTGCTACCCAATAACTGGGTTGTGGAGGTCAGATAAGCTGTCCATGTAAAATAATTTTAATCAGCTGCATCCGGTTAGACTGGAAGTCGACCCTAAAAAAGTAGGGAAAAGGCTAGGTGGATTGATCGGTTGACACTATAACCAACCACTGTACCGCACCGCGGAGTGAAAGAAAATTTCGTAGAATTTAATTAATAAAGGCATGATCCTGATTTTTCCATTAGTGTAATCGGATCTGACAGCAGCTGTCTACGGTATCGATAAAAATATCGATTTTATTAATTAAACTTTTCCGGCGGACCCCAGACTTACACAAAACATTATCGTATTAGCTGTAGACATCTTAGGGTCGCAACAGTACCTATTTTAAACAGTTGGTACTTATCCTTTTTTAAGTTTCGGTAAATTATCATTTTTATGGCATACGGTGCCGAAATGAGGACACTGAATGATGAAAGGAAACGAATATAATCAACTAGCTTCCGCCCGCGGCTTCGCCCGCGTGGTATGTCGATAAAAAATACCCATGTCCTTCCCCGGGATACCATCTATCTCCGGCGTGAAAAGGTAACATACAGACAGACAGAGTTACTTTCGAATTTATAATATTAAGTATTGATAATATGGATTTGTATTTAAACTTCCATAAATTGAAAACAGCTAATAATACCCCGATTATGACATAATCCGAACGATTTATCTCAACGTCCCAACTTAGTTGTGAAAGAAATTAAATTTAACTATCTGGAAATATGGACCATTTATTTCAACTCCAGCTTTGCCCTCGTCATTATAATTTTTTTGTTAATATTTTGAAAGCTGCTTAATAAATTAACATAACGCCTGGAATCCCCGCAGGGTTGGGCAGAGGTGTAAATATAGTACACCCACATTTCGCCAGTTATATAAGTCCCATGTAAGCGGGCGGGCCGATATTGCTATCAATCGGACACAAACCCAGACTCCGGGCTGCGACAGAGAAATCCCGTGAACATCAGAATGACTGGCCAAAATGACCGATCAGCTTTAAAATATTACTAAAATCTAATACCTATTTGCTACTATTTGATACCTTTGTTTAAATAATTGGTACCTAATTAACAACTGAGAAAATGAATTTACAAAATGGGCTGTCATTCTGATGTCAGGATGACTGCCCACATTTAGAATCTCCACGTAAGGGCTCCAAAATTTAAATTCGCCTTTACAAAAATTTAGTAGCTATTTGATACCTAAACATATATTTTTTCTAAATTTTTAGGGCAAATAATAAAGATTTTATTAGAGTTTTTTTTATATAATAATAAACTCTTTATTCTTTACCCTAAAAATCTCGAAAAAATATATGTTTAGGTATCAAATAGGTACTAAACTTTTGTAAAGGCGAATTTAAATTTAAATGTGGGCAGTCGTCCTGACATCAGAATGACTGCCCATTTTGTAAATTCATTTTCTCAGTTGTTAATTAGGTACCAATTATTTAAACAAAGGTATCAAATAGTAGCAAATAGGTATTAGATTTTAGTAATATTTTAAAGCTGATCGGTCATTTTGGCCAGTCATTCTGATGTTCACGAAATCCCAGATGGAAAAACCAATAAAACTTTATTCGATCCGGAAATCGAAAGCCTAGGACCTCATGCTCAGTAGCTGCGCTTACGACCACTAGACCAGGAATGTTGCTGATACAGATTTTTTCACATCTGAGGATGCGGACGCAGATTTTTGAAGGCTCACATCCGGAATGTCACTTTGCGCCGGTGCCAGGCATTGTAAATTCACTTTTTATAGGTACAATGCTCACTGTATATTCACAATTTCACAATAACACTCGAAAACTGAAATGTTTATACAATAAGCGCAACTTAACACGTTATGACTGATTTACGAGGAACAAATGAACAATAACAAACGCGTCGGATCTTGTCACCGAACGAATTATTCACATCTTCACTGTTATTGGTCAATAATGGTCAACGAGCACGTGCGTACGGCACATGCAAGTTGCCGGCTCCGCCTATTTTCTTTCTAGTCACGACCTGTGCTATATCCGCATTCGCATGAACATCCACATTAATTATTGCGGATGCGGATGCGGATGCAGATTTCCAAATCGATGCGGAAGCTCCGCGATTGCGGATGCGGATATCCGCAACATCCCTGCACTAGACCAACGAGACAGTACTTACCTTATACCAACAAAATGTTGTAATACAAAGTTGCATCCCGTTTATTATTACTCACTGCTGAATAAATATTGAATGAATCTAAACAGTAACTATAAATTGAACAGTCTCTCGTTCAGTATACCAGTACTATAATAATATAGAAAATAAACATTGCAATATGGGAGCAGTTAATAGACTCTCTATTAACTGCTCCCAAATTGCAATGATTATTTTCTTTACATTCATCCATGACATAATCATTGTATTTGACATTATATACCTCCAATTTAATGACAACTCTTAGTGGCTTTTGTGGACATGTTATATAATCAATTTGTTACAGTTGTAATAGCAATCACGTCATTTGGTTTAAATAAGTTTTTTTTAATTTGTCATTTATATAGATTCGTTTCTATTTTGTGAATGTGAGAACGTTGTAGGCTTATTGGACTGTAGATTTATTTAACATCTTCCATTTTGTGAAGTACCTGGTACTGACTTGTTGAAAGGTACTAACACTGTAATTTGAAAATATTGTAAAAGCCAATCATTTTTAAAAGAGTAACCGTGGAGTTTCTTGCCGGCTCGTCTCCATAGATAACAACCAATTGGAACCGTGCACCTAGCTTCTGACGTTTCATAAGTGCCCATATAGGTTTATGTGAAATAAAATATTTTGATTTTGATTTTGAAATAGCTCAGTTTTGTAACCAAAATATAACAGTAGAGCTGCCCTCAACTTAGATGTGCACATAATCCCGCAACAAAGAACGTGAGGTTTCGGACGAAAATGGGTTTGAAATATTGGCTTATTATTAATATTGAGACGTATTATTATGGCTTGCTTTACAACATTGCTAGTGCTTCATAACGTAGCGAAAGATTATGTCTAAAACGAAGACAGATTCTACAGGAAATAAGCTTTTTGTCATCATAATGTATTACCAAATAGGTTGGTGTAGCTAATGGATTCTATTAAATACTTGATAATGTTTTGCTCGAAACATTAGAGGAGAAAGACCCGAGTAATTATTTCAATCATTTAATAATAGGTCTCTAAATGCTATCATGTAATAATAGAACCCTTTTATTAAACGTTGTTCACAATATTTTATAAGATTAATTAATTTTTTTAGTTATATTTATAAATCAAATCAACATGTTTTATTTTGATGTAGGTTTGACGGAACACTGTTGTAGATCAACGGGTTTAATCAACCCATGTCAGCATAATAAAACAAAATTTATTTATGTTTTCTTAGTAGATTCTCGTGTATGAAGGTACCTACATACTTACTATTAATATTTTTAGGTTGGGAGGCAAAAGTTTCAAGTTTTTTTTTATCCTGTGTTATTTCAATGAAAATAAATCTGTTATACTCGTAATTTTACTCTTCCTTTCAGGGGACCTACCACCACCGCTTACTGCAGTATTATTTTAATCTTACTTCGTAGGGGAAAGAGATGTGGCTATACGTCCTATAGAGCTTCATCTCTTTCATACACTGACGTAATATTAAAATAATACTGCTTTAAGCGGTGGTGGTAGGCCACCTGATTCTTGTGCGTCATACACCCCACAACGAGTAACTTCAGAAGTACAATGGTTAACTGAATTAAATGCACGTTATGAAAATAGTTGGTTCAGAATCGTTTACTGAATAGATTTCTGTCATTTTTTATATACGTTATTTACTATCCCAAAAATAATTATAACTACGTAAATAAATTACAGTCACACTTCCGTTGTACAGTCAAAACAAACCAAAGTGGAAGTACTACTACATTAGACCCTTAGAGGTATACGTGTTTTGCGCCCTCACGCCCCTAACCGCCGCCGTTGGAGACGCCCTGGGCGTCGGGAATCCCAGGCGGATTCCCGGCCACCATAGGCGCTGGCTTGCGGACGGCGAGCAATGGGTAGCTCGCCGTCCGATTAGGACCAGGCCCGGGTCTATGGCGCGTCGTGTTCCACGCGCGCCTCAAAGAGATGTCAGCACAATTGGCGGGGTCCGCTAGGACCGATGCTTGCCAGGGTTGCGGGTTAGTCCGAAAGGGATACCGGGACCTTGGCAACAGGCAACTGAAGGAACACGGGTGGGTTTTAGTCAGTAAAAGTCTGACACGCCCTTCCGCTCCGCCCAGAGCGGGAGAAGTCATTGGACGATTTCCCACCCAAAAAAAAAAAAAAAAGAGGTTTACGTGTGTGACTAGGATATATATATATCCTGGCATAGATTTTATTGTAACCACATTTTTCTCCAGTATAACTAAATAAACAATTTCATTCAAAATGGTTGGGCTGAATGGTGCTGATCCATGCATCATGTTTGTGAACAGGCGCCGTCAGATGTGCCTGGTCATCTGTTAGCTGCCATGACTTATTTTAATTTTTGAATTGTTTTTTGTTTTTATTTTATAATTGCGGACGTTTTTTACGTGCTTTCTACATTGTTCTCACATTTATGATTTCAACATGAATGATGTAACCAATTTTTTTATCAATTTTTAGATTTAAAAGAGTGTCCGTGGAATGTCTTGCCCGTCCTTCTCAATAGGTACCTACTACGCTTTGGAACGGCTTCATATTTCTGACTGACGGACTCCTTGAAAATTCAAAAGGGCCTGTAAATGGTTTAATTGGAATAAATGCTTTGAGTTTGAGTTCGAATTTTTAATTTTTTTTTTTTGCTAATTCCGGGATATGTTGTATAAACATCTTCTCAAATTAGATGTTATTTTACAAGTATTTAATTATAGTCAGTATTTCTTCATAAATAAGTACCTATTATTGTTTTCAAATGTGAATTATTTTCTTCTAAACAAATAATCTACATTGTCTCTACCTACACAGTGAATTGTATTTACCGTAGGTTTTGTTCACTAAACAATAGGTTCAGCGAACTACCTTCTAAGAAGTAATCAGTAAAAAGACCGAGGTATCTGCAAATAAACAATAGTATATGTATAATATAGATACGATTGCTTATTAGCAGATGCCTCAGTCTTTTATTGTTGGTAAAAGTATTTTAAAACACAAGGCGAAAGCTTTTATGAAAAGGAAAACATAGGTAATTGAATTTGAAATATAGCTAGCGTTTCAATTTGAATGTTGATTGGTTTGGTTGTTGGTTTTATCCAAGAACTAACTTGACTAGTCTTAGTTTCGACTAAATACGTATAACAGATGGCCAATACTCGTAATTAAACACGTTTATAATCTAATCGCAATCTCATCTCAACGACAATCAATGTCAAAAACTTGTCAAAAATGAAGATAATTTCGAGTTATTTTTGAGAGATTGAGATTAGAATGCCGCGCTGAATAAAAATTGATATATAATATTATGAATTTTATTGCTCTAAACTAGCAAATCCGAAAAAACCTTTACGTAATACTCTTTGAACTTTGAACCGTTTGAAAAAACGGTGTGGGCCCCGCTCGCCCCTTGGATCTTGTCCCCTAAAACCAGTATATGTGAACAAAACCGAATGTAAAGGTTTTTGCGTCAAGTACAAAAAGTGTAGTTGGTTTGAAAATTTAACCGGTATCCGAGCCTTGCACAGCTTCTACTACGAACAGCCGTCAGTTATTTTAGGTCCCACCTCTAAAATCTAATAAGTCTCTATTTTCTCCAGTGGACGTCGCCAGGAAAATTACAAAATTGCGCCTCTATTTTCGGAACACATCGAGTTGAAAGTAGCTTTAAAAATTAACTACTCTTCATTGGTAGTTTTAGAAACGTGTCGAACGAGTGTTTTTAAAACTACATGCTGGTTCTTTATCTATTCAGATTACATCAGTTATGAAAACAAATTGCCTTTCAAGCCATGATATACCTACGTATGGTGGTATTTTCTTTATCTACCTAGCGTATATTTTTCATTGGTAGGTAAAAGTTACATAGTGTTTATCCATCTATGCCCGATAAACATTTTAAGATCGGGCATAATCTGGAATTTACATAAACTGGGACAATTCTAGTAGCTATGCGTTAGGTAATTTCTCCCTAGTAACTTCTTAATTATCATATAAAAATAAACAATATTCACCTTAATGCCTATTATGGTCTGATAAAAACTTCTTCCCAGCACCACGATGCGTCAAGAAGTATGCGCTCAAGCAATAACCCGTAACGGCGACACCAGGTGGCGCCCGCTGCGCTGCATAATGCCGTTTTTTCCGACTCTTGCTCGCCATACAACCGGAGTTTCCAACGCAATATTTCAAAGATTTATAACGTTGGCAACCCTGTTCGTAGATTTGTTTAATTGTTTTAAGTGGCCTTTTTAAACGCTGGGAATGAAATGGCTGCAAAGTGTAGGGTTACTTTGGCTGGTTTTTAGGACTTATGAACGTAATCAATTTCAGTTTGAATAAGCAGCTGAAATGTTCGGTTTGTTTTAGTTGATTGTGCTTAATTTATCTTCAATAATTAATCGACTACTTACACAGAATGTAGAAGAGGGTTTTCTGCATTGATTTTGTTATCCTTTTCATTATTATCGTAAGGTTGTCCTTTAACCCTGTACCAGTCCTCTAAAGGGTACGGTTGGCTGGTCTGTATCAACAGAGATGACGTGGCAGGCAGATGCAATAATGTTTTCTCTCATCCTCTGACTGTTTATGTAATAATGGGCTCAATTAAACCGTTGTTCCATGCACTAATGATGGTTGGCAGGAAATTATTGTCCAGTGTTCAACTGCAACGATGAAAATAATTACAACGAGGTCTGACGGAACCCGTAACTATCGGAGGCAGATTCGTTTCTTAATTAACGATGTTCAATTGTTTATTGTCTTTTCGTAAAAAAACTTGCTTTTAAAGCGCTTTAGATTGATAAGTACTTTTATTAAGAGATCTAAAATTAACCAGGTATTTTTTTTCCTAATTCAAGTACTAACTTGATACCGGTTTTTAGCCTATATTTTTAGGCTAAAAACTAGTTAAAATTTACTGGCTGTCAAACTGATTTCTTAAGGAACTAAATCCACCATGAAATCCTAACTAATATTATAAATGCGACAGTGAGTTTGTTTATTTGTTTGTTATGCTTTAACGCTGAAACGGCTGAACGGATTTAGACAAGCACATGGGTAGAACATGACCTAGAATATTATATTGGATACTTTTTATCCCGATATTTTCACGGGATCGAGATTAACGTGGGTGAAGCCATGGGGCGCAGCTAGTATAAAATATACAAAACAATAATAAGTGGAGTAACAAGAGACAGATAATATTAAATTGCAAACACAATTATTATCGATACCGCAACTTCCGTTAGCAATATATTTATATTGCTAACGCCACAATCGTAAGTTTGAAAATTGAAATAGAAGCAATAGAGGCAACAAAACCAATAAAATACAGAATATAAATTCGCGCTACAAATGGCACTGCTGGTAAAATCATGAGTTATAACTGCGGACAAAACGAACTTAAGGATAGAGGAAAAATCTCCATTTGGTCAACTAACTGTATTATCGGTAAACAGAATATGCGTCATTCGCATATGCTAGCAAATAAATTTTATTTAGAACTTTTATTTATACTGGAATATTTTGAATAAAAAAATGAATAGATGCTAGCTTCAATGGAGTATCGGGAACGGAGGGAATATAAATATACAAATTCGTTGCTTGCTTTGGCTTTGGGGAACTGGATTATTCTATATAAAAGCAAAACAAAATGCACGGAAATCACGTAGCACGGTGTGGCAGTAGATGCCGATTTTTTGCTGGAAATGTGACATTTTAGTAACATGTGAGTCGCATGTAAAAAGATAGTTCAGAGAGGCCATTTTTTAACTAAGTAGGTAACCTAACCCTTCTTTATAAATAAGAACAGTCAGTCAGACTTATAAATAGTCTGACTGACTGTAGATTATTTCGCAATAAAACATCTATCATAAAATCGCCTCTATCTCTTCAAGGCATTCTAGAAAGGTTAAAAACCTACAAACACATTACTGCAGTGTCGTGCCATAACACCGTTAAAAAAACAAAATGGCGATAACAAAAAAACTGCTCCAATTTCCTATCTGTTGTTAATTTTACAACGGATTTGCGGAATTGCAATGTCTTACATTTTAATAAATGTCCGCCGCACCTGGTTCCGAATCTTTTTTATTAAAATGCAAATTTTTATTTAATATTATGTACCTTTAGATTTGCATCTTTGCAAAGTAAATGTCTTTAGAGAACTAATTAATTAATTAAAGTTTATAAGGTTTCAAATGTTCCCATAATGACCTTATTAATGAGACGAGCTTCCTTGGTCATCTTTCATGGTGGCACCAACGGCAACGTTACAGGAATTAAATATACAGTCAGCTTCAAAAAGACGTATACCTACATCGACAAGATGTCATTTGATTTTCTACAACTATTGTATCACATGAATGTGTAGCTATAATTCAGCACCTAAATGTGTTATGTTTTCTGGCTACACATTGAACGAAGATTGTTGTAGTTAATGTGAATGCTTGTCGAGTGGCGATTTATTTTTTTACACTTTATCCGTTAGAACTGATAGTGAACTCATAGTTTAACATAATCAGCCTATAATGTTCCCATTACTAGGACACACGCCTCTTTTCGGTGAAAGGGAGTGGGCCGTAATCCACCACGGAGAGGGTTGGTAGATGTCACAGGTAATCGAATTTTTGGTTCTAAGATATGCCGTTTTCACGATGTTTTCCTTCACCGTTTTGATAGATTGAAACCGCCTGTCTGTCTGGGTTCAAAACTACGACCTACAATTCGTAAGTCACGGCTGCTACCCCATTCACAGTTTAAGCAAGAGTCATTTGGTCCACCAAAATTAATTAATGGGACACAGTGGACATCGAAATTGTGAACATTCCACTTTCTCCCAGTAGTCGGACAGTTTAGTGGGGTAAAGTGGAATAATCCAATACACTATAATTATGAAACATTCTTGTATGTCAAAATAGACAGTTCTCAATAAAGGCTCTTACATACTGGCGCGGTTCGTCGCGCGACGCGAATTTTAACAAAACAATTTCTGAGAAAACTTCACGGCGAACAATGCGGCGGCGTCGCGTCGCGCGACAAATCGCGCCAGTACTATGTAAGAGCCTTAATACGTTTCAAGTTTCAAGTACTGTATCTTAAGCGCCTTATGAAAATCGTTTTATATTTCCGTTTCAACATTAATAATTTCCATTGCTTCGTAATAATGCTTTGTAAGTACCGTCACTTCCTTTGTAACTTCTGTTACGTATAAAAGGAAAAATAGGATTTTCTATAATTTATGTAACAATGTGTTCAAGTTCTGTATGATATACGGCCATCCTAAATATTAGGATAAACATATTGTATATGCCATAATATGTTTTTCTTTTAGCTTTCCTCCTCATGCATTGTTTTTTCCGGTAAAAAATGTAATTGCTTACAGGTAGGTATAAAAAGGGATACAAATGAACTTCCGGAGCGAGTGTTATCATCGTTCTTCCGTATGCATCTTGCAAGTGAATAATTAGTAGGTCTTAGCTTTAACAAAATCAAAAGTCAAACTGGGCTTAGAATCAGCACTTTTCGAACGTCAAAATTACATAAGACAGTCCCCCAAAAACGCCCCACCCTTTACAACAATTAATGGATACCTTTTATGGCATGATTCCTGGTGGGCAACAGCCTTCCACTGATTTCTATAGCGAATCGTTTTAAGCTTGCATTTTTATGTCCGCAGGAGTTGTTACAATCATT
Organism: Lithophane semibrunnea; assembly: GCA_947363905.1. Taxonomy (NCBI): domain Eukaryota; kingdom Metazoa; phylum Arthropoda; class Insecta; order Lepidoptera; family Noctuidae; genus Lithophane; species Lithophane semibrunnea. The sequence continues at coordinate 8,148,476 of OX376185.1, forward strand.
TCATGTATTTATTACTTATTTATTGAATACTTTAAGCTCATGTACAGAATGCCATAGACATTTTCTACCAGTCAACGTTTAGGTGATGCAGAGAAAAACAGGGGTAGGTGCAATGTTGAAAATTGTGGAATAAATATTAGTTTAAATAAAAGGATACACATATACCTATTAAAAATTATGAATTTAATACATATTCCTAATGCTACTTCCAAGTATATAAATATTATAAATGTGAAAGTGAGTTTTTTTTTGTATGTTACGCTTTCACGCTAAAACGGCTGAAGGGATTTTAATGAAATTTGGCACTGGGTTAGACCTTGACCTGGAATAGGACATAGGATACCTTTTATCCCGATATTCCCACGAGATTGAGACTTGCGCGGGTGAAACCGCGGGGCGCAGCTAGTAATAATATACAGCAGTAATTCATATTGCATGCGCGTTTGCAGAAGGCACACGGTCCAATAACCGGGTGATGGGAAGCACAGAACCTTATCTCCGGCAGTGCACTACCATAAACAGATTTGATTGATTGATTTTAGGAATATTGAATCCATCAAATGGAATATATTCCCCGAAAACAGTACATTGAGTATACATAGGCGAGCTTAGGTAAGCAAAGCACATAGTGTATTTGATATTCAGTAGGTACCTATACAAAATATGAATGGATTATTTCGGAATGACGAATTGAGTTAACCATTCTTAATTGGTTGTATAGCTCTAATAAAACTACGTTTTTTTTTTTACTTATTGGCAACTTCGGATACACTGTTCGGGTGACGAGCTCAATAATTGACAAGAGGTAGCACAACAGTGATAGAAGTGGAAAAAAGGTTAGGAGCATACGCTAATAAAGAATTTATCATGAGCTTGGGTCTTGAAAGATACTTAAAATTCAAAGTTACCTATTCAACCACAGGGTACCTATTCAAGTTTGACAACACACCTACCTTTTCCAGCGTCCAGCGCTTGGTGTGGCAACACGTCGTGTTCTCGTTTGCAATTGGTCAATCGTCATCCTGAGGATGCATCGTTGAGAGATGAAACATGTGTCGATTTCTACAGGGTTTTTTATGACTCTTTAAGAATAGTCAAGCTGAATAGGTTACTAAATATATTTACGTCTATTGTATTTTATAATGGATTTCCGCAAAGTCACGCCTGAATCAAGTTTTATATCCGATCACACTGTCGAGAAAATGGAGAATAAGCTGCAATTGAAAGAATGGATGGCTTCAAAAGAAAGGCCATGCACAGCAAAACGTCCTGGTTCTACACTGACTGTGTCAACTTCTAAGAGATAAAAACCTGATTTATATTCTTTGTCAGCAGTGCACACTAGATTTTCATGCGGTCATTATTCATTTTATATTGAAAACCAGATGACCCGGTGTACTTAGTACCTACCACGTGCGATCGATACAAAAAAGTTTTCCATTTTTCGGCTGTTCCTTTGGGCTTTCCTCAATTTTCCGTTTTTCTGATATGACGCGTACAGCAGATACTGTGCTGATTTTTTTTTATTACCATTATTTTCGCCGTAAAAATAAGTTAAGTACCTAAACTATTGGCGACTTGGAGCCTTCTTCCCGCCGCCGCCGCTCAGTCTCGCTCTCACTCAGACCACGAGCAGTATCGTGCGAGTGACATAGGAGTCAATTTGAGCAGGGGTATTATGGATTCTTAAGCGCGCACCCTACCTCAAATTGCTTAGCATGATCCTCCGTTATGCCGGAAATACTGCAGCATTAATTTTGAAATAAATATAATATGTTAAAGTTGAGGATTGATGCTAAGTCCTATTTTTGGCGAAAACACGATTACATAAAATTTTCTCTATAAAAAAAAAACCAAATCTATAAACCGCTGGTATTAAAAATACTTCAAATTAGATCATCAAACTTTGAATAATAACTGAACTATCTATAAAGCAGGTCTTATGTTTTTTTAATTACCATTATTTTCACCGTAAAAAGCAATTACCTACACTTTTCGAGGCTTGAGACCCGCTAGCGCCCCACTCGGTCTCGCTCTCACTCAGGTCTTGAGTAGTATGGTGCGAGCGAGATAAAATCTGAGGTAGGATACAGCCTTAATTTCTTTTGCAAAGATCCCAATGTTTTCATAGTAGCCAATTACCAACAGGTGGACTTTCTCCTTATTGCATAATAAGACCCTTATTCATAGTCCTCAAACATTCTGTAAAAAGTGATTTCCGTAATGATGGTAATACTCGAGAAACGTCCTTTACATCCACAAGTACATAACTTTGTAACCTCGAAGCAAAGCCGATGAAAACTTTTATTCGACTTCTGCCGAAATCCGTTCAGAATTTATACCCAACTCTAGAGGTTAAAGTTTTCTGCTACATATATTTTATTTGCAACACGATTCTAGAATCAACTATTCGCTTTTATATTCATTGTTTTTAAGTATTATAAATAGTAGTCTGGGCACGAGTTTAAAATTTTAGAAACTAATAAATGTTTTGGATCAATTTTCAAGAATAAAAACGAAATACTACTGCCTCGTTGGTCTAGTGGTCGAAAGCGATACTGCTGAGCTTGAAGTCCTGGGTTCGGGCAAAGTGTCAAAGTGGACAAAGTGTGAGCTTTTTCTATCTGAAATTTCTCAGTAGCAGCCCGTAGTCTGGATTTGAGCCCGGGTAAGCCTCGCCCCCCCTGAATTACATGGGACTTAAATATTACTGGCGAAATGTGGCTGTACTATCGGTACACCTCTGCCCAACCCTTCGGGGAAACTAGGCGTGATGATACGTTATGTAAATACCTACCTAATATACTAAAAATCGCACTGTAAAATCACTGAAGTGATGACATTTATCGAGCCGTGGTATAATAAGAACAACTCCATTTAAATATCCTTTCCACTTTGAACAGGACAACTGTCTGATTCTATCGTCACGATACAAAGGGAAAACTCGCTTGATGTAGTTGGTTTAATATACAGAAGAATGTCCATATTTCTTACTCAAGCAGCGACTTCGACTCTTATATCCGGACAATATACGATACAAGTGTACACAACTTACAACTGCTTAGTTCAGGATATAGTGCCCGGATATTTGTGCATGTGATTTGAATATGTAATGTTGCCCACGATATATAAAATCCAACTGGATTACACTGTGATCCTATTTATTGAATACTCGTATTTTATTTGCAAACGTATGTTAAGTCAAGTGGGTAAGCACTAAATGGGATTATATCCGTTTGCGATTGTAGTGTTGTGATGTTGGAAGGAAAGGCCTTAGGCCTTTTTACGTGATTTAGGTACAAATTGTGTAGGATATTCGTCTGAACATCAAAGCCAATTCTGAGTCTAAAACTCTGACCATCGGGCTCACTAGGTAGGTACTTTATTGTTTTTATTTTTGTATTTCAGTATGAGTTTACCTTAAAGCTTCAGTGAAAAATCTATTATCATTATGGAAAAGATGTTGTACACGTACTGTTTCCCGAATAGTACCTAACTGCTATTTATTTAGCAATAACCTTTCGTGTTTGATAGGTCACAGGTAAGCTGTGTGCAAATCAAAGCTCCCACATATATCTCCCACTATCAGAACAAACTTCAAGCTCACATAGGTGTAAAATATTAAATTTTACGACGTCATAGTAGAATTGAACATGAACTCGTATTATTAAATCGAACGGGGTGGCAGGTGTGCCTCCAATATTACGCTGTTCGTCTATGATTTAAAATACACAGTGAATATCGACACATGTACACTAACATCGTATTTTACCGAAGTCCCAGAGTGCTGTCGTAAATTCAATTCGGATTATTTGTTGAAGTTTTTTTTTTTTTTTTCGAAATATAGAAATAGGTATTTATTATACAACATTATTTTATGTTTATGCTAAACCCGAAAAGGGGTCATAGTACACATCATTTTGAACAAAAAAAAATCTGCTGTTCCATACATTTTGTCAATTTAAGGCTCTTACACACTGGGGCGATTCGCCGCGCGACGCGAATTTTAACAAAGTAATTTCTCAGAAATTGTTTTGTTAAAATTCGCGTCGCGCGGCGAATCGCCCCAGTGTGTAAGAGCCTTTAAGTGAACACAAAATTACGTGGGATTACGGCCCACTCCCTCTCACAGAGCGGAGGCCTATGGCCCAGCAGTGGGAACGTTATAGACTGCTTATGCTTTGTAATCAATATAAATGGAAATTAACTAAAAAACTACATATTTAAATAATATAAAAAAATAACAATGCAAAATCTTAACTTAACTAAAACTATAATAACGAACGAAATACGAACGAAAATAAGGTGTCGAAAAATTGTTTGCTTGAAGTTATTTAAAGGCTAAAGGAAATATCTTTTCAGTTTTTTGTTTATAACAACCTCAGGCTTTACGAAAGTAATATCATGGCTACTTTAATAAATTATCAATTCTAAGAAACCTTTGTTTTCTAATACCGACTTTCGTAGAATTTTCAACGGTAACACGAGTCTGTTATTGTTATATACAGATTGTTGGTTTATTAAGGGTCTGTATATTTTTCAAAGCCATTATGTTCATGTTCCTTATACTCGCTATCCGCGACACTCTCCTTTAGGTCGTATGCGTAACACGATCAGCGTAAACATAATCTAAACTGACACTTGATAAATTGTATTTCAGCATTTCATATAATACCTTGCTCAGAGTTAATATTCTTTTAATTTAACTTCTGTTCAGATTTTAATTAAAATATTAAGCTCAATAACTAAGATTAAAAAAAACTTTGCTGAGTGTATATACTGTTTTATAAGAAAATATTTAACCCAAAATTGAAGTTCTAATTCATATAATATAGCCCTTAAAAACGTTAGATACTAAATAATCTAATTTTAGAACAAAACATTTTCTTTGTACAGGGTCTGATCCACGTGTAAAGCCTCGTGCAAACTGGCGCGATATCGCGGGCGCCACAGGCAGGGCGACGCTTGTCGCGCCCGCGATATCGCCTGTTTGTGGGAGCCACATTATGAAACTGACATGCGACAAGGTTATTCATAAAGACACACATGCTTAGCAAATTGGCTGACTCAGTGGGCTAATTCCAGTTTTCACTAAAACTAGGAAACACCTAAATGAACGCCTAAATATGATTGTACCTCTAGCGTTGAAATTCAACAGTGCGCTTTTATTTAGGAGTCACCATAGTATTAGTGAAAACGGGCATTATTAAGTTTCATTCCGAGACACAACTTTACAAACTGCGTTTTGCAATTTCAAATTAGTTCATTGCAATGTTAATGTTATTCTTAGTTTTGTCCTTTAAGCTGAAATGCAAACAAAGTTCTACAAAAGCAGGAAGATTAAAGCTTTTGACTCTCATAAAGTTATATTAAAGTACCATTTTAGCAATAAAATGTTAAAGAAGCAGTCTTTACAAGGAACTAGTAAAATGGTGTGTACTATGCCAAATCGAATGCCAAATAATCGAATATCAATTGATCGACCACTACAAATTGAATGTCTAAATACTCGAACGTTCATAATATCGAATGGTTAACAATGTATTGAGTGTACGAGGTACCTCGTACACTCAATACATCGAGTGTTCAAAATATCGATTGATCTTTGATTATTTGATCGAGCGTTCAACGCACCACATATTCATTGTATCGAAATAGCAATTTATAGAATACAAGAAAAACACAAAAATTATTAATAAATTACATTTTAATCTTTAAACAAATACACTATAACCGACCAACTGCGCTCTTTATGTCTGAAACAAAAGATAATCTTTTCAGTGATTTTCTTCTTTTTTATACACGTCACCATAAATGTACAGTCAGGTAGTGAATCATGACCCACTTTGACGATAAATCGTTTGAAACCGTCAAAATAACAAAGATGGCAGATGAAAAGGTCGTTTCCAAGGAAATATTCGCGTAAACATACTTATGATTACGCGAATGTCGACCTAATTATATTTGAATGTCTGTAAGAAAATAAGCTTATGGTGGGTCAGAATTCAATTTTTTCGACTGTACCATTCCGTAGGCAAACACAGGCGACAACTGCAGGCAACGTGTCGCCGCGACACACCTGGATTCTATGAATTTCTATGAAAGCTATAGCGACACGTCGTTTGCAGCTACGGGCGAGCGACAGCAGACAAATTTATTTTGGATCATGACTTTATGTCCTCTAAAGGGCCATATTCAATTTAATGTAACACCTCGTGGCCTGTAACCAGCGGACGATCAAGACGCTTCCAACGATACATCATTTATCAAATTGTGATGAGTAGGTAGTTTAGAAGATATGAGGGAACACATGAACATACATACGTACCGGTCAAAATCATAACCCTCCTTTTTGCTACGCCGTAGTCGGGTAAAAATAGTTGCTGGGAAACTAGTTTTATTTTTGGCGTGAAAAATCGTTGCTTACGGAAGGGCGTAATGAAACGCACACAAAACATTTTGCTTACGGATGCAAAGTTCCAACATATTTTGGCGTTAAAATATGTTGGAACTTTGACCTTCAATATCTCGTAACCAGAGGGTTCCCAGTTGATAGGGACAACAAGTGACTCTACGCGTCTTCTTACACCCGTTATGAAGCAATGAATTATGAATTTCCCTCTAGATCTCTCTGTTTGTACTGAAAGAGTGTTACGCAAATAAGGTGCTGGTGTAACAGTGCTCCAAAAAGCTTTCTGAAAATAATATAAGTATAAAAATGAAAACCTTTTAACAGAATTATCTGCTTTCGTAAATATTTGTAATGTGTGTTATTCTCATCACAGCCATTAAAACAGGATGGCAAAGCGTCCCTAGGACGGCGATAAAAAATTATTTTGTGTTGAAAATTTTGTGTTGCTCGGTATACTTGTTATGAACCTATTATACTTAATATTACAGCCATTACAATTTAGAAGTGCCTACCTTTCCAATACCCAAGTCATAATTCTGTTGTATTATAATTGTCTGGTCAAACAAATATCCCGCAAAGGTATCACGAAACGTGAATGTATTTTTTATTTAATTAAAATTCCGGGATTATCAGTGGATTTTTGAGCTCATTATGCAAAATTATAAATACTTATTAAAAATCCGCTTGATATAATTTCCCGTGTTCGGTTCATTAGCTTTTTATATTTAATTATTCAATCAAAATTGAATTTAATCCAGTAGGATTAATAGGACCAAGGTCTTTCAATAAATCAATCAATCAAATAATTTATTTTACAGATCATTAAATCCAAATTGTTAGTAATTACTTAAACATTAGTTTTAGTACATAAGTATAGTTGGCAAATTTTGGTAATAATAATAATTAATGATAATGTCAAAATAATTAATATTAATGTCAAAATCATTATCAATAATGTAAAAAAAAAAAAAAATATTTTGAGTTACATTTGAGAATATTACGTATATTCATATGTAGGTTCTTACTAATTATTTACTAGTTTCCTTTGTCACCTGTCAAACGTTCAACCAAAAAGATAATTCGTCTTGCTACAAAAAAGAAAATTAAACCGTGTTAAATGGTAGCAAAGTCAAAAGCGGATAATTATGAGTAATGTTCGCGCGCCCCGCCCCGCCTGCGACTAAGTGCAGCGACGACTGGCTGCATCGAATGCGAAACCATATAAATCGTAATGCAGGGCCGTACAATGCACTGTAAATTTACTGGAATAGGCGTGTTTGTCAATATTTTTTGTATGAAAAACGTCCTATAACTCAAAGCTTGTTTGAACCGAAACCTGGTTTCAAAACCTCGGTCTCTGGTCAGGTAGACTACAATTAGGGTATTCTGCAGGAAATTAATATTTTTTTTGTGTTAGGTAAATTGATGTATCCTATTGACTGGCATCACCACCAACAAATTCAATATTTTTAATTTTTTAGCAGTAGTTTGTCATAGAATCTCCATTCAAGCATTTCAGTACTAGGTCTAGTAAACGAATGGTGTTTTTTATAGGTAAAAAGGGTATTTTTGCCAGAAAATAAACGCAAAGGTCGTAGAGTGTAAGTTAAACCACGTCGAGAATACAAAGCATGCCAGTACTTTGAGAGTTTTTGTGCTCTTGACTAGAGTTTTCAAAGAATTAGAGAGACGAAACTCAACTAGCATGGTCAAAACATGTTACATAAACTTATATTTCAAAGGTACCGTGACTAGCAGAGTTACCAATTCGAAAAAGGGATAAGACATAATTATCCACTTTGGTAGGTAGTGTGGGTAACATAACATAGTAGGTAATTTTTCAATTTTTATTTAGGGCATGTCCATCAAATTAGTTCTTAATTACTGTGGAAGTACTAGTGATTACCTAAAAATGCGAAGGTATGGACAGTAAATCAGAGAGCAGTGGTGGCCCAGTGGTAACGGCCGCGACTTACGAGTTGTAGGTCGTAGGTTCGAACCCCGACAGGCGCTTTACTTTGTGTAAATAATTTCATCACCACTGCTCTCAAAAACGGTGAAGGAAAACATCGTGAGGAAACCGGCATGTCCTAGAACCAAAAATTCGAAGACATGTGACATCTACCAACCCGCACTGGGCCCGCGTGGTGGATTACGGCCCACTCCCTCTCATAGAGAGGAGGCCTGTGTCCCAGCAGTGGGAACATTATAGGCTGATTATGTATAGACAGTAAATCGGCAAGATCTAGTTTTTTTTTTTGACCCTAGAGTCCTTTCAAAGTGTTTCGTATTTCTATAACGACTTTCAACAAGGCTGACTTAAGCTTTTCGGTAACTTAATGTCAATCCATTTTTTTGCTTTCCGTCATCGTTAAGGCTGAAAGAATGTACTTTGTTTCAACCCTCAGCCCCTTCTACTTTTTCTACATCTTTGACTGTGACAGACGGGATCCTTGTCACACAATACGTAAGCGAGGTGTAAACTGGAACATAATGCCTTTCTGCACTTTTTGTGCGTGGCCATTGGCATAATGTAAAACCAATTCGTTAAAATAAAATAATTCGTTTTCTCGTAAATTAATTACTGTAAATAATGAAGTTTAAAATATTTAAGCATTTATAGTTTGACCGAGACTGCTGTTCCGCGCCGATAAGTGGCCAAGCGGGGGGCAGCGTTGACGAATGAGCGGCATAATGACGTGAGTGTTGACGAATGAGCGACCGCGCCGATAAGTGGCCAAGCGGGGGGCAGCGTTGACGAATGAGCGATTTGCACTGACTTTAGACGGGGCCGTCTTGCCGCGCATATACATAAGGCGCAGAACAGCGGCCTAGGTCAAACTATAGTTTACATATTTCGTTTTGCTACTGAATTATTTATTTATCAATTATTGTTACGTAATGCAGTTACCAACGCACATTGAGTTCAGCTGTAGTTGCAGAGTACTTATCAAATAATGCTATAGTAGCTACCCGTAATCTTCTTCATTTTGAAAATAACAAAATCTACAGATAATTTTAGCATTCCTAGCACAAAATAACATCTTGTTTTATTGCATAATATCAAAGGGCTTAAGTGCTCTACTGTCATCGCAAAAAAGCGCGAGACAAAGGAATGTTCAATTTATTCCTAATCCTCTTCATTAATAAACTTAAAGGAATAAATACCCCTTTGAGGAAACCGCCACCAAAATATATTAATTTTACCAAAATCTTTTCACGAAACTCGAGGTGCTAAATAAAACACAAAAGTTATTAAAACTTTCGGGGAAATTTGAGGAAAGTTTAAAAGTAACACGATGAGATTTAATAATTTCATGAAACGTATTTGTGTTATTGAAATTAAAGATTTAAAATTAACGATGAGAAAATGTCTAATCAAGGTACGAAAGAAACGAGTCTCGAACACCACAACAAGTCGAGTAGGTAGCTATCAAATCGATATCGGCAAAATTATTCGAATTGTAAAATCGAACAGTGGAATCAGCATTATTGAAGGCTTATTTCTTCCTTACTTTGAGCCTTAATTGCTCGTTTGGCAAACCTACTTCCTTTAATAAAAAATCGATTTCGTTACTCGTGGACTGTATTTCGTTTCAATAATCACAATAATTCCTTTGATACTTTTGCGGGGCAGGAGTTAAAAGCCTAATCTGGGCTAATAACGATTGGGAAGCGATTCTACACGGCTATAACTGAATAATGAGGCCCATAAAAAAGTATGCCATTGGGGCATGGGCAAAATGTTTTTAAAATGTGATTTTCTTGGAAACAACTTTTATCTGCAATCTGTTTTACGTTTACACATTATCTTATTTCAGGAAACATCAAGGTTCGGAAGAATATCTAAACGAGGTGTCGACCTTGTGTAGATATTGCATCGTACTTGCGTTCTTCAAGTCATATAACATTTCTTTACTTTCTTTCAGGTAAGCGGAGTTTTAAGTTAACTTCGGAAAACTACAAACATGATGTGAGACGGTAGGTTGCGAAGCTCAGACATGAGACAGTGATGGTATTTGTGGAAGAATATCCGACAGCTTGATGCCATTGAACACCTGGTTGGCTATCCTAATTAGTAGAATTAGGATTTTTTGAAAGCAAAATAGGTATACTGTGTTCGCATTTGATTTGCCAAACATGTAAACAAACACGAGTTTTAGGAAAACAACTGTAATGCGTACACATAAGGTTCAGATTGCTCTACAACTTCATATTTGTTATGACTTTTTCTACAATACTATTCAGTCTAAAATCAACTTTAAGTATTTATACTTTCATAAAGTATATTTTTGTGTAAGTGGAAGTAACATCAATATTGGAAACAAGGATTTAAATAGACCTTAGGTATTAATTTTTTTCGTCCAGAAAATGCATTTTAATTTAATGCATAAAGTGAATATTAATATTATAATGCCTCGATCATGATAAGACTGATTTGCTCAGATTATCTAGATATTTTCGTTCAGCGCCGTATGCGTTTGTTGTTCGGGGAACTACCCCCAAGTGCAGTAAAGCGATCATAATCTTATCTACCACACATAATCGTAATCATACGTTAAGGGCGATCAGTAGTACCTATGCAGTAATAATAATGGTTCCTGATTACTGTCACATAACATGATTAAAATCTAATATCTACTAATATGTTATCCATTATTAAAAAAAGCTTGATTATTATCTATTTCAGATAATTTTGAAAACATAATTAAGTAACGAAAAACCGTCCACAATGGGCATTAGCAAAAAAAAAAAAATTGATATAAAAAAAATATAAACAAAAAACAAGCATTCCGCCAAAAAATTAAACAGAAAATACCGTTCCAGAAATCTAAATATTTTATTAGTTAATATGGCACAGCTCCGCTCCTGCCCTCTCATTATGAATCATTGTAAAATGTCACAAACTGACAATTCACATTATGATCTGCATGCGATTCATATTAATTCATCTGTTTGACAGTTTTCTGTGGAGATTCGTAAAATGGTCCACACATTATGAATTTCTTTTGTGTCAAATTAAAGGAATTGCTAATGACAGCAGGATATTCAGGAAATGAACATCTTTTCGAAGAATTGCTGGCAACTTTAAGCTTATCAACTTCAACTCTTCATTAAAAAAGGCACTTTTGTTGAAAAAACACCACAATTCACAGATCTATTCACCGTCTCAAAAACAGGGTAAAAAGGACACCATTTTATGCCAAGAAAAGCATTTTCATTTAAAACATTACATACGCCACGGACAAACACAATCAAAACTGTTAACCCACTTACACCAAAACATTAGGTCCTTAGTTTATTCTCATTATATTCGTAGTGTAGCTGTCTGTCTGTCAGTGTCACTCGTTATCAAACGTGCATGTCCCTGTGAAGATAAGCACGTTACCTGTCAGCTGAACGCTTCGATATACTAACATTACGTACTTCCACATCGAACGGCATGGATTTCGCTTGTCATACCCTGGTTCTTGAGTGAAAACTGATTTGATGTCTCTTGATGTTTGGCTATGACATCGAGGTATTGTAATTAACAAGTTTGTGAGTTGAGTGTTGTTCCAGTTTTGTAAACAATTAGTGAGCCGCCCCTGCTTCGCATGGTTTTTACGACTTGAAAAAACATTGAGATTTCTTTATTATAAGTTTAATCATATGAATGTATTATTTAACATAAGCCTGACAGAATAAATTTTCTGAATTATGTTCCTTCTCTAATTCATTTTCAATACATATAAATTATATTTTTTAATATTAGAATAAAAAAAAACAGAAAATATAGTTATTATTATGATGAAAACCTCAAAATCCATAACGTACCTAGTTTAGAAGAACGAGTCTGTTTTTTAATCACGTAGACTAATTTGACAGGTGCAAATGTCAAACTCCAAATTGAAAAACAAAGAACAATCGCTTGAAATGTCAAATTAGTCTACGAGATTAAAAAAATAGACTAAGCGGTCACACAGACACAAAAACCGATTACCGACCTACTTATAGATTATGTGGTAAACTCTATCTTTCGGAATCATGATCATTTTATCCTTAAACTAGCTGTGCCCCGCGGTTTCACCCGCGTAGGTCTGTATCCCGTGGTCATGGTCTACCTGTGTGCCTATCCTCTCCTCTCTAGAGTAGGGAACGTCGTCACGGCGCAGCGGCGCGGCGCGGCGCCCGGCGTCGAACGGTTCGCGTATTAAATTTTTAAACTCGTGATAACTTCGAAATTAAATGTCCGATTCGAATGAATTAAAAACTATTTTGCTGCTACATAAATACCCTTGAATTTAACTATTTATTTGAATAAGAATTAATATTATGTTGATAAAACTCCTTCGCAAATAATGCATTAATTTCGAACAAATTTGATTACCATAAAAAAGGTTATAGTGAGTCAATCTTAAAAGATAGACAATGCTGTTGCGGATTTTTTTTTAGAACTTTTTAAGAGGAACAATTCCATCGTACAGGATATTTACGTAACATAAACCGTTTACGCAGCGCACGCAACGAAAGCTCTCAAAAAGGAATAATTTTTCCCGTTTTTGCAACATATTTCATTTATGCTCCTCTCCTATTGGTCGTAGCGTGATGTTATATAGCCTATAGCCTTCCTCGATAAATGGACTATCCAACACAAAGAATTTTCAATTCCAACTAGTAGTTCCTGAGATTAGCGCGTTCAAACAAACAACCAAACAAACAAACTTATCAGCTTTATAATATTAGTATAGATTACCAACCGCTAGGCTTCCTTCTGCCATATTTCCCGGTTTCGTGCTCCCTTATCCAGGTTTTTCCCGCAACATGGACGTTAACGTCAACCGAACGCGGTATTGGACGGCCCTGAAGGTTTCTTCATTTACGGAAAAATACCTGAAGGTAAACTGTATTTTTAAGGAATTCAAAAAGGAGAAGGTTCTCAATTCGTCTGTATGTTTTTTTTTTAATGTTTGTTATACGATTTCGATGATTTTGATGTTTTTTTTTGTTTGGTAGGTCATGTTTTACAGGTGGTCCAGTATAAATTTTATTGACATTGCTTGCGTAGTTTTTGAGTTTGCTTCATATACAACGTGCCGCTACAATGGTGACATTAATTTAACACGCGTATACGATTTCGCGTATTCGTTTTATGAAAATATTTAAATTTCATTAAACGTTATTATTTATTGATTTATTTACGATTTTCTAAATTACCATCCTGGAACAACCTGTACTTAAAGAACTGTAGCGAAGAGGTCATTAGCCGGGGTCACGGATCATATGTAGGCGAATAAAAGGAAAGCCGCGCAATTTCTTAGAAATTATGCCGACAAAGGATCTTCACCGATAGAACGTAAGCCAGCTGGTAGGTAGCTTCATGAATGAATCTTTTACACAGAGTGATCTCAATTGTGGTTATGTTTTTATTATTTAGTTTGTTTGAAAATTAAAATTTTTCAATTTACGAATTATTTTATTTTATTATATTTTTTATGTTTACTGGCCACTAGCCCTACCCGTGTGTTAAATTAATGTCGCCATTGTAGCGGCACGTTGTATATTACGAATTTTTCCCATTTAGTATATCTAGACGATGTTTTAAGTTACTGCGTCACTTTTATTTACATAGCAGTTAGTGGTATTAGAATTTGTGTGGGGTAGGTAACACAACTAAAAAGTGAAAAATAAAAACTTAAGTCGGATGTTTTTTTTTTTGGAAAAAGTTATGCGATTAAATGATCGTTCTTGACTTAAAATCGAGGGATCCGTATTGGAAGCGTCCTAGAAGGAACAAATTTTATAGTTGATCTTATAATAATTTTGCGTAAAATGATTAGGTACTGTAGTTTCTTGGAACATAGGTTGGCAATCCTTATTTACTTTAATAACTTTTGAAAATTCTTTAAACTTAATTTATTTTTCTTCTAAAATTCCGGAAATTATCATAATAACAGGAGCTTATTTCCAAATTCCAATATGTGTTAAAGATTCTGTAAAGTATTTACCTAATTTAAAATTTAAACCAGCTTTCGTAGAACTCCGAATACTTTCACGTGAATTGGCTTTCTCAGAAATATTATATTCCCAACCTTTTAAAAGGATTACTTTGTGGAATCCAATATTTACATATCCGTAGAAAGATCTCAAACATTTTGTAAATATTTTATAACCAACTTGCCTCAGAGAGCATTTTAAATCATAGTTGGCAGTTATTGGCCCAGGTTTGCCAACTAGTTTGAAGCAAAAATAAAAATAAAAATGAAGTGACCGTGCTGGCCCGCTTTCGACGGCTGCGGAAGTTAAGAAAATGTTATAATTCAATCAAAGTATTCTGCATTCGGTTGCAATTCTTTAAAATGGTTTTCGTTCAGAATATTTTCTTCAAAGAATTTATTGCAGTCATTGCGTTACAGAACTTTCTAATTTCTAATTCAGATAATGTAGGTACTTACCAAATTTGATTAAGTTTTGCCCGCGACTTATTTTGCGATCTAGGATGAAAAGAAGTATATCTCCTTCAGGTCATGGTCTACCAATGTGCCAAATATCATCCAAATCCGTTCAGCTGTTTTAGCGTGAATGCGTAACATTAAAACAACCAAACAAACTCACTTTCGCATTTATAATATTATAGTTAGGAAGTTAGGATTAAGATTAGGATAAAAATGTTGACCCATAGCTCCTTTATTTGAATTAATTAGGTAACAGCCAATCAACTTAATTTCGTATTCTGAATTCTGAACGAAAATGGGCTTTTCAAGATTTTGAAAGCGCCATTAGAAAATATCGTTATTTTTACATCAAGATCTTGATGAATTTGAAATGTTGTCCAAAACTTTGTGAAGGATGTTTCAGATGCATTCGCCATTATCAAACACGTTTCTGTCATGATTGTGTGGGATTTTTCTTATAGGAAGCCAGTGTACAAAGAACTGACTACCAATTTTCCAATTTGAAATCAAATAGATTATTCTCCATTTTTTCCGAGTACACTTTAATTTCATTTAATAAGGAAGCGCCGGGATGTTCTCCTGAGACATAACGGGCTAATAGATTTTTTCAGAAAATCTAGGGAAGATTTCCTGAAAACTGTACACCTAGGTTCCAGCCATTTAACGTGTAATACACTATGATAGTATGCGAAGGCTTCCGTGTCATTATAATTCAATTAAAACTACTTAAGTGGAAGACGATGCTCAAATTAGTGTAGCAGGCTTTCAGAAAGCAACATCGTCGGAAGATGTTAAAGTTCCTCATCTTCCATAGAGCAGTTAAAAGCTTTTTAGTGCATTAAGTAATTAAGTATCATTAGCTATTATTTTATTACGGACTTATGAATAATTCATGGTGAACACCGGTAGACCGATTTTATAACTTTCCTGTAGGTAATTGAAATAAAAAGCATGTGCAAGCATGGCTGTCATTTGTGGATCTTTGACAGTCGTTACGAGTCGTCAGAAGCACGAAAGTCTGACAACCAGTCTAACCAAGGGGTATCGTATTACCCAGTTACTGGGTTGTGGAGGTCAGATAGGCAGTCGCTCCATGTAAAATACTGGTATTCAGCTGCATCCGGTTAGACTGGAAGCCGACCCCAACATAGTTGGGAAAAGGCTAGGCAGATGATGAATTGAAATAAAAAGCATGTAAGATACTAAGCATAACATCACGCTTGTACTTCACATTTAGGCAGAGGTGTACCTGTAGTACATCCAAATTTTATCAGTTATGTTTAAGTCCCATGTAATAGGGGGCCAGTCTATTGCCATCAACCGGGCACAAAAATCTTTCCATCAGAAAAACCCAATAGCACTTTGCCCGATCTGGGAATCGAACTCTGCACCTCATGCTTAGAAATAAAGAAGAAACAAAGAAAGAAAATACGTTTATTTGCGGTAAACAAGACGTAAAAAATAAAATAAACATAAAGAAAAAAAATAAAAAAAGGTTGGGGGAAACAAACTTAGCAGTAAGCGCTTGCGACTACTAAACCAACGAGGCATTTTAGAGATGGGTTGTAACAGGTGAAACACGATATCTGTGATCACTGTGACTGTGACAAAAAAATAACAGATCCAAATATCTGTTATTAAATCACAGCCTGTGATTTTTGTACGGACGATAAATACGTATTAACTCAATTGAATATCTTCTTTATTTCTTTTCGTTAATGTCGAAAATCGTATCCGAAGTTTGAACTGTAACAGTCTTGAGGATCTGTGATTTTAAGTAACAGATATTTTTTATCGTTAGGAGCAATTGCTATCTGCTATTTTTTAATATCTGTGATTTCTATATGTGACGATAAATACGCCTCACTCCTAAGGCATTTGAATAATACCATTTTAAATAGGTACGTTATATTTTAAAGGATAAGAAATGGTAGCAATAAATTAGGAAGTAGTAGGTCCTTCAAAATATTTAGTGTCAACAAATGTACTTAATCATGAAAGGTTTTCATATCTCGTTCTCCCCTCAAAAATTCAACAGGAAACCTTTTGACCGACTCATAAAAAAGAGAGGTTATGTAATTAGACACATAAATAAAATTATTATAGGTAAACTTTTTCAAACGCAGCAGTCAAAGAAAGACCTAAGTACTCCATAAGAAAATGAATGTTTATGAAAGGGACTATTTTTTATTGTTAGGCCTTATTTATAATGTTGAACACCAAAAAAGTGTTTTGTAACTCATGATTAATGATTTTAATCATTCAAGGGCAAGGGAATGGGTAAACAGATTGTTCTTAGAATTTGGGTAACACGGTATTAACACAAAGGGTTTTTGTTTAACTAAAATATAATTAAACAGGCCCGTTATAACTAAGACTGCAATTTAGTTTAACATGTGCAGCGTGGTTCAGAAAGGTTTGGACTTTAAGGGTTGGTTTTTTTATAAAACAAACATTTCAAAATGTTTTAAACAACAGTATTTTTTTGGTTTTTTTTTCCCTTTGAGCGATTTATTATCAACACACATCCATCAAACCTAATATAATTCATTTCTAAACTACATAAAAAAATCGATCAGAATATCATACTAGTTATAGTTATTATAAGTACGATCTGATCTGTGTGCTTACATTTTTTTCTAATCAATCTAAATAAGTAACAGATACTGAACCAATTACATACGTACGTTGAGAATTGCGATTCCGATGTTAGATCTTATACGGGGAATTACCTTATCTTATTTTTTTTATACAAAAGTAATATCAAGTATATGTTTATCTAAAAGTATATTATTTAAATAAGAATGAAGAAGTCCCCAAAACAATTGCGGGGAATTGCCTCCTTTCGACAAGCGACAGAACGGAACTTCTTTACCGGCTACGAAGTATAGATATACCTACGTAGGTAAAATGGACTGTGTTTAATTAAGGGGACTCCCCGAAATAGTTGCAGGGAATTAC
This sequence comes from Lithophane semibrunnea, assembly GCA_947363905.1. Taxonomy (NCBI): domain Eukaryota; kingdom Metazoa; phylum Arthropoda; class Insecta; order Lepidoptera; family Noctuidae; genus Lithophane; species Lithophane semibrunnea. Next base: position 8,166,284 of record OX376185.1, read on the forward strand.
TTACTTCATAAAAAATACGCCAAATCTAATAATCTAATCTACTATCTAACCTTTTTCATTTCTTTTCGAGCTATTTCAGGTCCTAAACATTTTCATGATATTCATTTATTCATTCGCCATTTAAAACCATGTTTTTTTTTGTAATGTTTTAAACATTGTTTAAAATACGTGTTTTAAAACAACTTGTTTGTTTTATGCCAACCCTGTTTGGTACCGACCATCAAACAGAATTAAAAAAAAAAAATCTTTCAAATTATAATGTTATCTATACTTATTATTTTAATATTATAAAGCTGAAGAGTTTGTTTGTTTATTTGTTTGAACGCGCTAATCTCAGGAACTACTGGTTAGAATTGAAAAATTTATCGAGGAAGGTAAAGGCTATAAAAAATCACGCTATGGGCAATAGGAGCGGAGCATAAATGAAAAATGTTGCAAAAACGGGAAAAAAAAAATCCTTTTTGAGAGCTTCCGTTGCGTGCGCTGCGTAAACGGTTTAAGTTACGCAAATATCATGTATGATGGAATTGTACCTCTTTAAAGGTTCTAAAAAAAAGTCCGCAACAGCATATGTCTATCTTTTAAGATTGACTCACTATAACCATTTTTATGGTAATCAAATTAGTTCGAAAATCATGCATTATTTGCGAAGGAGTTTTATCAACATAATATTAATTCTTATTCAAATAAATAGTTTTATCATCAAGGGTATCTAGTGAGCAGTAAAATACTTTTCATTCGAATCGGACATTTAATTTCGAAGTTATCACGAGTATAAAAATGCAATACGTGAACTGTTCGACGCCGGGGCCGCGCCGCGACATTCTCTACTCTAGAGAGGAGGGGATGGGCACACGGGTAGACCATGACCTGAATAGGACATAGGATACACTTTTATCCCTATATTCCCACGGGATCAAGACCTATGCGGGTGAAACTGCGGGGCACAGCTAGTCTTCTATAATTAGCACTGAATTTTCGAATAAACAATTTTACCTACTAATATTGCTACATTTGTTTCTGAGGACGGAACCTCTTTCATGTTATACTAGGCTCTCCTACTTTGCCAAAAAAAACAATTGTTCAAACAATCTATTATTATTCACTGCTTCGCATGGGTTTTACGACTTAAAAATACATCGAGATTTCTTAGTTATATGTAACTTTAATAGTAACGTTTATACAATAAACCTTCAGGAATAAAGTCTTTAAACGATGGTGAAAACCTCATCAAAATCTGTTACGTGTTGTTTAGAATAACAACGCGGATGTGCAGACAAACACGAAAAGCTACTTTAATTTATATTAAGTATAGATAAAGAAGTCGTTATGTCATGTTGGCACAGCAGTCTTTGGCATAGTACACCCTTTTTTTTTTTTTTTTTTGAGGTTGGGAAATCATCCAATGACTTCTCCCGCTCTGGGCGGAGTGGAAGGGCGTGTCAGGCTTTTACTGACTAAAACCCACCCGTGTTCCTTCAGTTGCCTGTTGCCAAGGTCCCGGTATCCCTTTCGGACTAACCCGCAACCCTGCCAGGCATCGGTCCTAGCGGACCCCGCCAATTGTGCTGACATCTCTATGAGCGGGTCGATGGCGCGCGTGGAACACGATGCGCCATCGACCCGGGCCTGGTCCTAATCGGACGGCGAGCTACCATAATAATAATAATTATTATTTTTAAACCGTTAAATCCTACGTTTTATTTCAATACCTTTTGAGTGATTGTCAATCTCAATCATATTCCATAGGATTTTTGCGACAAATAAAACGTTTATCCAATACAGTTTTTATGATCTCTCTAACAGCTCTCTTGCTGTACGTGTTCTGATTTAATTTTGTGAGATTTTGCGGTAAACTACGGTATACTTTATAGATTACACAGAGGATTTATAAAGTTTCCAGTTCATAGATGGGATTAGAGTGATGAGCAGGAGAGAATTATTTTAATACTGCTTACGTGATTATTTAGTTTAGGGTTTAATATTATTTATAAATGCGAAAGTGAGTTTATTTTGTTTGTTACTCTTTTACGCTAAAACGGCTGAACGGATTTTATTGAAATTTGGCAAATGGGTAGACCTTACGAAGAAACGATACCTTTTATCCCGATATTCCCACGGGATCGAGACTTATGCGGGTGAAACTGCGGGGCGAAGCTAGTCTCTTATAAAAGCAGGTAAGAGATTATTGTTTTAGGTTGAGAGTTTTTACTGAAGTTTTCTTAACTTAATCTGAAGTCTTTAAAAGAACTGCTTTTGTAGCTGAAATATTACAAAGACGCTCACGAAAAAAACCATTTCATGACAGTTTGTAGATTCATACATAAACTCATGCCTTATTCCCATGGGGGTAGGCAGTAACAACAGAACGCCACCTAAGGCTCTAGACAAAGTGACATTCTATCAGCGCCAACGATGATGGAAAAGGCAAAACTGTATAGGAATGACATAAGCTATCGAAAAGCTTATGTCAATTCTGTTGAAAGTCGTTGTAGAAAACCGAAACGCTTTCGAAGCGATTGTCACTTGTCTAGGTACGATCCTTACACACTCCTTTTGCCTCGTTTCAAAAACGTTTTTAATAACTCTTAATAATTTGAAATGCTTCATTGTGTACCTACAGCAAAACGTGACCATCTAACATCACTTTAAAATAGATTTAATTATATTTTAAGCAGAATATAAGTAACTTAGACCTCTCAAATTATATTTAAAACGCCATTTACTAGAACACCAAAATAGATGTCCTTACTGTTAGTAGGTAAGAGTTGAAGTAACAAAAGATATATATTTTCGAATGGAATCTTCTTTCAAGTCAGTATTACGTTAAATCCGGTCTACGGACGGTTTAACAATGCTATCGCGATCTTCAACAATAGCCTAAAGATTAATAGATTTATCGACAGTATCGATAGGTACTTATTTTATCGATAAAGTGCAGCATTAACGTCATTGGAAATTCGATAATGATCTTAGAATTAGGCCTCTGGCTGATGGTGTTAAACTGTTATGTATGAGTGTACTTTCAGGGGCACTGAACTTTTGAGGAGTGGCTAGAAAGGCGCCACGGCGTCCTCACCTTCCGCCTGACACAGGTCCTCACCGGACACAGTTGCTTCGGGAGGTTCCTATTTCGGATAAGGCGGGAGGAAACGCCCGGGTGTCACCACTGTGTTGATCGCCCGGAGGACACGGTGGAGCATACGGTGGAGGTATGCCCTGCTTGGGCGGAGCCCCGCCGTGTCCTCTTAGAGGCGATTGGCGGAGGTAACCTCTCGCGTCCGGCTCTAGTCCAGGCCATGGTACGGAGCGAGAGGGCATGGGAAGCAGTCACCTCCTTCTGCGAAGCAGTAATGCTCGCGTGAGGGAGAGGCAAAGTTTGCGCCTTCACGCCCCTAACCGCCGCCGTTGGAGACGCCCTGGGCGTCAGGAATCCCAGGCGGATTCCCGGCCACCATAGGCGCGGGCTTGCGGACGGCGAGCAATGGGTAGCTCGCCGTTCGATTAGGACCAGGCCCGGGTCGATGGCGCGTCGTGTTCCACGCGCACCTCAAAGAGATGTCAGCACAATTGGCGGGGTCCGCTAAGACCGATACCTGCCAGTGTTGCGGGTTAGTCCGAAAGGGACACCGGGACCTTGGCAACAGGCAACTGAAGGAACACGGGTGGGTTTTAGTCAGTAAAAGTCTGACACGCCCTTCCGCTCCGCCCAGAGCGGGAGAAGTCATTGGAAGATTTCCCACGCTCAAAAAAAAAAAAAAAAGGGGCACTGAACTTCGTTATGAATATCTGAGCGTCCTGAATAGTACAGTAAGACTGTGTGCCCACTAAACACAAAACAGTTTTGTCCAACAGTCAGTTTCGTTTCGTAAAGCTTTGTCAGTTTCTGAGCTGAGAATTTGAAATTGAGAACTTGTCGATATTTAGTATTACAAACTTAGGGTGACTCATTCAATGAATTTTAAAATAAAAAAAAATTAAAGAAAGAAAAATCGCAATGAATTGAGCAAATATTGGCGCGCTTTCACCTTAAGTACCTACTTAATGCTAAAATAGAGTTTGAAAAGTTCTCCACTTCAAATTCTCAATTCGGAAACCGGATAGGTGAGACTATTTTGTTGCGAATACGTGCGGAATTATTGCTTTCAAAGAGCGATATAGTCTGCCATTTATTCAAACTGCGCCCCGCCTGAGCTCGAAAGTGTCATAGGTCGGTTCACGTATCAAAAACAAAAGCAATGTGTGCAATGTGCATGACCTATTCAGATTGCTAATACCATCACCACTGAACCATAGTCGCAGCTAGCAAATGCATTGATCACTTATAGGACATTTATGTAGGTACCTTCCCATTGATTTTAACTATTGCTGCCTGAACAATTATTGATTTATTCCATTCTAATACCAAAAACGAATACCACTGGTATTTGTTATAACTCATATTTATACTGACTGTACCTTATATCTTTGAATTTATTTTGGTATTAGTTTAAAAAACGGTATCCGTTCTGAATAGAAAGTAAATATGAGTTTTAACAAATAGCAGTGGTAATAAAGTGGTAATATGAGTTTTAACAAATACCAGTGGTTTTTGGTATTAGAATGGAATAAATCGTATTATATTAATGTTTTTTTTCTCAATTATCAAATGAATAAAACCTTAAAAAGTCTAGAGGCTCATAGTAACTTCTATTGAAGCTACAACATCAGGGACGTGCATATCAACGCTTTTATAATTATAATTTAAAAACTTAACTTTCTGCTCTACCCAGGCTTAGTAGGAAGAAACTTCTCCATTCTAGATAATTATAGTACACCGGACGAGTCCCAGCAGTAATGAAGCTACATAGATTCAACTTTGTTATCGTGTACCTACCTGCAAAATAAACTAGCAAACATTGTTCTCAATGGAGACGGAATGATTGAATGAAATCAACTTTCAGATCACGTATAGGCCTGTTGATTTGGTTTATTATGGGTTTATTTATATCTTACTAGCACTTCGCCCGCGACTTCGCCTGGGTGGATTTCGTAATTTCCTTTAAAAAATTTAACACCCCTCCACCATATTTACGATCTTTTTTAGCCGACTCCCAAAAAGCAGGAGGTTCTATATTAGTTCGAAAGGGTATAACTCCCAAGGTGGTCCCATATAAATGTTATTAACTTTGCTTGCGTAGTTTTTGAGTTAGCTTCAATAATACGTATTTTTTCCCACATAGTAATAGACAATGTTCTATGATTTACATAGCAGGTAGTTGGTATTCGAATTTGTATGGGGTAGGTACCAACAACTAAGAAGTTCCAAAAAACTTCCGAAATTAAGTTGTTTTTTTTTTTTTGTGTTTTTTTTTGGAAATTTTTAGTTGTTGGTACCTACCCCATACAAATTCGAATAACACTTCCAGCAGGCTTAGCATGGCGCTTTCTATCTCTACGAATAATAGACATAGCTTTTTCTATACAAAGTGACAGTTCGTTTCTTCATTTTTGACATCCACCGTAGAAATCTTTCTACAATCTGCCATTTTATCTTTCATTTCTAACGATCTTTGTCTAGGTCTTTTTGTATGTAGACTATTTCGGAAGAAAGTTTTCTATCCTTACTGTCAAAATCACACTGACAACCGATAAATCCTATGTCAAAACAAAGAATTCTAAGTCGAATTACGTAAAAGAGTGAATTTCGTAAAAAGTGCAGTTGACTCTTTCTACTTTGCTGCCGTCTCGTACTGTCTACTGTCTACAGGAAACATCATTTTTGTCTACTCTTCCGTCGACAAAACGGTGCTCATGCTACGCCTGCTGCTATCGTCGGTTGTATTTTTTTTGTAAAAAGTTATTATAATTTACTAGCAACCCGCTCTGGCTACGTATGGGGCGTAGCCAGAGCGGGTTGCTAGTAAATTAAGTAAATTGTAAAAACTTTACTAGCAACCCGCTCTGGCTACGCATGGGTGCAATTTACATGTGAAGACGGTTTTCTGTTCACAACATGCTGTGCACAATTTATGAGTTACCTACCTAAGAAAAAGTACCTACTAGGCTTACATGATTGAATATAGTAGTTTTTTAGTATTATTAAGTACTTCTTTTTGTAAATATTTACATAATATACCCAATATAGCCTATTTCCATCTGGAACAATGTACCTTTCAATTAGAGAAAGATTTTTTCAAATAGGAGCTGTGGTTTCGCAGATTACCAACCACATTATGCATGAAGCATAAACTCACAGAATAATTTGCTCTCAATCTATATAATATTAGTAGTATAGATAAATATATATTATGTTCACGTTTTTGTTATTTAAGGTCAGTGGAGTGAGACAAATGCGGGAAAAGAGATTGTTGGATAGATCTAACTGTTGCTCGGTGTCGCGACTTCGTTCGCATACTAACTTAAATCCCTAGACAATGAAAGAGTTTCGGAAAATCTTTTCTTAGAAGTACAGTCACTGCTTCCTTTCATTTATACGTTTTCAGTGGGTAAGGCTGTATGTCGGCTCAGTCAGTCAATTTGTATCGATATTAATAAGTTTGTATATTATGTAACTGTTAGTTATATTTACTTTATCAACTCTTTCTGCAGGCCACACTGGCAACGACCGAAACGAACTAAGTTCGTTTAGCTTTCTTCCGCGTGTTTTCATACTTCGGTTAACACCGCGTGCGCAACTGCACGTTCTATGAAAACGTAAATATAAGGCCCGCTTGCACCGCAAATCACTAAATGCATTTAGCACTAAACGTTTTTAAAACATCATTCTGTTTTTGTCAATTGTTTGAAGATGACAAAGAGAGAATGATGTTTTAAATACAGGCTGTAAGGGTAAACACTCTTGTCATTCAAACCATGGTTAGTTGACTTAAATATTATGTATAAATAAATAACCGAACACAACAACAAGAAAACGTTATTTTCATTAAAAGATTTTGAAAAGTTTCTATCCGACACCGTGCTCGCTAGCGAAACAGCTGACTGACTGAGGGAGGTGTCGCGCTCGCGGCCGATCAGGTCACATCCAGCACCCTCAGCCCGTGTTGAGACGCAAGTTCGTTTCCCTAGCGCATAGGGCAACGAACTTGCGTCTCTTGTGGTAAAATGTAGATTTGAAGAAATTAATAAAAAGGTGGAATTTTCCATTGATTTTACGTTCTATAAATGAAACCAAACCACTGGTTGCAAGGATAACGGTGTTTACCCTAACACCCTGTATGTTTAGAATTCCGGTGAAGTATCCAAAATTTTATTTAGAAACAAATGCTGCACTGTAATATGTAGCTAAAGCTAAACAAAAAACAATAAAAAATAAAAAATGCTATACTAAACAACATTAACGAAAAGTACATAAAAATATTAGTCACATACGAGAACACGGCGTAATACATTGTACGTAGTTGAAACAGAAATAGAATTCCCAGTAGGTGAAGTTTTAATTCAATTATATGACTGCGCACGGCCATACTTGAAAATGCTTTAACACTCCTAGGTGTCTCATTTTGCTGACATTAAACTCATTTACCGGTAAATAGATTGTTTTGTTATCAATCTATCAAGGTAGACGAGGTGATTGATAGACTGCGCGTGCTTGATTGATTGCTTATCTGCTGATACACAAAGGATCCTTCTTCCAGGATGCTTTCTCCACACTTGGATACCTTCTTTGGATCGTTGATCAATTTCATTTGTTTATCAGAGGTGTTCAACCCGGAACTGGTCTGTTTCAACTTCCAACGGTCATAGTATAAGAGTAAACTTATTAAATCTTCATTTTTCAATATCGCAAAGAATTCTAATATTTTTATCCAACTATATTAAAGTTTTATATGAAATCGTTTAGGCACCTCTCTTATGACGCATTTACCTTCATATGTCGCAGCCGTGCCTCCATTATTTCATCTTAGACAGGCGTCCTAAACCTTTTCTTTATTGTCTTCCTCCCTTTTTTTCGCAGACCGAACAAGATTTTCACTTAAATCACTGAGTTGTCCCGATAAACGAATATTTATGTAAATGCAGCTTTTGCCGGCGACCGCATAAAATTGTACGATATTCTACACGATCTCTGCACAATTTCTCATTGCAGAGTCGTTTATGTCAGGAAAAGGCCGGGATTCGATTCCCGTTGGACAATTTGTTTTGTCTTGTTAGCGCTTTGGGATATAGCTTGTTGGAACTTGTTTGATGTAATAAATTATCTGGGGACAAGGAAAAGAATCCCAAATTATTTTGCACATTGTGACTTAGTGACGCGGATATTCTGAGAAGTTTTCCGTAAGATACAATAAGTTATAAGAAAAATATAATACAATTTTTAATATAATATATAATACAGTCTTTCACCAATGAACGCGATCAGTACATCTACACCACTTTCAAGAGCTGTCAATTCTCCACGACAATGATGAAAATGACAGCTCTTGAACGCGGCGGTGACGTTAACATGTATTGTTTAAATTCAAACCAGATCGTGATAGATGTACAGTCACGGACTTTAATTGATGAGCCACCTGGCACTGTTCGTATTTTAGCCGTGTAATGCAAATCGGGTTTATTCGGTTCCCGACACGCAAAGTTATGTCTTCTTATTAGAAGATTAAAATTATATTTCATATTTTTACCGGTTGGCTAACCTGAGAGCCAGAACTACAAACTTGACAGCAGATTGACTACCCAAAGTCAACCAATTGCAGGTCTAGCAACAGTAACCTAGCAACGATAAAGTAACCTAGCAACGATTGTTTATCTTTGCTAGGTTACTAATGCGATAGTAACGTTAGCGTACGGATAAATATTAAAAGTCATTTCGACAAGTTCGAAAGTAACGTCTCTGACATCGACTGTCACTGTCTTCAGTTAAGTTTTCAGAATTATCGAGTTAATGAGCTATGATTCAAAGGAGGTCAGTATCAAATAGATTGGATAAACTTATTGCAACATTGTATTTATTTTTATCATTGAGAACTAGTCAACCTCTATGGATAAGACTATTTCCGAATAAAAGTAATTTATTTGTCATCTTGTTTACGAGCGTGCGATTTGAGTTCGTGTTTAATCATGTAATCTCGTGAATGTATGAAACTGCAAAATTGAAAAGTTTGAAGGTGGCTCATCAATTAAAGTCCGTGACTGTACTCATAGTATTTACCAACCAACCATCTCGTAATGTAAAACAGAATTCGACAGCGCATATAGACACAACATTTTCAAATAAAATTCAAAGTATGCAAGCGAAAAATACGTAAATACACTCGCAACTCACCTTAACGTGAAACATTTTTGCGAAGTGCAATATTTCACACCGTAAGTAGCTGGATGCTATACGAAAGAAAACCGAGTTATTTTAAAAAGGCTAGCCATTAAGCTTGCTATCAAAAAACGCTTAGCTTGAAGCACGGTAGAGGATTTTGTGAAACGGAATATGTAGTAGTTAAACTAAGTTTATTAATTCTGTTTAACAGACCACATCATTTTAACATGACGTTATATGAGATTATTTGATTATAATTAAACAGCGTTATTTAATTTTGAGTGACTTGGCAGTATCTCATGTTAACGTGTTCAAATTCTTTAGTAGTTTCATCTGGAGTTGGACGCTTTATCTTGCAGAATGTGTGAGAATAACAGGATTAATGGAATGTTTGCCTTTGATAAATAAAACGACCCGACTGAAGAGAGCCTTGTATTTATCTTTAACATAAACTGATATGGACTGGCCTCCAAGTGGCGACGTCTGTCGCACTGACAGTTGGTGACGTCTCGCTTTCTTTCATTAATTTGAAATAAAGATGATTTTACAAAATGTGTATTTAATAGAAACGAAATAGCTTTCTTATCATTATTGCAGCGTATTCTACACCTACAGCTATGGCTGCTTGATTCTCAATTCAAGTTCTATCAAGTTGACAGGTAAATGACTGTCTCTACAATTAGAACGATTGTTCTAAATTGGGACTATGTGACTGTCAAAAGTTATAATTGCGTGCGAAAGTTGACAAATGGTAGCCCATTTGAAAAACGTCAAATGCTCTTATAAACTTTACAGAGTGTTCATTTTCATTATTGTTAGGTACATAAAAAGAGCAAATAAAAAATGTCTACTAAAGTCTGTTTTTTAATATCGTAGATCAATTTGACAGGTGCAAATGTCAAACTCCAAATTGAAAAAACAAAATAAAAAAAATTAGTCTACGAGATTAAAAAAACAGAATATACATAAAAACCTTCACCATTGTATATGTACTGTGTAAATTATTCCTGGGTTCCAGCACTCCCAGCAGAGGCCTTCAGTAAGATGGGTAGGCGTCCCGAAAAAAAATGTTGAAAGTAACGTTACTAATTTTAGCGTATTTATTTTATTTTTCGCCACTGTAAAAATGGTGAAAATACGTATCTACACGCTATACTATCTGGGGGCACGGTAGTGCCTCCGACAAGTCGAACAATTCTAAAATGAATGTCTTTGTTATTCCGTTCAGTGCCACCGTTCACGAATAATTTCAAACGGTAATTAAATGTAAACCAGTTCACGAACCCCAAGTTCAATTTAAGCATATAAGTTCAAGCCAATTAATTGTTCGATCCAACAGACTACCGTGTTATATAGTCCCGATAATGGCTTGTTAACAAGCTGATAACTTGTGAATAACAATCTGGCTACAACTCTAACTGGATTATTAATGAGGACTCTAATCTACGTTTAACTGAAATTGGAGGAGAAACTACTAGGCTGAAGATTAGGTACAGTTTGATACACAACTTTCAATTATTATCTCCTAGCGTTTTGCTCAAGGATACATTCGGATTTTCGCATTCAAGTTCAACAGCCAATTTAACCCCTTCAGGGTTGTATCCCTTGTAGCTCGCCGTCCGATAAGGACCAGGCCCGGGTCGACGGCGCGTTGTGTTCCACGCGCGCTTCAAAGAGATGTCAGCACATTTGACGGGGCCCGTTAAGACCGATGCCTGCCAGGGTTGCGGAGAAGTCCGAAAGGGATACCGGGACCCTTGGTAACAGACAACTGAAGGAACACAACAGGGTGTGTTTTAGTCAGTAAAAGTCTGACATTCCCTCTCGCTCCACCCAGAGCGGTAAAAGTCATTTGATCATTACCAACCATCAAAAAAAAAAAAGGGTAGTATCCCTTATGTATGTGACTATTTCCTTCCATATGGCTCTAGTTTTCCCTATCGTACTTCATCAAAATTCATCCAGCGTTATGGCCGTAGAAAGTCCCTGGTGCAGACTGGATGCGGAAGGCGGAGGACAGGGTGTTGTGGTGCATCTTGCAAAAGGCCTATGTCCAGCAGTGGACTGCGATAGGCTGCACATCGTAACAAGTATACATACAGACACACCTTCGCATTTATTAGAACGGATCAAAGCACTGAACACCAATTCCAAAGTTATTGAAACCACTCAGTAACCAAAACAAGTTAGTAGTAACAAATCTACGAAACAGAATTTGCATGAGGATAGCTAAATAGTACGTACGACGGGGGAGTAAGAGACGTGCAGAGGTTAAAAGTTTTCACTCCCGGTTCAATGTTGACTCTGCAACGGAGATCGCGATGTGAGGAGATTGTAACTTTCGACGCACGCTTCATGTTTACTTTGAAAACGAATCTGCTGCATACGTTTGTGCTGTGAGTTGCTATCTTCGTTTGAATAAATGCTGGTTTAAATTTTTTTTGTTCGGTAAGAAATTATGCCCAAATGTCTGACCATCAGTCTTACCCAGGGGTATCGTGTTACCGTGTTACAATATTCTGATATAAAAGAGTTTCTTGCCCGTTTTTCTCCATAGGAACCTACTACGCTTTGGAGTGGGCAACTAGCTTCATCTTTCTGACTGACCGACCCCTTGACAATTCAAAAGTGCCTGTAATTGGTCCATTTGAAATAAATGCTTTGAGTTTGGTTTGAGTTCATAGGCAGTCACACCATGTAAAATACTGGTATTCAGCTCACTGGAAGCCGAATCTAATATAGTTGGGAAAAGGCTAGGCAGATTGTTAAGGATGTATCGGGTAACTATTCTCTGAATAGAGCTGGGTTGTCGTCACACTTGACTGAACCAATTTGTCAAACCGCAGAGGTGAACCCGCAAGTTGATGCATATAATACCTATCGTAGCGAGATTGTAAGATTCTTGGTTCGTTAAATATCTTCTAGTATCTAGTCTGTATTCTTAAGGCTGGAATCACATTCTGAATTCAGAGTTGGAATTCATAATTTGAATTCCGGCAAGCTGCCTCACACATATCTTAAAAATTCAGATAAATCAATAGTCTCGTGTTTCTTGGCATTCTTACAGATCGATCTGAGAAAATCAAAATCTGAATGTGTGTGGAGGATAATTAAATTGTATGTAATTCTGGGCTTTCTTAATTAATAAAATGAATTCCGACTCTGAATTCAGAAAGGAATTCAGAAAGTGTGAAATTCAAACTCAAAGCATTTATTTCAATTAAACCATTTACAGGCACTTTTGAATTGTCAAAGAATCGGTCAGTTAGTCAAAAAGTTGAAGCTAGTTGCCCATTCCAAATCGTAGATCTCTATGGAGAAGAACGGGCAAGAAACTCCAAGGACACGAGTCCAGCCTTACAGTACTGAATAAAATAAGGGGTGTTCATAAAAATGATAAACAGCCCCAACAAAGTCCACTAAACCCAGCATCAAAAGCTTGCGTTTAAAGTAAGCTCGGAATAAACGTCAAATACTTCCCAATGAGATTGGAGGGAAATCTCTTTATTTCACCACGAAACCGTGGTAGTACTTACTAACGAAATTCAATTACTGACGACAAAGAGTAAAAATATTCTTTTCGCAGTCTGAGAGGGAATAAAATAAAATGGTCTCTAACTACGGGTACTCGGGTAGGTATTCAATAGCGGATACGGCTGTCCGAGTCGCGACTCGTGACACGAATTGTAGAACATTTTTCCGATACGAGTATGAAAGTGAGTGCAATAGAATTCAATCTAGAATGAAGGGATTCATCCCGTTTATTTTTGGTATTGTTAGCATGTTTTATGCATATGGAACGAGCTTTCAAAAATTGGATTAGTATTCATTCGCACGTCTGTGGGATTTTTTTTCGTATGTATTTTCATTAGGGTTTATTGTTCTATTTTTTCAATATTTTAGTGGACATTTCTAATATAAAGTATATGATGAAATGGGTAAAAAGTCCGTCCTACTAAAAGCAGGTTTACAACGACTGCCTGCTTCATAACCAACCTAACAATACTCATTAAGATTTTATTCAAGAGAATTCTTATTATCCCCCTGTATGCAATCACATATCTAAATACTTAATGGAGGCAACATCGGCTGTTATTAAAAAAAAAAAAAAACTGAAAAGTTTTTTGATAAATAAAGCATAAAATATTACAGTGTGTCTGAATATTTGCAGGATAAAATATAGGATTTATTTTAATTTTTTAACAATTTTAATTGATCTTATTCTTAAATTTAATTTACATTCTGTTTAGAGTATTTTTTTTTTGTTAATGCGTACTTTGCATGCCGAAAGGTAAAATATGGTGTTACCTAAATTGTGATATACAATTTTATTACTGTATAACATCTGCACTTTTGTTTACCCATGTTTGCAAATAAATGGTTTTGAATTTGAATTAAAATTTAGTCACATTAAAAATTTAAACGAAACTCGCTTCCGTTTGTCCTGGTCCCTTGAGCGGTAATTAGATGCTTGCGAAGGTTCAAAAGGTACACGTCTCAAAGTTCTAGGGAAAGCAACTAATTAGTGGCATTTCATGCTAGTCTGTCTTTTCAAAAAGAGTTTCGAGTATCCTTGAACAAACTGCATAAAAAGGAGACGGTTGTACCAACATTACCTGCGCCATAATGGCGTAACACACGATCTGAACCATTTTGTAGGATATTATTGTACTTACTAATCCATCGCTTCACATGTTCGAAAAATGTGTCTCAACAAAAATGTAAATAACGCAATAAATGTTGTTGAAGTGTCAAAATGAAATAGATTGCGATTGATCGTGTTTTACGCAATTAGGGTGCTGGATTAGTTTTCTCACAGTCATTTATTAAGAGCAACTTCATTTTATTATCTTTGATAGTTCAGTTAAGGCCACACATCAGTTGTAACAAAATCAATATAAAACTGGCCTCATTGCATTGACACTCTGCGTACAACACTAGGTCAGCTCAAGGTCAAAGTGTTACCTACCGAAGTTTGGTCGACTGTACCTGTACTAACACCGCACTTCAGTATAAATAACATCAATATTAGATTTAACTTTTTTAGTTGAAAACGGAAAAAAAACTTAGGTACCTACGTACTGCTCTCACGAGAGCCCTGAATTTATAGTAGTCGTAACTCGTAAAACTTTTTATTTTTTAAATGCAATGTTTTACTGCAATGTGTAGGTTGTACATATAACCGCACATCAGTGATAAAACATTCTACATTTAGAGCACCTTTATGTCATTGCGTTAAGGGTGGATTTCATAGTTCAAGTGTTACCACTGATGTGCGTTTGACGGTACTCAAACCTCTGAGAGCAGAATAATCTAAAAAAACCTCAATTTTGAGTAAATCAAACCCAAATAAACGATCGGATGCTTAGTGTTCACAAATCTCAACCAACAAAAAGGACTCAAGAGGTTTCTCAAAAAGTACTGAAATTGATTGCACTATAGTTCGTTTTTAATTCCGTAGATAAATTTGACATTTCAAATGATTTTTCTTTGTTTTTTTTCAATTTGGAGTTTGTCATTTCCACCTGTCAAATTAGTTTAAGGGATTATGGTAATATGGTAATATTACCATTTGGGAATAATCTAAAATTAGCTTTTTTTCTTTCTTTTTTTTTTTTTTTCACTATCTAATTAATTAATATAATTATTTTTAATTTTCAAATGGACCACTGTAAATGGGCCACCCTATATAAACGACACAGTCTTTTAGAGTTTTTAAAGAAGCAGCTCCTAGTAAATGTGCTTTCGTAGTACATGTTTCTTTAACAACATTAAGGTAAAGCAAAAAATAGTGAGATGAGGCTGTTGCCCTAATAGGGACATGGTTAATGGAAGGCAAATATATTACGAAGGGTACGTTAATATAATATAATATTATTATGAAGAACTTGCTTTTAATTTTTTATACGGAAAACTTGTAGGTTTTTAAGATTAGCTATTACCTGGAGGTAACTATAAAATTATGATCACGTTAAATATGAACTTTAATGTTAATGTTCAATTTTTTCATTACAAGCTTTATATTAGCTTGCTCTGTTCGTATGTGTTTCCGGTTACTCCTTTTGTCATCAATTTTTCAAGCACTTCCTGGCATCCGAATGAGCTGAAACTTGACACACTTATACAACTACCGAGACATTTTGAAAAAATGATACTATGGAGCTGGTCTGATGATGAAGCCGGAAGGTGGTCATGGGAACTCCTCAATCAAACAAGATAGCACCATCGTGTTTGGACTCGTTGGTTATGTATTAACAAGTGCTTTGACACTAGGTAGTATTCAGGGTCTGATGATAGAGTCGGAAGGTGGCCATGGGAACTCCTCAATCAAACCAGATAGCACCATCGTGTTTGGACTCGCTGGTTATCTATTGACAAGTGCTTTGACATTAGGTGGTCTTCAGGGTCTGATGATGGTGTCGGAAGGTGGCCATGGGAACTCCTCAATCAAACAAGATAGCACCATCGTGTTTGGATTCATTGGTCATGTATTAACAAGTAGTTTGACACTAGGTGATGTTCAGGGTCTGATGATGGAGCCGGAAGGTGGCCATGGGAAAACCTAAATCAAATAAGATAGCACTATCGTGTTTGGACTCATTGGTCATATATTAAGAAATGCTTTGACACTAGGTAGTGTTTAGTTGGATTTGTGGTGGTGATAGAACAGATATTTAAATAAATCGTAATGCTAAAAAGTAGAAAATAAAATATAAGTAAAAATCTTTATAAAAACAAGCTTTTAATTAACTAAAAAGTACTAAACAAAACTGTCGTAAACATAGAACTTTAATATTTTCTTAAAAGCTTGAGGCGTAAATGTCCTTCTTACACTTAAGTTGAAGATAAGCCTCAAGGTTTAAGGTGCCTTAAGCCAAGCCTTAAGGTGTCTTGAGTGGAGACCGCGAATCGGAAAACGTAAGATAGGACGCCCTCAGGCTATGTGGAGCGACGATCTTCGCAGGGTGGCTGGTAGCAACTGGATGAGAGTTGCCGAGAATCGAGCTGAATGGCGCAATTTGAGAGGCCTATGTCCATTACTGGACTGCTATAGGCTGATGATGATGACGATGAAGCTGTACTTTAGTACGGAGCAGAGTTGGGCGCGTCTTTGTGGATGACACTATCTATACCCGGGGTTTAACTTGAACCCAATACTTGGAAATTTTTAATGTATACAGTAGGTAAAGAACATTTTGAAAAATTGCATGTACCATCAACCGCACTTCCATGATTCCACTTTGACAGCGCCTTTATTTCGCAGTAGGTAGGTTTTTTCTAGTTCAATCGTTAGTAATGCCTACGGTTTACCTCACACCGCCTGTGCTTACAGGTTATAAAAGCTTCATAATAAACTTCAATATAAATAAATATCATCTTATTACAACAAAGAATAAAACAGCTTATCAACAACAGCCCGCAAGAAGACATTGAATAATTCTTGCTCCCTTGGGCAATCAATCAGTGGATTATAGCCTAGGCAACTATAATTAAGCCCTAGTTATAAGCCTTATTTGCCTTATTTGCTTATAGTTTTAGGCAATTTTATTTTTATTTTTGTGAAGGCTATCGGTGAAATAAAGAAATTATTTATTTATTTTTATTTATTTAATTTCAACGTTATTAATAAAACTGCTGGATTAGCCCATAATTCACGATCAGCAGATAAATGTGTCAAAATATAGGTAAATGTTTTAGTTTGTTTTATGTTTGGGAACATCTGTAGGTGTGAGCTTTAAATCTGTTTTGAGATGAGTACATTATCATTATTTATTTATTTCGGACTTATGGGCTCCTACATACATAATAATATGTTAAATAAGCACTTTTATTTTCAGATTAAGTTTATCTGCACACTTAGTATGAAACGGGTTTTGTTGACCGAAGAATAGACAAAATAAGAATAGAATAAACAATCGCAAGCAATCATTTTGTCTATTCTTTCGTCGACAAAACCATTTTCATGGTTGCCATACTATGTGTGCTGGTAAGTTAATACCTACTACTAAAAATAAATCTGTTAGAAAAAATCATATTTAGTGCCTAATATGTAGGTACGTAACATGTCCCGAAAGTGTACTTCTAAATCATAATTACGAAGAGAATCTAGGTATATTTTCCTGCTTGTAGATAATGAGGAAAACTCGAGAAAAATTGGATCGTATTTCAGGACTGATTTCCACTAGATAGATATAATATTACATATCGATGTTTTCGGTAGTTCCTCATGTGAATCCTACTAATATTATAAATGTGAAAGTTTGTGTGTTTGGATGTTTTTACTCAATCAGGCAAAATCGGCTGAATGGATTTGGATGAAATTTGGCAAACAGATAGCTTATAACCTGGATTAACACATAGGATACTTTTTATCCCGATATTCCCACGGGATCGAGACTTACGCGGGTGAAACCGCGGGGCGCAGCTAGTGTGAAATAAATACAAAGGTACTAATTGGCAGCTGACCTATTTATATTACTAAATTAGAAGGTACATAACACTAAAAAACCAGCCAAGTGGACTCGCACACGAAGGGTTCCGTAACATTATCTATAAAAACGGCAAAAAAATCACGTTTGTTGTATCGGAGCCCCTTAAACATTTATTTTATTCTGTTTTTTTAGTATTTGTTGTTATCGCAGCAACAGAAATACATCTGTGAAAATTTCAACTGTATAACTATCACGGTTCATGAGATACAGCCTGGTGACAGACGGACGGATGGACGGATAGAAGGATGGACAGCGGAGCCTAAAAACTAAAATAGAAAATCGGTGTCGAGCACACAGTTCAACAAATCGGGAGTGCTTTTTTTTTAAAGATGTTTGTGAGTTATGTTGTCGGTGCTAAATTAATTTGTAGAGGTCTTAGTACGTAGTAATTGCATTAACTGAGAAACTGTAATACAGTGAGGTTTAGATTACAATAATTAATCATGTGATGGCAACACAATACAGTCCACATTGCTGATTGATTAATATTAAGTACTTCGACGAACCTCTTGTGGATATTGATAGATTTAGAGCGATGGATTCTGAAGAAAGTTATGAAAAAATGTGTATATTATGTCACAAAAGTAGACATACTTAGACTTGTCATTAGAAAACCAGCGTCAGACAGTATCTGTCTGGCATTGATGCATTGTGAACCTTTTTAGCACAGCCGAGAGGCACACACTATCGTTACATCCTTACATATTATAAAACAAAGTCCGCCGCCGCGTCTGTCTGTCTGTTCGCGACAAACTCAAAAACTACTGCACCGATTTTCATGCTGTTTTCACCAATGAATAGAGTGGTTCTCGAGGAAGGTTTTAGTATATAATGATTATCGATAATGATATCGTGATACCGCGGCGAAGCCGCGGGCATCTGCTAGTTTTTGATCAAACATTATTTTCATTTTTTTTATTTTGTTATTTGTAATCTTTCTTTCTTTATATAGAAAACACTAAATACGAAAGCAATTATTATAAAATACTAGCTGCGCCCCGCGGTTTTACTCGCATAAGTCTCGATCCCGTAAGAATATCGGGATAAAAGATATCCTATGTCCTTCTCCAGTTCATGGCCTATCTATGAGCCAAATTTCATCCAAATCCGTTCAGCCGTTCAAGCGTGATGGCGTGACCAAGGAAAATAGGGATTCATTTTTATAAATATAGATATTCTCGTTTAATATCCATAAAGTGTAACAAACTCTGATAACCAGAAACTTAATTTAACTAGCTACAATAAAGTTGAGTATATTTCTCAAAGTTATCATATTAATTTCACGAGCGATTAGTTATTAAGGCCGGCTTTATTCGGACCTGGCTACAGGTGGGGCAATAAATTATTCCCAAGCCCCTTTACCTTCCCCGTTAATGGGGAAACACACATTCACTTTGTATATACTTTTAGGGTTCCGTACGTCCGAAATAAGAAACAGAACCCTTTTAGGATCACACGTGTGTCTGTCTGCCTGGCTAGCTGTCTGTCCGTCTGTCACAGCCGTAGCTCCGAATCTACTGAACCAATTTAGTTGAAATATACACATATGAATTTCTGCACCTAACCCAAACACGGACGTGTAACGTAACGTAATGAATTTTGAATATGGGGCTCAAAATCGGGGGCAAATTAGAAGAAAAAAAAAATTGCAAGCCGTTTAGTACCTACCAAAATCAAAATCAAATGAAAGGGCTTGTTGTGAGGATCTCAAATATACCTATATTTTTTTATAATTTTAAAATAAATACTATTAAAGATATTTAAGAAAATACCTTGAAAAAACACACTGAGAATAGTTCTATAGTTATAGATCACAAGAAAACTTATAAGAAGCGTATGGTCTTCAAACAACATGGTAAATTAGTCAATATTGTGCATACACACTTACATTTGCAGTTGGAATGCATGTGGAACATGCTTTTCAAGTACAATGTTAAGTTTGTGCATACATTTTATTGATCCTAACTACGGAACCCTTCATTGTGCGTGGTCCGAAATGGGCTTGGCCGGTTTATTTACAAATAAATTGTATACTTACGACAGTGGGATTCCGGTCCTTTTACCGGTTTTGCCCGCGGCTTTGTTTACGTGTAACTTAATCTATTTTTTTTTGCGGAAGATTATAATTTTCCTTCTTTCGAATGAAAATATAGTTTTATTTTTCCAAGGAAACGGAGTTAAGAGAGAATAAAACTAAATCGTAAATCTTTTGACGTAATATTTTAATATTTTTTGCGACTGTTGGTGGCGTGGAATAAATATAGTTTTATGCTCCACTATCAAATTATAGTGACCGATCGTCGCACTAAAAATCTGCACTAAGCGGGTTGAATTGAATACCTACTTATGTGACTGATTTATTATGAAGTTTCCCGGTTAAGAAACTAATTAAGTCCGTAAGTGTCTTTAGAAAACTTGTCGTTACTCCTGAGGGATAACTCCTGTATTTTTAATATCTTTCGCATTCGAATCAGAGTCTCAATCTGTTAAAAATATCTCTAATTTCCATGAAATTTTTGACACTGTTTGTCGCTAATGTGATTTCAACTACCCTTGCTCCTACCAAGGGGTATCATGCTACCCAGTAACTGGGTTGTGAAGGTCAGATAGGCAGTCGCTCCATATACAACACTGATATTCAGCTGCATCCGGTTAGACTGGAAGCCGACCCAGACATAGCTGGAAATAAGCTAGGCATATATTGTTACACTGTTTCGTGAGAGAACCTTTTGAAAGGTAAAAATTTTCACACTTCAAATTAAAAACTATCAAAATCTCATCAGATTGCGACCAGATTTTGATAATTTTTATTTACGAGAATTGGCCTTCGGAGTCCTTATTTAAAACCCAACCTTGAAGTCTATTTATAAGTTTGTCCATTTAATAGCTTTGATCTATCGGAAAGTTGGGTCTGATTCGTATCCTAATTAATTGCCCTGTTTACCCATTAAGCACTTCAGAGTAACGACACCTTTGCCAAACGAATCGAATGAAGAGTGCCAAAGTATGTCAAGGCTTTATTTCGTATATAAAAGTTACTGGTATCGTCAGTAAACAGGCTCGTATGAATAGATGAATAAATCGAAGTTGCCCTCCGCAAGTAAATGAGTTTCCACGTCCTTCGTCTTATCGCGGAGAGACACAAATGAAGGTCATATGGGTGCCACTATCGTCTAGAAACTTCGAATAGAATACGCGTTTCAACGAAATAGAGGCTTTGAACTAAGAACGTATGTTAACTATTTTGTGTGTTACTACCGCCCTGCCCGCAGCCTTTGTTTAAGTTTCGCACTGTTTGTTGTTGATCAAGGAAAGAACTTCTGATAACTTTCACCATCTAACCCTATTTAATTATTTATTTTTATTCTTAACTAGCTTGATGCCCGCGGCTTTGCCCGCGTGGATGTCGGTTATTATATACTAAAACCTTCCTCGAGAACAACTCTATCCATTGGTGAAAATAGCATGAAAATCGGTGCAGTAGTTTTTTAGTTTATCGCGAACAGACAGACAGCCAGACGCTGCGGAGGACTTTGTTTTATAATATGTAGTGTAAAGGCTCTTACATACTGGCGCGATTAGTCGCGCGACGCGACGCTTCGCGCCTTGTTCGCCGTGAAGTTTTCTTAGAAATTGTTTTGTTAAAATTCGCGTCACGCGGCGAATCGCGCCAGTATGTAAGAGTCTTTAATCGAACCGGAACAAAAATACATTTATATTGAAAATAATTTACGTAAGTAAATTGGATAGCCATTCAACAAATGCGCATTTTTCGGAACGTCCGATTCCATTTCAAATTCGATTTTTTTTTGTACCAATTAACATCCTGTATAGAGATAAATCGAATGACGCGTCATTTGGCCGAATTGGTTTTTTAGCTATTGCGCGAATTTCCAAATAAATAAATGCGTGTACTGATTAAACATTTTTGCTTCCAAGTTATGTAGCGGAAAAATGTAACTTTCTGATTTCGTGGAACCTGATAAATACAATTTATTGTGTCGGTATTTATTTACGTCGGAAACTGTGGTATTGTAAACAAAAAAAAAATACCTAGATTTACCTTTCCGCGAAAAATGCGCAAATACCTAATGAAAATCACGTTAGTACACACGGCTACACATCAAGCTATACATTTCCAGTATAAACTGACCTCGCAGTGTACGGAAATCCTAGACAATGCGAGATCAGCTTTTAGTGGAAACGTATAGCTTGATTTGTAGCCGTGTGTACATAAAGTAAACATCAAGTAAACATCCTGAAATATTAAAATTCAAAACTGGATAGGTACTTGTTGACTGAAAAATTAAATTTTTCTGAAACCCAATTTCATATTGCTTTTACAATTTAATATTATGTTTAAAAGTGTGAAAATGTTTCTCTCACGAAACAGGGTATCTGTCTAGCTTTTTCCCAACTATGTTGGGGTCGGCTTCCAGTATAACCGGATGCAGCTGAATACCAGTATTTTACATGGAGCAACTACCTATCTGACCTGCACAACCCAGTAAGTGGGTAATACGATACCCCCTGGTAAGACTAAGCTAGTTTTCAGACTTTCGGGCTTCTGACGACCCGTAACGACTGTCAAAGATCCACGAAAGACAGCCAGGACCAACGGTTTAACGTGCTCTCCGAAGCACGGAGGATTCTCGATATGTAAAGATGGTCACCCATCCACGGAACAACCCCAGCAAGCGTAGCATAACCTGATGGATCGACCCGTGCGGCTGTTATTACTTAGCCACAAGCTCCTGCTTTTACAATTTAATATTATGTTTAAAAGTGTGAAAATATTTACCTTTTCAAAAGGTTCGCTCTTTTGCTGTAAACTGCTGCTTGACAGGTTTTCGAGATACAGGGTAACAAAAGACGTAATTAAAATATTATTGATTGATGTGGCTTCTGAGGAAAATGAATAATGCAGCTATAGTGCAGTAACCCCGGTTTAAGAGCGTTGTCGCTGAAAGTGGGCAACGTCGCAAATATATGTCAAATATTTCACTGTTTTGATTAATTTTGCAATATTACTGTATGGAAATATGAAATATGGCTAACTGTTTAAAATATTCATTATGAAATACAATAAATAATATCGTAACACCGATATTTAGTTTTAGTAATAAACAGTGAATACCCTTTCGAACTAAAAAAGTTTTTTTTTAATCGGTTCACAATTGGCGAAAATATCGATGAACATACACAAAAAACGTACAGTACGACACAATTTAGATGTAGCATAGATTTGAAAATTTGCATTCATTCATTTCAATTTTACGAATGTATTTGGTAATATATATGATTTAACAAGTAACTGTGTTTGCGTAAAGTTCATTTTCACCTAAAGCAGTAATAAAGATCGGCGATTTTGAAGGCGCACTCAGTTCGGATGGTGATTGGTTTTACGAATTTTGCCGATGCTACATCTAAGTTGTGTCGTACTGTACGGACAACCATAGAACCTCCTCCTTTTTGAAGAAGTCGGTTAAAAACAGTGTCGCACTGCAACAAGTTGTGCGACAAGTCGCGTTGTCTGCAGGTACCATAAACCTGTGAGTATAACTGCCAAATAAAATAAAAACATTCCCGTGGTAGGTTTACAAAGTAGCCTAACATAATACCCTACCACACCTGACATAGTGAAATGTCTGGCAAAAATGAGAAAACTAGATTTTCACTTGTTTTCGCTACTCAACAAAGCAGTTGATGTGTGTGGCTGTTTTTTTACTTCAACATGCTACAAAAATGCGATGTGCCACTTGTTAAGAAGTCAACAGTGTTTAAGTATTCATGTGAACTGCTTTTTTAACTTTGGCAACTTTATAGCTTTCACTTAGACTACGAAAGACTAACACCCGGTTTCTGATTTGAGAAAAGTAGCAAATCTCAACTGATTAATCTCAAATATATAAGTATACGCTTAAGTTTTTTGCGTTTCACAAGTTAAAATCAAACAGAACCGCTTCTGACGACTTTTAAGCATGCTTTCTGTCAAATTTGATGTGATATTATTCAAATCTTGATTAAAGTTAAAAAAAACTTTATTCAGAAACGAAAATATGCAATGTTTAAGTTATACTTATGTAGAGATTAAGACGTTCTCAAATTCAAAGTCTGAAACCGAGTGTTAATGGGTCACTTGGAGGTCGTAGTTTATTTACTTATTTTAACAATTTTGTGTTTTTAGGACTTGCATTATCGATCTAAAGAATTGTTACTAACCAGTCAAAATATCAATATTACCGAATCGTTATCGAGTAATCGATTCAACAAACTCAACGTGATTATTCGACAACTTTATGATCGAATAGTCTATCTGCTATCGTGGTTTGGAGAGTTTGTTTCTCGAATGACAATCTATGATGAATGCTATAGTTGTCGCGTTTTAGCATGGTCATCATTTTGACAAAACTTCACGGCGAGCAATGCGGCGGCGTCGCGTCGCGCGACGAATCGCCCCAGTATGTAAGAATCTTTATGGTAGGGGAGCCCAAGCGGGGATTTCGGGAGTTACTCGAGCGTGGCAAAATAACATACGGGGGGCAACCTTGTACCTTGTGAAGTACTCCCAACATACCTGAGTCCTGTACATAGGGCCAAACGCCTAGGGCAGCCGATCAGACCAACTTACCTTACCTTAATCTGACGCGCTCGAGTTTTTCTAACGATCGATTTTTTTTTACTAACCTGATCGCATGCCCTAGGCGTTTGCCCCTATATACAGGGCTCAGGTATGGTGGGAGTACTTCACAAGGTACAAGGTTGCCCCCCGTATGTTATTCTGCCGCGCTCGAGTAACTCCCGAAATCCCCGCTAGGGCTCCCCTACCATAGACGCTCCCCCCACCAGTGAAAGGGTATACTTCACATAATCCAATAGGTCCCCACGACGCTCGAGTAAATCCCCATTTAGCATCATTGCCTCCCCTACAATTAACCTTTTTTTACTATATGCCACCAAAAATGAAAACTCATAGCCAGAAGTCATATAACCTAATTGCATAAACAAAAATATTTTCATATCATACTTTTGGATGTCGAGCGGTTTCCGAGTCCAACTTTGTGCATGAGAGTTGTATATTAAAACTCATTACTTTCTTTGCTTTGCCGTATGTGCTCTGGTTTCAATATGTACCACTTTAGGGTCTTCTTGCATGTTTTGAATGTAAACTAATATTTTTTTATCAAAAAAATCTGGGTGATATTTTTATTCTGTTTTATTATTGCAACATGGAGCTTTGTTTTTAATTATTTTAATGAATGTAGGTATCTGTCATTGATTCATTTTAAATTCTTTTTACCTATTGTGATTGTGGTATGGTACATAATTTTATTCGAGGTGCATCGTATTCACATAGACTAATTATTAATATAGGTATAGGTACAAAATATTGTAAAACATTTTAAAAGAGTAACTGTGGAGTTTCTTGCCTATTCTTCTCCTTATGAAAACTACCTTTTGGAAGGGCGATTAGAATCAATTCAATTATTTTGTAAATTTTGGCGTCCAAAAGTGCGTTAGAGGTGTTGAAGTAAATTATTTGACTCTGACTTGAATTATTGTCAGTCGTAAAATTAAGAAAAAGAACGTCAATTTTATACAATTCAAACTGAGAGACAGAAATTGTGATGCAACCTTGTAGGTCAATGAATATTGTTTTTACGACAACTTGCATATGTACTAAAGTAAATATGCCTTTGACTAGTAGCACGTCATTAAAACACGCTGCAGTTTAAAACCGCTGTTTAAAATCGTAATTAATTCTAAGAGTAAACTAATTAGAACATTAATAACAGTTTCCATTAAACAATGCACGTACGAATTGAATGCGAGCGTGTTTGCGACATGTGCGTCCCATTTAGAATTGTGTGACGTTGGAGTCACAAAATAGAGAGGTACAGAAGGTCGGCTTCGGCTCAGTACGACGAGCAGAAACGCACGCACACATAGACCCGTACGGGTCACGTACAGCGCTCGCGACGTGCATTCGTTTGAGAGTTTAGAGCAGCAACGCGCAAAACCATTAGTGGTCATTGCAATCCCAACAAGCAAAGTAGTCCTATATAGAAAGATCATAAGTCTGTCACTACTAATAACTTTCTTATAAAGGCATTGCTGTAGACTATTTACTTATAATAGCATTTTCCAAGCCTTAACGTACTCAAGTAAATTAGTTTTTATATATCGGTCTTATAGTTCGCTACAAGACTGACCTCTAAAACATTTATAGGACACTTTTACTAGTAATAGCATTTCACAAGCGTATATATTCTCAAGAGCATTTAGCTTTTATAACTCAGTCTTATAGAGAGCGAGCGGGGGAAGAGCGCTATTGGATCAAAATAGCTTATAAGCTACTAGATCAATAACTTTATTAGTAAACGTAAGCCATTTTGTTGAGATTCAGTTGTTAATTTACATTGGTTCTATAAAGTACTTAATGAAGAGCAATTTCAAAACATGGCTAATATTCATAAGAACTTATGAAATATTTTATTTACAACAATATACTAATGGGCTATTTTTCGGAGGGGATTGTGAAATTAACTAGATTTGCGGTACACATTTACAGTAAAAATGACTTCCCCACGAGTTCATACTCTATATTTACAATATACCTATATTAGTAATTAATGTTCTACAATAATACAAAATAATAGTAATAGAAACTAACTAAAAATGTATTAAGTATTTACCAAACACAACAAACGAAGATAACTTCTATTAAAATATACTTATAACTAGTAACTAAGCACATTACTAGTGCATGATAAAAACAAAATTGCTTTAGTAAGATACTTATGTCAGATACTAACAAGAGCGTTTGTGCTTGTAATTGTGTATTTTCATATCATTAAAAAAGCTATTGCGCTTCGTCAAGTACATTATAGGGCTTAGTAACATATTAAAAGATAGTTATAGAAATAAACGCTCTTATAACTGCGCCCAAATCCAGCTTTGTAGCATGATACAAGTTTCTTACAAGTGAATATAAAAGTAGTCTTGAGATAGTTTTAAGTACTGATTTTTGCTAGTTCAGATGTAACTCTTATCTCATTGTTATAAAGTCATCATCTGCCTGGCCTTTTCCCAACTATGTTGGGGTCGGCTTCCAGTCTAACCGGATGCAGCTGAATACCAGTATTTTACATGGAGCGACTGCCTATCTGACCTCCACAACCCAGTAACTGGGTAATACGATACCCCTTGGTAAGACTGGATGTCAGACTTTCGAGCTTCTGACGACCCGTAACGACTGTCAAAGATCCACAAATGACAACCGGGACCAACGGCTTATCGTGCTTTCCGAGGCATGGAGGAGTCTCGGTATGTAAAGATGGTCACCCATCCACGGACCAACCCCGGCTAGCGTAGCTTAACCTGATGGATCGACCCGTGCGGCTGTTATTACTTAGCCACGAGCTCCTCTCATTGTCATAAAGTAAAAAATTAAAAGATTGCCGTGAGTTTGATAAAACCCTTGGTTTGAGAAATCACTCTAATGTTTACCTTACCTTACCGAGATAAGAGTTACATCGCAATAACTTACTAATGGTTGTATGTCGATCGTGAATATCCTACCTAAAACCACCGTTTATGTACGCGTGCCTCTCTTTACATTCGATAAATGGAACTGGCCTTCTGTAAGAACCTGGCTATTTTGTGTGTGTGACGTCAGAGCTATCTATTACCACCGTGTACACCCACCGTGTTTGAAGGCCGATGTTCACCCCCAATGCTTTCATGTCCCACTGATATTCGCGTGACCAACTCATTAATAAGATAACCACTAACCACCATACCTCAAAAACTGCCACAGCTGTGTTGGTTTGGCCTTGTAACTTTATTAGATACTAGCTGCGCCCCGCGGTTTCACACGCGTAAGTCTCGATCCCGTGGGAATATCGGGATAAAAAAGTATCCTGTCTTAGGTCATGTTCTACCCATGTGCCAAATTTCATCTAAATCCGTTCAGCCGTTTTAGCGTGAAAGCGTAACACACAAACTCACTTTCACATTTATAATACTAGCTGCCGCCCGCGGCTTCGCCCGCGTGGTATGACGATAAAAAGTAGCCTATGTCCTTCCCCGGGATGCCATCTATCTCCTTGCCAAATTTGATCGAAATCCGTTTAGTGGTTTAGACAGACAGACAGACTACTACTAGTTACTTTCGAATTTATAATATTAGTATGGATTAGTTAGGATTTACCAGGGTAATATTTCAGTTGCTTGCGTCGTTGATTTATTTAGTGGTCGCAAGCGTAAATGCTGTTAGTTGAGTTCTAGTTTCGATGTTCGAATCAGGTAAAGTGTTCCTTTCAAAAAAGTCAGAACAGCCTGGAGTCTTGTGCCCGGATGCCAATAGGTTCCATTTCAGATTAAGTGGGCGAATCCACCATATTACACCATAACTGGCGAAATGTGGGTGGATTTTACACCTGATGATAAAAGGGATGACTCCTGGGTAAAATAATAATTACATTTAGTCCGTCAGTCAGATAATAAAAAAATATTAGACATGTATTTTTTGCTTTACTTATCTAAAAAAAAATAACTTAGAATTAACGCTGTAATGGGGAGTTATGGCGGCTCGCTACTTCAAAAGTATAAAATCTACATACTCATCCACATTTAGACAATCAAAAAAACGTCCTAAATGGGCCGTAGGCATGTAGGACGAGTTGACGAATTATTCAATTTATCAAAGGGCATCCTTATTTTACATCTTCAATTTCTAAGGGCTTGAAGATTTTGAAATGTACCATACAAAGTCCCGTTCATGACAAACATTGGAGTTATCAATTAGATAACATAATAGGGATGATGACTAATTTTTTTTGTATCTTTCACGTAGTTTGTTACTAAATATTGGACACTAAAGATTACGGCGATACATTGAGTTAAAATGTGGCATGTCGTTTGATAAATTTCCCTTGTACATAATTATTATTATAGATATTATAAGTCTTTAAGTTAAATAAATTTTGTTATTATAATAAATAAATCAATTTAGATGTAAAATAACATTTTGAATATCTTATGTTTATGTGTATCTAAAACGAGCAAAAGATAACAGAGAAACATTGAAAGAGAACTCGTTTCACGGAAAACTAAGGCTTCTTTTTTATTATTATGGATTCCTGTGAAGTGTGTCGTGAAGAAAATATACCTCTTTGTTACATTCACACCTTCGTAAAGAAACAGTTATGAAATAATCGTTAGTAGGTAATTTTGTATTTGAAGAAACAAAACAAGTTCTTTTGTAATTCATAAATGTAGGTATTTTATTTTAGACTAGCACCACAGAACAAATAAGTAGCAGTATTATATCTCGGCAGGGACCTTGAAATAATTACCTAAAGCCGCTCAGTAGATAATAAACCTTCCACGTCCGTGCGTAATTGCCGCGCACTCGAGGCTGTTGCGTTATAATTGCGTACAACAACACACAGAGATTTCGAAGCGTGTCGTTTCGGTAGTTTTCTATGAAGATAGAATACTGTACTTATTTATACTGTGCTAGCACCACGCCGCCGCCGGGATGCAATATGGGGCGACATTGATTGTAGATTGGTAGGACCTGGAGAAGTACAGAGGCTACTATTCCTCCTGGATATTCGTTAAAAAAAATCATGAAATACAAATTAGCCGAAATCGCGGACAACAGTGTTGTGTGTAAATAAATCTACGTTTCAGAAAAATACTTTCATTAAAAAAGAAATCTGTCTTCAATTCATTACGTGCCAAAAGTACCCAAAGAAAAAAGACCGTCTTTGCAATAAAATCCTTTTGTAGTATTTTCACCTATTTCTTCAAAAAGGAGGTTCTTAATTCGGCTGTACGTTTTTTTTTTTGTGTGTTTGTTACGCGATTTCTCCGCCAATTATGCATTGATTATGATGATTCTTTTTTTGTTTGGTAGATCATGCTTCAGAGGTGGTCCCATATCAATTTTATTAACTCTGCTTGCGTAATTTTTGAGTTAGCTTCAATATTACGTATTTTTCCCACTTAGTGTATATGGACGATGTTTTAAGTCACTCCGTCATTGTTATTTACGTAGCCGGTAGTGGTATTCGAATTTTTGTGAGGTAGGTACCACAAATAAAAAATGAAATATAAAAACTTTTTCCAAAAAAAAAACAACCAACTTCCAAAAAAAAGTCGGTTGTATTTTATGTAGTTTATTTTCGTACGCCATATTATGTTTACATTTCGCTTTTACCTCTTTATTTACCCTCAGTGTATAAATTGAGGACCATCGAGCAGTTATGATGTACGCCAGTTTAATTTTATCTACGCAATTAATTGTAACAATTAACGAACGGCACCCTAATTGCGTAATACACTATCATTCACAATCTTAATCATTTTTAAACAGATTGCAAAACCATCGCTCCAAAAATTGGAAAAAAAAATCTACTCTACAACGTGAATAACGCAATGAATGTTGTTGAACTGTCAAATGAAACAAATTAGTCTTAAACATTTTCAGAAAATGTGTTACGCAATTGGATAGCTGAATGTTTTCAGGAGCAAAATAGACATACATACATAACATAATCAGCCTATAATGTTGCCACTGCTGGGACACAGGCTTCCTCTCTGTGAGAGGGAGTGGGCCGTAATCCACCACGCGGGCCTACTGCGGGTTGGTAGATGTCACATGTCTTCGAATTTTTGGTTCTAGGACATGCCTGGTGCATGGTTTCCTCACGATGTTTTCCTTCACCGTTTTGAGAGCAGTGGCGATGAAATAATTTACACAAAGTAAAGCGCCTCTCAGGGTTCGAATCTACGACCTACAACTCGTAAGTCGTGGTTGTTACCACTGGGCCACCACTGCTCATAAATAGACATAAATTCGCAAAAAAATGGGTAGAAGATGTTGAAGATAGAAGATACATAATTCTTTGCTTTGATTAAGTAAATCTTATTTCAGAGATGAATAAAATTACTTATAATTAAACCCGTATTCTAGAAAGAACCTGATCATAAATCTCGACTTTAAACTAATTTAAACTATTTTCGCTTCTATATCAGTTTAAACCAAGATGAATGCTTGAGCATCGTTCTGGAATCAGGGTTTAAGATATTTCTCGCTAGTTAAAGGCGAGCTCTTTGTTAAATTTTAAACCTGCTCTTTACTAATAAAAGTTAACTAAACCACACACAAACAGCCAGACAACCAAGCAGCTAACACAAAATCCTCTTATAATAAAACATTAGTATGATAACATTACTAATTTGGTAGTAAGAACACGCTATAATACGCACCCGAAACGCGGGGCGTGCAAATTTCCTGTCTGGTATAATGGTTCCACCTTAATTCATGACCTCGGGTGGCTACAGACCGCAAGCGTGACATAATGAATATTGCGTCGCCTATGAAAGCCTTTTAAAGACATTTTGTCATGGTTACCGCGAGCTGTCATGTGATCAGGTAAAATAAAATAAATGAGACGAAACGCTACTAAAACGGTTGAACGTTATTTTTGCAATTTTATGGTCGAGATTTAATTTGGGGTTAAGAATACGTACCTACCCTAGAAATTAATAAAATGTCGAAAGAGTTCAGAATAAGCACCTATTCTTTAAATTTAGATTAAGACTTAGTTAAGGAAAATGTGAGAAAATTGACAAACGCTGCAATTTCAGCCAATTAATTCAGAAAAAAATCACAGTATTCAAATCACATCATTATTTATTAAAAATCACATTTTTTTTATTCCCAAAGTGAGTCCGTCGAACACTTTAGAAGGTTTATCACAGTCGCAAATTGAGGACACAGTCTAAAAGGAAATTGAAAGAAATAAAATTCTAGACGGTTAAATTATATTTATAAAAAACCGGCCAAGTGCGAGTCGGACTCGCACACGACGGGCTCCGTACCACCGTACAATATTAAGCATAAAATGACGAAAAAAAAAGTTTGCGTGTATTGGGACCCCCCTATAATTTCGACTGTCTACCTAATACGATTCATGAGATACAGCCCGCTGACAGCGCAGACAGACGAACGGACGGACTGCGGAGGCTTAGTACCTAATACTTCGGGTACGGAACGCTATAAATTAAAGAAAGCGTTAAAATAGACTTGTCAGGTCCAAAGCTTCTACACAAATACGAAACGTAATTTTATTACACTAAACTTTTAGACTCATATTATTAAATTATTTTGAATAACCTCTCATTTCAAAGTTCTCTCATTAAGTTTCGTTTCATTACTTACATGTTTTAGGATGTCTACTAAATGAAATTCATATAACGTTAACGTTTTGAAAACTTAAAGTAAGCTCTCATGAAAACAGTTTATTAAAAACCTCATTAAAAGCCTGTTTTAATTATGTAATACGAGAACCACTATTCTATGATTTTAGTTCCCACAAAAGCCTAGCTAACGCTGCATTTTAGTGTATATCACTTCCATTTCTCTTACGAAGAAAGCACTTAGCTTTAAACAATATTAATGCCTGGTCAGCTGAAAGTGCTGGAAGACAAATATCTACACCAATAAAGGCTAGAATTGAGATTGCAGAAATACACAGTTTAATTCTGGTCCGAAGGCGTCGACGAACAAGTCCGAGCAACTATTTCTGTTCAAATTAGGTGCAGTGAAAAGCTGCTTGAATCGCTTTTCAGTGCAGGTTTGTGAACCAAAATACAACCTAGTTATTCGTTAATTCATACATAATGTCAAATTGTTTCCTTGTCACTAAATGGACAATGTTTGAAGCATTATTAAGCATTTTAAGGGAAATATCGGATACTAGCTGTACCCCGCGGTTTCAACCGCATAAGTCTCAATCCCGTGGGAATATTGGGATAAAAAGCAATCTATGCCCTAACCCAGGTCCCGGTGTACCCACGGGTAGACCAGAAAATGGCACAAATTAAATGGTGCATGGAATGTGGAAAGAACATATGCCAAATTTCAGTCATTTTAGCGTGAATGCGTAACAAAAAACAAACAAACTCACTTTCCACATTTATAATAATAGTTAGGATTAGGATTAGGATACAAATGTTGACCCATAACTCCTTTATTTGAATTAATTCAGGCAATCACCTTAATTTCGTATTCTGAATTTTCAATGAAAATGGGCCTTTTCATCTTCCAGATTTTGAAAGCATCATTAGAAAAGATCGTTAGTTTTACATCAAGGTCTTGATGAATTTGTAATATAACTTCCAAAACTTGGTGAAGGCGGAGCTGTGCCATTGTTTTCTTGATAAAAATTAAGAAATTCTGATTGTATCTTCGCTAGAATATCAAAAACTAAAGAGAAATAATTTCTACTAAAGCCTTAATAAATCTGTTTCAGTATCGCGATGTATTTCACGATACATTATTCGTATTTACAGCGACATGGATTAAAGGATTTCTGAATATTACCAGTTTCTGTGTCTGGGCAAGATTCATTGGGATAGTATCTACTTACGGGTTTATGTATGTCGTTTTGGGACCAAACGTTGGTAATTAAAATAAATGAATCGAATTTCAAAGTCGTTTTAGAAAGGGCTAAGTGCTTTTAGCGAATGTTTTAACTTACCTATTAAGTAATTTTTGCTTGGATGGATTTGGTACGATTTTCGTCCTTACAACTTAAAGGTTCCTGTGGATGTTTCAAGTAGCCGAGGAAGATAGTTACAGCATTAGTTATCAGTAAACGTGTTGCACGTGACTCCATGTCTAGCATACGTGGTTCAATGGTCTGGCAGTTTGTAAGTACTGATATTCTACGACCTAACTCATGAAGACAGTTCTATGTTTGTTATTTTTATGTCAGACAAGAGATTAATCCTGACTTTACTAGCGCCCACTCTATAGCGGTCCTTTATTTTCCTCGAATTTCAGACTTCTGAGCCAGTCTGAAATTCGAGGTGTATTATATATTTATTCGCTGTGTAGTCTTTAACTACAACCTCTTTAACGTTATTAGCATTCAGCTTGCTGAGCGTGATGGTAAGTTCAAGTAATTTAAATTTACCTGACAAGACACTCAGGGGTATCGTATTACTCAGTTACTGGGTTGTGGTGGTCAGATAGGCAGTCCCTGTAAAATACTGGTATTAAGCTACATCTGTTAGACTGGAAGCCGACCCTAACCTAGTTGGGAAAAGGCTAGGCAGATGATGATAACAAGATACTCAGCATTCTTTTGTTTTTCCTTTTCTAATGAAAATAATATTTCTTCTGGTTATCCAACTGTGCAGTGCTTAGGTATCTCTACTAACAATAAAACATTACAGTAGTCTCCGTATTATGACAGGTCTTTCGTTATTGTTACTTCTATAATTGAGCAACGACCGGTCCCGGGCAGTATTTGTCTCTGAGAGTACATCATCAATTCTCTCCACGTTGCCATTCGTAGATATCTTTGATAATTAATACTATTTCGGTGCCAAATTCTATAACAAAGGCTTGGCAAGAACACGACAGGCACAAAAAATAAGGTTAAGTGAATTTATCATCGTAAACGTTAGTGTATCTGGCTTTAATTGTCTGTGAGCATGAAGGGTCCTTCAGTAAGTACTTGTAGGATATGAAAAAGTATCTTACATACAGTAATACGAGTAAGATAACTGTTCATTCACGTTCATTTGCTGCGTATATATCAAAATATAGGTCACAAGGCTTCGGTACGGACTAATATATTTGCACCAAATTTTCATAGACTGTTTCTTGGCGAGACATATCGTCGCCACTGTGACCCCAGACTTGGCTTCCATTCAGTATTCGCAATGATATAGTAGGTATTTATCCAGCCAACTTAAAATCTGTTAAAATGGGTTCCGTGCCCCGATTTTGTACATTTGCTGACAAGATTCGTCTGGATCATAGTATATTTACAAAGTTGCTTATGGGTTTCAGAAATTTGAATCTATTCTTGTTTTTCTCTTCGTGCGAATGGATTTTATGTAGGTACTTGAATTATATGAGTTGAGCAACGCGACTCTAGTAGAACAGATTCTATGAAAACTTCATGGAAATTGTTCTACCAGAATAGCGTCGCGCTGTCGCGTCGCGCTAGTCTGTGGACCCTTCAAGCATTATTCGGTTTTAGTGTTATAAAAATATATATATATAATTTTGCCCATAAAAACTACAGAATCCCTCGAGCTACGATCCTTACCTACATACTGTTTTTGCTGCCTTTCACGTTCATTTCTCTATCTATTCACATATTAGTATCAATATTTATTCGTTCGTCCATTCATTCACGTTTAAGCATTTGATCAGCCACGTGATTAAAATCAATAATATTAAATGGCATTGGACACTTAGTGTCAAACAACATGCCCAAATTTAAAGCAGTTCGAATGCAAACGATTCCTAGTTAATGTATTAGTCTGTGTCGCAGACTAGTCTATTAGTACCTACAAGTCAAATGTAATGTATTATTTGTTAATGTGTAGCGGACGGAACATTAAACATTGTATTAGACAGAATTTTGTCCCACAAATGGGAACAAACAATAAGCTTGTTTGTAATGTTGTTTTCTCCTGTTTGTCTGTTACTGTCATTTGTTTTGTTGCCAAAAGTGTTTTTTCACTGACTGCTTTCCCGACTTTTCCAGATAAACTGTATCTGAAAAATAAAAAGAGCTATTTAATTCGAAGTTAAACTAATGGCGCCTTTATAAAAAGCCATTAGTTCATTGATTTAAATAGACGCAAATGTAGTCACAACTATTTTGGTCCTCTTTTTGTGCCCCTCTTAACGATCCTGAATTTATAATGAAACAATCACCTTGT
The DNA here is from genome assembly GCA_947363905.1 of Lithophane semibrunnea. Classification (NCBI taxonomy): domain Eukaryota; kingdom Metazoa; phylum Arthropoda; class Insecta; order Lepidoptera; family Noctuidae; genus Lithophane; species Lithophane semibrunnea. The sequence continues at coordinate 8,201,792 of OX376185.1, forward strand.
TTGTCAAGACAAAGTGATCTCATTAATTACAGAAATGACCGTGACAAAAACACATGGGTATACCTAATTGTTGCTTATCCAGAAATTTTAATCCCTTTGCCAACTCTTACGTCACCCTTGCAAAATTGGGGTTACCCGTTCAGTTCAAACACAGGGTTACAATAGGTACTAAAAGAAAGACTAAACACTGTAAATTGTAGGTTCCCGTACCTAAGCTTATTGCCAACGAGTTTTAGTTTTAATGCTTTGCTTAACTTAAACTACTTTCTGTTAGGTAACGAGCCCGTATCAGCGATATATAAAACAATTTGTTGGCAAGCAATAAAGCCCGCACATTGGTCTAAAAGCCGAGCTTTGTAAACAGCCTGGCTTTGATTTATGATCGAAGAAATCGGGTTTATGAGTTATTTTTGGTTCTATCTGTATTCATAAAAATATAGTAAAGATTTTTATGAGTTATCCTGCGTTATTGGTTGGCGTTATAGAAGTCGTAACCTTATGGTTATGGACGTTATTTCCTAATGATTGTATTTTGTGATCGGATTAGGTTTTTTTTTTCAGGGTATTTTGATTTTGTTTTTCGTGCATTTTACCAATGGTCGGTAATGTCAATAATTAGTTCCTGGCTAAGATCACAAATATCAACATTGGGAATTTATCATTCAAAATACAAAAATATCCGTAATAATTATCGATAAAGAATTCTATACTCTAACGGCTCATTCACACGAGGACGATTCGTGTTTTTTGACAAATCGTCTTTTGTCACGAATCGTTCTTTTCTTAACGGTGGCAATGCTTCTTAAATGACCGTTTTCATGCACACGAGGTTCCTTTCGCATCACGAATCGTGAAAAATTACGGACACGTCTCAAAACACATATCTATCGTCTTTTAAATTTTTTGATGAATCGTCAATGACGGGATCCCGTGTGAATACGGCCTTAGGTTACATGTCTGTCGAGAACTCAAGATAAAAACCAGTATCGTGTAAAGTTTTTTCACTTTTTCTCATGAATTAAAGAAACTTCACCGAAGAGTCCAAATGCCCGTGTCACTTTCGCACCTCAACAATAACAAAATTCATTGACCTTTTTAGTGCGGAACTTAGATATGGCGCGTATGTCAACCTTTTTAGTACTTTACTGAACTATGGAATTCTTGATAAGGTGCTTTGTACATGAATATCTTGATATTGGTACTTTATGGGTGCGTAAATAAATATTTGGAGGTGAATACGATGAATGAAAAAAGGGTACGTGAACTATTATATTTTCTGTCGCGTCAACTGTTGTTATAGTTTATATTTTGACAAAACATCGAGATTTTCTTTATGTATGTTTACTAATAATGTACCTAATTAAAATAAACCTTCCGGAATAAATTATCTAAACGATGGTGAAAATTGCATCAAAATCCTTTGCCTAGTTTATAAGAACAACGCGGTCATACAGACCGACAATAAAACCGACTTTAATGATAAAATGTGGATAATATTTTATTTTATAATTATTTTATCTTTATAACATATTTTATCTTCTGAAAACTGTGAACGTGGTTCCTTTCGTTGCCTTGATATTCTTTATACGATACTAAAACTTTCATGAGGTCTTTAGGTGGAGAACCAAAAGATAAATCACGCCAAACTGCGGAGCCAAGGACTTGATATAGATGCAATTTTTCTTACGTTTACGACGAAAAATAAAGATAAATATTATGTAATAATATAATATAAAAATGGATGGATTGTGTGATGAATGATATGAAAGAAAAGGGAGTGGAAAGCGTGACGATTGACAGGGGAGAATGGAAGAAGAAAACGTGTTGCGCCCACCTCAAATTGTACCGGGAGACCCCTCTGCCCTCTGCTAGCTCGCTTAGTGAGGGTCTCACCGGACAACGTTGAATAATGAGGTAAACACAGTAGACGATAGGAGGAACGATTTATTACTGGTTACACACACATGATTATATAAATATAGTATATCACAGTATTTAGAAGGATGATGGTTATATAAAAATTACAGACAGTAACACGCTCGGTCAAGTCCAAAGATGTGCAGCAGACTGAAAAATGACTGCACGGGAATTTGTGGCGTTCTGAATTCGAATTGAAAATGGAATGATGATGTGGCCAGCCATAAAGGATTGCCAGTAATAAATGATAGGATGAGTATGGATGAGAAGGACTTCGTCACAAAGTATCACCAGGGACAACGGCAGGCAGATAATGTAAATATAAAAAATATAAACATAGGTATACCTAGCTATAAATCTCCAACTGTCGCTAATGACACACAATATAATTTTTATTGTTATCGGCCTTCTAAAGGCCAAACAACAGTTGAGCGGTAACAGGATATGGGAAATTAAAGAGAAAAGAAAGAAATAGGTTTATTTGTCACAGAAACACGTGCACACAAAAAAATAACAGTAAAAAAAAAAAATGTTTATTCACAAATCACGCATTTTAACAACTGTTTAAGCATCAGTATCGACTCATATATCCGAAGAATTATTATTGAGATTACAAAACCACCTGGGCATTGATAAATTACTTTCAGGAACTAATTAAAACATTTCGAGTGTACCACTCATCCGTATTGGACGGTGTGCGGAAGGAGCAAAATTTATATCGGGTTTAAACAATTTGTGGTGTGTTTTGGTTCTGTGAACTGACACTTTGGACCACAGATGTTTTCATCCTTTCCAAAGGCACAGGTTGGAACTTTTGACCAGTCTTCGTTCCCTTTTTTGTTTATTTGACCGTTTCAATGGATTTATTGCGCTCTGTGTAATACAATTTCCTTTTATGCCACGTTTCAAAGATTTACCTTGCTGTAATTGGAATTTGTATTAAATTCTTTTCACGTATAGGAGTAAGCTATACTAGAATTGCTTATGAGGGGGTGAACAACAAGTCACCAAGGTTGGAGTTTGAAGTAAAACGCAGGATATGCGGACTTTAATTTACAGAATAAATCATTCACCACCAATCATTCCATACAGAATAAATCATTCGGAAGCGTTGGCAACCATGGTTTCCAGGCGTTTGAGTGCCAGGATGCATTAAACATAAGTAGGATGTAGTTTTTTTTGTAAAAAATAATCCGTGTTAAACACATATTCAGTTATATTATAACTGAGTTAGCGAACCCTAAGGCTTATGATGCTTGATATCCTTTGCGGTGTTACAGAAGTGTTGTAGTGTGATACAGAAGTTTATGCTCTCTAAAATATATTCTAAACAGACCAGCGGGGAGTATGTGACAATAAATACATTTCAACGTTCTCCTGAGGTGGCGAGTACTTGTTTTATTATTTGAAGCCTTCCGGGAGAACTCACGTTTCAGTTTTAGTTATTCCATTATAAAATACGGACGGGACAGTGTGGGAAGTAATTTTAATGTTCTTGTAGATAAAGGACTATTTATTAGCTATCTCTATACGGAATAATCTAAGTACGGACGGCTGCATTGATTTGGGACTCCCTCTTCAAATTTATTTTGCACCTAATTTGTATGCGAGAAGGGTGGGTATACAATTAATTCAGGTGTTTGTACTTTACCTGTATATTTGATGGATTTCACATGCTCATGTGCCCCTGAGGGTAAAGTAACAAGAGCAATAGAATATCGGTTGCCATTAATGCACAACCAATATTATTTATTGGTACTTAGGATTAGTCAAGATTTTGCAGGTTAAATAGAAATAAGATGTAACATAAGAGCCTTGAAATTTTCTTGTGTGAGATCAAAAGTTTGGAGTTTGTTTTTCTCGATAGTACATATTCAAGTACCTGAGGACCTAGGAGTTATTAAGTTTCGCGACTGAATGAGTTACTTCTAGGCAAACGTGCACCATCGTCGACCGCAGGATCACTGAGCATCAAGCTTAGTATAGTGCCTGCCGGGGTCACCGGAAAGTCCGAAAGGGTTACCGTGGCCTCTGGCAACATACAGGCAACTGAAAAGACATGGGTGGGTTTTAGACAGTAAGAGTCTGACACCCCTCCCGCTCCGCCCAGAGCGGGAGAAGTTATTTGATACAGGACCATCCAAAAAAAGAACAAAAATCCTTAGTATAATGGCCAGACGCGAGCCTTTAAAATGTGTTGTAAAATAAACATAAGCCTGAGGGCCTAAAACGGCCACATTAGCAATTCCTCTAAAAGCATTTCATTTCCTGAATCTCCAGCAATTCCACAAATTTAACACAAAATGAAATTTATACTATGTGGACCATTTTACGAATCTCCATAGAAAACTGTCAAACAGATCTATTATTTCGTAATATGAATCGCACGCAGATCATATTATGAATTGTCAGTTTGTGACATTTTACGATGATTCATAATATTTTCGTATTATGATTCTGCCAAAGTGACTGTTTTAAGCCCCCTGTTCTCCCCAAAGGGTTTGGCAGAGGTGTATTTATACAAGATGTAAGGGTAAACACTCTTGTCATTCAAACCATGGGTAGTTGACTTAAATATAAAAATAATTGACCGAACACAACAAAAAAAAAAGTTATTTTCATTAAAAGATTTTAAAAAGTTTCTATCTGACACCGTGCTTGCTAGCGAAACAGCTGACTGACTAAGGGAGGGATCGCGCTTGCTGCCGATCAGGTCACATCCCGTACCCCCCGCCCGTGTTGAGACGCAAGTTCGTTGCCCTAGCGCATAGGGCAACGAACTTGCGTGTCTTGTGGTAAAATTTAGATCTAAAAAAATTAAAAAAAAGTTGTAAATTTCCATTGATTTTACGTTCTATAAATGAAACCAAACCACTGGTTGCAAGGATAACGGTGTTTACCCTAACACCCTGTAGTTCAAAAACATGAGTTTCCAAATGTTACTTATGTAACACTAGCGACCCACTCCTGCTTCGCACGGTTCTTACGACTTGATAAAACATCGATATTACTTAGTTTATGTAACTTTAATATTAATGTATTATACATAAAACATTCCCTAATAAATTCTCTAAACGATGGTGAAAACCTCATGCTTTCAATGCTTTTAAAATCTGTTGCGTGGTTTAGAAGAACAACGCGGACATACCAGACAAACACGAAAAGCGACATTAATTTATAATTATGTACATTAATTTTAAAAGCATTTTAGTATAGTACTTGTAAGACATTTTTATGAACAAACTAATTAAATTTAAAATTTTAAAACCCCCGATAAAAACAAAGCATCTAATAAACTTTTTTTTTTTATATATCTTAGAACACTCGCGATCAAGTCACCTTTCAAACAAAACTAAAAAAATCTAAATCGGTTCAGGCGTTTGGCAGCTACGCTGGCGCAGACAGACACATATACACACGTTGAACTTATAACCCTCTTTTTCCTTCGGGGTTTAAAAACTTGACTTGGCTTATAATGAAAAGATACCTGACGAAATAGGAACTAACCAATAAGTTACCTTTCTAAATTAGTTATTAAAAGCTAGTTTAAGCGGATTTAACTTCGTTAATTTAAATTCACTACGTTTAGCAGTTTCTCGGAATTCAGGTTACTCCTGTTTGTTTAATACATAACCAGTGTAGCATAGGCTATAGGGTTGCTACCTTCAATATCTTCTCAAAAACCTGTTCAACTGTTCATTAATGATCGAGCATTGTCAAGAAGGAGATCTAAACCACTCCAGGATTCATAAATGTTTACATAAAGGGTTCATAATTCCCTCTTCTTTTTTTTGTGTTTTAAAGCCACCCATGGGCCTCTGACTTGGCTTCACATGCCATCGAGAAATACCTCTCAGGCATGCCGGTTTCCTGCCAGGGTTGCGGGAAAGTCCGAAAGGGATACCGGGACCTTGGCAACAGGCAACTGAAGGAAAACCCACCCGGTTTTAGTCAGTAAAAGTCTGACACGCCCTTCCTCTCCGCCCAGAGCGGGAGAAGTCATTTGATGATTTCCCAACATCAAAAAAAAAAGGCTTGCCTAAGGTTTCCTCACGATGTTTCCCTTCACCGTTTTTGAAGCAAGCGATAATTATACAATACGCACAGGAATCCGAAAAGTCAGAGGTGCCTTGGGTTCGAACTCGAGACCTATGTCTTGGCGTTCTGACGGTCAGGCAGGTCTAGGCTATCACTGCCCTCATACTTCCTTATATTTCGAAACTTACCTAACCTAATTTACATCTTAAGGTTCTAGGAGATTTCCGTACAAAGCGATTAGCCATAACGAGGTTCTAATGATCTCTCCACAGAATAATCTAATCAGTCTTAGATCTTACAACCCTACACAATTCTGGCGTTCACGCGAACTATCCAGAATCCAGCACGAATTCTGACCACGTCTGTTAATCAAGTGGGTATTTTAGGAAGGGGCCTGTGCATACTTAATGAAATAATTTGCATAATCTTCGTTTGTTACCCAGGATTGGTTAGCGGGGCCGTTGCAGTACACTTTGTTAAACGAAAACAATGTTTAATTGTTGTTACTATCTTTTTATCTCATTCGTTTCGTGTACTGTCGCGAAATAGCGACGGATCTTAATTTGGTTTTATTCTAGAGGTATTATTGCTATTGTTAGGACAGTGATTGTCCTGTTCCGAGATTTAAATGGAATGGTGCACTGATTTAATGGGAATTCTTTTGTTTTTTGTGAATTTTTGTAGGAAGTAGGTATGCATACAGGGTAACCTCGTAGCCTGAAAGTGTTCAGTGAAAATGTAGGCTAACTTAAATCTTGGAGATTTCTGACATCGATGATTAAAAACATTGGTTTTGTTGGCCTTACTCTGTGTCAGAAAAGGCCTTTGCCCGGCAGTGGGAGAATAATAGTCTGGTATTATTATTATAACCAACATGGCAACAACCAAAAAAAATCGATCTGCATAGCCTTTTCCCAACTATAGAAGTAACAATAACGAAAGACCTGTCGTAATACGGGGACCACTGTAATGTTTCATTGTTAGATATACCTAAGCACTGCACAGTTGGATAACCAAAAGAAATATTATTTTCATTAGAAAAGGAAAAACAAAAGAATGCTGAATATCTTGTCATCATCATCTGCCTAGCCTTTTCCCAACTATGTCGGGGTCGGCTTCCAGTCTAAACAGATGCAGCTGAATACCAGTATTTTACATGGAGCGTCTGGCTATCTGACCTCCACAACCCAGTAACTGGGTAATACTATACCCATTGGTAAGACTGGTTGTAAGACTTCCAGGTCTCAGACGACCCGTAACGACTGTCAAATATCCACGAATGACAGCCGGGACCAACGGCTTAACGTGCTTTCCGAGTCACGGAGGAGCCTCGGTATGTAAAGATGGTCACGCATCAACGGACACAGCCCGGCAACCTTAGCTTAACCTGATGGATCGACCCTTTGCGGCCGTTATTACTTTAAAATGGTAGCAACCAATTAGGATTCAAATAGAGTAGGGCTATAAAGTTGTTCGTACACATTCTGGGTCACCGAGTAAAAGGCAAACCTACCTATACAATTTTTTTTAATTTTAAACGCGGTTATAGGTATGATGGCAGTAATCTTAATTAATCGATTGATGAACGCTTTACCGAAAATTTGCTACTCGTAATGATTTTTGACTGGTTGTCGCTTGTGACGCGGATATCAATCAGTCTTATAAAAGGTCAGGGGTGCGCCTTACTGTGTGTTTTAATTATACTGGTACGTATTCGTGACCAGTGCGGTATTTATTTTAGTATTAACGTAAGCATCAATAAGTGGCGTAGAGACTGATGAAAGTTAACATATGCAATGTAACATGAAAGGGGCATTTCATCAGTGTGAACACCGTGCGTGCACGAACCGAACATGTACCTACTTGCACTGCTTTCTGAGCACACTTTGTGTTCGTTCGAAGAACTGACAAATCACGGGTCGTGCGACTTGAAATGCTCGTAGCGTGCCCCATGAAATGCACAGTTCACGCGCGCAAGGCGTCCAGACTATGAAAAGTTACAAAGTTTTTTACATTACATGATACATTGCAATAATGTGGACGGCAAATTCTTTCATTTCATGTTACGTTGAGTAAGTCTGTACGCGGCAGTGAAAATGCGATTTACAAGATAAGTTTGAAAACAATCGACAAAATTTAAGGGGGTGTTTGATCAAATTCGCAACAATTTCGACCTTCCCATATAAAGGTACACCCGATTCAAATTGGACTATTTTGTAGGTATAAGGTCGACTTTTTTGTAAGAAGAATGTTTAAAATCCGACTGGTAGTACCAGAGATTAGCGCGTTCATACAAACAAGCTCTTTAGTATTATTTTAACCTTATATATTATAAAACAAAGTCCTCGAGCTAGAAGCGGAGGAGCTCGTGGCTAAGTAATAACAGCCGCACGGGTCGATCCATCAGGTTAAGCTACGCTTGCCGGGGTTGGTCCGTGGATGGGTGACCATCTTTACATTTCGAGACTCCTCCGTGCCTCGGAAAGCACGTTAAGCCGTTGGTCCCGGCTGTCATTTGTGGATCTTTGACAGTCGTTACGAGCCGTCAGAAGCCCGAAAGTCTGACAACCAGTCTTACCAAGGGGTATCGTATTACCCAGTTACTGGGTTGTGGAGGTCAGATAGGCAGTCGCTCCTTGTAAAATACTGGTATCCAGCTGCATCTGGTTAGACTGATGACAAGATATTCAGCATTCTTTTGTTTTTCCTTTTCTAATGAAAATAATATTTCTTCTGGTTATCCAACTGTGCAGTGCTTAGGTATATCTAACAATGAAACATTACAGTGGTCCCCGTATTGCGACAGGTCTTTCGTTATTGTTACTTCTATAGTTGGGAAAAGGCTATGCAGATCGATTTTTTTTGGTTGTTGCCATGTTGGTTATAATAATAATACCAGACTATTAAAGACTATTATAGACTGGAAGCCGACCCCAACATAGTTGGGAAAAGGGTCGGCAGATGATGATGATTATAAAACAAAGTCCTCCGCCGCGTCTGTCAGTCGTCCTGTTCGCGATAAACTCAAAATCTACTGCACCGATTTTCATGTTGTTTTCACCAATGGATAGAGTGGTTCTCGAGGAAGGTTTTAGTATATAATACGCGGGCGAAGCCGCGGGCATCAGCTAGTTATAAATAAAGTTTAAATTAACTAACATAAAAGGTCGATAAACACAAATAGCAATCGGAACAAAGCACCAAACAGCCCAGTGGTACACAGAACATAAACAGGTATAAATCCTTTTGCAGTCACATTGCTGCTCCCAACGGGTGCAACATCAAACACAGGGGGCTGACGCAGCAATGAATGTCGTACGTAAATTACACAAGCCGTCAGATATGTGGCACTGTGCCGCCAGTCAAACTAAGTAATGGCTTTTAAACGCAATGCCCGTAGATTTTACGGACATTGGTCAAGCTAATTAGTTTAGGAAACATATTCAATCGGAAGTTCGGTTTCTGTGAAATTAATGTGAAGTCATAAGTACATAGGAAGTTCTGTTTCTGTGAAATTAGTGTGTGAGTGTGAAGTCATGAGTAGCAACATAATGACAGCCTGCCTGTCATGGCTGCAGGTAAAGTTGGATAAATACCTACCTCCCATTCATACTTAAGAGGAAATAGGGTCGGTCGTTTCTCCATACTAACGCTCTCGCCTGTTTTCTCTCTGGCTTATGAACCTACCTTAGAACAATGATTTTTTACAGTAAAATAAATATCAACTAGTTCTATGCCCCTATTTTTTTAATCTGTAGACGCACTAGAATCCTCAGAAAATGCTCAAAATTGCCGGTTTAGACCGCTGTCATCCTATTGTACAAATTGATTTGATTTTTGACACACAGGTGAGTGAGAAGTCATGACCTGGTTTAGAAAAAAAAATACTTGCAAAGTCAAAGTCAATTTTTTTTTTTTTAAATAGGCACCTAAATGGCAACTGATTCCAGTTGCCCCTTCCAAAAGGAATTGCGACTTCCACGCGGGCGAAACCTCGCGAAAAAGCTATTATCGCATCTTCTTTTATGTATCACATTTATTTTACTCATAAAAGAAGACGATACGCCACTTCTCGCATCTGCATAGTGGAACATGACGCGATCCAGTTGAATTGAAATACTGCGGTTTTGCTGCTATGGTTTCGTGGCGGAGGTTTGCTACCGGAGTAATTGATCACCATGTTTACAAACTGAAGCGTCAGTCCTTAAAACCAGCAACTGGTACTTAAGAACCGGATTCCTAAAACATCTGAAACAGTAAAACCACGCCCGGTTGATGGCCATCACATAACGCAAAAACTTCGGGAACAATGTGAGGTTTACTATCCAAGCTACTGTATTTCATTCGCGTTCTTCGCCTGAATTGTACAGCCAAAGAAATTAATTGTGAAGCTAATTGACACCCTACGTCAATTTGACATGATATAGGCATTTCATACAACTTTCAAATAAATAGCCACAGTTGTGACACAGAATAGTACAGAAGGCGCACTCCGCATTTTAGGTATGAAGCTCTAAGTGGCAGGGTCGTCTTGTCGGGCCAATTCAGTGCGCGTAACGTAGTCACAAGACATAAGAATTACGCGATAGAAAGAGAGGCAACTCACAGGTGAATAACTGTAGTAATTAGCGCTGTGCGACCTGAATTGCACTTTATTGTGTCGAAGCAAGAGTCGTTTTTGATTTAAATGATTTTGCGGAGTAAATGTTCTGTGAACAATTAAACTCCTACACTTGACCTACTATACCAATGAGTTAATGTAACCCACAATCAAAATCAATCTGCCTTGCCTTTTTCCAACTATGTATATGTATTTGTGGTTGGCTTCCAGTCTAACCGGATGCAGCTGAATATCAGTATTTTACATGGAGCGACTGCCTATCTGGCCTCCACAACCCAGTAACTGAGTAATACGATACCCCTTGGTAAGACTGGTTGTCAGTCTTTCGGGCTTCTGACGACCAGTAAAGAGTGTCAAAGATCCACGAATGACAGCCGGGACCAACGGCTTATTGTGCTTTCCGAGGCACGGAGGAGTCTCGGAATGTAAAGATGGTCACCCATCCACGGACCAACCCCGGCAAGCATAGCTTAACCTGATGGATCGACCCGTGCGGCTGTTATTACTTAGCCACGAGCCAATAACCCACAATGTTAACTAAAATAAAAGTAGGTAATAAAATTCTGTGATTATTGTATTTACAAGAACTCGCCTGTACATAACTAAATGTATGAAATCTACACATAGTTTGTAGCTTTTTAACCGACTTATAAAAAGAGGACGTTATTAGTATCCAGAGGACATTATTTCATGTGCATTTTAGTAGTGATTCATATCCATTAACGACCCAAATAACCAGTCAAAGTAGAGGCGAAATTTTAATCATAAATATCATTCGCAAAACAACAAGTTTCACCAAATTGTCTATAACACTACACATTAGTACATAAACAACGGGCTTGTTCCAAACTATTCGCAACCACTGAACAACGGATAGTTTTTGAGTTTCGTACTAAAACGTAAAAACAATTTCTAAATGGATTTCGCGTTTGTTCGTTTTGGTCCATTTGAATTATTTCGCGCAGGATAGGTAGGATGGTACAGTCGAAAAAATTGAATTCTGACCCACCATAAGCTTATTTTCTTACAGACATTTAAATACAATTAGGTCGACATTCGCGTAAATATACAGTTCCTTGGTAACGAATTTGTCATCTGCCATCTTTGTTATTTTAACAGTTTCAAACGATTTATCGTCAAAGTGGGTCATGATTCACTTAGCCTGACTGTACATCACTACGTAGAAAAGTTTCGGTAGGTACATAGATTCAATTTCCTCCCGTAGAACGTGAATTATTATTAAACTGTTGCCCGCGACTTTGCCTACGATCCAAGTTGAAAAGTAGCCTTTGTCCAACTCTATATCATGGTTTACCCATGAGCCAAGTTTCATCCAAATCCATTCAGCCGTTTCAGAGTGAAATTGTAACAAACAAACTCACTTTCGCTTTTATAATATTAAGTTAGGATATACAGCGACTCGCCCCCCCTGTTTCGCACGGTTTTTACGACTAGACAAACCATCGAGATTTATTTATTATTTTTACGTTTATTATTAATCTATCCCACACATAATCCTTCCAGAATAAATCCTCTAAATCATGATGAAATAGACCGCGTACTCTCTCTAACTCTTTAAAAATTTTGACCGACACACACACAGAATCCAAAACATATAAGTACCCACAAGTAATAAACTCACACATCTACGACCTTGTAGACGCTAAAGAATTTAATATGTCATCCACTAAAAACACGACACAGCTTCATTGATTAAACCGCCACATTATTACGATATAAATATTAAATATTCCTTCGCCTGTCTCGTTGGACTAAACATCGCAAGCACGACTGCACAGAATGGAGTTTTATCCCTAGGTTGGAAAAAACAGTCTCAATCGCCCGGTTGATAGCAATAGGCTTGTCTAGAACAGAATGTAGAATTTTACCCGAGAAACAGTGAAATTAGTGTCACCAATTAGATATTGTAGCGTGTTGTTGTGCATTAGTACAAATTTTTGCATGCCAAATGGTAGAATGTACCTGGAACCATACATTATTTGTAACACACCTGTATGTATTCCTACATTCTATGTTAATAAACATTTTCTTTTCTTTTCTCTCCTATATCAATTGGAAAACGCATGTAACTGACATATGTAACAGATTGAGATCGGTATTGGGGAAGTTCTATCAGTTGAACAATGTGGTGAATAAGCAGACGCAACATAACTGGCGAAATGTCAGTGAAGATAAACTTATGTACACCTACCCTTTGCTTCTGTCCGCGAATTTGTCTGCGTAAATTTTCTTGTTCCCCTGTCCGACCCCGTCGCATCACATCGCCCGCGGCTCGGCTCATAAGGATCTTAGCGTCATTTAAATAACCTAAATTAGGCTATCAAATGCAAAGAATTTTTCAAATCCGAGTGGTAGTTCCCGAAATTAGCACGTTAAAACAAACAAACAAAAAAAAACTCTTATTACTTAAGAACTCTTTACTAGTAAAGATTTATGCCTCCTATTTCAAAAGCATAGTTTTAGTATCTACATATATTATTATCAGATAACGTGTAACATCTCACAAGTGTGGAGAATGTAGGAGCTTGATTAATGGCCTGAGTTCAAGAAGTATGCAAGTGCAATGTAAAACGACTTGATTTATACCTATGTCTGACTTTGGACACTTCTTTGTATAAACGATCACGGTAAAATAATGTACCTAAATGTATGTCTGTATGTGAATGTTTTGTGTTTTTTGAAGTGAAAACTTCTTTAGGCGCGTTGAGCACTTTTTGGGTGAATAAAAATCATAAAACTCGCGTCATCGTCACGCTTGAAGAGATTTGTTTTATTTAGCGCCATCTACCGTCTACCGTTTGAATTACGTAGAGATTTCGCATTATTGCTTAGTTTCACTTCTATCGATAGTGCCCAAAGACTGCTCCGTATTTTTTATTGAGTTATGGGACAGCTCTTGACCTCGATCTCGCTTAATGGAAAGCCATAGATGAGGTCTATGAAGGAACAAGCATGCCTAGAAGATGCCTCTTCTTCACTCATGCTTTGAAGGCTTGCAGCCGATCGATTCTGTAAAAATCTCACCGTGAAAACTTAGGTGAAGTGAGCTTGGAGTGAACTGTCACTGCCTTAGCATCAGTAGGTATCGATGACAGTGACAGCTCACTCGACGCTCACTTCACCTATGTTTTCACGGTGAGATGGTTACAGAATAGCAATGCAGGTTAAACGTGTGTATGTTATGGATCTAACGATACAGTACCTTATTTTCATGAACTACATGTAAATAAAAAGTCATGAAGGCAACGGTAGGTACAGAAAAACTTGTCTGTCGGTTTGCTTGATTATCTAAAATACAATAGACGTAGATATATTTAGTAACCTATTCCGCTTAGCTATTCTTCAAGAGTCATAAAAAACATTATAAGAAATCGACACGTGTTTCACCTCTCAACTAGGCATCCTCAGGATGACGATTGACCAATTGCAAACCAGAACACGAAGTGTTGCCACACCCAGCTGCCTGATGCTGCCTTAACTATCACGATTATTTAGTAACTACCGACGTCAAAATCAGCTGCAAAAAAATAGGGATGACCTGCATAAAGGTACTTTGACGAGGCGTTCAAATTGGCTTCGTAAAATATTTCAATGCAGTGACGGCTTAAAAAACGCTGATCAATTTGACTGGCGGCTACTCTGCAATTTTTCCTACCAATTCCGCTAACGAAACGTGGTCTGTATACTTATATTTCGGTTTTCAGCCAATTGATTGATATACAGAGAAGTCGGTAAAAGAATTTACAAAACATAACATAACATCACGCCTGTATTCCCCCAAGGGTTAGGCAGAGCCTATGGTACATCTACATTTCAGCAGTTGTATTTATATCCCATGTAATGGGGGCGAACCTATTGCCATCAACAGGGCACAAAGCCAGCCTCCGGGCTGCTACTGAGAAATTCCACATGAGAAAACCTATTACATATCCAATTATTAGAGAAATCAGTGAATAATTTATTCGAAATAAAAGTATGTTCCGGATATTTAAGGACAAACAGAAATTCTTAGAATCTGTGGCTTACAATTCGTTTTTATTGTTGACCGCAAGCCCGTAATAAGCTTTATTTACTAAAGGGCCTGTTTTGTGACCATTTGTTCCAATTAAGGCAATTTCATGGCTACAGGACATGGCGTTACTTATAAATGAGACAAACTTTCAGAAGTATACTCATTTCATGTTTTACCATAATATTGTTTAAGGCTAGGGTCTACCTCAAATTTTATCTCACTCCCACCATACTACTCTCGGTCTGAGTGAGAGCGAGACGGAGTGGGGTGCTGGCAGCTCTCAAGCCTCATCATCATCAGCCTATAGCAGTCCACTGCTGGACATAGGCCTCTCCAATTGCACGCCTTTCAGCTCGATTCTCGGCAGCTCTCATCCAGCTGCTACCAGCCACCCTGCGAAGATCGTCGCTCCACCTAGCCTAAGGGCGTCCTACCTTACGTTTACCGATTCGCGGTCTCCACTCAAGAACACGTCTACCCCAACGGTCATCGGTTCTACGGCTAATATGGCCGGCCCATTGCCACTTCAGCTTACTTATTCTATGAGCTATGTCAACAACTTTGGTTCTCTGCCGGATTACCTCATTCCGGATTTTATCTCTCAGAGATACTCCAATAGCCTCGAGCAATACTCTCAAGCCTCGAATAGTAGGTTATTGCTTTTTACGGTGAAAATAATGGTAATTAAATAAAAAACATAAGACCTGCTTTATAGTTAGTTCAGTTATTAGACAAAGTTTCATGATCTAATTTGAAGTATTTTTTTATTATAAGCGGTTTATAATTCGGTTTAAAAATAACTTTGATTTTTTTTTTCTATAGAGAAAATTTTATGAAATCGTGTTTTCGCCTAACATAGGACCTAGCATCAATCCTCAACTTCAACATATATTTATTTCAAAATGAATGTATTTTCGGCATAACGGATCATGCTAATAAAGAGGTAGGGTAGGGCCTTAATAAAACAAGACATTTTTGAAGAGAATGTGGAAAACACCTTAAAGATGAATGCGCACGTAACTTTAACTGCCAATTTCCCTAAGGAAATACACAGAATATTATTATTTTTAAGAACTAGTGCACTGCAACATAAATTTTGGCTTGCAATGAATTCCTGGAACTGACACATACAAATATATTTAGTAGGATAAGACGAAAATAAGTTTGATAAGGACTTCACCTGAGCTTTCATTGATTTTTCATGAGCATGCAAAGACTAAGTCGCTAAAATACACGAGAAACTTAGGGAGAACCGCCTGCGCTGGTACGGACATGTGATGAGGCGAGATGATGACCATATGACTAAAAGAGTCCTGAATATAGAAGACGGAAAGAGAGGCCGTGGACGACCACCAATGACTTGGCTACGAACGATAAAAACGACATAATAGCGAACAATACAACAAAAGAGACAAGCCACAACCGTACGGTGTGGCGCAGAAGCACTAGGACCCCAAAGGAGGGAGGGTAGGAGGGTTGACCCCAAATAAACTGGGATAGTAGCCAGGAGAAAGAAGAAGATGCAAAGACCAACACTTTAAGAAGATTACTGAAACAATTTATCGTTTTTCAATAGAGTTAGAACGGTTCATGTCAGTACCTTAAGTGTTTTCTCGTTTACAACAGTTTTTTTATTATTAACTAACTGCCGCCAGCGGCTTCGCCCGCGTGTAATCTTTATAAATTATAGCCTATGTTACTCAAGGTGAATGTAGCTTTCTAATGGTGAAAGAATTTTTGAAATCGGCGCAGTAGTTTTTGCGTTTATTCATTACAAACATACACACAAAAATACAAATCTTTCCTCTTTATAATATTAGTGTAGATATCTGAAAGCTGGTTTACTCTGGCAATTGAATGAGTTTGTTTGTAGTTTCAGTCAATATCTTACCTAATTGATAATAATTAATTTTAAAATCATATTTTATGGATTTCCATAATATTATTATGTTAATAATTAACAGCGAACTTCCTGTTATTGTTTGATTAACACACAATATTACTTCCTCTCAGGTACACAAACAGGTAAACTTAAAACATCATTCATTTTTAATAAGCCGCCATTTTAATATATTTCTATCATAACATATTACATATTATCATCGCGACTTTTTTTACCGAAGGGTTGGGCAGGTACCTAAGGACACCCTATTTCGCCAGTTATGTTTAAATAGTATGTAATAGTGCCATCAACCGGGCACAAATCCAGACTCTGGGCTGCTAATGAGAAATTCTAAATAGAAAAACCGAATAACACTTTCCCCGAACTAGGAATCGAACCCCGACCTCATGCTCAGAGTAGCGGTTGCGACCATTGCGACTAACGAGGGGTAAAAGTATAAGCAGATATTTATTGTTTTTTATTAAAACCTGATAAAGGGGCAAGTAAATCTGATTTATGTGAAATTGCAATTGAGTTCCGTGAATAAAGGAACAAAGGAAGCAAAAACAGCTTTATTATCTAGAAAGAAAGAAAGAAAAATTGTATTTTTTTGCACAAAAATAAAGACAGTTTACATAAAAAATACATACAATACACACACACAAAATAACCGAATATATGTAATTGTACATACATAACGTGTTTAAAAAAGTTATTTAGGTATAGGTAGATTATGATTATTTTATTCCATTTTTTATTTCATTAATGTATCTTGATGTATACCTATACAACCCGTGCGCATTAAGCCCAAAACACACACAGAGCGGGTGCGGGGCAGGAGCGGGTCGGGTCGTTTTCATCGCGTGAGTCGCACGGTTCATCGTGTTCACACAGAGCGCGGGCGCGGGGCGGCAGCGGGTCGGGCGCGGTTGTACTTTGACAAGCGGCAGCGGTTGCAGTGTGAAAATGTCGGGTGATTCTGACACGGACGAAGAACTATTATTTTTACTTATTTTAAAAAGAAGAACGCGAAAATGGAAAGTTTGTAGGTTCATGACATTAATAAAAAAGACATCAATATGGAGAATATCATCGATACGTGTATTGCAACGAATGTAACGACGCTTCACCCGCATTGCTATTCTGTAACCATCTAACCTTGAAAACTTAGGTGAAGTGAGCGTGGAGTGAGTCATTCTCATCGATACCTACTGATGCTAAGGCAAGTGACAGTTCACTCTGATAGCTCACTTTGTTTTCACGGAGATATTTTTACAGAATAGCACAACCGCTCCCGGCCCGCGCTGTTATGTCAGCGGGCGCGGCTCCCGCTCCGCGCCCGACCCGCGCCCGCGTTCTGTGTGTTGACATCCATATAATTCCTTGAATTACAATTTATGACACCTGCCGTACTCCCGCGCCCGACCCGCTCCCGCCCCACGCTGTTGTGTCGGCGGGCGGCCCGCGCGGCACCCGCGCGGGCCCTGCTCCGCGCCCGACCCGCGCCCGCGTTCTGTGTGTTGACATCCATATAATTCCTTGAATTACAAATTATTATACCCGCCGTACTCCCGCGCCCGACCCGCTCCCGCCCCGCACCCGCTCTGTGTGTGTTTTGGGCTTTAACATGGCACCTGGCTCAATGATGTCTGGAGCTCCCCTCGCTTCCCCGCACGGCGACGGCGGAGGGCGGCGCGAGTAGCGCCATGTTAATGCGCACGGGTTGTAAATAAATAAGCAAATAACCAAAAACTTCGTATTTATGCAATAAAACTTTGTCAATTTTATAAATTGCTTGATGTCAGAGCCAGGTATCAAAGACAATTTACCCTACATAATCTGTGTTACTACCCTGGCAATTGACAGCAAACAAACAATCAAACCAAAAACAAAATACCAATAGGGAATATGCATGTGATTCAAATAAGGGTCTAATATTTTTTTTATAAACTATATTACTTCAGAATTATGCCTCCATCAATATTTTTGAATAAAATTTCTTTTTGAGCGAGAATTTTTTTTTTAAAGTCCCTAATAACTGTGGGTAATTCAAATACTTGAAAAGCTAAGAGCGGATGTGACGTAAGAATCCGGGATCATAATCAAAATGTCAATGTCAAGTAAATCAACAAGTGTCAAGTCAATGTCAAACGCTCCTACAAAAAGGAGTTTTTGACGTTGACTTGACAGTTGCTTGTTTGTTTTCACGGACTGTGACGTCACCACACCAAGCGCGTCAAATGGAGGGCGTTTAAATAGCCCGGATCGGTTGGATATTTAAAAAAAAAAATTTAAAGTACTTTAAATTGCTTTTTTGCCGTCAATTTTTTTTAACTATTATTTGACGATGTAAACTATCGAATAAAAATATAAAAAAAATACATGCATATTCCCTATGGCAAAGTGGAAAAATAACTACTATTGTAACAATAAACCACAATAACAAGAACAATTGAGCCGTGTGTCGCATCTGTGCAAGAACAAGGTCGTGAACCTATCGTCAACAGCGCTGATTTTTAGCAACCATCTCTCGAATTACGTAATGACGTCCCGTCGTGTGACAATAACCACAGAATTATGTGTGATTCTATCTAGTTGAACCTACTTGATCTTAATTCCACTATTATACTAGTTTTAGAATCTTATAACAGCTTCAATAAAATATAATAATGAATATGCTATCATTATCATTAGAGTATGAATTGAAGGAATAATAAATGTCGAAAATCTACAGCAGAATGCTTCGATGTGAATGTCAAAATGAACGCAGAAGTTTTTAAAAACATCTGTCATCAAGATGAAGATGCATTAGAATGAAGGCTGAAGTCGTGTCGACGGAACTGGGGCACAAAATATGTGTATGAACATACAGTGCTACAAAGATCTCCTGGCCTTTGAATGACGTTGTCAAGGTGGCGTTGTTGGTAAACATTTGTTTGTTTTGTGCAATAATGTATTGAAAACATAAAATGGCTGCGTTAATTGCGATTCTGACCACGCGCCAAAAGATGCCTGTATTTAATCATACCTCTTTTCAGCGTGATATAATCATCATCATTATCATTTCAGCCGAAAGACGTCCACTGCTGGACATAGCTAGGCCTCCCCCAAGCACCGCTACTTCAACTGGCTGTGCTTCACGCATCCAGCGCATACCCGCGGCCTTCACCCGGTCATCTGTCCACCTTGTGTTGTGCTTCGCCTCTCCCCAGAACACTTCGGCCCCATCGGCCATCTGTTCTGCTAGCAATGTGCCCTGCCCACTGCCAATTAAGTTTGTCAATACTTCGGGCTATTTCGGTTACCTTAGTACTCCTACGGATCTCTTCATTTCTGATTCGATACGCAGGGTAACTTCGATCATAGCCGTCTCCATTGCCCTTTGGATGACTTTTAGTGTGGGAGGAAATAAATCGCATTAGAAGACAGAATTTAATTTATGTAGCCGCGGGCGCATGCCCGTGTCACTGCAGTAAGCCGAGTTAATTGAATGGGCATATTTATTTCCTCCCGTTAACAGTAAAGGTGTTCCCGGATATATAAAACGGGTAATTAGTATGTCACTGTCTACATTCACTACGCATGCGGTAGTAAATTAATTCCCATAGGAGTCGTAAGGGGAACCAAGCCACTAAAACTCTTGGACTATTTATTATGTTGACATGATACGTATTTTATGCATTTTGTGTACGAAGGTGTAGGCAGCTACTGTTTAGCAACAAATGCGGGCCATTTAGGCCGTGTTAAATAATTAAATCGTCCTTCAAACAATTTAACACGCACATTATGGTCATGGAACTTGGTTCATAAACTAACTTTAGTTAATAGTTTAAAATGAACTAGGAATTATTTGTAAGAAGATAACCACAAAACTATTTATATTATAGTTTTTGCGTTTTAGCATGGCAATACCAGTCATTGACCCAAATATTTTTTTTACAAAAATTGTCTGTGACAGACGTAGAGACTCCGCATTAGTGATTTATTCCGTCATTTTGATACGAAAGACAAAATACAGTAACATTATACAATAATAGGTATACCTACCGGCTTACCCGAAATATAGTCGCTAATCCGCTCTTCCCAGAAAATCTTGATTTCACTCCGTTTCACAAGGGGCTTTGTAAATTATGCTAATGGGCTTAAGTTTCGGGAACTGACCGGTCAACAATACCGGTGAAGACCGTCCATCTTGGGTTGACATAGCAACTAGGAGTAAGGAACCACCAAAACAGATTTCCATGGAAAAGCAAACATTCAAAATTCAC
The DNA here is from genome assembly GCA_947363905.1 of Lithophane semibrunnea. Classification (NCBI taxonomy): domain Eukaryota; kingdom Metazoa; phylum Arthropoda; class Insecta; order Lepidoptera; family Noctuidae; genus Lithophane; species Lithophane semibrunnea. The sequence continues at coordinate 8,222,551 of OX376185.1, forward strand.
CAGTTTTTGAACTTAAGGCCGAATACTCAAAAGCAACTCAATTAAAAGACCCCAATTAAGGCAATCTTTAGTCCTTTCCTCTGTTACTTTAAGGAGAATTGTAGCAACAGAAAAACTTCGATAAGCGTCTTAAAGTTCCAATTGTCACACTAACGAGACACAATAGAATTTTAATTGTTATACGCCTTATAAAGGCCAAGCAACAGTTGAGCGGATTAGCAAACTCTTAAACTCTGTGTTAAACACAAATTGATCGATTTCTAGCACACACAAGCATAATAAAATTATGTCGATGCTTAGGTACCGGAAGAGTTGTAGGTATATACAGCTGGTCCACTCTGAAATGCCTCAGGCATTAAGTCCGCCTTTGTACAGTAGTTTATTTTACTTGTGCATAAAGTTTAATAAATAAATAATAAATGTCGCGCTCCACTACCGCATTACCGTGTGCCTAAATTTCAGACTGGACAAGCTTTACGGGAATACTGTTATTGTATTAAAAACTTTGCGAATTTATACCCATTCGGTTCACTTACCACACCGCAAGCTTAGCGTGAAGATAACGAGCTGCCTGAAAGTCTATACCATCGTAAACTAAATCAGACCGCATAAATAAGCTCGGTGACGTTCGAGACCCGGTTCACGTTTGGTTTACAGGGGGTAACGAAGGCATTCTGAAGCGAAATGCAAAACGTCGTCGGTTCGGGGAAGAATCTTTTAGAACGATCGTGATTGATACGTTTTTTGAGTTAAACCTTCATCCCCTATATGATTATTTTTGAACCAAAAAGCAGCCTATGTCCTTCCCTATGATGCCATCTATCTCCTACTTATGATAAAGTATATATATAGTGTATACAACATTATTTTTTGTTTATGCTAAACCCGAAAAGGGGTCATTGTACTCATCAATATGAGCAACTTTTACTATGGGAACAAATGTGTCATCGCGAAAAAAAAACAGCTGTTCCGTATATTTATGTTCGCATAACTCGTCAAAATGTACGGAACAGCTTTTTTTTTTCGCGATTTCAAGTTTGGTCCCATAGAAAAAGTTGTTCAAAATGATGAGTACTAGTCCTTATTATACAGATAATAAGGATATAATAGAAGTAAGTAGGTACCTACTTTTGATTATAATTGTAATTTGGTAGTTCCAAAACATTGTAATCACCAATCACAACCCAGTAACTGGGTAATACGATACCCCTTGGTTAGACTGGTTGTCAGACTTTCGTGCTTCTGACGACTCGTAACGACTGTCAAAGATCCACAAATGACAGCCGGGACCAACGGCTTAGCGTGCTTTCCGAGGCACGGAGGAGTCTCGATATGTGAAAATGGTCACCCATCAGGGACCAACCCCTGCAAGCGTAGATTAACCTGATGGATCGACCCGAGCGGCTGTTATTACTTAGCCACGAGCTCCTAATCATAATCCACGAACATAATAGTATTGCATATACAGTATGCAAGGGTAAACATCGTTGTCACTCAAACCATGGGTAGTTGACTTAAATATAAAAATAAATGACCCAGTAACAACAAAATAAAAACCTTATTTTCATTAAAAGATTTTAAAAAGTAAATATCCGTCACTGTCCCGATACTCATGGATACGCGTTCGAGAGAGCTGCGAAACAGCTGACGGCCGGTCATGTAACGTCCCGCGCGCCCCGCCCACCCCCAGCAACCGCCGGCCGCCGTGTTGAGACGCAAGTTCGTTGCCCTTGCGTGTAGGGTGAAATATTCTTGTGGAAAAATGTAGATTTTCTTTAAAAAAAAAAAGTTGTATTTTTCCATTGATTTTACGTTCTATAAATGAAACCAAACCACTGGTTTCAAGGTTAACGGTGTTTACACTAACATCCTGTATACACGAAATATTGTGTTTGCATATTTCTCTCTAATTATATGCTATTGTTTTGAATCACACATTCAACATCGAAATTAAGTTATGCAGACAGTTTATATTCTATACATTTAATTAAACTTCCACCGTACCTTCTTGGACTACTTAATGCACACTTCCCGGGTACAATTCCGGAATATAAGTATATTACGTAGAATGACAAAATCTTTGGAAAGATGGTAGAAGGTTCACTGAATAACAAGAAAATTGTACGACTTTCCTACTAATAAAAATGAAATAATAAATTCAAAATTGCGTGACCGCTTTTACAGTTTTTGGGCAAAAACTTACTACTGCTAGAACTACAAAAATCACACAGTGAAAATGCATAAAAATACATATTTGATTGCCTCGTTGGTCTAGTGGTCGCAACCGCTACTGCTAACCATTTTTCCTTTCATTAGAAATTTCACAGTAGCAGCCCGGAATCTGGATTTGTGCCCGTTGATGGCATCATCATAGGAGCTCGTGGCTAAGTAATAACAGCCGCTCAGGTCGATCCATCAGGTTAAGCTACGCTTGCCGGGGTTGGTCCGTGGATGGGTGACCATTTTCGCATATCGAGACTCCTCCGTGCCTCGGAAAGCACGTTAAGCCGTTGGTCCCGGCTGTCATTTGTGGATCTTTGACAGTCGTTACGAGTCGTCAGAAGCACGAAAGTCTGACAACCAGTCTAATCAAGGGGTATCGTATTACCCAGTTAGTTACTGGGTTGTGTAGGTCAGATAGGCAGTCGCTCCATGTAAAATACTGGTATTCAGCTGCATCCGGTTAGACTGGAAGCTGACCCCAACATAGTTGGGAAAAGGCTAGGCAGATTGATTGATTGATGGCATCATCATAGGGTCGCCCCATAATAACCCCATAACTGGGGCAATGTGGGTGTAGTATTAGGTATTTCTCTGCACTACCCTTCTTGGCTGTTATGTTATATCTGACTGGCTTTAACCCCAAGAAAATGTATTCATTTATATGAATACATTTTACATTTTTTTCATTGATATGAATACATTTTGCGAGTGCGTAATCTTAATTAAATAAAAGTTACACCGGCTTTTACACAAAGTGACTCTTCTGTTATTATCTGTGGTAGCAAGTAGACAGAGTCATAAACGTCTGTATATTGCGGATTTCCGCCATTTTGTGTACTGTACCCGTACATTTTAATGGAAAAACTTTATTTATTAAAATCCTTCATTCAAATAGTGCTGCGAGAAACAATGGCTGCATGGCTCATAACTGCAACGTTTTTATTGGAATTTTGCATGAAAAGGTTATTTTATGAACTAAGAGGTAAAGTGTATTACTATGCATTTTCCTGAGGTAAGCCTTTTGAGGCGTGTTAATGGTGTGTTTTACGCCCATACAGGCGTTTAGGCTTATTGCAATATGTACCTAAGTACAATGAACTGAAGCCGCTTTTCGTGTGATTAAGGTAATATTCTCACACTGCCGTTTATCACAGGTCCTGCGGAAAACACGTTTATCAAAGGATCTCTGTGGGTTCATTGATACAATCTTAAATATTTTGTTTCATTGCAAAGGCTTGCTCATTGTGCTTTATGTAATAAGCTGTTACATGCTCCATACCATACCACGCGGACAAGAAGCTATTGAATATAGGTATAAAACACACGCCAATATCTACCATTGCTGTTCGTAACGATATAATTGTTTATCTCTCTCCCATTTTCCGTTTTTTAGTTACAAAATTCGATTTCATTCCGCCGATGCGCTCCGATGCACTTAATTTTGTGTGAATTGGTGTGAATCGTACTTCGTGTGTCAAGAGAAAATCTTTCTCGTTTCCAAAATAACGTGGACGTGGAGAGCCGCTGTTTGTAAACACAAATGTCAACAATTTGTCAAAATTCAGTGCATTTAAATTCAGTTTCCTATTTCTCCGCCTGCTCCTCCGCTTTGTTCTGTCCCTCTAGTCGTACATTGTGACATTCAGGCTTTAGGATGCTTATACGATTAACTTCATTATGACAACCACTAAGCCCGACGCCGAAGGAAGGCTTTCTTTAGAACTTATATTATTAAAAGTTTGTTATTACAGAAAGAGATAATAAAATGTACCAAAGTTTGGATGTAAATGGAAGAGAAAATTGGGTTTAGATGTCCATACGTAAGGCTAAATGAAAAGTGTATTTGAAGGTATTTATATACTTTAGGAAATGTATATTTTCCGAGATTAACATTTAGGTACCTCTTTTATCAAGATAGCGCGAAAACGTAATAATATCTTGGGGCTCAGAGTTTTTGTGTCGGACATAATAAATGCGAAGACAAAACATTTCCTGGCTGTTATAGTAATGAAAATAAAAAAAATAGAGCGCTGAATCTGTGTCTGAACTAGGACGGGTCCACAATGGTGATTTAATTAACCTAGTTGCAAGATACAACTTAGTCTGGCGTTAGATGACAATGTTGTATAAGCCCAGTGCATTACTTTTGAGTCCACTCATGGGAATGAGTATCTGGGACGACACAAGTGGTCTCGTGAAAAGTTGAGAAGTAAACTAGTCTAGTATTATTCATCTATACAATATTACATGACCCTTAAACATATGTAACTGGCGACATGTATTCCTCATGCAAGTCTAGTACTTTTAGTTAGGTTACTACTCAGAAATTGTGCACAACGTGTCGTGAATAGAAAACCGTCTTGTGAATTCATGCAAGCCTAGTACTTTTTCCTTCTCTACATTATAAAAGGAAGCTGAGTGCACAATTTGACGTTAGTTAACGTTACGCTACGTTACGTTAACGTTTGTTTTACGTTAGTTCCAGTAGTTTCGGTTTGCATTGATAGATCTCAGACAGCTTGAATACATTTTCAATCGATTTATAGTAACACTAAACTTTTTGTTCATACAACTTACAATATTTAAAATACGCCAATTTACTAATGACAGCAAAGAACACAAAATAGTTTTTATTCTAATGCTAAACTCCTGTTCGAAAATCAAATAGGAGTTTGAATATAGAACACACCAATGTGTGTTCTATATTCAAACACCAAAACAGTGATTAAAAGTCGGTGGCAAAAAACGAAAATTGAAAAGCAGACACCGATTTCCGAAATTAAAGTTATTTTTCACTTTTTTTGTGTCTGTTTTTTGAAGTCGGTTGTTTTTTATTCACCGTTTTCAGTGAATAAAATAAGCTTTTTAGAGAGGGGAATGGTATAAATAAAATGACTAAATTATTCCCGTTCGTCCCACTAACAAAATCAGTGGGACGAACGGGAATACACGACTGGTGAAATCTGGGTGTACCTATTTCAGGTACATCTCTGCCCAACCCTTCGAGGAAACAAGGCGTGACGTTATGTTATATTACAAAACAGTCGCTTTTCTTGTCTGTCTATGTGACGGTTAAGATCTTCTTAACTGCACACAGGATTTTGAGGCGTTTCCACCATCATTTAGAGCATTTATTCCAGACAGTTTATGGAAAAAGACATATCATGTGCTAAATAAATGTATTTTCTTTCTTTCTTTCTTTATATCAATGAAACAAATCAAAATCTCAAAGTTTTCACATGGTACCACCCGTGTGAAGCAAGGGCTGGTCGCTAATAAAACTTAATGGGAAATTTAAAAAGTTGCGGAAAATTAAAACTCCTGTGTAGTATTTAACATATTATGTAGGTACATTAATATTCTCGCAACAACAAGTCCCGATTATTTAATTATATACGTGACGCAACGCCGCCGCCGGTATCCTTGCTTTGCAGGGACAGTCAACACTGAGACCGCAGCTAAAACTCATTAGCGACAGAGCAAAGGTCAGGGGCGGGAACCGACACGTTTGATCGATAAACTGACCCACTTCATGAGGTGTTTCAACTGCAGTTGGGTTAGGTAAATAGTGGCTGTGTTTAAGCTAGCAAGCATGAAATGGGACCAGCGGGCCCTGCGAACTCGTTTAAATGGGCAAGAAGTGTAATTTTATTCATACTGAGATAGCATTGTATGATGTCATTCTGAGATAGAAAAGCTAACACGGTAAATATCAGAAGAATGCAGTGAAATGTTAGAATAACCACAGGTTCTTGATCTCTGGGTGAAAAGTGAAGGGTAAGTTACCACCCACAGCATTTATCCGTTACCAAGGGATAACGCAGCGCTTTTTATCGCAGGGAGCTGAATTCTGCAGTAGAAAACATGTTTTTCTACCTCATTCATGTAGGTAGATTAATAAACATGTTTTTCTCATAATCCTTAGTACCTTCAAAGTATTTATCTACCTATATGTACCTACCTTAATAAAATAATAACGTCATATAAATGCGGTGGATGCATTCCCTCGCGGGTTAGATAGACTAGTCAATCGAGGGTCAATCATTTCGACTGGTTCACCGTCATTACGTCATCAATCATTCGGGTCGAGTGAATTCCCGGTACGCCTGTCGTTCAATCTCCACTAATATACAATGTACCACAGTTGGAGCGAGCTTTTACTTACCTACTTACTATTTTAATGACATTTATTTTTGGCTCCATTAACGAAAGTCACACAAAACTGCGAATCGGCGCGATGCGAATTCGCAACGTAGAAGCTTTCTTAAGAAAATCTTAGGGTACCGTCGCCCCTGCCAGGATTGCGGGTTAGTCCGAAAGGGATACCGGGACCTTGGCAACAGGCAAATGAAGGAACACGGGTGGGTTTTTCTTAGGGTACCGTCGCCCTTGCCAGGGTTGCAGGTTAGTCCGAAAGGGATACCGGGACCTTGGCAACAGGCAACTGAAGGAACACGGGTGGGTTTTTCTTAGGGTACCGTCGCCCTTGCCAGGGTTGCGGGTTAGTCCGAAAGGGATACCGGGACCTTAGCAACAGGCAACTGAAGAAACACGGGTGGGTTTTAGTCAGTAAAAGTCTGACACGCCCTTCGGCTCCGCCCAGAGCGGGAGAAGTCATTGGATGATATATACAGTAAAAAAAAAAGGGTACCGTCGCTGATTTTGGCGATGCGACGTCGCCACGCAGTTTTGTGTACAAGCCTTATGTCACTCTCCCGTCTTATTAACGTCACTGCAACCAAAATGGTGTAATAATCTTTGCCCTTTCACTTCATTGACATGAAAATGACAAAGACAAGTTAGTGATTATAAATCTCAAGAGTTTTCAAATGTGAGGGTTATTCTGAAGAGCGACTGTAGGTATTATGGTAAATGCTGCCACCATAGATTATATTTATAATCTAAGGCTGCAACCAACTGACACATAAAACCGTACCAGTGAAGCAACGCAAATCGAATGAACGAAAAAGTCTAACCAGCATTTAATGAGACCACACGTATTGTGTATCCATTAATAATATGACTTGAAACAAAAAACAATAACTTGTACGAAATAATCAAAGCAAAATACATACGACTGGTTATTATTAGCAACAGTGAGTCGGAAGAGGGACTGTGTTCCAACAACGGATATTAAGAAGGAACGTAGAGATCCTACATGGATATAAGGAAGAGCTGATGTTACTGAAGAAATATAATATACTTATAAACTATCTGTTTCCCAAACATCCAAATCCATTCAGCCGTTTTTGCGTGATTGAGTAACAGTTTTTAGTTAGATGGTATATACTTCAATTTATATATTACTTGTAACAATTTCCTAAATTACTTTGAAACCGGTACTTTTATTACCACCATAAGAATCCTACTAATCCTTCTAATATTATAAATGTGAAAGTTTGTGTGTTTGTTACTCAATCACGCAAAAACGGCTGTATGGATTTGGATGAAATTTGGCAAACAAATAGTTTATAACCTGGATTAACACATAGGATACTTTTAATCCCGATATTCCCACGGGATTGAGACTTACCTACGCGGGTGAAACCGCGGGGCGCAGCTAGTACAACTATAAAGTCTAAAATCGTCGAATAAAATCAACTAACAGCGTCATTGTGCGCCCGATCGTACATTCAAGTTATTGAATGAAAATAAAAAGCACACACCTAAATTGAAAGGCGCTCCTCACAGCAAAAAGCGAAGTAATCAGTACGAGATGGCAAAGACGCGGATGTTAAATAGAACAACAACTTTACAATAAAGACTGTACACGATTGAGTCTAAAAATAAACTTCGGAACTTGAACAAAGCTAATTTCTGCTCAAGATATTGTATAGTGTTTTTTAATTATTCGTACGTATATAAGCTTAATTAATGCTGTTGTTGCGGCAGGCAGCGCTAATTTTGGAAGTGATTGTGAGCGTTATGAAAAACATGGTATTGAGAATATAATAAATATGTACAGTCACGGAATTTAATTGATGAGCCACCTGGCACTGTTCACGTCTCTGACATCGATATTTCAACTGTCACTATCTTCAGTTAAGTTTTCAGAATTATCGAGTTAATGAGCTATGATTCAAAAGAGGTCGGTATCAAATAGATTGTATTTATTTTTACTATTGAGAACTTATTAGTCAACCTCTATGGATAAGACTATTTCCGATTTAAAAAAAAATATTTGTCATCTTGTTTACGAGCGTGCGTTTTGAGTTCGTGTTTAATCGTGTAATCTCGTAAATGTATGAAACTGCAAAATTGAAAAGTTTGAAGGTGGCTCATCAATTAAAGTCCGTGACTGTACTAATAACGTATAATTTGTTTTTTTGTTTATCTAGGGCTGAAGCCTTCGGAAATTAAATGGTATAAGTCCACACTTTTATTTATAAATTGTAATCATGTAAAGTCTTTATACATACAAATAGACAACTTCATAACGAACATACTATGGTATTGTTTAAGATTGCTACACTTTATTGCTCGTAGACTAGCGGGTAATCCTCTTCCTACTGAGACCCCAAGTGAGCCCCGCAGGAGGCCCAGGAAATGCTGGCAGGATATCGTAAAAGCCGACCAAAGTGCTAATAAACTCGACATGAAGGCCGGACAAGATTGTGCGAAATTGAGAAGACTTAGTGGCAAAGAGATGGCTCGGAAGAGGATAGGTAATAATTATGTTTGGTACAACATGTTTTTATGGCCAGTGAGGTCAAGAGTTTACTTACAGGATATAACAATGGAAGTATGTGGAGGTTAAAGGATGACCACTTTCCCAAAACACACCGTGAAGAGGAAATCAATAATGATGCATATAAAAGGTTATATATTTTGAATATTGATTGATAAAATATTATATCTGAAGACATCCTTTTCTCAGATTGTATTAATAAGTTTCCTAATATACCCTAACTTTATGGTGGCATGTCGTAATTGAGACGAATTCAAAAAGTTTTTGTGGTCTCTGCGGGTGCTACCTTATTTACTTTTCTTGTAATGAAGCAATTTAGCGATATAATAGGAAGCTCCGATGTTTTTCGGCTACGGGAAGAGGATGATAAGTTTCCATCAGCCTCTCAGGTCTGACGAAGTTATTATTATGCTGCTTCAATCGTATTATTCTTGTGTTTTCTCTGTGGCTTTATAAACCTTAACAATATATAGTATAATGTTTTAGTTGGTGAACATAATGTTTTATACATATATCTTTGAAAACGCTACTTCTTCCAGGTATGTAGAAGATCAAATAACAAGTAAAAATAACCATGTAGATATATTCCAGCAAAATCTAGAATCATAGCCTAGAAACAGCCCCCATTCACGCAGAGATACGAATCCAGTTTGCTAAAACCAATATTACTTATGTAAAGAATACCAACAGTCTTTAGACGTAAGCGTAGCACAAAGAAACGCTCGAAGCAAAAACAGGGAAAAATTGCTTTTTATTCCATTTCGAGACTGAAGAGAGCGTGATACGATTACAAAAAGATACAGACGAACATAGAGAGAATTTAGAGAGGCAAACTGGTTAACATAATGCTCGTTTAATAAATTTAATGGATTCAGGAGTAGGTATAGGTGTTTATGGAGGCCTTTGATAAATAGCCGATGAGTTGCGCGTTTCTGGAGGGCAAGCCATCATGTTTATAGACTTTGTATTATGTTTAGTGGAGAATATTGATGGGTGTTGTTGATTAAGCAGTTTTGTTTTGAGTGTTGATTGGAACTGGTTTTACAAGCAGCAACGTGGGCTGCTAAAACAATGAAACAATTATTGAACACAATTTATTATGAAAAAGATCGAAACAGAACACGATGTAAAGGTACAATTCTGTAGCCGGCGTAGGCGACCATTGTCGCCGCGACACGACTGCTTTCTATGAAATACATTCCGTAGCTAGCGACAAATCGGTTTCATGGAAATACGAGTATTTATAAACCAGTCGTGTCGCGACGACACGTCGCCTGCTGCTGCCGCCTGCGGTCGGCTACGGAATGGTACCTTTAGATAAATAAACGTACTAATAGTTCAAGTACATAAACAAAATAAATATTTCTAAAAAATTATTAGTTCAGACAAAAATGAAGAACCGATCATTACAAATCCAATAACATAAAGTAATAAAGCGAGTCGTAAAGTAAATAAATTTGCTTCAATACAGTACTTATATCTAGAAGTAAAGTAATAAGAAAAGAAATAAAAAAACTAGAACTATTACGAAAAGGCATTACGATCACAAAAAGGCGGAGGATAAGGTAATAAAAGACAAATAAAGATAACATTGAGTTACTTATCGTTTTCTGTATATTGGTCGATTTTGATGACGTTGTCTGGCTAAAGTACTAGGCCAACATAGAATCTAGGTGTATCCAAGTGTTTAACTGGAGGGTCCCCGATCAAAGTTGAAGTTTCCATTTTCAAAGCGCTGTCAAACTTGAGGAAACCATTACATAAATGCTCAAAGGCTGACTATTAAAGGGGGATAAACATAGTCATCGTAATATTTAATATCATTTTCTAGTTCATGACTGTATCACCCGACACATTTAGGCCCACACTATCATCCTACCTCTCCTCACACACTTCACTTGCACACATCACCTACTCACCTCACCTGCACACTTCACTGGACACTTTACTTCACACTCATTACACTACACTCATATTACACTACACCATATATGATTTTATTTTTTTGCGTTAATTAAATTGTCTGCCTTTTTCCCTTCCACAATAATCATTTTTCTAAGTATTCAAATTACCTATTGTATTAGAAGTAAATTACAGTTAGTTCGAGGTGAGAGCCTGGGGATCCGTCTCACAGGGTATCCTAGTATGGACGCCAGTCTCTCACAAAGGAACACATATTATGTATTTTGTTATAACGTTATTGTTACAATTATATTTATGATAACTATGTGAACCTTTGTGAAGAGAGAAAATAAAGATATTGTATTGTATTGTATAGTGAAGTGATGTTCGAATCATTTGTGACGAAATAAAACGTTAATTTCTTTGGTGTCATTAATAAAAAAAGCTTAATTTTCTGAACAAATTGTTACATTATCGTCATTATGTAGGTAATTGATCGAGTCAAAGTTCCTAACAAGCCCAAATGTCACCTTTGCCATCAGAATGTTTAGTTTTCCAGGGGAATTTTGGATGATTGCCCAATACGCAATATTTGATGGACCCAATCAGGGAAAGGGAAAATTGGGAAAGGTAAGCGAACGTCTACCAGTCCATGAGTCCATTAGTGAAATCAGGGAGCTTGAAACAGTCACATTGGCAGAATACATAAGAAAAAATTATGAATCATCGTAAAATGTCACAAACTGACAATTCATAATATGACCTGCGTGTGTCAGAAGATGGATGAAGCAGAATTAATACTACATGTATATTTATAGGATATTCCCCTATTTAGTAAGGTTTCGAGTGTCAAAATGTTGTATGTATCTCTATATGGTGTTTAAGGAAAGGGTTTTATGAAGAAAAGCACAGAAAGACAAGACTAGGCATTAATTGATTAGGGCCGTTCCGAATCTAGGTCATCATGGAGAAGAAGGACAAGAAACTCCATGGCAGCTAATTTTAAAGTATTGGATCAACACATATTTACTTTAGCATAAATCATTGTTATCACATTATTCTCTGGGACTGTTTCTCAAAGTTATAGCAACTTATCAACGGGAAGAAACAGAACATGAATATTCCCTAATTACATTTAAAACAAGACATATTATAACAGATAAAGAAAAACATAGCTATCAGCAATAATCAAGAAATATGATCAATTAACTTACGTGAACACAATAGGAAGTCCATCTTCCACTACAGTTGTATCCCAAAAAGGTCCCGAATTGGCGGGTACACGTATTTTATATTCTCCCAATACTAATCAAGTACCTCTAACATTGCCGCCATTTTTGACCAATCGCAGATTGTCATAGATTATTGTTTAATAATCTCTAACATAGTTAACAATGAACAAATCTTAAATAGTGGAACCATTTTAAAACTTAATACGGTAATTTAGCAATTTAGTATTTACTTATTTGATATCGAAAAGCAAAATCAGATAAGTTATTGACATCCACTTAAAGTTAGGAGAATCGTTTGAAACTACTTGTGACTTTTGAATTACAATATAAAATCTTAATTAACATTATAATATCATATTAATTAGAACTTAATCATTTATTGAAACTCTAAATAAATAAACATTTGTTTTGTTTATTCAAAAACCACCAATCATAACATAAGTTTGATGACCTACTTTTCGTCTAGAATCGCTGTTTTTGATAGTAGTCTTTTAAGTCACAATAAAAACCATTAATATAGAACAACATAAACATCGAAATAGTATATAAAATCAAGGATATATTTTAAGTACAATATAATTCTGTTATCATTAAATTTTAGGTAAAAGTCATGTTTTTGTATTTATTTAGACCAACTCACAGATCACAGGTTTCGTTCGTAATTGATTGTTCATCTAGAAATACTGCGAAAGTTTAGATTATGAATTAAATCGAAGATTAATTTTATATAATGCTACATATTCCTGACACGTGCGACTCATAATACGAAATAATCCATCTGTTTGACAGTTTTCTTTGGAGATTCGTAAAATGGTCCACACATTATGAATTGCTTTTGTGTCAAATAAAAGGAATTGCTAATGACATCAGGAAATTAATTGCATAAAGAGGAATTGCTAATGTGGCCGTTTTAGGTCCGCTGGACTCAGTCACTGTGAAGGAGATCTAGAGTGCAATTTTGAGTATCTAGTAAAAGAGTACTCAACTATAACAGCATTCTTTCAAAAATTCTACTTGCACCGCTTAGCTTCGATGGCTTAGTTTAATTCTTGTTTCCTAAACTACGCAAGCTGTTTAAGCTCTTAGCTCTCCCACTTTAGCAGCTAGTTTACATAATACTAGAATTGTTTGCTGTTCTCTTCGGCGTTAACAAACAAATAACAAAACTGTTTTAGTTAGCAGAAAATTTGAGTCTGTGAAGGTTTAAGTACTGTACAGTTAAAGAAAATTGAAGAAAAGAAAACAATCTAGAACCAAATATGAAAAAAAACATTTGTAAATGCCTGGAAACGAATTCTTTATCACAATATTGAATCTTACGTCTTGCGGTTTGCCTCCTAAGATAGTTTTTCGTCTTATATAAATATTAATTTATGATCATTTTTACCTTGAGAACTGGATCTTGTACATATGTAGGTACTTTATGTAATGGAATAATCTTTGATAGTTATTATTGTAGCAACTTAGTTAGGCACCCAAAATTGAATATACAAGCCTAAAAAAAAAAAATATTAACACATCATAAATGTATATGAGACCGGAAACAATATAAATAATAATAAATTTATAAACACTCAATATTTACAAGTAAAATAAAAATATTTCCGTACTAAAATAACAGCAGAAGACTTGAAAGCACAAACTACTTCTGCGATTAACTATTACTCAGGTCGCTAACGATACTACGGTTGGGCCATGAAATAAGCGACTCAGGGGTAATTAAAATCTACTATAACGCGCTTCAGAAGTTTCTTCGAGTTGTACTGAGACATTAATGATACTACGTTATAATTTAATCTGAATTTAAGCGGCGTTGCTTTATAAAGGTTTGTGAATGTAGTAAATAATACAACACAAAATGTTTTATTTATTATGTTTGGAAGAATTAAGCTTGTTTGAGATCGTTTTATAATTAGGATTTACTGTTTTATTTGTACGAGGTATTTTTATTTCTCTCTGTATGAGGCCTTTGCCCTCCCTCCAGTGGGGCCATAAATAGGCTGGATTATTATATTTACAATAAATTATTTAAAATAGATATTTGAAATAATATTGCCTATTTTTCGTTTTTTATAAAAATATTATGTTTTATAACATCGACTTTAGAAAATCATAATCCTAGCTAATATTATAAATGCGAAAGTGAGTTTTTTACGCTTTCACGCTAAAACGGCGGAACGGATTAAATTTGGCACATGGGTAGGCCATGACCTGGAAAAGAACATAGGCTACTTTTCATTCTGGTCCACAGACGAAGTCGAGGGCACCAGCTAGTAACAGTATAAAATAAAAAAACCTAAAAATTTACTCTAGAAAATGGATTAATTTTAAGAAAGTAATACTGTCTATTTCGCACAATGCATTTCCATAATCCTAAGCCAATGGAATGACGGATATAATCAAAGTGAATTTATAAAGACGCGACCTTTCACGAAATTTTCCACGTTATTGAAAAGTTCGTGGCACATCCCTATTAAAAGCCTTTGACGCCTGTCAAGCATTTACTTCGTAATCGTTTCTCTCACTTGTCTCGGCTTAAAGGCCGTCATTTTAATATTAAGCATCGAATAAAATAATATTTATTAACAAATTGACGAGAATATTCAAAAACATTACTATTTCATCAGCATTTTGTATTCATGGGTTTTTAATTAAAGAATTTATAATAATCATCGTATTACCTTCATTTCGTTAATATTTTATTGTATGTAATGCAGTGTTTAAAGATGTAATGATTTTATTATAAGTAAGTTCATAATGTTATAATTGAAGGTTATTATAGAATATAAGTAAGTTCATTATGTTATAATTGAAGGTTATGATAGATATAGGTTATTATACGCATTATTTAATAATGCGAAATATAATAATATGAAAATTAAGGGTACTCTATAACAAGCATGTGTCAGAAAGGTGGAATAGTCCCATCCCCACATGGAGTGTAGAAAAAATAATCCAGCGTCTCATACATTTGGATCGAGTGCTGTATGGGACAGTTGATAATTTTTTCGCGATTACGATGTTGGTCCCATGAAAAAGTTTTTTAGTTTGATGGTCTGTGCCACATCCTTAAATTTGACCTCAACTTTCACACGCTGTTTATACTGTATTGGAACATCCGACATTTAAATTAATTCTGCTTCCGTGCTCAGAACTGATTGCTTAGCTTAAACGACGGAATTAATATAGCGAGGAAGTTTATTGGCAGCGCTAAAACTAGGTGATAAACATAAAAATTAGAGCTCTTAAATAAGTTTATAGATTATTGTAATTACCTATATAATGCTGTCTTGCTTTCTTGCCTTTTTCATTAACTACCTTATTGAGGTGGGTCAATCTCTCCACCAGAAACTGCTGTAATCTACACTAATAATATAAAGAGAAAAAAAAAATGTATTTTTGTTTGTAATTAATTAACTGAAAAACTTCTGGACCGATTTAAAAAATAGTTTCACCAGTAGAATGCTATTTATTATCACTGAGTGACATAGACCGCTGGCGGAAGTTAGTTGTAATAATAATACCGTTTAATTATCAAAAAATAACCATGCAATAGTGACATAAATTCGGTGAACCACAAACGAAGCGTCCCTATTTTATAGCTAAATTGTCTTTTATGATTATGACACATTCCAACCAAACCACACAAACAGTACGACTTTTAATTAAAAAATTAAATTATAATTAAAATCTTTTATTTCGGACCTTATAGTCCAATGTACAATGGACCATAAAGTTAATGTCGGTTCCTGTCCTTCAGAATTTGAAACCTACTGCAGTGGTTGCAAAAACATACAAAAGTAAATTAGGCTTAAGGGGGAGTAGTTTGACAGCAAAAAATCATATTTCACCCGCGCAACCCTTACCTACCCCTCTCATTAAACACGACGAAAACAAAACACAATGCCTTCCCGCCAGCAGAAACTTTTCGTCTGGCGTTTATAGAATTCGAATTTCAATCTTCTGTAGTTTATTTTGCTTATACGATACGCTAAGCTTGAATTCAGAACTATAGATCATGTTCATGTTTTGGAACTAGAAACTCAATGTTGACGTGAAAAAGTTCAAATTTAAATGTTACCAAATTTTATTTAGGACCTTGTACAATTTGTACCTAATGACGTCTTTGTGGAAAACTGTGTTACCAAGTAATAAATATAATGCTATATCGTGGATTTCTCTCTTTGGAGGATCGTGCAAAGTGATACCCAAGTAAAAGATAATATTCGTATAATGAATTTTGCACTGTATTGTGCAACGAATATGGCATGTGTCATGAAAACCTTTCCTGCGCCAAACGCGAACAATCCCCTTCGAAAACATTTGAAACATGTGAAAAAGAGGCCGAGTACAAAAGAAATAAATGTAGGATTGTCGGCTTCACCACTAAAAGAATTGACATCTATTCATCTATGTAAATGGGTGCCAAAGTACCAAAGGGACTAATTATAACAAAGGCCCGAGGTACGCGCTCAGTACCGGCGCGCTGTGTTTTGGGCGCGCGCCCGGCGCGTTTTGGACGCTCGTCAAACGCAACAAGATTTCCACATTTTGTTGTAACTTTTGAACCGTGTTTCTTTTAAGTTTATTACTAATGCGGAGAAAATGACAAGGAAAAATAGTGAAAAAGGAACTCGCGTCCAAGCGTCAAGGGCACGGTTAGGCTTCATTTACGGAGACGCGAGGAGTCGTGCGTGGCTTTGGGCGGCGCGGCTCGCACTGAATTCAAACATATGGCGTTGTATGAGTGCGTTTACGGAGACGCGAATTTACACGCGTTTGTTTGAAATGGAGCGTTTTTTGCAGCGGAGCCCGCGAATGACATAGCCGCGTCACACGCGGCGTTTCATCACGGCGGCGCACGTAGCAGCAATGCCCGCGGAATACCTTCTCCCAGTCTTATTTGTAAATCGCACAACGGAGATGCAAGTTGAGAGTGGCAAGTTGCGACATGTGCAGGCCTTGTGGGCGCTCGCTTAGACTGCAGCGCTTGATATAATTCGTTACATAGGAATTCATACAATTTTATTGAGCGCCCGAAACGCAGCGTACAAAATGCGCGTCTCGGGCGCTTGTTATAACTAGTCCCTTAGTAGAAAGTTTAGTATGGTCCCTCTTTGTAACTGTTGAAATTGTAGCTTTGAAAACATGCCAAGTTGCATTATAACTTTAGGCCTCATTTACGGAGACGCGGGGCGTGGCGCGTCGCGTGCAATGTGGCGTCACGCGGCGCGTCTGACGTTTTTTCTGTTTACGGTGCGGCGGCGCGTGAAGCGGCAGTTATCATCCCACGCGTTAACATAAACATATGGCAATATACGTCTGGATTGTCGCGGTTTTTTTTAGGGTTATAATATATATTTTTGAAATGTGCTAATTAAAACCTTTCATTTGATACCCAACATGGTATGATTAAAAAATATTTTTTGTTGTTCATGATATGTCACCTAGAGGGCGCCATTTTCAATTTAATGTGTTTTCGTATAGTCTACGACCAGCGGACGATCAAGAAGCTTCCAACGATCTTCCTCATTTGTCAAATTGTAATGAGTCTTTTAGATAATATGTGGGAACAGACATAGATAAATACATAGAAACCGGTCAAAATTATAACCCTCCTTTTTGCTTCGCCGTAGTCAGGTAAAAACTAAAACCCAACTACGACAAAAAAGTCAACTAAACAGATATAAACAAGACATCACGGACAGACAAATTAAAAATCCGGAGTCATACGGAATCTGTTCGAGTTCGTTCGTTATACCAATAACCGAAGAATAAAGGTATTATTCTAAACAAGTTTTATTTAGGGGCGGTCAGTCGCTCCAATTGTTCGTCTAAGGGTCACCTTACAAGAAGTTTGTCAAAAAAAGTGGGAGTAAACGAATTTGGATCCTGAGTATATCGCAATAAGATTTAATCTCCAGTGCGAACTTTAAAATGAACGTGGAATGGGCTCGTTGGCTATGTTGTAAATTTTCTTCGCAAGAAAATTCACCGCAATACAGAGCAATGGCGCTAGTTTTACCTACTTCTTTCTATACTCCACGGAGTATAGAAAGAAGTAGTATAGTAGCACGCTACTATACCAGTCAAAAATCTGTCAAATAAAATGTATGTCATCTTGAGTTTTCAAATATCAACATTGAATTTTATAATGTTTATTTGGACTCGGTATTTATTTATTTATCAATCAATAACACTTGTAATATTCGTTTTGGAAGTCGTTTTAGTGTTTTTTTCATGTTTTCTATGTCTCAGTTTCTTTTGTGGAATGTGATAAATTACGAAAATATTATTTACAAAAATAAATAATATCTCAGCGCAGCTAAAAATTTGAGCGTAGTCCTCTCGTCTCAACAGAGCGACGCCGACTGATTTGTGGAACAAAAATATGCTTGAAGTTCCCGTAATGTGCGACGGAAGATGGCTTCTTCCACGAACTAAGAACGTCGTAAGTCCTACAAGCTTTGATTAACCAAAAATAAAAGGAATAAAAAAAAAGCCTACACAATTTTTTTTGCCTTGTTTTAATACATATAATCATCTAATTTTTATCATAATAGGCATTAGCATTTTAAGTACAAATCGAAAATACGTGAAAATTAGAGGTAACTTCGTGATATTTTTTTATCGAGAAAACTTAAATATTTTGTGTTTCTGTTCCACAAAAAGTTTGGAAATATCATGTAGTTACTCATACTATTTTTATTTTACACCTAAGTCTTATCAATTTCATGAAAAATCACTAATTTAAGAGCCTTAATCGCTAATTTAAGAGCCCTAATCGATATCTTTATAGCACCATACTTAATTAACAGGCTGTCCCGTACCTACCACGCCACACCCATCCGTATAATAGTTAAAGGAGCATCAATTTGTGGCTAATCTACGCTAACTGCCTTAAGATCAATAAGTAATTAAGGTACACATTAGTTGGAAAGGGAACCGAGTACATGTATGTAACATGAACCCTTTATGCTCTGAATAGAATCCCGAACCTTACGGATTAATCACATCGGAGCACTTTTAAGAGACGGTTGTGTCTATTTCCTATTTTTGGACGTGTATGAAAGAAAATTTATTTTTCTCAAACATGCTTAGAAATTCGAGCATTATTTTGACAACCTTCTCCTATCCTATCCTCCTATCAAAATTGCCGTAATGTCGTAAAGTAAGTATGAAAATCTAAATCTGTCGTGTTTAGTGGCCAAATAAATTACTATGAAAACTCTTATCTGTCATGTTATTTAAAAATGGAACAAACTTTTTACTTCACCACATGGCAAGGAGGTAACTTAACATATCAAATATTTTATTTAAATTTCGATTTGGCTTGCAAATAGAACTGTTTAAAGTAAAGAAGAAACATTAAATGAACATATTAGAGTTTTTTATTTAATTTACGCAGTTTGAATTTCCGCGCATTATTTGAGAAAGGTACTATACAAGCCTTGGCCGCAATCAGGAATTGATGGAATCACGTATGTGTGCCTCGGCTTTGCCTCGGCCCACATTTTCACGATCGTCCATCAATGCTTATTGCTGGTCGCGACAGTAATGTACTATTGGTATAATTACAATCTCTGTTGGTCTTATTCTTAGATACAAAAGATCTTTTAAAAGTTCATTTTGACCGTCTGAATTATTATTCTAAAATCTCTCAAATTTTCAATCTGAAGCAAATGTTTGTTTACGAAATATGTTTGATGGTCTAAAAACCACTTAATCTCAGTTTTAAACTTATGATTGCTCTTCGATTGATGAAAGTGATTTTAAATTACAAATCCAAGGTTTTAAAGTTAAATAAGTAAATAATTTCTCGAAAATAATTGTAGAGATTGCGTTCTTTGATAAATGAGGGTCGAGTAGGTATCCTATTGGTACTTAATATGGTACACATTGGTACTCTCACCTCATCTATCATCACTTCTGAGCAACTAAAAAATATAGTAATAAAAACTAAAACCCAACTACGACTTAAAAGGTATAAACAAGACACCACAGACAGACAAATTAAAAATCCGGAGTCACACGTGTTAGGGCATAAATCGAACTGATTACGTGTGACTCCGGATTTTTAATTTGTCTGTCTGTGGTGTCTTGTTTATACCTTTTAAGTCGTAGTTGGGTTTTAGTTTTTATTGCTATATTTTTTTTAATTCTTTTGGGGTAATATATATATTTTTGAAATGTGCTCATTAAGGCCTTTCATTTGATACCCAACATGGTACGATTAAACCATTTTTTTTTTTAAGTTCCTCACTTTATGTCCTCTAGAGGGCGCCATTTTTAATTTAATGTAACTTCACATAGCCTATAACCAGCGGACAATCATGACGCTTCTAACGATACCTCATTTGTCAAATTGTGATAAGTGGTTTGGGAGATAGGAGAGAACAGATGAACATACATACATACATACATACATACCGGTCAAAATCATAACCCTCCTTTTTTCTTCGCCGTAGTCGGGTAAAAAGTATCACTGATGTCGTGATTGGCTCCTGAAGTACAGGTCTAACCTAGCTCTGGAGCCAGGTTCTCAAATTGTTCTGTAACCTGTTTATCGCAATATAGAATTAATTTATTATAATTTACCAGCGAGCGACCCGCTTCTGCTTCGCACGATTTTTACGACTCGACAAAACATCGAGATTTCTTTATTATAAAGGTATGATAACTTTAACCTTCCGGAATAAATTCTCTAAACGATGGTGAAAACCTCATCAAAATCTGTTGCGTGGTTTAGAAGAACAACGCGGACATACAGACAAACACGAAAAGCGACTTTAATTTATAATATGTATAGATATAGATTATGAAGAAGAAACTCTCATCTAGGTGCTACGTCATCTGTTCAGGCAATAAAAGTCCAGCTAAGACTTTATAGTAGGTATGCGGGCCACTTACTCGTAAAATAGGCCATTAGGGGTAGTTAAAGATAACGGAAACTCATTTCATATTGGAGTCTTTTTCTTTTATAAAATTATTAGAAATAATTTAATAGTATTTATAAAACCTTTATCTTATTTTTTTACAATATATTATTCAGCCTTATTTATGACATATATTCTAGTTTAAAATCAGCTAGCGTAAGATACAAATAATAAACGCTTTTTTTATTATTTTTGAGATTCATTGAACTTATAAACAGCAAGCTCCTGCCTGCGACTTCGTCCACGTGAAGTTTATGATGATGAATATTTATAATAAAATATATCCGACAGTCTGCAACACTGGAGCTTTCCATTAGTAAAATATTTTTTTTGGAATCGGTTTAGTAGTTCCGAAGATTACCCCCTACATACAAACTTTTACCTCTTTATAATTCTTTGTTTTATTTTAAATACACAATCTTTACATTTTTAAATATTTTTATAAAAAACAAAAAAACAAAATATTTAAAAATATAAAAAACTAGTAGCCCATCGGGATCAGGTTCAAGATCCAAGCTGCCGGTGGTCAGGGCTCTAGGGAGAGGAACCTCCTCACTATGCGTGCCGTGTCCAGAAGTACTGCTTTCTGCAAGCATCTGCCCGCGACTTCGTCCACGTGAAATGTATGATGATGAATATTATGTTTTAAGATAAAATATATCCGACACTCTGCAACACTGGAGCTTTCCATTAGTAAAATATTTTTTTTGGAATCGGTTTAGTAGTTCCGAAAATTACCCCCTACATACAAACTCACAAACTTTTACCTCTTTATAATATTATTAGTTTTAGTATATGAGTATTTAGTATATTAGTATTAGAATTTTATTATCACACAAATAGTGTTACAAATAAATATGAAACTTTACAAAATGAAACTTTATCGACACTGCGCACTTTTATATTTAACTAATATCTACGTTTTCATATTATTTTCGCCATACGTGGGGAATTCAAATTAATCCAATTTTTGGCTCAATAACAGCGCAGCTCTAAAATTGTAACGCATAATCGTTAAGCCGTGTATCGAATGAGAATGGTAATCGATTCAGATAGGCAGTCGGCGACAATTTATAACGATCGTTAAGAGAGGGTAGTTATTGGAAAAATTGATGGTAGCCTGTGTAGGAATATCTTGAGCATAAGCTGTAAAGATGAAGTATCTATTGATCGACCCACTCAGCGCCCAGTAACTCACAGCGACACCAAATGGCATGTAAAGAGCTCATATATCTTGTTCCCTATTGATATAGGTACTAGGATCACTAGTCCATTACGCTATATGGTTCAGAGCAAGGCTGCTCAACCCCAGGCCCGCCAACGCATTTGTATTGCTCCGCCAAAAGCTATCAGCTGGCGATAGTCTTTTCAGAACAGATTTCAGGACTTCAGGACCAGGTCTAAAAATATTTTTCTTATGAAATTTGAGATATTTTTTCTCAATTAGCCAACAATGAAACATATTTTCGCACTTGATTTTATGATCGATGTAAGATATGTCGCAAAATATTTATAAGTTGTTAGCATAAAAACCTCTTCAAAGGTATCAGTAAAGTTTAGATTATTATAACTATGAATAACTTAAAGTTGTGTTTAATTTTAATCGCTAGATATCCACTATAACTGTAGGGAACTTTTATTAACGAGATGGCCCTCCGGCTGACACGGAATCAAAATTATGGCCCACCTTCACAATTGGTTGGGCAGCCTTGCTTTAGAGTGATTGCACATTAGTTGACGACGAACGTCCGTAGCGCGTTAAAACCTCGATTCATGCAGTTTTTTCGGACTTTTTTGTCCAATTTCGTTTAAACACTTTTCATTCGTCGACGGTTTTATTCGAAGAGAGACGATGCGACGTTTCAATAGATAGGGCAACTGAGTGGATATACGATTACCGTTTAAAATGAGCTCATACTATCGTACGTAATTATTTTAACATTTTTGTATAAGTGTGATGAAGTCAATTATGAAAAAAAGGATTTATATATATCGTCTACCTTTGTAAGCATCCTATAAGTCACGTGAAATAATTCCAATTATTTTTATCCATCTTTACAATCTACATATACCTACTCTACCCTATATCTCGAGAGTATTTTCATAGAAGCCTCTTTTAACCCCCAAAATGCTGATAGCCTATCGCATCGTCACACCATATACAATCTACATCGCTCGATTACAGGCAGATATGGGAACCGGTCGACACTATATGTGGCGTATTTAGAGGTTTGTACCGAGACATACACTATAACGGGCATACAAACGGATAATTTGCTATCGCCAGGAGACCGGCACAGTGTAATAGCCCATTCGCTTGGAACTGTGATACAGAGGCGATTTAAATCAATCAATATTACAATGGGATATCGCATCGCTGGAATAGGCTGCATTGAATAGTTTATGGCGTGATAGGGTTGGATTGCTGCAGATCTTAATGGTAACATTTAAAATTGATGAAGGATGCAAGTCTTGGATATTATTTCGTTTGATAATCGTGTTAGGTTTTGATCTGTAGGTGTACTAATATCTAATGCCGATTGGTTCACCCCACAGGATCTTAGTTCACACAAAGTTTCATCCCCATGCGAGCATTGTGCTTGTAACCTGTCCCGGCTAAAGTGAATGGGAACGTAGTATATACAATCTCCCACCTCAATCGTAGTTCGTTATAAGAATGTGTATCTCGGATGAATTATTTATGTATCTCGCCCTCGAGACGGTGTAAATGGTAATATCTTTCTATCACTCTTTTGTTTTCGTGTAAACAGTTACTTAAAGCTTCATTTGGTGGGTTATAACATTTTGTAATGTATACCATGTATGGTCAGGGAAATTGATTGTTTAGCAAATTATATACCAACTTACATTGTCCGTATATTCAAATCACAACAGTCATTCTTAGACAGTAGTATGAAATGCCTATAACACGGAAAATTGACTTATGGTGTTTTGTTTAATACCTTGCGGCGGTATCTACATCGCCACATGCGAACTAAGCATCAAAGACCTGACGTCATATAAAAATCCTGACGTCACATAAATCCTGCATCGCGCAATTAAAGTTTACCGTGCAATGGACATATACAGGGTGTTAGGGTGAACACCGTTATCCTTGCAACCAGTGGTTTGGTTTCATTTATAGAACGTAAAATCAATGGAAAATTACAACTTTTTTTTTCTTTTTTTTAAATCTACATTTTACCACAAGAGACGCAAGTTCGTTGCCCTATGCGATAGGCCAACGAACTTGCGTCTCAACACCGGCGGGGGGTGCGGCATATGACCTGACCGGCCGCGAGCGCGACCTCTCCTTCAGTCAGTCAGCTGTTTCGCTAGAGAGCACGGTGTCGGATAGATTTTTTTTTAAATCTTTTAATGAAAATAACGTTTTTTTTTTGTTGTGTTCGGTCATTTATTTTTATATTTAAGTCAGCTACCCATGGTTTGAATGACAAGAGTGTTTACCCTTACAGCCTGTATACAAGAACCTAATATCAATCGTTGGGCAGTTGCCCGCCAGACACAACATCCGTCTGGTCGGAGGATCCTCCCTTTTCTATGGTGGATGAGTAAACTTTACACCCTGTTCCTCATACTCCTAAATATTTTTATGACTCTATGTGTTATATTGAGTTTACTGAAAATCATTAATAAAAAACTGTAATAACAGTTGTAGGAGTTTAAAACTAAATAACGACCTTTTTTCACGGTTTTACATTTACGTTCGCATACCTCGTCAAAATGTAGGAAACAACTGATTTTATTTCGCGATTTCAGGGTTGGTCCTACAGTGATGAGTACAATGACCCCTTAGGAGGATGCCTATTAATTTTTCAGCCTATATAAGAATTCTTTCTCAAAATTATGTCCATAGGACTTAGACAAAGTGAAATTCTATCCGAGATAAAAAACATCGCAAAATAAAAAGGTATGGGACTGACATCAGCTTTCGAAAAGGCTCGTGCCAACTGGCGCGATATCGCGGGCGCGACAGGCAGCGCAACCCTTGTCGCGCCCGCGATATCGCGCCAGTCTATACGACGCTGAAAGCTTATGTCAATCCCGTTGAAAAGAGCTGTCGAAATACGAAACGCTTTGAAAACGATTTCCACTCAACTAGGCCCTAAGGTAAGGTGATAGTGTCCTAATTAATTTCACAATTACTTACGGAAAATCTACCTGAGGCTGAAATCACGGATAAAACAAAAAATACATAGGACGATGAACTTATTTCTAAACATAATGATGAAGATAAAAACGTTTGATAAACTGCCAACGCCGTTTGCCCCTTTTCGTTCCCCAAGGGCTGAAATGGGTTCATATCTTTGAAGGTAAGCACCTTTACGAATACGCATGCATTTCCCTATTTATTTTGAAATACGATTGGAAGATATTCGAGGAATATTGCAAAACACACGTAGGTACATTTTGCAAGCTTTTTTGTAGCATTTCGTCAAAGGATGGACTCAGATGCCGTAAAACTGAAATTGCAAACATGACTGTAGAAGCTTCAATTTCATTGCTGTGGTGCCAGATGAATAAATGAGATACATTTGAAATTAACATAACATAACATCACGCGTGTATACCCCGAGGGGTGTGGCAGAGGTGTACCTACAGTAACACTCACATTTTGTAAGTTCCATGTATACAGTATGTTAACTAACAAAGGGCGTTACCGTTAACCTGCAATAGTATAGCGTGTATACATGCAAAAAAAAAATTACCAAAAAAAAAAAAGTTTTTTTTTTATTTTTGCTTAGTAAAATATTCACAAAAAATATTAAATTGTTACGGAAAATAAACTCTCTGTACACGCCCACATATCACACTTGTTTTTCTACCTTGAAATACAAGTGTGCGTGTACAGAGTGTTTATTTTACGTTTTAATTTAATCGTTTTGTGAACATTTCAAGACATAAAATTTTGTTTTTTTTTTAGTGTTAATTTTTTTTTTAAGCATGTTTACATGCTATACTATTGCAGGTTAACGGGAACGCCCTTTGTTAGATAACATACTGTATATATAGGAGGGGGCGAGCCTATTGTCATCAAGTGGGCACAAATCCGGAATCCGAGCTGCTACTGAGAAATTCTTGCTGGAAAAACATGATAACACCTTGCCCGACCTGGAAGTCGAACACGAGACCTCATGCTCATCAGTATTATTTTAAACAAATTATAGTTAAATTAGTATAAAAATCGCACTATCACATTAGTAATGTGATAGTGAATGTGATTGTTATACTAATTTAAAGCTTATTTTAAACTTTGGGCCTTGCATTGCAAGTGCAGTGGCACTCGCAATGCAAGGCCCAAAGTTTACTCACACTGCAGGCGTAGCATGAGCACCGTTTTGTCGACGGAAGAGTAGACAAAAATGACGTTTCCTGTAGACAGTAGACAGTACGAGACGGCAGCAAAGTAGAAAGAGTCAACTGCACTTTTTACGAAATTCACTCTTTTACATAATTCGACTCAGAATTCTTTGTTTTGTCATAGGATTTATCGGTTGTCACTGTGATTTTGACAGTAAACTTGAAAACTTTCTTCCGAAATAGTCTACATATAAAAAGACGTAGACAAATATCGTTAGAAATGAAAGACAAAATGACAGATTATAGAAAGATTTCTACGGTGGATGTCAAAAATGAAGAAACGAACTGTCAGTTTGTATAGAAAAAGTTATGTCTATTCTTCGTAGAGATAGAAAGCGCCATGCTACGTCTGCTGTACATCAATAAAATATCGTCGCAGGTATGTTTAAGATAGGACGAGAAATGTGTTAATAATTATTAACCTATCATAATTATTAACACATTTCCCGTCCTATCATATACATACCTTGCAATCATAAATTTGGAAATCACAATTCTGGAAAAAAAATAAAACATAATGTCTACAAACACGACAGCAAAGTAAACAATTAAATAAAAAAACCGGCCAAGTGCGGGTCGAAACACGCACAGTAAAGGGTTCCGTAGTTGGGATGAATTTATCCTAAGCACAAACTTATTTATGTATGTATGTTCATCTGTTCCCTCCTATCTTCCAAACCACTTATCACAATTTGACAAATGAGGTATCGTTAGAAGCGTCGTGATTGTCCGCTGGTTATAGGCTATGTGAAGTCACATTAAAATAAAAATGGCGCCCTCAAGAGGAAATAAAGTGAGGAACTTAAAAAAAAATATGGTTTAATCGTACCATGTTGGGTATCAAATGAAAGGGCTTAATGAGCACATTTCAAAAATATATATATTATAACCCCAAAAGAATTAAAAAAAAAATCAAGTAATAAGAACTAAAACCCAACTACGACTTAAAAGCTATAAACAAGACACAACAGACAGAAAAATTAAAAATCCGGAGTCACACGTAATCTGTTCGATTTATGCCCTAACACGTGTGACTCCGGATTTTTAATTTTTCTGTCTGTTGGGTCTTGTTTATAGCTTTTAAGTCGTAGTTGGGTTTTAGTTTTTATTACTTGATTTTTTTTTGCAACTGCAAATGTCAGTTGGTCGATTATTACTCGGTAACTTTTAAAGTATGTAGAGCCTACTTAGCTGTGATAGTTTTCCTTTTAATTTTTTTATAAATACTACTACCGTGAATTTGCTCACATATCCAAAACCAACCATTTAGCTGGCAGGGGGGCATTTGACTCTAACAAAAATGAGTATTTTAAAGCTTAATACTTCGCAAACAGATCCCTGAATCCAAAAATGGTGTTCACAAACTCACAATATTTTTCGACAGCCCACACCATGGGGTTGGTGAGAAAAAAAAACAATCTCTGAGTTAAGCCGCGGACAGACGGACGGACATGGCGACACTCTAAGGTTCCTTGTTGACTACGGAACCCTATAAAAGTTATTAATGTAAAAGCCTTTTGGCTGGGCCCTGTCCGCCCAGTTGTGGCGACATTGGGCCACAAGGTTAGCACACACTCATACAGGTGGCAAAGACACGCCCTGCTCTGGTTTACAGCTAACGAAAGTGACGCATGAAATTATTATGTTTGACTGGGGAAAAGGGTCAGAAGATCGGTAATAATATGTCGTGATTGCCTGGCGGAGGGTCAAATTCCTGTCGTTTGGGCAGCTATAGGCTAATTGTATGTGTAGCATAAGTACTCACCTGCGTCTTTGCTTATCTTTCAGTGATTACCTATTAGCGTTTTCATTTGTCTTGTGTCAACTAGTTTTTCTAAAAGTTTACTCCCACGCAGCTCAGGTCATCCCCTATCTAGCAGCCTCCAATCACATTTTCTAAAAATAAACTTTATATTTCTTTTTGTTTAACTTTGGGCCTAAAACGGCCACAATAGCAATTACTCTAAAAGCAATTCATTTCCTAAATTTCCAGCTGTCTTTAGCAATTCCTCTCATTTCACACAAAAGCAATGCTTAATGTGTGGACCATTTTACGAATCTCCATAGAAAACTGTCAAACAAAAGAAATATTTCGTAATATGAATCGCACGCAGATCTTATTATGAATTGTCAGTTAGTGACATTTTACGATGATTCATAATATTTCGAGAGCAGTGGTGGCCCAGTGGTAACGGCCGCGACTTACGAGTTGTAGGTCGCAGGTTCGAACCCCGACAGGCGCTTTACTTTGTGTAAATAATTTCATCACCACTGCTCTCAAAACGGTGAAGGAAAACATCGTGAGGAAACCGGCATGTCTTAGAACCAAAAATTCGAAGACATGTGACATCTACCAACCCGCACTGGGCCCGCGTGGTGGATTACGGCCCACTCCCTCTCATAGAGAGGAGGCCTGTGTCCCAGCAGTGGGAACATTATAGGCTGATTATGTTATGATTATGTCATAATATTTTCCTATTATGATTCTGCCAAAGTGACTGTTTTAAGCCCCCTGATCTAAAAACTCAGCGAAATTAAGGTTTCGGCCTTCACCTTGCCCTAATGTCACCCTCATAATCGTTTCATCTCAAAATGTTACAACCGCAGAGCAACAAAAAACAAGTACTGAGTACTACGAAAGGTAATTTGGCGGTATCTTATTTATGTAATTACTCTAGTATTGCAAACATTTGACCGCCGTTACGGACCGTCATTTGTAACATGCCGGACTAACTAAGTTTCCGCATCAAATGCTCACACACGAGGCAGAGTTGCGGAAACCGAGCCGCAGCAGGCGTTTGGGTATGCGGCCATAAAAACAGCTCGTAAAAATAAAATAAAAGCAACCTCTCAGCCCGTTTTTATTCCTATAAATATGGACATCAGAAACCAAGTAATATAGTTGTGAAGCCACGAAAAATAGCACTTGGAGTCGATAAATTGTCGTGTCTGGACACAAACTACCGGAGTAACTTGGATGCTATTTTGCTTACGTCGGCAAATATGGGTTTCGTATACAGTAATGGCCGTTAATATATTATTATGTGCAGGGAAGATTTGTACCATTTGTCGCATACAATGTAGCTGGTATTTAATTTAAGAACAGCTCGGGTCGAGCGGACTCCTAACAAGCGAAAATCGGGCGTTGTACACTTGAAACATGGAAACATAAATTAGTTTACAAAATGGCTAATAAAATAACCAAAGTACAAAACTCGACTTCAAAGGCTACTCGTTGGTTTCATGGCCGAAAATTAATATCATGTAGAACCCCATCTACACAGCTTATGATTAAATACCAACTACGGCCGCAAAATACCAAAATGGTTCCCAAATAACGTTTTAATTGAACATTCGAAATCGAATACTTAGAAGTCTCAGATAAAATTGTTGTGGTATCGGAAAGCTTCGGAGAAGACTTAAAAGCTGGAATACGCATTACTGTTCGTACAATATTACAGTATTTCATTTATTAGGGTACAAATACATTCTTACTTAATAATTAAGACATTTGCATTGCCCAAGCAATGCAATTTAACTTGTCCGCTATTCAAGAATAGCGGACAAATTAAATTGCAAATAATGTCAAGAAATTACAATGTTCACCTATTTAATCTTATTTTCTCGCAAACTTAAGACTACATTTCACAAAGAAACTTCATGACATTGGCAAAACTTTAAGATGAAGTTACGGTTTAAAGCCTTCGGCGCTCTTTATTTGTTGCACGAAAATCGACGCTCAACTCAAACATTTTCCAATAAACGAACTATTGAGATTGTTTCAAAGGTTTATATTGAACAACATGGTAAATGAAAAATATAATTTTCTTTGTAGGGACTGGTGAATTTTTTTTTACTGCATAATGTCTTAAACTCGCGTTTTCACTGATTGATTTAAGCGCAGTTGTCACATTAATGCAAAGTCCACTTGGTACAATTTTTCCCGACTTTGAAAATATTTTATCTCTATATGAATAATAAATCCCGACATTAACATCAACGTCAGCATGGCTAACTTGATTCTAACCTTTTTAAACTTAGCTGCTTCAGACAGCTCCTATTTATCCTGAATTGCAAACCATAAAGTATAATTTTAGTGAATGATAAAAACTCGCATTTTAACTGCAGTTTTCATGCAAAATATATACAACATTAACGAAGAGAAAATGAGTCGTGTTTCGACTCATTTTCTCTGTGTTGTGTTAGTTAGTGTTGAACACAAAACTAACTCGGCCAAATGTCATGTTGTTTGAACTACTCGCCGCCATTTTGCTTTTGTTTAAGTTGGTGCAGACAAAAAGATCTCAAAAGTTTCGCGTCCTCTAGTTTTTCAACTTCCTGTTTCTATAAGACAAACTAGACTTTTCTGCTGAGAAAGGAAACACTTCTTTACTTAAATAACTTTTAAGTTAAGAAACTGCTCTGAATTTTAATATTTTTTATGTTTTCCATTTTCGGTGCCGAACTACACAATTTGTGGTTAAAGTTTATTTCTTAACTAGCTGATGCCTGCGGCTTTGCCCTCGTGGATGTCGGTTATTATATACAAAAACATTCCTCGAGAACCACTCTATCCATTGGTGAAAACAGCATGAAAATCGGTGCAGTAGTTTTTGAGTTTATTGCGAACTGGACGACAGACAGACACGGCGGAGAACTTTATTTTATAATATGTATAAAGGAAATATTACCATGCAAATAGAGTTTTAAGTAGACATTCATATCGATAACCAGAAGATGGTAAATGCTATAATAATATGTTTCGACAATGTAGGAATAAAATCAAAAGCGTGTAGTAAAAACGAAATAATGAAAATACAATAATCATCATCTGCCTAGCCTTTTCCCAACTATATTGGGGTCGGCTTCCAGTCTAACCGGATGCAGCTAAATATCAGTATTTTACATGAAGCGACTGCCTATCTGACCTCCACAACCCAGTAACTGGGTAATACGATACCCCTTGGTAAAACTGAAAATACAATAATGAAAACATAAAATATTAGTCGTATCTATCGCGAACAAAACTCTATTTTTTTATGTAAATGTCGAGACTTAGAACCTACTTATCGTTGAAAAACTTTGTCTGTTAACGTTATTGTGCGAGTAGCGAGAAGTTGATAAACAGATTGCACAACACCTATTGTGGAAGATACTTCCCCTTGTCAGGAACTTGTGTTGTGAAACAAACACTTTTCTTTTTGCTTGTACGAATGTCTGTAAACTTATTTGTACAGAAGGTTTTGACAGTACTTTTTCAATCAATAAAGTATACTTAATAAGTAGACTTTTATAAAGCAGGTGCCATACTGAGCAAGTAGTGTTTTGGAACAAAAAATATCATCATTATTTTCTTTAGGATTTTTTCAAATGCTGTAATATTAGGTACACAATCCAAATTTCTCATAACATTATGGTTTTGATCTTTACATTATATTTGAAACTGGAAAATGTGTACAGGAGCGAGATAAATATTTTAATCTTCATAAAAAAGTAGAGATTTTCAACTCGTTATTTTGGAAGATGTGAAACAGAATAATCACTTAAAAAAATGGACGTTTCCATAAACGGCTTATCTGTTTCCTGTTTTTTTCATTCGGTTTACAGATTATAAATATTGCAATACTTACTCCCAATTCATTTTCCGAGAAGAAATTGTAAAACGAGCATCAATTTTCATTCGTGTTTTATATTTTTACGAAGTATTTTGGTAAGGTTCTCTCTCAAAATTTCGTTAGGTAAGACAATCAATCACCGGTTGGTTGCACCTTTATTTGTATTGACACCAATCAAAACCAGAGCGGGATAACCTGTCCAGTTCAGAAGCCTACGCAGGCAGAGGCGAGGCTTGAGGCTTCATGCCACATCACTATTTCTTCATTCCAGTTTTATTCAGCAGTAGGCTAGACATAATTGGATTTGAAATTGGATGACTTTTAGTTCTAGTCTTACGAACTAGTCTCAGAACTTAGGCTCTTAATCACAAATTCGGGCTAACATTTTGTTGTTACATATCAAGAGCGATCATTACGCTTCATCCTCTTAACCCTGCCTACGCTGACAGAAAAAAAATGCCAACATCACAATTTCACAAATGGCAATTTTTGATATTCCGACCCGTGTCATTGCATAATCAAAGATGTCGTAACTCAAGCTTTGCATTGTTTTAGTACAGAAATAAAGAAAAAATAAAATTTTCAGCTCACGCTTCCCTGGTACGCCACGAGTATCTTGTTATTTTTGAATGCAAGTATGTTGTATATGCAGGTACTAAGTGAAGAGCCGTCAGACCACGGGTGCTAACAAGCACTACTTCTGAATTCTAAAACATCAATTGTACAGTAAAATGTGAACAGTATTCCGCATAAAAACGGATATTACATTGCATTCTGTTCCCTCTGTACGTGCTTTCATGGTTTGTTCTAAACATACGCTTTGTTTATTGTGTTTGTTGTTTTCCTACCTTCAAAACGTTTTTAATCAATGGCGTGTAGATTTTAGGATACGAGAATAAAAATAAACCTGTATTGATGTGTGTGAACATACAAAGATGAAACATATGGGAGGTATTGGTAGAATTTTAGGAATGCTTTTTTTATTTATTTCAGAGACTATATTTGCTGAAAAGCCTCTCCGTATTTCAATACCGAAAGAATTCGTCTGTTATGATTTATTCAGCCTTAAACCGTTCCTTGAATCAACAACCAGCTATTTGTTTAACCTGTACCTACCCTCTGCTGGTTTTATGGAATGGGAAACAAGGTTCATAGAGTTATCGAGGTCAGCAGCCTCGTTGAAACGCGCCTTGCACAAATAATTGTATATTACGATATTGTGTGGGCTTAAACAATACATAATACCCACTGTTTCATTTTCCTCTACCTTATTGTCGTAAAATACAATAGACGCTGATATATTTAGTAACCTATTCCGCTTGACTATTCTTCAAGAGTCATAAAAACCCTGTAAGAAATCGACACGTGTTTCACCTCTCAACGAGGCATCTTCAGGATGACGATTGACCAATTGCAAACCAGAACGCGACGTGTTACCACACCGAGCGCTGGACGCAGAGACACTCTAGACACTCTAGAGAGATCACTCTGCGTCCAGCGCTCGGTGTGGTAACACGTCGCGTTCTGGTTTGCAATTGGTCAATCGTCATCCTGAAGATGCCTCGTTGAGAGGTGAAACACGTGTCGATTTCTTACAGGGTTTTTATGACTCTTGAAGAATAGTCAAGCGGAATAGGTTACTAAATATATCAGCGTCTATTGTATTTTATAATGGATTTCCGCAAAGTCACGCCTGAATCAATTAACTATCTTATTGTCGTACTTTTCATGCTTATTAAGTTGGATTTCTATAACATGAACGTTACTTACGATTGGATTAAGCACACGTATGCCTTTCTACGTGGTAGCATTAAACCTTTGTATATTTTTTCCGTTGCTGTTTTTCTTTCACGTTTTTCTCTGGTTACTAATCAAGATTTAAAGAACTTTACTTTCCTTATAAAGCCGATAGCGACCTACCGAAGGCAGTAGTTATTTAAATTAAGTATCGTTCGAAAATAATATATTGTAGAGATGATAAAATTGCCTACATTTCTGCAAAGCTGGGAATTTAAATTCAAAATCCTATAAAACGCGTTTATGCTTCGTTCTGAGATAACTCGTACGGAATAAAAAAGGGAGTCCTCTGATGCGTATGAACGATAAATAAAATAAAGCTCATCATATCCGGTTGACTCGAATCTCATTAAATCTGTATTGCATAAATAAAGCGTAGTTATAAATAAAATATACAAGGTAAGGAGTAACTTAATATACTACTTATATATCAAAGTAAAATATTATTTCAGGACTGGTTTTCACTGTAGTGTAATTACTGTTGGACAGAAAACGGTATTTTCTGCCATCTTCTTATGCTTTTTTGTGTCTTTTACGTCCTGCAAGTTCTTATTAAGTATTGCATAAAGTAGGATCCTGAGTAGTATCAAAACCACTTAGTGGTGTCTTTGCAGTTTTTATTTCAGAAGTACGAGAATAATTTAATATTTTAAAGTCAGCAAGACTTGGAAATATTAATTCCTTGAAAGAATTTTTGATTTCAAATCTATCCTTATAAATATCAATGTGCCTTTATGTATGATAACTATGTAGGTTATAAGAATCAGACACCAATTTTGATCTGCAATTTTTTGCGTTTTTATTGGACACGTTTATTCATAAAAAATATTTTATAACTACCCCAAATAGTAGTAATCCTCCCTCACTAACCTAAGTAGGTATAGCGATGTATAAAGAAATTAGTTTCTTCACAATAACCTCAATGGTTGTTGTAAATAGTCCGTAATGGCTTGTCCTATACTGCCATACATGACATTTTTATCAGTGTGAGTCCACATCACGTTATAAAACGTATTACTCGGTAGCCACTCCCATTATGTCAAGATACTTGATATGTTTCCAATACATGTTGCCAGTGCTATCATTATATTTATTATGAAACGGATAGTTATTTGGCCGGATATTGACCTTCAAATCAGTATCCGGCCGGATAGTAAATAAATAGTCTGAATAGACCAGATACCGATAGTACCCGGAAACCCGACGAATAATTTTCAAACGACAACTGACTTGCAATTTTCGGTGATGACACTGTAAATAGGAATGATTTATAATGAGTCGCAATTATAGTAGGATAATATCATCAAGAAACAAAGACTATTTTTCTCCTAGGTTTTTAAGATCCCACCTGCAAGATGAACTTATCCTAACTATAATATTATAAATGCGAAAGTGAGTTTGTTTGTTTGTTCGTTACACTTTCACGCTTAAACAGATGTACGGATTTAGATGAAATTTGGCACAAGGGTAGACCATGACCTGGAATAGAATATGTCCTATTCCAAAAAAAGTATCCTATGGGATAGGATACTTTTTATCCCGATATTCCCACGGGATGGAGACTTACGCGGGTGAAACCGTGGGGCGCAGCTAGTCTTCTAAAAGCCAGAAAATTACCTATTATGAAGACAAGGTAACTAATAACCAACTTTAAAATTAACGAAGACTGCTGACAGGTTCAATCTTAAATCAATATTGTCATACAATTAAGACGAAACTTTAACCTAATGAACCTTCAGATCATTTCAATGTTTACATCTATTAATGGATCCGCATCAATCTCTAATTGTTCGTATTTATTTAACCCACTTTTGAAAATTAATTTGTTTTGTTTACTAAAACGGTTACAACGTTTCTTTAAGTTTAAAAGGGATTTTAATTTAGTGCCTTTTTTGTTGTTTATAGTTATTAATTATACTTATTTAGAAGTTTGAAGTTTAATGAATGAATGAATGAATGAATTCTTTATTTGCCAGAATATAGGTACATTGTATATGGTAAATTTTTATATGGTTTCACTATATTATTGTTTAAGGACAATATTTATAGTTTTACTAGCTTTGGCCAGCTACTTCGCATGCATATTGGAAATTCTCGCACGGGAACTTTCTACCGCCCGGGATAAAAAGTATCCTACGTCCTAATACAGGTCGTGGTCTACCCGTGTGCCAAATTCCATCCAAATCAATTCTACCGTTTTCGTGTGAAAGTGTAACAAACAAATAAACAAACTCACTTTCTCAGTTATAATGCATAATTATTATAAATTAACTAGTTTAAAAATTTAGAAATTATAAATTCGAAAGCAACTCAATCTGTCTGTCTGTATGTTACCTTTTCACGCCTAAACAACTGAACGGATTTCGACAAAATTTAGCAAGAAGATAGATGGCACCCTGGGGAAGGACATAGGCTACTATTTATCGACACACTGCGCGGGCTAAGCCGCGGGCGTAAGCTAGTGTTAAATAAAATAAATTAATATTAAAGTTAGGATAGTTAGGATAAACATCATAAAGTCACGTCTTCTTCCCTTGGGGGTAGGCAGAAACTACTGAACGCCAACTGCTACGATCCTTACATACTCCTTGTGCTTCGTTTACGTTCATACATCTGGTCATACACGCACGCCGGTTGCGAGAGTACTACTCATCAGACCTTTCTGATGAAAATCACCAATAGTGTATGTCCTTCTAGGGCGTCGTCTCCCAGCCACTCACATCTGCATTGTAAATTTATTTTTTAACCGACTTCTTCAAAAAGGAGGAGGTTTTCAATTCGTCTGTAAGATTTTTTTTTTTTTTGTATGTATGTTACGCGATTACTCCGCCAATAAAATTATGAATCGATTTCGATGATTCTTTTTGTTTGGTAGGTCATGCTTCAGAGGTGGTCCAATATAAATTTTATTAATTTTGCTTGCGTACTTTTTGAGCTAGCTTTAATAATTGCGTATTTTTCCCACTTTGCGTATGTAGACGATATCTTAGTCTTTATTTACATAGCAGATAACGGTAAACGAATTTGTGTGGGGTAGGTACCACAACTAAAAAGTGAAAAATACAAACTTTTTACAAAACAAAACAAAACTTCCAAAAAAACAGAAAAAAAGTGAAAAATAACTTTAATTTCGGAAGTCGGTGGCAAAAAAAGAAAATTAAAAACCAACGACAGTGACTTCCGAAATTAAAGTTATTTTTCACTTTTTTTGTTTTTTTTTTTGGAAGTCAGTTGTTTTTTTTTTTTGTAATGTTAGTTGCCTTTCATTCATCCTCTAAATATGACCAGTTTTATATATTATAATTTGAAATTGTGTTATATTAATTGTGTTCTGTTGTATACGGCCAATGACGAAGGGTATCAATATGCTTAACAATAAATTTATCTGACTGTACATAAACATAGGCAACGAACAATGTTATAACAGAATTCAGTTTGACTCTTTCCACCTGATAAAACTATTTTCTTACATTTTCTAGGGAATCTCAATTCGCATAGAATAAGGGTTTGTTATCTTGTTAAGTGACTTTTCTTAGGGACTTGAAACTTGGCTTTCAATATTACTAGTTTTGAGTTAGTTATCAGACGTTTCCCAAGAGCTTGTTTGCAGAAGCTCTTCTATTAGGTACTATTTTATTTTTGTATCTCAACCCTTTTTACCTTTAGTCCAAAAAATGTTTAAAGAAAGCTTTGGAAGCCTCGACTTTATCTGATTGGCAAAGTTTTCAACCCTTGTCGTATTTTTCTTTATGATCTATACATATTATAAATTAAAGTCGCTTTTCGTGTTTGTCTGTATATACGCGTTGTTCTTCTAAACCACGCAACAGATTCTGATGAGGTTTTCACCATCGTTTTATAACTAAGAAAGCTTGATGTTTTGTCAAGTCCAACCGTGTGAAGGAAGAGCGAGTCGCTAGTTATTTTATATAGAGTTTACAATAGTCTTGTACACACGGCTACAGTAACACATAAAGCTATATATTTCCAGTTTATGCTGATCTCGCATTGTATAGAATTTCCGTATAATGCGAGGTCAGTTTATACTGGAAATGTATAGCTTTATATGTAGCCATGTGTACTTAAAACTATGCCCCACAAAATCGTTTTCATGGTTTGTCTGTGGGAACGGATCATAAAAAAATTAAAGTTAACACGTGCGGATACTTAACCATCTAAGTTACTTGTTAATTATTATTTCTCAAACATGCTTGGAAATTCGAGCATTATTTTGACTTCCTCCTTCGAGATAAATCGAAATTGCTGTACTAGTCAAAAACAAGTGACGATGCAGCCAGCAAAGTTACTATGAAAATCCATAACTGGCCAAATAAATAACTATGAAAACTCATATCTGTCGTGTTATTTAAAAATGGAACGAACTCTTCACTTCAACACATGGCAACCAAGGAGGTAACTTATCAAATAGCCCAATATTTACCCACCCCACCCCACCCCACCTATGAAATTGGCGTTTTTTTCTCACTAATAGAGAACCTCGTCACTTCTATGATTTAAAATATTCATCAATTGCTTGGTATTATATCGAATAATGACCATCATAGACAACTACCAATAGTAAAAAAACCTTATTACTTATAGTTTTTTAAACATAAAAAATACCTTAAAAATGACTCCTCATTTTGCTAGCAGAAATGACCACAATTTTTTTTTTTACTTAGCCAAATCTTATTTTTGTCGCTTAATCTAAGTGGCATACGTTATCTTAGTTTTTAAACAGTAGTGCATAAAAGTTTTAAAACAGTAGTATTCATGGTTGTTTTAAAAATTAAGAAAACGTTAGTATGAAAAATGCAACTTCTTTAAAATTCCCCATACAAAACACCAATTTCATAGGTGGGGGACCTAATATTTTATTTCGATTTGGTTTGCAAATAGAACTGTTAGAAACAAATAAATATTTCTATTTCAATAGATTCTGGATTTTTTATAGGCACACAAGACCTAAAATAGAAGATAAGGGCGCACCCTACCTCAGATTTTATCCCGCTCGCACCATACTACTCGCGACCTGAGTGAGAACGAGGCGGAGTGGGGCGCTAGCGGCTCTAAAGCCTCGAAAAGTTTAGGTAAAACTATTTTTTGAATACCAGCGGTTTATAATTCTGTGCAGAGGTAACTTTGGATTTTTTTTCTATAGAGAAAATGTTATGTACCTAATCGTGTTTTCGCCTCACATAAGACCTAGCATCAATCCTCAACTTTAACATATGTATATTTATTTTTAAATTAATGCTGTAGTATTTTCGGCAAAAAGCGCGCCCTTAATGTAGCGATAAAAAGTTTCATGTGGTGGATATAACGTTGATGGATTTAGGTACTCAGTTTAAATTTCATATTATATTTATACTCTGTTTGAATTTGAGAAAAGTACTATACAAGCCTTGGCCGCAATCAGGAATTGATGGACTCATCATATGTGTGCCTCGGCTTCGCCTCGGCCCACATTTTCAAGTTCATCACTCAAACCCCTTATTGCTGGCCGCGACAGTAATGTACTATTTATGTTAATTTTTCAATTGTGTTTTGAGTTACACATACACACGCAATATAAGACCACTCCAGTTCCTGCAAACATTTAAATAAGGCCACTAATATTTTACCTGAACAAAGAAACATTTTAATCGACAAACACGTTGCAGGCTACGAGCTTCCTAGTTGAATTAAAAAATAATCGATTTATTTACAAAGATATTAGCTACCCTCGTTAAAAAGCGCCGACGTAGTGACGGCTAGGGAATTCTCTCGAATGTGATAAAATGTGCTTGTTCATCTGCACACCCTATTTCTAAAGGACGCTGCCGGGAAGTATCCTCAAGAGGCATCGATGTGTGAAGAGTCAATACGACTCGAAACAATCATGTTTTGAATACGAGAAAATAAATATACATAACTAACAACCCGCCTCTGCTTCGTACGGTTTATACGGCTTGACAAAACAAAGAGATTTCTTTATTACATGTAAGTTGAATATAAATGTATTATACACATAAATCTTCCGAATCTAGACACGCGGCCGCGTGTCAAGCCAAGTTCAAGAAAAGAACTGGCGTCGCAGCAGCCGTGTGTTATATTACACGAACCATTTGGAGCTACTTTTCACCCCTCAATAACTAAAAATTTATTTAACATACACACATGACACTTGTTTAATTTATTAATACCCCCTAGATTAACTTGAACCCCAAATTTCATAAATACAGCTTAAACGCTTGTTGAGATATCAACGTCTATAAATCCTCATTTTTATCACTGACTGACATACCTACCTATAGATCAAAAACCTAACCCACTTCCAGATGACCTAGAAAGTTAAAATTTGGTGTCCAGCTTGGTAATTGTGTGTATACAAAGGAAAAAATTAGAAAACAGATTTTTTTTAAGATTAAAAAAAAATTTCAAGTAATCGATTTTGAACACCTAGCGCCTTTCGAAATTATAATAACAAAAATAATTTCTTTTCTAGGAGAATTGGTTCCAATATGAAAGGTCGCTTTTATCGTTTTGTATATAGGTACCAGATTATTTTATATAACTTAGACAACCAATAATTAATAATAATTGTTAATCATTGGCTGTTTAAGTTTTCCGCGAGGCGGGCAACAGGAGTGCGGCGCGTCCGGGGTCACGGAGATTTAAGGGTTTGGAAATATACTCATAGTCCGTATCTTGAGGTGACATTTAGGCTTCCTGTACATGATGTCGGAGCCGCACCAGAGCCGGACCACAAGACCAAAAAAATAACGGCGCGGCGCCGCGCCGCCCGCACCGATGAGATTCCGGTGCATATCGCCCTTGCGCCATGTGGGCGATATTCATTCGTATATATGTTACCGGTAATCTGTATAATTCAGGTATTCTATACAATACCTAGGCAATGTATAGAATACATTTTCCGCAGTAGCTAGAAGCCCATAAATAAAAAATAAATAAAAAAAATTCGTACTTATACCGATACGTTACGTATGTTTTTGAGTATTTCAAAGCGGGTAGTGAGGTCAAAATGTAAATAGTGGCTGCGAAAATTAATTAAGTAAAGCATACGTGGGGAAGGAACCGACAGGATGGGTCCATGTGAACTTTGTAACTATCATTTTAAGAGTTTGTACCTACACACATGATATATGCAATAAAGATTTTAATTCAATTGAATTGAACTTGTTCCTGACGGAGTTTCCCCGACGGCAAACGTTTTTTTATAGAACTGCGACAACCAATATTAACACCAACTACAACGCCGGGCTCAGCGGCTTACGCTCAAGTTACGAAAGAAATACATCCTAACACAATCTTGCTACTTCATCATCTGCCTAGCCTTTTCCCAACTATGTTAGG
Source organism: Lithophane semibrunnea (assembly GCA_947363905.1). Lineage (NCBI taxonomy): Eukaryota > Metazoa > Arthropoda > Insecta > Lepidoptera > Noctuidae > Lithophane > Lithophane semibrunnea. The sequence goes on from OX376185.1 coordinate 8,263,682, forward strand.
GTCGGCTTGCAGTCTAACCGGATGCAGCTTAATACCAGTATTTTACATGGAACGACTGCCTATCGGACTTCCACAACCCAGTAACTGGGTAATACGATACCCCTTGGCAAGACTGGTTTTCAGACTTTCGGGCTTCTGACGACCCGTAAAGACTGTCAAAGATCCACAAATGACAGCCTGGACCAACGGCTTAACGTGCTTTCAGAGGCCCGGAGGAGTCTTGATATGTAATGATGGTCACCCATCCACGGACCAACCCCGGCAAGCGTAGCTTAACCTGATGGATTGACCCGTGCGGCTGGTATTACTTAGCCACAATCTTGCTACTTATATTTGAAAATAGATTTTACGGATGACTTTATTTGACGAATAATAATAATTTATTTACAAAAAGTAATGATATCCAATCAAAAACATAAATGTGAAATGGGAGCCAAATTGAAAGTATGGTTATCGACTTCGCCGACAAAAGAATTGAGATCTAAATGGGTGCCAAGTTCTATAGATAATCCTGAAATTTATAAAGAACATACAACATTCTAAATAAATTTAAAACAAAATTTCTTGTTTTTTCTGTTATAACAATGTTTGCTTTTAAAAAATATAACTTCATTGAATAGTCGAATTATTTACACAAACCACTTAGGATGAATTCAAGCTGAAAATTTTACTTGGCTAGTTTTATCAGCAAGCCAACATTTTAGAGGAGTAAGATATGTTGGCTTTACAATAAAGAAACGGAGATATAACGGAGAAAGATATAAATATGCCTAAATAGACGGTCAAAACTGCGAATTCATCGAAAATAAAAGAAAATAGCGCCCAACTGTTAGCCGCTAAATGTACGCACAATAATAACAGCTAGAAAAGCACAATGACGTGGCGCGAGTGTAAGATGTAGCTGTCACGCACACCAGAATAACAAAGTTACCCTGTTTGTTTTAGTTCTTTTGAAGCGCGATACTATAGACATAGAAATAATCAAAGATAAAGAAGTTATGTTGATTAGCCCCAATATAAGAGAACGGTACTCCCTTTCTTCTCCTAAAATTGTTTGTCCGAAAATCATTATCCATACCACGTTTGGTATAAACTTCAGTAACCATAATGTTAAAATATTCGAAATTTCGTTTTACATAATTATCTTTACTTCTAAAAATATTCTGTCATAATATAGAGTACTATAATAATTGAATCTCCTAATTTTGCATGAAATAAAGTCATATGTCCTAAGTATTGTATTTTAAAATGTGTATTATTCCTAATATTATATTCATTTATAATAAAATTGTTAGTCCTAAAACATTTGCTAAAAATTAGGTTTTAGTGACAGAAACGAATCGCTGTAAATCCGACGTCACGCAGTCTTGTATGCCCTACCCCTAGAATGTAATCTAAAGCTTCGGCTTGCTGGCCGGCGGTGGCGGTGAGCGTTAAACCATCTGCGAGGATAAGCTCGCGTGGGATCGCCGGAGCCCCGTAGCGCCAGAGCCGTGACAGAAACCATGCCTGCTGCATGTTGCATGCTCGCTTGTATGCTGCATGCTTGCTTGCGTGCTCACTTGAATGCTGCATGCTTGCTTGCATGCTCGCTTGTATGCTGCATGCTTGTCTGCATGCTCGCTTGAATGCTGCATGCTTGCTTGCATGGTGCATGCTTGCTTGCATGCATGGTGTATGCTTGTTTGCATGCTTCTTACAGGGAAATAAATACCACATGTTCACAATGAATTGTTTTATTGAGCTGCAAACAACATTTGTTTTAAAAATAATATTAGGATAGATAAAAATTAATTAATTTGAATTTAGGACACATAAGTTTTATTGAAAACGGTTTTAAATGTTTTGTCTATTATTGATTGTAATATTTATGGCAAACAAATTTAGGGTATAGTGTATTTAGGGATTTCAATTTTATGGCATGTGATATTATGTGTCAGTAAGTTCGGGCAAGTTATCATTCGGACAAATGATGATTATGACAAAAAAAAATATGGCACTCTAGATTATGGATAAAAAAGTTAGGGAACACAATAGAGAACCAAGAGAACTTGTATGTAAAAACTAGCCAACTAAAATTTTCAGCTTGAATTCATCCTAAGTGGTTTGTGTAAATAATTCTACTATTCAATGAAGTTATATTTTTAAATAGCAAACACTGTTATAACAGAAAAATCAATAAATTTTGTTTTAAATTTATTTTAGAATGTTGTATGTTCTTTATAAATTTCAGGATTATCTATAGAACTTGGCACCCATTTAGATCTCAATTCTTTTGTCGGCGAAGTCGATAACCATACTTTGAATTTGGCTCCCATTTCACATTTATGTTTTTGATTGGATTAAATTCTCTTAATCAAGAAAACCACATCAAGATCCGTTGCGTAGTCATGAAGTAAAACGTGGTCACAGACATGAAAAGGGACTTTCATTTTTATTAATGTAATAAAGAAATATGTACCTATGTATAAATAAATACATACGGGTATCTATTTTTAAAGATGTCGGTACTCGGCAATTGTAACAGCGATCTCCTTTATTTTACAAAAGACTTTTTCAGCTCTTGGCAACAGATTGCTTTGTCTTGAATTATTTTTGCGGTATTCAATTTCACTTTCCGGATTTTTTCCGTCTTTATCATTAAAAGGATATTGTGAGTATGTACAATCAAAGCCATAAATAAAACAGACCGCATGTTGGATTGTAGTACCTACAGTCAAAGAATTCAATTGTTAGGAAACTTGACAACCTACGTCAATTTGCCGTATTATCGTAATATAATTGTACAGAATGAAAGTTGTGATTCGAATTTTAGGTCCCCACCTATGAAATTGGTGTTTTGTATGGGGAATTTTAAAGAAGTTGCATTTTTCATACTAACATTTTCATTTTCGTAATTTATATAACAACCAATAACACTCATGTTTTAAAACTTTTATGCACTAATGTTTAAAAACTAAGATAACGTATGCCACTTAGATTAAGCGACAAAAATAAGTTGTGGTTAAGTTAAAAAAAAAAAGTGGTCAATTCTGCTAACAAAATGAGGAGTCATTTTTAAGGTAATTTTTATGTTAAGAAAACTATAAGTAATAAGTTTTTTTTACTATTGGTAGTTGTCTATGATGGTCATTATTCGATATAATACCAAGCGATTGATGAATGTTTTAAATCATAGAAGTGACGGGGTTCTCTATTTGTGAGAAAAAAAACACCAATTTCATAGGTGGAGACCCAATATATGGACAGTTAAGGTCAATTATTTGCTTCACAATTAATTTTCCTGACTTTAATACTGGGTGAAGTACAAAGAGAAATAGGGAGAAAGAATGAAGAAAAAGCATAGTTCTAGATACCTACACGTCGATCGATACCAAAACAGTTAATGACATTGACTTAAAAACAAATGCATGTCAAGGAGTAGCCTTGACACTGTTGCAAGATGAGATAAATGAATCACAGCCAACATTAATATCAATTGCCCCTACACTATCGCTAGAAAGACGTTCTGGTTGTTTGCCAAACGGGAATGGCCTTGCCAAATATCGTATGATTGTATCAATTGTAACGTTCGAAAAGAATCACGACTATTGAACATGAAATCGATCTGAAATATTTGAATCAGTTTCTGGTCCTGTGATTTAAATAAATCTCACTGATGCAACATTCTCACAAAAAAAAATGGTGTAAGCAGTAAATTTATTTATTACAGACTTAGGTACAAGTCTGTAATAAATAACTTTACCGTTTACACCATTTTTTCATAGTAAAGTTATTTATTACAGACTTAGGTACAAGTCTGTAATAAATAACTTTACCGTTTACACCATTGTTTTTGTGTTAATGTTGCACCAGTAAGAATTTTGAAAATAAAAAAGAATTGAATAGTTTAAGCTTAGCTGGTTTAGTCATGTTGAGAATAATGAATGAAAGGCGACCAACAAAAGGTATTCACAAGGCAGATGTGAATGGAAACGCCGGGACGGGACAACCTAGAAGGACATCTGACCTTATTGGTGACGCTCTTCAGAAAGGTCTGGTGCGTAGTACTCGCAACCGGCGTGCGTGTTTATCCAGATTTATCCAGAACGTAAACTTGGGAAAAGCTTTTTTTAACGATCTTACAAGGTGGCGTTCTGTAGTTTCTGCCTACCCCCATGGGAACAAGGTGTGTGTGATTTTATGTAATTTTGAGAATTTCAGAGAAACTAAATTGAATTCGACAGATTAAATAAGCTAGCAGTATAAATATGCTAATGTAGATAGACATCAATAAAGGCAAAAATATGTAAATAATTGAAACTGAATTCCGTTTCAATTAACCTAAAGCGTCGTGCAAACTCGCGCGACAGGCAGCGCAACCCTTGTCGCGCCCGCGATATCGCTCACGTTTGTGGGGCATTAATTCGGTTGTAATATGAGACTCCTGAAATTAGGATAAACCTTTCAAATTGCACATTTCTTTGAATGTTTTCAGACTTTATGTACCTACCTGCCTTGGTCCCCGCGCTATTAAGCATGCCTGTTACGCACCTATACATTTCCGAAACATTATGAATATTGCAAAAACAATTTTTATCGGTACTTCACTAAACATTTATATGAAGAATTCCCGCCGAGGGAAATGTATGATTCAAAACTTGTACCTAAGTCTGTAATAAATAACTTTACCGTTTACACCATTTTTTCATAGTAAAGTTATTTATTACAGACTTAGGTACAAGTCTGTAATAAATAACTTTACCGTTTACACCATTGTTTTTGTGTTAATGTTGCACCAGTAAGAATTTTGAAAATAAAAAAGAATTGAATAGTTTAAGCTTAGCTGGTTTAGTCATGTTGAGAATAATGAATGAAAGGCGACCAACAAAAGGTATTCACAAGGCAGATGTGAATGGAAACGCCGGGACGGGACAACCTAGAAGGACATCTGACCTTATTGGTGACGCTCTTCAGAAAGGTCTGGTGCGTAGTACTCGCAACCGGCGTGCGTGTTTATCCAGATTTATCCAGAACGTAAACTTGGGAAAAGCTTTTTTTAACGATCTTACAAGGTGGCGTTCTGTAGTTTCTGCCTACCCCCATGGAAACAAGGTGTGTGTGATTTTATGTAATTTTGAGAATTTCAGAGAAACTAAATTGAATTCGACAGATTAAATAAGCTAGCAGTATAAATATGCTAATGTAGATAGACATCAATAAAGGCAAAAATATGTAAATAATTGAAACTGAATTCCGTTTCAATTAACCTAAAGCGTCGTGCAAACTCGCGCGACAGGCAGCGCAACCCTTGTCGCGCCCGCGATATCGCTCACGTTTGTGGGGCATTAATTCGGTTGTAATATGAGACTCCTGAAATTAGGATAAACCTTTCAAATTGCACATTTCTTTGAATGTTTTCAGACTTTATGTACCTACCTGCCTTGGTCCCCGCGCTATTAAGCATGCCTGCTACGCACCTATACATTTCCGAAACATTATGAATATTGCAAAAACAATTTTTATCGGTACTTCACTAAACATTTATATGAAGAATTCCCGCCGAGGGAAATGTATGATTCAAATTAATAACGTCGTTTTTAATAAAATGTACGTACGTATTGCCAAGTAAAGAGTTCACGTACCTCATAAATAATAGAACAAAACCCGTCGTAATGAGAACGAGTGTGCTGAATACTAAAATAGCTTCTTTTGTACTAAACGACTCCTCCGCGGAGTTTGATTGTCGCAAACACTATCACTTAGATCTTCGTGATAATTAAAAAGGAAAGACGTTGCAGAGTTTAGTGGGTTGAGGTCGATTGATCATGATATATCATCATTTTTCACATCACATTTTTGCCCGTATACCAGTTTACGTATTTGGGGTCGCCACAATAAGCGACACAGTTCTTAGTATTGCCAGTTATCTAATTGCGTAAGTTATTTTCGTAACCGATTACGACTAATTTGTTTCATTTTGACAGTTCAACAACATTCATTGCGTTATTTACGTTATTGAGCAGTTTTTTTTTTCGAACTTCTCCCCCAACAAATGTCTATTCATATAGACATTTGTTGGAGGAGCTCGTAGCTAAGTAATATCAGCCGCACAGGTCGATCCGTCAGGTTAAGCTACGCTTGCCGGGGTTGGTCCGTGGATAAGTGACCATCCTTACATATCGAGACTCCTCCGTGCCTCGGAAAGCACGTTAAGCCGTTGGTCCAGGCTGTCATTTGTGGATCTTTGACAGTCTTTACGGGTCGTCAGAAGCCCGAAAGTCTGACAACCAGCCTTGCTAAGGGGTATCGTATTACCCAGTTACTGGGTCGTGGAAGTCCGATAGGCAGTCGCTCCATGTAAAATACTGGTATTCAGCTGCATCCGGTTAGACTGAAAGCTGACCCTAACATAGTTGGGAAAAGGCTAGGCAGATTGGTAGATTGATTGAATAGACATTTGGTTCAAACCAATTCCAATTCTGATTGATCGTGTATTACGCAATAAGGGTGCTGGATTGTGTTATAAATGTGCACAATTATTCACGAATGCTTGCAAATGTTACCTACCTAGCAATTACCATCTACCTACCGAACTATCATAATATTTTGGACGGATTATAGGTAAAATTATTGTAGTACATAAGCCCCAGTTTGTAGAATTTTCACGTCGATTCTCAGTAAGTACCTACTTTTGCTATGTATTACCATCAAAGTCATAGTCAAGTACGTCGAAGTTGAGTATCAATCAAGGAATCGATCTAATAATGTAGCAAACTGTCTTCCTGTTAATTATTTACCGTAAAGGCTCGTGCAAACTGGCGCGACAAGCAGCGCTACCCTTGTCGCGCCTGCGATATCGCGCCTGCGATATCGCGCCAGTTTGTGGGAGCCTTAAGATATGGCTTACCTTATCTATCAATTTAGTTTCAGAATATTGAAGCGTAATTTTTATAACATAGCCAAACCATAACAAAGTTTCGAAGAATCATCATCATCATTTCAGACGAAAGACGTCCACTGCTGGACATAGGCCTCCCCCAAGCACCGCCAAATCGACCTGTTCTGTGCTTCTCGCATCCAACGGATTCCTGCGGCCTTCACCAGCAAGAATCTCTTACCTACGAGTAAAAAAATTAAACAAGACATTAAGATGTAGGAACCCAAAATTAAGTGGTAGTACCATTAAAACGGCTATTTTCAGAGCTTTTATTGTTCTTGCTAAATGCGAAAGACGCTATTTGTCTTTCGCATTTTGCACGCAAAAATAATTAATATAAATACTCTACGAAGAATAAAAGCCGTTTAAATCGTTTGGTCGACTTCAGCCAAGGCCAAAGTTTGACTTAACAAAGTGGATAACACAATGAAAAGTTGGCAGGCTCAAAGATTGAATAAAGTGTCGAGCGACTTTTTAGGTATAAAATATTTTGTATGGAAATTGCTTATTGGTTTGCTTGATTTTTAAAAACGAATATTTTTTGTTATAAATCCGATTTTTGACTAAAACTCTATTGACTGCTTTTACAATTATTTTATATATATGTATATATTGTATGTATATATTTTATATATATATTTTAATCAAATTACTTAGCGAAACTCCGCAGTCGTGATGGGTATCGAAATCAAAAATTGAAAAAAAAAAAAAAAAAAAAGTGATTTGATGTTATTTTTGTATTGTGACAACTACCGTAGGTAGGTATTGTATTTATTTGAAATATTAGTTTACAAAACTTTTTTTTTTCTTGTTTAAACTTAGAGGTTAAAGGTACTTACTTTAATCGATGGGCAAAAACCTAATAAAAAAAATGCTGTGGCTTTGATCAAACTTAAGTGCAAAGTGAAACTATTTAATCTAAAAGATTCCTGATCGAAACAACTGACCCATTTTGAAGCTAATTCAAAATGGTTCATGTAAATGTGTCGTCACAAGCGAACGATCACGTTTCATATTAGCGACGTTTTATAATGACACTGCTTACATTAATGCATTCACATGATCCCCTTCTTCCAATTACACTATAACGAGACATGTATGTGTATTCTTCCCTGAATAACAGGAGCGCTAGTTGCTAACGGTTCCTAGAACGGCGGGCTGTGCTGGGGTGGCTGCTGCAGGTACAGAAAACCTCAAACGGCGCAAATATACCTAACAACCTTATTGGTAGCTATATTTTTGAGCCGTTTAGGGTTGAAACACTAGGGCCGTGGGGTCCGAGTGCTCATCGAGTATTTCGGGACATCGCCAAGCGGTTGGTCGACTCTTCACGTGGCCAGAGGGCTGGTCAATTTCTAGGTCAAAGAATCAGCATTGCCATCCAACGTGGGAATGCTGCCAGCCTTTTGGGCACTTTTCCCACTGACAGCGATGCGGAAGAATTTTTTGACGCCCTATGAGCCCTTCCTTTATATAATAATTTTTATTTCGCTTTGTATATAATTTTAGTGTTAGATTGTATATAAAAATTTAAGATAGGTGTGCCTGTACAGCGCTAGTTGAAAAGATTGGAAGTAGCTCCAAGGAGAACTCCAAGGCAGAATTAATAGCGAAACAATGGAGTAAGTGGTCTATTTCTCTTCCTAAAACAAAGTCCTCCGCCGCGTCTGTCTGTCGTCCTGTTCGCGATAAACTCTAAAACTACTGCACCGATTTTCATGCTGTTTTCACCAATGGATAGAGTGGTTCTCGAGGAAGGTTTTAGTATAATAATAACCGACATACACGCGGGCGACGCCGCGGCCATCAGCTAGTTAATAATAGTTTAGTTGGAAGTTTCGTACGTCACCCGGTTAACGGACGAGGAACGGTTTAAATGGTCCTTTAACCAAAATAATTCACATAATCACATTTCCAGGACAAAATTTACAACGAAATGATGGAAGTAGTCGGTGGAAGTAGTAGTCATTAAATTTTGTTCGTTGGTAAGCGCATCAATTCAGAATGGCTAGACCCATTTGGCTATTTTTTGTTTTAAAATGTTCGTAGTAGTCCGAATCAGAATAGGGAATAGGCATGTATTTTTTTAATATTTTTATTCGATAGTTTACATTGTCAAATAATAGTTTTAAAAAATTCGACGGCAAAAAAGCAATTTAAAGTACTTAAATTTATTTTTTTAAATATCCAACCGATCCGGGCTATTTAAACGCCCTCCATTTGGGGCGCTTGGTGTGGTGACGTCACAGTCCGTGAAAACAAACAAGCAACTGTCAAGTCAACGTCAAACACTCCTTTTTGTAGGAGCGTTTGACATTGACTTGACACTTGTTGATTGACTTGACATTGACATTTTGATTGTTATCCCGGATTGTTACGTCACATCCGCTCTTAGCTTTTCAAGTATTTGAATTACCCACAGATTTTTGGGACTTTAAAAAAAAAAACTCGCTCAAAAAGAAATTTTATTCAAAAATATTGATGGAGGCATAATTCTGAAGTAATATAGTTTATAAAAAAAATATTTGACCCATATTTGAATCACATGCATATTCCCTACTGGAAAAAAAAACACAAATCCTTTGTATGAATTATTGAAATATGAACATGACATCGTTTGTCGGGTTCAGCTAATTATTAATAAGTTTTAATAGGTAATAGACCTACGGTACTCAAGGCTTTTATAGACACACCACAACAGGACACTATTTACATAGCTGAAGATATGTTGATGTACGTATGCACCTTTGCCGACTCCGATCAACCAATAATCATTGGTTGATTTGCACAAATTTACTCGCCCGCAACGGGCGAATCGACGATGACGGTGTTCGACGACGTTTTTAAATAATATTATTTGTTCTTGAGGCGTTTCGCATGAGCTTAGTGTAGGTACGTTTCCTTAATTTTACTGCATAAAATTCCAAATATGACATTATACGTATTTATGGAATTGTCGATTCGCCCATAAATAAATTAGATTCGTGCAAATCGCCTCAAGTAAAGTAATATTATTTTAAAGCACGGCTTGAAACCGGTTTAGAAATACCAGTTAATATTGTTCATAAAACCGTTATAATATCGTTCATCTATTAACCGGTTAATTACAAAAACGGTTAAGACTTAAACTAAATCATTTCGGGTGCCGGTTATTACAGAGAATATAACTTTAAAACTCGCGCTAACCTGAATAAACCGGTTTTACTCAGACGCACGCCCGCCACCGCCCTATGCCACAATCTCACGCACGCGCTTACTTGTTTGTGTTTAGTTTAGGGACTCGAACGTTATGAAATAACGTTAAATTATCGTTCCACCCGGATCGTAACTAAATTAATAGTTGAAGGTTTCGCCCCGATAGATTTTCGTTAAATTTCCAAGAAATTAGTTCATATGATTACGGGAACTATATGGTATAACGCTATTACATAACGTTATCGTACCTATATTTTGAGTTTAGTTTTATATGAAGCGGCCGCTACATATTATACAAAATTAATCATAGGTAGAAAGGGAAGGAAGAAAGAAAATAAAGTGTACTCTATGTCTATCTAAGTTTTTTATGGAAGGTTGTAATTTCCAAGCTTCAAAGTTAGTCTACAGGTGGTTTCAATCAATTACAAGGAACCGGTTACACCCTGTATCTTTGTCAGTACGTCTTTAATAGGTATATATCCGTTGAATAGTTTGTTATATGCTTAGATTATGTTATCTTAACAGGTAATGGTTGCCCGGCGCGATAAAAAAACTGCTTGTGAGTGCGTTATTCGTTGGCGTAGAGCGACTAGAGTGAGAGCTTTGTTATTGTAGGTGTAAGAGAGAGATAACGTAGTAGGTAGAACTCGTATATACCGTCAAAAGTCAAATTAGCCGGTTAATTTCGCTCAACGGAATCGGAATTTGTAAAAGAACGGTAACCGAAACCTAAACCGCAATCGTTTCCGGTCTGGGGTCAATGACTGAAACCAGTTTATAAAATGTACCGGTTTCCGAGCCCTGTTTTAAAGTGTCGATTCGCCCGTTTCGGTGAGTAAATTCGTGCGAATCAACCAATAAGCCGGGAAAACAGGTGTGATGTAATGTTATGTATGTAGTTACGTAAAGCTAACGTTAGCTGAGGCTGTATTTACAAGAAGCAATTTAGGTGGATTTTTTTAAGCTGGTAGCAATAGTTATAGGTATTATGTAAAAGTTGCTCTATCGAAATACATTTCTGTTTAGACGGAACAAGTCCTTTTATGGTTCTAAGATATTGCGCTACAGGAAAATAGTTTATGTATACCTTAAACCTAAAGGCTCCCACATACAGGCGCGATATCGCGGACGCGACAAAGGTGCGCTGCCTGTGGCGCCCGCGATATCGCGCTAGTTTGTACGTGGCTTAAAGCGATACATGTAATTCGTAAATGAAGTTCGATATCAGTCAGACCTACTGTTTCTCTTTACAGACTGCTACTGGGGAGTTTGTTGCGCCACTTCTTCCCAGCTAAAGGACTAGGAAGTGGTGAAGGGCGGGCGTTTTTCGGAGACCGTCTTATGTAATTTTGACGTTCAAAAAGTGCTGAATGTTTGATAACTCCTCTATTCAAAATAAAGCCTCTTTTAAAAGAATAATTCGGATATGAAAACTATGTTTGCAAGTCGCGAAATTGGACGCCTCTTATCACGTGTCCGAAGAGCGATTGGTCCATAGCCGATGCGTCAAGCATCCCTGCAATGTCTGACATTCGATATCCCAAACATATTGATAGCACCTTGTATATAAGTATGTACCTATGTATGTAATGAGGTGCTAGCATACAGCTCTTATCATATAGGGAGATGTCTGTACACTGTAGGTACCTGTAAGCTCAAACAAGGTGATCGTATTTCATTGAGTACCCGGAATATAACAATTATTATTAACATCTTGACTCGGCAACCATCAAAGTGGCGTATTCGGAACCATCGGTATTATGTTCGCATTCTCCCTCAATTCCATTGAAATAGCAGAATGTGGTTGTAGGTATAGAACTACTGTAGATACATCTCTGCCTGATACGAAATACAAAGCGAGATGTTATGTTCTATCTAAATCTCATCAAAACAAACAATAATCATGATTGTCCTCGCCACATAATCTATATAAGAAGACACCTAGAAAACTTTTTACAAAAAAAAAACAACCGACTTCAAAAAAAACACTAAAAAAGTGAAAAATAACTTTAATTTCGGAAGTCGGTGTCTTTGCTTTTTAATTTTCGTTTTTTGCCACCGACTTCCGAAATTAAAGTTATTTTTCACTTTTTTAGTGTTTTTTTTGAAGTCGGTTGTTTTTTTTTGTAAAAAGTTTTAATTTTTCACTTTTAGTGGTGTTACCTACCCCACACAAGTTACTACCTGCTATGTAAATAACAGTGAAGGAGTCTAATAATTATATCATCTACATAGACTGTGGGAAAAATACGTAATATTGAAGCTAGCTCAAAAACTACGCAAGCAAACTTAATAAAATTTATATGGGACCATCTCGGGAGTATACCCTTTCGAACTAAAAAAGAATTTTCAAAATCGGTTCACCAACGGCGGAGTAATCGGTGAACATACATAAAAAAAAAAAAAAAAAAAACAATCATCCGAACGTAGTACCTCCTCCTTTTTTGAAGTCGGTAAAAATAGAAATCATGAGAAATATCGTACAAACGAAAACCCAGAATCCATTCACAGAATAAATATAGCAATAATAGCTCTTTGTTTGTCTGAAGACGAAGCCTGAGAGATTGAGTCACAGTTATTTGGATTTCTTAAGGTTGTCTGATCTATCAAAAAATTAACAGGTTATTTACTACGTCACATGAGACAGATAAAATGTTTCTGGAGAATCTTCATATTGGTTTCATTATCAGTTAAGTATAACATCGTGGAGTTAACCACAAGAAAAGAGAGGCATATGCTTAACAGTTTTAAGTCGGGGCATGGATGGTGATAATGGAAAATGATGCAGGCTATAAGGTCCATATCCAATCAAAATCATAAATGTGAAATGGGAGCCAAATTCAAAGTGTGGTTATCGATTTCGCCGACAAAAGAATTGAGATCTAAATGGGTGCCAAGTTCTATAAATAATCCTGAAATTTATAAAGAACATACAACATTCTAAAAAAAAATTAAAATAAAATTTCTTGTTTTTTCTGTTATACCAATGTTTGCTATTTTAAAATATAACTTCATTGAATAGCCGAATTATTTACACAAAGCGCTTAGGATGAATTCAAGCTGAAAATTGACTTGGCTAGTTTAAAATGATAGTTACAAAGTTCACATAGACCCGACCCTGTCGGTTCCTTCCCCACGTATGCTTTAATTAATTAATTTTCGCAGCCACTATTTTGCATTTACATTTTGACCTCACGATCCGCTTTGACACACTCAAAAACATACGTAACGTATCGGTATAAGTACGAATTTATACATTATTTTTTTATTTGTGGGTTTCTAGCTACTGCGGAAAATGTATTCCATACATTGCCTAGGTATTGTATAGAATACCTTAATTATACAGATTACCGGTAACATATATACGAATGAATATCGCCCACATGGCGTAAGGGCGATATGCACCGGAACCTCACCGCACTGGTGCGGGTGGCGCCGCGCTGCGATTTTTTTCGTCTTGTAGTCCGGCTCTGGTGCGGCTCCGACATCATGTACAGGAAGCCTAAATGTCACCTCAAGATACGGACTATGACTATATTTCTAAACCCTTAAATCCCCGTAACCCCAGACGCACCGCACTCCTGTTGCCCGCCTCGCGGAAAACTTAAACAGCCAATGATTAACAATTATTATTAATTATTGGTTGTGTAAGTTATATAAAATAATCTGGTACCTATATAAAAAACTAATTCTCCTGCAAAAGAAAATATTTTTGCTATTATAATTTCGAAAGGCGCTAGGTGTTAAAAATCGATTACTTGAATTATTTTTTTTAAACCGTAAAGAAAATCTGTTTTCAGATTTTTCCTTTTTAGACACACAATTATCAAGCTGGACACCAAATTTCAACTTTCTAGGTCATCTGGAAGTGGGTTAGGTTTTTGATCTATGGGTAGGTATATAAGTCAGTCAGTGATAAAAATGAGGATTTGTAGACGTTGATATTTCAACAACCGTTTGAGCTGTATTTATAAAATTTGGGGCTCTAGCTAATCTAGGGGGTATTAATAAATAAACCTAGTTTCATGTGTGTATGTTATATAGATTTTGAGTTATTGAGGGGTGAAAAGTAGCTCCAAATGGTTCGTGTAATATAACACACGGCTGCTGCGTCGCCAGTTCTTTTCTTGAACTTGGCTTGGCTAAGTTGAGCAAAAATGAGTGCTGGGAAACGATATACATATTTTTGATGTGAAAAATCGCTGTTTATGGCAGCGCGCAATATAACGCACACAAAATAGTGTACGTTACAGGAGTTGTAACATAAAACATTTAAACTGGTTGTCGTGAAGAAAAGCAATAAAAAGTTGGAACTTTCACCTTCAATATCTCCGTCACCAGAAGCTGGATTCTCAGGTTTGGTAAAATAAATATCACAGTGACGGGATAAGTGACTCTCGGCTTGGGCTTCCGCTTCGAGTCGTCTTTAAAGAACTTCATTTAATATAATGAATTCTGTACTAGCAGTAGATCGAGAGTTCTTACATTTCTTTTAAAAAATATGACGGCGCGTCTAAAGATATTACGACGCTAAACTTACGGAGTTGATTTTCGAACGATTGTGACAGCTGTCAACTTGACGTAACGTACTGAGGAGGCGGCCCCCCGCCAAAATATTGTAAGATCGCGGAGATGGATCGACACCGGGAAACCGGCAAGGATTCATGGCGACTGTGGTATTGGTGATCATGGTGATTACCCTGGCAGAGCAGTGAGTTTATTGATCTGCGCTCGCGCCTCACGAACTCGGTGGAACGTCGTTTACATTATTGTTCATTCCCATTTAATAACATCTCCTAACCCGCAAACCCACGCATAATAAGAGACAATAAAACCTCTTCTGATAAAGACCACGTATTGCCTTTAAATATTAAATTATATTTCAACCAAGTGCTGTACAATTTCGTGAGAAAAAGCGCAGCTGACGCTTTGATTCTTTTTTATCTTGAGATTCATAAGCCCGCTAAAATTTACGCAATACAAAGGCAAATCCCATCCGGTTGTATGCTCTCATAAAAACAGGTAGCCGAGCTCATCTTCCCAAAATCCTGGACCTTCCACGAACACAATGGATCACGTTCACACTTCAGTAATAACTCATACTCTATACATTCACAGCCACGCGTGACAGATTTACCTACGTTCACCAACATTCACCAACATTTTGCCGTGAAGACGGCATCTCGCCCATGATTTAAACAAATCTTTGCACAAACGTCTTACACCCGACAAAGGCACGTGCCCGAATTTTGAAAGCCAATAGATAAAAGCCGTAAATCTTGACACACAGATATATTTTTCTTTTATATTTGTATCCCTCCTTTTACTTGGGATCTACTCTACTTCGGAATAAGTTAGAACTCTATGTTATTTCAAAATTATATTTTTAGAAAAGGTCGAAACTCTAACCTTTATTACCACAAAACCGTGTTTTTCAGTTGTTTAGCCTAAACACCTTTTAAACACGACATTTCTGTATGGAGTCTGACATAAAACTGACAGTAGACACGCGTTTAACAAGTCTCTCGTGTCTATGTTTTTGTAGTTAGGTAGTCCCTAAAGGATCACCTTAGAAAAGTGGCGATCGCTTTCAAAGCGTTTCGTATTTCAACAGGATTGACATTTAGCTTTTCGGCAGCTTATGTCAATCCAATACATTTTTGACTTCAGCATTATAAATTATCACTAAAATAATGTCACTTTGTCTAGTATTTTTCAACCAAATTTACAAGGTTGATAAAACTTAAAAGGAACAATGCTAAATGAGTGACTGATATAGCAGCGATTATAAAATCTTTAATTCTTGTATCTATTCTTGTAACTTGTAACAAGAATTTCATTAAATGATACATTAAGTAATTATTAGTTCCTAATAAACGACTACTAAGGGTAGTAATTATAAATTATTCTAGGGTTATTCGCTCAACTACAAAAGGAAATCAACATTGTTAGTCACAGCCGAGCCCAAACAATGGAACATAATGTTAAAGTTCTGTGTAGTACTCTAAGACCACAGTATGTGCAAAAGATATGGGACATTAATATCAAATATAATTAGTTCGAAACTCTTGTGACATAAAACTATTTTCTGCGGGGCTTTCCGTTTGTCTGTCCGTCGGAGAAAATTAACCAAGTGGCAAGCTGTCAAGTTGACAGTTAGTAAGTGGGTAAATTACTTGGTAGTTTCGAAAATCCGACCTGAGTGTTGTCGGAGCAACAAAGTTCTCTTTGATCAATTTGTACATCAAATTGCTGACGGCACGGCGGCGTTTAGTGTTCTGGATTGCACAAACACAATCACGACGTAACATTATTTGAAATTGGGAAATATGAAACTGATCCTGTAAAAACTTATTGATCTTCTAATGATGCACTAATTTTTTTGAGTAAATGAGCCTCTGTTTAACTTTCTGTCCTTTTCTCACAGTAACTATGCTAGGCTACCCCAACCAAACGCGTTAGGTTAGGTTAGAACTGTGACAAACGCGCGCGAACCGAGGGAGCGAAGCGAGCGATGCCGCGGCAGCGGCTGGCGAGCTCTACGTCCAAGTTGGTCTCCGTGACTTGGCTATTTAGTATATTTAGGACCCCAAAATTGTAATTATTTGAGGTTCATAAAAAGAGGCGCAATTATTATACTATAAACTCCTTGCTAATAAACGTTGTATAGCGTCTGTACACAACGCTTTGTCTTCTTCTTTCGAATTCAAATTACTAAGGACTGAAAGAGAGAAATCGGCGTGTTTTTTACATATTCACACGTATTATCGTTTATTATTATTATGGAAGTTAGTGTTTTCAATAATATTTTAAAGATTGCAAAATGGGAAATACAAGAGTTCCGATGAAATACATGCCTTTAACCGGTAAACATCTTTGTTAAATAACTAATTAGTTAATTGGTTGCGGGCGCGCTCCAACCAGTTGTTTAGAGAAAAATTTAGAGATATTTTCAATATCAGCCCCGCTGCGCTCTGGTTCGTCGGCAAACCGGGTTCATCCCGCCACATGCCCAGAGGCTATGCAAAGTTGATCATGCCCGGGCAGTATGAATTCTGCAGACCCTACGGATTTCACCCGAAACATAATACAATATTAATGATTATACATCCATTTTATAATTCTAAAATATCAACAGCAATGGTCCACGTTTCCCTCATGGATGAAATAACCAAATTACCTAGCTTTTGAGATTACCTACGTAATAAGGTCGTATATACAGCGTGCACGGTGTGTACACTTTCAGCTGAGCTGTAGTAATCATACGGAATATTTCATGATGACTAATTGGCTAATAGGACGTTATTCACTGGTGTTTTGTCTGTGCGCTTGGATATAAATTTGCTTCAGTACCGCAGCCAATTTGGATCAAATTAGCCTTAAATTTTGCACTAGGAACTGTGAGCTGTAATAAATTATTTTCGTACATCTGTTACATATTTTTGTTATGAAATATTTTAATTCGAGTAAAGTTCTTTCATTACAAAAGCTTATCGTTACATAAACTTTTCGTTTCACAAAGCTTGAAGTTTATTACATCTAACGCAACGAGTACCTTGATCTCGGATTTTCGCTATATTCCTGAGTCACTCTGAGCAGTTACTTACCTATTTCTCTTTAACTAGCTCTAGTACCTACATCAATCAAAAATAATGTATGAATTCCAGGGTACGTCACGATATTCATAATGTAGGTACTCCCTCACAACTTGACAACCTATATGACACAGCGCGCTTGAGAAAAGCCACCCAATTTCAGAAAATTAATTATCAATTTTCACCTGTGTACCTACAGTACAACCCTCAGCGATATGAGTCAGGAGTCGCAATACAGTAGCACAAAAATAGAGAATTATTGAAAAGTCTACACGTATTACGTATTCGGGGAGATTATCCTACTGTTCCCAAATTCGCTGTAACTCAGCCGCCGAGCTGAAGCCCAATAAGACGGTGTTAATAAATCATCTTGACAGGTATTAGTTCGCACCTTGAGCGTCGGCGTAATTACATCAGACCAACTTCGATATTCAAAATAAACAGATCGTGTAATGAAGATGATTCCAGCTTCGGTATGAGGGAACTATCTAGTTTAATTTGAAGTTTAGTATTGTATTGCTTGTCTATTGGTACCGGAAGATAGTTTCAAAGGTTTTTGACCTTGGTCATAGTTTAGCCTTTCAATTAAGCGCTGTATTTTGGTTAAAACTAACCCACTTATTGGCACATTAATTTGACTAATTGACTCACCACTTATTCAATTATTTAAATAAGGGCTGGTGACTGAACTGAAATATGCAGACGTCTCTCCATCTTTAAATAAGCTTAATTACTGTTTTATGGGATGCATTTTAATTATATTCATTGAATTGACTGTATAAACAGAAGCTATTACTTTGGACAAAAACGATGGTGTAATCTTTACACCAAAATAGGTAAATTCTTGGAAAAATCTAAAGTCACTCTAACCACAGGTTTCCTACATACATTTACCTGACACGGAACTTAATACGGTCGGTAAGCTTTTCAGTAAACCTCGATGATGGAAGACCGACCGAATATCAATTTTTGAAGCTTCATCGCACACTTCATATGAAAGGTTCTTGTCTGTAAAGGTATCTTTATAATCGATGTACCTTAACAGTCAATACGAGTTTTTAAAAAGAGCAACTTAATGAGTTTTAGGAAGTCGATACTCACCTTTCCATACTCGACCTGGAGTAGTAGTATGAAGTATTAATGCCATCATTATTCCACTGCAAAAACGGGATGGAGCTATCGCCTTGTCTAGCTCCGTCTCTCTCTCACACTGGAAAAATGGTGACATTAATACTTCTTAATACAGCACCTGTGAGAACATCTGAAATGTGATGTGTAGTTAGTCAAAGACATTCATAAATGTACTTCTTAGAACATTCAAGGTATTTTTTTATCAACATTAAAAAATAAATCTTATATTTGAGGCAAAAGTGAAAAAAAAAAATCCAGTGTTGTCTGGATAGAAAGGGGGTAACTACCGAGATGACGATTAATAGAGAAGTATGAAAGAGACAGAAGAAAATACATTTTGAGACCACCCCAAATAAGTTGGAATAGGGGCAAGAGTGAACGATGATAACTGAGTAATAGTAGCGCTGAAATTTTTGTGAAAAATAATTAAATAATAGACAATAATTAACAATAATTCCAATATTTAACATTTTTCGTCGTATTGCCATCTTTACTGAGACGGCATTTTTCATTTGTGTGTGGCGGCATCTATATTGCCACATGCGAACTACGCATCAAAGACCTGACGTCACATAAATCCTGCATCGCGCAATTAGAGTTTACCGCGCGATGGACATAGTTATACATATAGAAGATTCCGACATCAATCGTTGGGCAGTTGCCCGCCAGACACAACACCCCTCTGGTCGGAGGATCTTCCATTTTCTATAGTGGATGAGTGAACTTTACATTCTGTTCCTCATACTCGTAAATCTGGAATCCAGGCACCTGATATTTCTGGCCAGTTTTCATTTGACACCTGATAGACGTGTCCTGTCTGAACCCATTTCCGCTCGACAGCTTGCGTCAATTTCGACGATTTTAGATCTTGTGCTTGAGTTGATATTTTTATCACTCTTATTAAGGTAGATTTCATAACTTTAATTCCATAAACTTAAATGTAAGCAACGTTTTGTATGTAACTTAGACATACAAAACATTGCTTACATTTAAGTAATGATTAGCGACTGTTTACCCATTTTTGACGTTTGAAACCCCAATTTTTTTAGTAAATTGACTACCAATATTTATCAATTTATTCATAAATGTAATTCTGACAGATGTATGAAGTTGCTATAATAATCAAGTCAATTTGATAAATAATCAATTATTATTTTTTAATTTTTTAATCGTTTATTGATTTTGTATCTTATTATTTACATTTTAAAATAATTTTATAAATATATTTAAAAAAACATTTAAAAATGTAAAAAATAGTATCGGGAAAAGCTACCGGTGGTCAGGGCTCCTGAGAGAGGAATCTCCTAACCATACGCGACGTGTCCAGGATTACCGCTTTCTGGATCAAGCCCTTGATCCAGTCACCTAACGAGAGCCTCCTCAGGTGTTGGTCGAGGCTCTTGGCTATTATGCCATTGGCCGTCACGACTATCGACACAAGGATTGCTGTATCCACATCCCACATGTGGACAACCTCGCGTGCCAGGTCATACTTAATCTTTTTCAGCTTTCACGAGGTTCTCGTCATGCGGGACCGCTATATCAATAATCACTGTGCGACGCTCTAATCGATCGATCACCACTATGTCTGGCTCATTGGCAACAATAGTCCTGTCAGTGATGTTACATCGATCCCAGTACAACGTGATATTGCCATTTTCGAGAAATGGGTCGGGCACATACCTATAGTACGGTACTTCAGATTCCACAAGACTGTATTTCAGAGCAAGTTGCTGGTGGATAATCCTGGCTACAAGGTTGTGCCTATGCAAGAACTCTCCGTTAGCCAGACGAGAGCAGCCAGAAATAATGTGTCGGATTGATTCCCCCAGACGGTGGCATGCCCGACAAATGTCAACCGTGCCGTCCTTATTTTTTATTATTATTATAAAACTGATGCAAGAATATTTACTTATAATATTCCCAAATATCTTTTCAAAGAAAATTGCTAAACAAACACTATATTAACAGCAAAGTAGGTACATGTTAAGTATATCAGCGGATTTTCCCAATTTCGTTAAAAGAACCGCAGCCATTCGTTTACTTTACTCTCGCGAAACGAGTTGAAACAAATTTCAGTGCGTTGTCGAGTGTTTAACATTCTTCATGGGGCCTAATTTACAACGGCGGAATACAAAACAAATTTGTTTTCTTTTATATTTATAAGGACATGAATGTGAACGTTATTAAAGAGGGTGAAATCATGTGTTAACATTTCAGGGACTCCCCATTTTTCGTTTATTTTTAGATGTACTTATATTTCAAAGGATTTTTTAATCTAATAAAATCTTATAATTGTATGAATACTTCGATGATGTGAAGTTCGTTATAATAATGATAGAATAAAAGCAATTTATTTATTTAATATTTTAAGCACAGAAATGTACAGCTGCGGACTTAATGCCATAGGTAGGCATTTTACCAGTCAACCTTTGGGTGATGCAGAGACAAGCAGTGGTAGGTGCGATTACCAAAATTGAGGAATAAAAAAATATTATAAATATAAAGATACACATAAAACCTTTTACAAACTATAAAAATAAATATAAACCTAACTATAAATATAATTTAAAGCAATTGACGTTTAATTAGGATTAACAGCTAAGCCCGTTGTACTTGTATAAGTCTTTGCATTTTGCTCATCCGCTTTGCGAAGCTCTGATTAACGGCCACCATTTGTTGAGACTACATTCATGTCAGAGTCAAACAAATGACTGTAAAGTTCTAAACGCCTAATTAAACTTTTTCACGAGCATTTTTGTAACGTAAAGAAAAAATTAAAACTTTTCCCTTTTATAGAATGTTTCTTTGTTTTTTTGTAGTAAGGGGTAAAACGGCATGACACTGCAAACTTTGTTTGGTATTATTCAGTAAGAACTATTAAATGCGTCACACTTCACGTTTGTATATGAGACATAATACAGTCATGTCGTCACATATCCGGAACTTTCGTAATACAAAGATTCCATTTCGTTAAATTTCGGCATGGTCATGTAACTTGCTAATGGACGCCACATAGCATTAAGATGAAGTTGTGGACTTTATGCGACGCTTGCGTCCAACTTCGACCACTTCTCATGTCCTTAATGTTTTCCTACGGACATTAAACTTTTGTTGACAACCCCTGACTTAGCTACTTATCCTGCTTTAGCGTTGAACGGTGACATGGAAAATATTGAAGGTTTTTGAAGGTTTCAGTAAAGTAATAATGAGGTAACGTTATAATTTCTTGGACAATGTTAAAGAGCAGCAATTTATAAAGGGATGATTTGCTTGAATAAGTGAAAGCTGAATACAGAAATAATCTAGTAATGGTTCTTTTCAATAGGCTGCTGTACTTTTTTCATTTTATTTTACCAAAAAAAAAACTTTCTCACATTAATAATTTCGGTGCTCATAACAAACAAACGTGAACATTAATCAAAACAATACTGATCATTAAGGAGCAATGCCTTTCCTCTGCCCCTAATTATTTTCGTGTTATATTTAAAAAAAACCTCCAAAGTTATTGTTGGTCGTTACTCATCTTAGTAATAAGTGTCAAAATGATTTATTTCTTGCTCACTTATTGGGGAGCAGTTTTCCATTTTCTTATTTTCATCTGTTTTCGGCGCTAGTTTTTCTATTACGAGTTCTTTCCTAAAACCGTTTAGTTGGTGTTCTGAAAGTTATTCGGGACACGTCGTGTTGAAATAAGAAGAAGTGTGTATGTTTATTTTAGGTTATAGACAATTATTTTAAACAAAAATGACGTTATGTCCTATAATAATAATTATTATTATTTCCGCATGACGGGAACCTCGTGAAGGCCGAGAAAGATAAACAAATCAAGTATCTTGACTTGGCTCACGAGGTTGTCGACATGTGGGATGTGAACTCTGCGATCATTGTGCCGATAGTCGTATCAGCCAATGGCTTAATTGCCAAGAGCCTCGACCAACACCTAAGGAGCCGGTGGGCTACTATTTTTATATTTTTAAATGTTTTATATAATTTTTTATTCTAATATTTAAAAATATAATTTATAAGTATGAAAAATGAAATAAAGAAAATATATTTTTTTATTCCAATATTTAAAAATATAATTTATATGTATGAAAAATTAAATAAAGATAATAATAATAATATACCATTTATTTCAGGCGACACTGGCCCATAGAAAAATACCTTAACCTAGACATACATACTTTTATAAAACTTGTGTTAATAAATAAGGCTTAAGACTATGTCAGTAGCACTTCACTTTGCACTAGCTTAACTTTGTTCTGTCCTGTGGTACTTGTCCGCGGAAGCGACGGAACACTACGTCCTGCGGCCAAAAGTCTTCTTCCATGATAAGGGGCAGATAACAATTTGGTACACGCACCACGAACGCCTTAAAGTTGACGTTCCGGTGCGATTCCAGCAACTGCACCCTCGGCGTGTACTTGATCTTCTAGCGCACGTACTCCACGATGTCCTCCGCCTTAGTGGTGTAGTGCAGGCGGGAGATGTTCACTGGTGTGGCTTTGCGGCACGCAGGTTCATTGTGGGCTCCGTAGGAGCTTTACCGCAGCGGTTCTTTTTAATTTGCGATCGGCGCTTCCTCCTTTGCACCGTCACAAAACCATCATCATTATCAGCCCTTTTCGTTGCATTTTCCGGCAAGGACTTGATACTATATCCTATAAATGCAGGGTGGCGATTTAGTGACCTGCATCTGTCATGGGGGTGATTCTACCTGTCATAATAAACAACATTCGCTATTACAAGACACATTAAAAAAAAAACATACATGAATCGAAATTGTCTACTGTTGATTATACATTACAACAGTAGACATTTTTTTTTGTTTTTTATTATATGTGTATATTTTATACATTTATGTTTTCTATAATTGAATTTGATTTGATTTTTCACGAATCAGATATGAGTTTCATGGTGAAAGTCGTTTAGTAGAATCACGTCCTTGACGGATGAAAGTATCTAAATCGTCACCATGTCTATGTACAGTCAGGCTAAGTGAATCATGACCGTCTTTAACGATAAATCGTTTGAAACCGTCAAAATAACAAAGATGGCAGATGAAAAATTCGTTACCAAGGAAATGTATATTTACGCGAATGTCGACCTAATTGTGTTTGAATGTCTGTAAGAAAATAAGCTTATGGTGGGTCAGAATTCGACTTTTTTGACTGCACCTAGGTACATACTTTCTTTAACGATCAAACTCGTCATTGTATTAGGTTCAAATTTATTTTCTTACTAGCTTTGCCCGCGGCTTCGCTCACGTGACATTGTATACTATTAGCATAATAATTTACTAGCTGCGCCCCAAGGTTGCACCCGCGTAAGTCTTGATCCCGTGGGAATATCGAGATAAAACGTAT
Organism: Lithophane semibrunnea; assembly: GCA_947363905.1. Classification (NCBI taxonomy): domain Eukaryota; kingdom Metazoa; phylum Arthropoda; class Insecta; order Lepidoptera; family Noctuidae; genus Lithophane; species Lithophane semibrunnea. The sequence continues at coordinate 8,287,891 of OX376185.1, forward strand.
ATATGTCCTATTCCAGGTCATGGTCTACCCATGTGCCAAATTTTATCCAAATCCGTTCAGAGGTTTTGGCGTGAAAGCGTACCAAACAAACAAACTCGCTTTCGCATTTATTAATATTAGTTAGGATTAGGATTTTGTTAGATTTAACTGCTAAAATAATAATTAGATATTAGACATTGCATAATTTCACTTCAAACCGCCCTTATAACTGTATACATAGTTAACTTATAGTTAACTATGTAGAGCTAGAACATGATACAGTTAATTCAATGAGAAATCAGTGCAATTGACATTCAATTAACATCATTATCTCTGCATATAGATAACTGTATTAGCTTTTAGTCTATTAGTTATCTCTATAATAATACTAGTTGTACTGTGGCCAGCGACTTCGTCTGCGATCCATGATGGAAACTAGCCTTTGTCCTTTTCAGGTCAAGGTCTACCTACGTGGCATATTTCATCCAAATCCGTTCAGCTATTTAAGCGTGAAAGTAACGAACAAATTTAAAAAAATCAGCTGTTTCCTACATTTATGGTCGCGTAACTCGTCATTTAGGGAACATCTGATTTTTTTTTTCGCGATTTCATGTTTTGTCCCATAGTAAAAGTTGTTCATAATGATGAGTACAATGATCTCTTAAAATATATTTCATGTATGAATAACACTTTAATTCTTTTTATTAAAATTGATTATGACATTTTCATATTTACATTTAAATGTTTATTACCTTTATTGATTCTAGAATTAGGTGAATAATTTAATTTAACTTTCCCAATGTCACCAGATGGTGAAATTTTGCCTTTTCCCATTACCCGCCTAAGATTTATTTCCCATTACTTCTCTTCAAACCGACCGACGAATTGAAAGCCTTCCTTTGAATTGGCGGAAGAGGAAGAATTTCATTCATTATTTTGATGGCTTCCCTGTCATAGGAAAATTAAGCAATCAAGGCTCTTAAGAATTCATTGAATTTCCGGTGCCACACAAAAATTGTTTTCCCCCAATTATCCTCTTTACCTACCCATAGAATCGTGGGGAAGCAGGAAAATCGGGAAAATAAAAGATAATTAACGGGTAATAATCATGGTTGATATAAATGTACATTCGTAGAGGTACCCATATGCTGTCAAGCTTCGCACGAAATACATGTAGTTAGGTAGGTACGGGTACCTGTACCTTCCATTAAAGGAAATACAATATTTTGACATCTTCCTCATATTATACGGTGCGTTAATATATGCTTAACGACAAGTGACGTGGGATTAATTTATGCATTAAACGTAATTCACATTTACACTTGAAAATCTTCGAAATGAATTTGTGTTGTTTACTTTACCTAAAGAAGAATTAAGGGACATTTTCTGTGAACTGATTTATCTAGTAAGTATATTTTCGTGTATAGCCATTTAATTCGTTAGTGCATAGTAACAGCCCCGTCTGAGCGCTTTAAGAGCTTATCCGTTCTCCGCTGGCGAGCTGTAAAGACCATCTGCTGCCAACATTTATCAAAGAAAAAACTACTCTTTTAATTGTAAATTACGGTTGTAATTGCAGTAAATGATCGTCCACTCAGTGCTTAGCGCGCTCAAAGTCGCTTTAAATTCAAGAGGGATTTCGTTGCAGATAAGAAAATTTTCGCTTATTTCCTTAACAATATTAAATGAGTGAAGGATAACTAAGCTATACATGGCATACTTTAGCTTATCTTCTTTCCATAATATCATAACGAAGGTACTATATATGGATACCTAGCCTATAAAATTATCCTAATTAATCTATAATTTCAATGACTAAGCTGTCTGGCCCTTAAAAAGGCTTTATTAATTAATGAGTATGTTTAGGCCCGAGTAACGACAAAATTACCTCATTACCTCAAACATATGATACCTAGGACGTAGGTTAGGTCTCTAGGCATTACAAAAAATGATGTAGATAGGCAAGGCTAGGTCATCGCCCCGCGGCCAGGCGCACCTACGTGTACACACCCTTAGCAACATGACCAATTACTTATGGTTAGCCAGTACATTGCCTTTGGAACAAATAAATGTAACAAACATATATTACGAGAGTACAAAACAGGACTGTGTAGATAAAATAATTTAAATAACATACGGACTCTATTAATTGTAAAGTGGTCACTTTGAAGTCTTAATAATTTTTTCTTAGACTCATTTCGCGATGCCGATTTGTGAATAATTTCAACATAACTTGATAACATGACCCCGTTATTCCTCAAAGGAGTAGGCAGAGAGGTATATAGGTAGTATTTTTAGTAAAGTATTAGTAAAGTATTTTTCACTAGTTGTATTTAATAGTCCCATGTAATAAGGGGGAAACAGTGAGTATATAACATTATAGTAATAATTAAATACTTTAAGGCTAATGCTATATTAGGCCGCGACGCGACCTGCGACACATAAGCGATTAAAACAAATAAATGAATGCTCCCGGTGCCGGTGTAGCCATACCGGTGAGCATTCATTTATTGGCTTAATGTAACTTCAGCCTCAGGGGGAAAGCTAATCTGGGATTGAACCTAAAGTCCGCACTGTGCAAGCCCAAACTCTACCCGTAATTAAAAATTTTGTTTTAAAAATCAAGGATTGAAGTAATTAATGTAAAATTAATTACACTAACAACAAAACTAACAAACATAGCTGGCTACATGTGGTTGTAACTTTACACTTCTGCGGAGCCCTTCGGGGAAAACAGGCATGATAATGTTATGTGTAGTTAAAGTACATTACTGTCGCGGCCAGCAATAAATGATGGACGATCGTGAAACTGTGGGCCGAGGCAAAGCTGAGGCACACATATGTGAGTCCATCAATTCCTGATTGCGGCCAAGGCATGTAGATATAGTACTTTTCTCAAATAATGCGCGGAAATTAAAACTGAGTAAATTAAATAAAAATTCCAGAATCAATGACGAACAACTATAATTTTTCATGTGCCAATGTGTTCATTTGTTTCTTTTTTACTTTAAATAGTTCTATTTGCAAGCCAAATCGAAATTTAAATAAAATCTTTGATAAGTAAAAAGTATGTAAAGTAAAAAGATCGTTCCATTTTTTTAAAACACGACAGATATGAGTTTTCATAGTAATTTATTTGACCGCTAAACTTGCCAGATATGAATTTTCATAGTAACTTTGCTGGCCGCATCGTCACTTGTTTTTGACCAGTACAGCAATTTCGATTTATCTCGAAAAAGGTTGACAAAATAATGCTCGAATTTCCAAGAATGTTTGAGAAAATAAAATTTGTAGCTAATAGAAATACGCTAATAGCAAAGCGTGTGCCTCTTAAACTAAGTACAACGACAGGACAAAGTTTCCCGTGACCAGAATTTGTGGACACAACAAGTTCCGTTGTACATAGTTCCGAGTCACATCAGTGTTTAGCACTTCGGTTAACTCTGAATGAAATGAAAACTTAATAAGAATGAAAGATAATGCAATGTAAACATAAAACACATATTTTCTAGCTGGATGTTAATTTAATATGTAAGACATAAGGTCAACATGGTACGCTAATGTGTAATGTCTAATAATATGCATTATGGTACCTAATGCAGCAGACCTAACGTCAATTTTCCAATGAAAACCGATTTAACATAACGATTAAAATTCCCCTGAAAATTGAAATCTGACCATTAATCTGATGAAGATTTATAGATATCTGAACATTATCATTGAACTCATCAAGTTCGTTGTTTTTAAACTTATAATGGTTTTAATTATCTTATCTTTCTTTCATTCCAGTTCGACCAGATGAGGAGTTTCCAGAGCCAACGCTCCGCATCATGGCCAGGTCGACGGTGTACAACGTCGGAGAAACTAAAGCCATCTTTTGTAAAGGACAACATCTAGTAGAGGTTTGTACATAACTTTTGTTCAATGGCAAATTACATAATCAGACTCCTTACTGAAGCGCTGGGTCAGGACTCCTCTCCGTGAAAGTGAGTAGGACTTTATCGACCACGCGGACCGACTGCGGGTTGGTGGATGTCAAATAGCTAATAGAAAAACTAAGAGAATTACGCGTGGCAAGAAGAATTCCTGTGAATTCTAGTTGAAAAGATAAAAGTGTGAACAAAGACTTTATGTCTGGTCTAACCGCATCGGAAAAAGGGCGATGCCTCATTAGTGCGTTGCGTTGCGTCGTTGCAACGGATCAACGCATTGTATGCCACACCTGCGTTGCGACGACGCACGACGTCGCAGCGCAAGAGGACGACCCACGCCCCTCTAGCAGTGGAACACCGTCCACCGTCGCTTCGATAGCGCAGCCCATCACCCTCCCCCCGCTTCGTCTCTCGTTCGCCGATCCGTTAAAACGTCGCGTGGCACGACGCGACGCAGCGCTTTAATGTGGCATATTGTTATTTAAAATATATGAAAAACGACAAAGCGTTGACGTTGCAACGTACAACGTTAATGGGGCAGAGCTCTAACAGGAGTCAATAGGCGACGCAAACCATTTAGTCCGTAATCGGGAAGTTTTTAATTAGAAATAGTATGTTAAAATTCTCCACGATTTCTTTCTTCCAGCCTATTCAATGGTACTCCCCCTCGGGCAAGTTAGTCGAGGAGCGATCTACCAAGAATAGCCGGGTGTTTGTCGAACGCAAGACTGAGGACAACGGAGTTCTGGTGCCCCTCATCATCCATCGTATCAAGATCAGCGATGGAGGCAACTGGACCTGCAAAGCTGGGAACCTTAGTGAAACCAAGGAGTTTATTGTCGGAGGTATGTGTTTTGTAAAACAATTCGGATTTCGAAAACAGGGAAGTGACATTGTATCAGTGATAGATACAACGATGTTGGAATAGTCGAAAATGTATGGGACTGATATATGTATAAGCTATTCGAAAAGCTCAGTTATTCTGTTGAAAGTGGATTGTTACTTGTCTTGGCCATCAGGCCAAGTATTTGAACTGATGTTTCACGAGTTCATTTAAAGGCATAGGTACCTAATTTAGCGGTTTAAAAGTTCACTATCTTACTAAATACTGATCAGTGAGAAAGCCAAGAAAATTAAGAAAACTACCTACTCAAAATATTTACTGAATAAAAAATATTAGATATTTTCCTCAATCTCTGTTTATTCAGTTTGAGTAAGAAAAAAGCATAATTAAGCCAAATAGACGGTAGGTATGTTTGCACGTTTATCATTTTTTCCTTATTACAGCGTGTAAATATTTAATTTCCAGAGAAAGTAAACATCACTGACAGGAATGTAACCTTGGAAGGAGAGGAAGGCAAGTCTGTAAAGTTGACTTGTGAAGCCAACGGCTACCCTCCCCCAGTCGTTGTGTGGTACAAGGATAAGCAGCAGATTAGGGGTGAGTTTATTAGATAAACTAGTACACACGACAACACATCAAGCTATACATTTCCAGTTTATGCTGATCTCGCATTGCATAGGATTTCCGTACAGGCGAGGTTAGCTTATACTGGAAATGTGATGTTTGATGTGTAGCCGTATATACAGTAAAATCTGATATTAATGTTGAAGACTTGGTGCCGAGTGTTAAAGTTAAAGGCGTGTCATGTAAACTCTTTGTCTCTCCTAAATACTCAGATTACTCAGTGATCTAGCAAGGAGAGCAGCCATTCACCCAGAATTTGTTATAAGGTGTAATTAGTAATGCGTACTTAGCCTTTATACGCAATTTCGCGTGACCGATCGCTTCAGGTATGACGCGATATAAACATATTTTTGATAGTATAGTGTCGTTCTACAAAACACGCCCATTTAGTCATAGATACAGCTCCATCCAGTACCAGCTACAAGCCAATTATTGTGATTTTCAATAATCTTTTAATTTCGGTAGTTACGTACCTACCTGGCAAATTATTCAAAAGTTACTTGAAAACATTGGCACAGTATTTACAAAAATTGTTTACTAACTTCCTGTTTTAGTTCATTCTCTTTTCCATTCCAGATAAAGAGGAGCCCAAGAAGTACTCAATCAAGCAAGACAACACTCTAGAGATTAAGAAACTGAACCACGCCGACGTTGGCCTTTATGTGTGCAAAGTTAGACAAAAGGCTCTGTCCCACTACACTGAGAAGACTGTCCATCTTTCCGTACAACGTAAGTTTTTACGCCTTAACACAATCACCAACACACCCACAACAGGCTATAACAGTATAACCAAAGTATAAATAAGTAACAGTATTCTATCTTCATAGAAAACGGCCCAAAGTACGCGCTTCGAAATCTCAGTGTATATCAGTACGCAACAGTATCAAATGCGCGGCAGTTACGCTCTGACGTGGAAAGTTTATCGGCCATGGGTAATTATTTCAAGGTCATTGTCAAGATATAATACTGCTATTTATTTATTTTGTGGTATACCACTGCTGGCTTTCCCCTTAATGAAACTCAAACTCAAATCATTTACGTTAATTAAACCAATTACAGGCACTTTTAAGTTGTCAAGAAGTCGGTCAGTTAGACGCATGAAGTTAGTTAAATAATTGTTCCTCGCCCTGCTCCAGCAGTTTCTCTTGTAAAGCTTGTGCGTTTACAAATACAAATCTGTAATACTCAAACATTCAGAGCTGGATTAACTATCCGTGGGACAAACGCACAGGCTATACCTACAGAAGAAATATAAAAACAAAAATTATGAACTTTTTCCAACGTGTATAGGATTAATACACGTTGGAAAAAGTTCATAATTTTTGTTTTTAAACCTATAAACCTCGTGCAAACTGGCGCGATATCGTGGGCGCGACAATGGTAGCGCTGCCTGTCGTACCCGCGATATCGCGCCTGTTTGTAGGAGCCTTGGTATAGTGGGTATATAACACTATAACAATCGTGCCGTCAAAGTATGGACTGCAATATTGTTGAAGAGATTGATTAATTGATAAAGCTCACAAAAGCGTTAAGCTCATGACAACAGATTCCATTTCCGAACTTTGTAATGAAAATATTTGAATTTTATAAATAAAATGATTTTCAATTCCGAATATTTGCGCATATTATTTGTCGGTTTTCGCGTGGAATCCGTATTAATCAAACAAACGAATCCTCACTTTGAGAAAGAATCCTCATTTATTACCAACATATTTCTATATTTGTTGTGTCACAGATTTTACCAATACCGATTAATCTCCATATGTCCAATACATGTATGAACTAAATTCTTATTTCAGATAAACCAATTTTGTACAACAGCGACACTCAAATGATTTACACGAACCAAAAATACAAGACTGAAGAAGTGTACGCTATTTTGAATGATACGTAAGTATTTATACTTATACTTTACCAGTGAATCTTTCTACTTACCAATACCAATAGCACCTCAAGTTTGTAATAGAAACAAAAAAATTTAGTTATTTTTTTTTACAAAACTTCAGTAACGTTACGTCATTGTGTACGCGACCCCTGAACTAGGACATCCTGTATGACAGGGTTCAATCGAATAGAAGTCAGGTTTTCAACTGGAGATAGGTCTATTAATAATATCCATCATTTATCAAATCCCTATCTACGCCTGCCCCTACTACCCGATCCGTAACTACGAATTGATAACACATCATCTTTTAATTGCGTGAGATCCCAGCCCACAACAATGGCAGAGGACGGAAGCATGACCCCTCCCCGATTTCTTGAAGCGACACATATTTATCTTACCGTGTGTTTATTATTGCTGTGAAATGAAATTCATTTGTATCAACAATTCTTCATTTGGAAAGAATACAATTCATAAAAAACACCATTTTTTTATCTATGCCTTTTTTCAAATTACAAATAAAAAACGTCATAATAGCTGTGGTATATGACCTGGGGGCTTAGACAAAATCCCTTTTCTGTAAGCGTTAACGCCAACGGAAAGATCAAATTGTATGGATTTGACAGCAGCAGTCACGTGACATCTCTAAAGCTAAAGTCAACTCCATACAATTTGATCTTTCCGTTGGCGTTAACGCTTACAGAAAAAGGATTTTGTCTATAGCCTCTGTATTATATCTCAAATTAACAAACAGTATTAAATACGTTTGGACACTGGGCATATGAAAATGTATTTTGTTTAGAAATTCGAGCAATATTTTGACAACCTTCAATATAAATCGAAAATGCTGTACTGGTCGAATACATACGCCCGGCCGGCTATGTTTGTATGAAAATCCATATCTGTCAGGTTTACCGGCTGACTAAATTACTATGAAAACTCATTTATATTTGTCGTGTTTTAATAAAAATGGAACGAACTTTTTTACTTCAACACATGGCAACCAAGGAGGTAACTTAGCGAAGATTTTATTTCGATTTGGCTTGCAAATAGAGCTGTTTAAAGTAAAGTAGAAATAATTGAACATATTATTGGCTCGTGAAAAATTCACGACTATCGACTCACGTAGTCACGGACTCACATATGTGTGGCCTTGGCCCACATTTTCGTGATCGTCCATTAATGCCTCTGTTGCAGGCCGTGGCAGTAATTTACCAAAGTTAGGTGCTGTCGTTTCTAACCAATACAACGTTTCTTTAAACAACGCTTCGACAGTTCGAAAGCTTTAATTAGCACCAATAACAATTTATTGGCAAGCCTTAGAAATCGGTCATAACGAAACTAAAATGTGAATGACATGGCCAAGAAATGAAATAACATAGGTGGATAGATAGTCCTGAATTAATAATTGAGATCTCTATTTTTCTTGTTTCCAGCAAAAACGTGACTTGCAGCGCTATCGCGAACCCACCACCTACATATAGATGGTTCAGGAGAATGAACGGCTTCGATGACGATCCAATTACGGACACCGACACGGTTAGCATACTTTATTAGCTTTAATAAAATCTATTCTTTAACCTTAGTATAGCAATTATTATGAAAACCACGTCACTGAAGACCAACATTCTAGGAAAGCTCTTCCTATTTAAACTTTAAAGAAAAAAAACGTTCACAGCTGAATTGAAGAGCCTTCATCAAAACGAAGATTGATGTAGACATAAAGTTACTGCAGGACGTCCAAAGTTCTGCATTGCGGTTAGTGGTCAGTCGTGAACTTGTGTTCACCATGTTATGTAGTTGACAGTTTAGTGCGATGCTCCCATGGTTTCAAATCCTTCCAAATTTTGCGTCTTATTCTGAGACCAAAATCTATCCTTACTGATTTTTTTTGTTTGAAGGTGATCACTTCTGAAGATGGGACCAACTCCGTGCTTATCCTGAGGATTCGGGACGAGAGTTACTACGGCGAGTACCGTTGCTCTGCCAACAACAGCAAGGGTTCCGAGTCAATTATCTTCCACGTCAACCCTGGCTCCAAGCCCGAGCCCCCGGATTCCGTGAGTATTAATTTAATATTCAACGAGAGTATTGCGTTTATGTCGTTTTATTTTGGGAATTTATTTTTACTCGTCAATACCGGACGGAAATAAATTATTTTCTTGCTTTATTTATGTTTAGTGTTTGTTGTACTGTTTCAACTTACACTGACACTGCAGACACTAAGACTGCTTGCTTCTGTTTGTGGTACTGACCGTCGCGTCGTTCAGTTAAAGCAAAATAAAATTAATGTCGTATGTCGAAGTTAGCTTTGTAAGATGAGCCTTACAAAATTGTCCCTGTGAAGGCTAAACGCAAACGGTCGGGGTATATAATTATAAAAACTTGCTTAGCGTAAACTTTCCAGTTTCCTGGATGTTGGCCAAGCTTGACTAACAAAGGCCTTACCTTACCCCAAACCTATTGGTTGTCTTTTGACAAATATACTTATTTGAATATATTGTGTTACAGGTACGCCTGGCTGTGGCCAATGCCACCGAGCTGACTTTCAACGTGAACTGTTCATCTTGCATCTTCGCTACTGGTGATGACGTTTCGCCAGATCCCAAACACTTGCCAGTTATTGGTAAATAATAATACGGCTACAAATATACTAATACTACAATAGTCTGCATGTGTTAAGAAGCCTTCTGCGTTCTAAAGGACAATACCCGTAATTTTTAAGAATGTTAGCATTCGCATCTCATTCGCAATCTGTCAGAAATACAATCAATTTACCAACATTTTTGACAAGTTTGACAGATTGCGACTTGAATGTCAACGTTTTTTAAGTACGAGAATTAGCCTTCTGGTGTTATATGGCAGGTTGAGGGAACTTAGGGTTTGATATGGCTGCTTAGGTATTACCTATTCCTCTTGTAAACAGCATTATGGGGTCTATTGAGACTTTTCGAAGATGCCAAAGTCATTATTTCGTCTTTTAGTTCGATGTATTTGGATAATTTTTCGGCTATTTGCAGTCTTTAAGTCATGTGTATTTGGCACGGCAATGTCTATTAGGAACCCAATTTCGTTTATTTTGTTATTTAATGTGATGTCGGGTCTATTAAAGTGAATTGTGCGCTCGAAGTACAGTTATGGGGTTCTTTACCGTTTCAGAGTTGTATTAATAATAAGGTACTACAGTGTCCATAAGTTTATATTGAGGAGCTAGACAAATTTCTGGTGTATGATGTTGACTAATGGATCATGTCGATGTTCGTTTGTAGTCTGTCTGGGCTATTTGTATGCACCGGTATAATTAACCATGCAAAATAATTATAATCAACAATTCTTTTTTGCTTTCCAGATAATTTTGTCCGAGACATTCTAGCTAGTCACGAGCCAAGAACTTATAGGTTGATTTTATCAAAGTCAGATATCTTTTATCCGTGGAATAAAATTGTCGTCTGACAGTTTTTGTATGGAGAAACTGTCAAAAATTCAAAATTATTTCGCAATAAGACTTATACTGGGTATAAAAGTTTGGTGAAATTCGCCCTTAGATAATTGTAAAAATATATGTTTTTCGCAGGATAAGACTTACACTCGGTATAAAAGTTTGGTGAAATAGTCATAAGATGTACCTATTGGTTTAATCATGATATTTTAGAAATTAACGAGTTTCGTTACAATTCAGGATATATCTTCCAACTCGCTCCAGCTAAAGAAGGCTATGCAGCGGACTGGGATGGAGCACCTGAATTCCGAGTTGAAATCGAAGAAGCCAACAGTAAGTTTTCTCATTGTTATATTTCATCAATATGATCTAACCGACGATCCTACACGGATATCCAGTATAACCCAGGCAGTCAGCCCTGGTTTCCGAAACTTGTGGGAAAAAGTAGTTATGGTTTTCACTAAAACAGACAAAAAGAAAAGTTTTTTTTCGTTCAATGAGTTTTCATTAACGACTCCTTCCTTCCCTCTTTCAGACACCCTCTTCACAGTGGGACCTCTGTCAAACAGTACGTTGTACCACGTGCGCGTCCGCACTCGTAATGCCGCAGGCAACTCCGAATGGATGGAGACTTCTGACGCGAAAACAACTGACGACGCGATCAGGCTCACCGCCACACTGGTGCTCGTCATCACCGCCATTTTTGTGCATCTTTATTATTAAACCAGCCTTTGTTTGACGTGGGGATACTTTTTCTTTCGAAGTATATGTATAAAAAGGTTTTTGGTGAGGTTTTGAAGTTTTTTGCCAGTTTTCACGAACTAGGTAACAACTAAATGCACACTGTTGGATTTTCAGCGCACGGCTTAGAGCCGAAAGTTAAAAATGCAAAAATGCAATGCATTAATATTTGGCGTTCATTTAGATGTTTCCAAGTACGGATGAGAGACAGGATAGACAATGTTGTGTTTTAAAGTTAAGTGCGGACGATTCAGTGCTTATGTTACTTTTATCTATTAAGAAATATAATTATTTACTACGTGTTATTAATTGAAATAAACTGATGTATAGTTTGACTTCAGATTTGTGAGAACGATTCATAAAATGTTAATAATCAGATAAATTCCTAAGAAATTGATGCCAAATATTAAGCCAAATCGTTCATTTAGTGTTAATTTAAGAAACATTACATCCCCATGACATTCCAAAGTAAATGTAGATAGATAATATTTAATATAAACAAAATAATTGTCTATTATTGAAGTTTTAAATTATTAAGTGTTCAATTCTCTTTCCGGATATAAACAGCCCGAGGTTATACTTTTTAATAAAATGTATTTAATATCTGAATAAAATAAATTAATGTTCATGAATGGTAACGACTTGAGAGTTTCTTGCTTATTTTCAGTTGCAAGTAAAAATGCGCATTTTCATGTAAGTATATTATATTGCTGTGATTTGCTTGAGTACGTGTTATTCAATAGATGTCTTAACATCTACTGAACTATGAATTTACAAAAAAATACATTCAAAAAGTCAAAGACAATGTACTGCCTAACCAAGTCTTTAAGAGAACGTCAAACGTTTTCCATTTAAGACAGAACATACGACTTCCAAACAATTCCTTTCGTGTATGTTTTTAAAATGAAACTGAACTTGCGATCTCCGATACGTTTAATTTTATTATTCACAACACTTTGGAAGCTAACATTTTCGACCAATTGCATCAAGAGCACCTAGTTTTGCGGCTTAGTTTTCACTTGTAAATAAGTATACCTACTTACTTATAAAATTATTTAGCTCTGCATAAAGTAACGTAGTTTTAAGTTATCGCATATAATAATGTAAAAGGGTTAAAAGCGTACTTTTGGGGTTAATTTTTTTTTTTACATCCCCTTAATATGAAATTAAATTTTCTATTCCCTAGTAACACTTATAGGTAAAAATGATGTCCACTGGTTTAGGAATTATAAGTAGGTTTTAACCCTATTAAGGACCCAATTTATAATCTAATCTATTTTATTTTTTTTGTTATTTATAATCTCATTTTCTATAAGGGAAATTGAATAGAAATTGTGGTTTTGCCATAAAATTCAACTTCGTATGTGTGAGAGAGAGGAAAATAATAACAACCATAGCAGATCCCCTGTTTCTGTTTTAATATTTATAGAAGATTGTGTTGTGTGTCTATGAATTAACTCCAAAAGTATACTCATAGGTATGTGTAGCTCGAACTGATACATGCACTATGTACGAGTAGATAACTACTGTTAAGTATATTTTAAGTTATCGTCGTTGTTAGACTAAGTTTAAGTTTAAATGTTGAAGAAATCGAATCCTTAACGTTATAAACTATGACAATATTTATGCAGGTACTATATATTCACGATTTTTTTTGTGTTTTACATTCCAAGTTACTAATACATACCTAACAAAATCGGTCAATTTTAATTGCTTAAATAAGTCACAGTTCTACCATGTTCTTGCAGGAAGACTGATTATTCTATTGTATATTTGTTTCCCTTTGTATCGCTTTTTTAGGTAAAACATAGATAGGTTTACCTCACTATGAGCTAAAAATTATCGATGTAAATGGTCAATCTTTGAGATTGATCGAAGAAAAATGTCATGATTGACAAAAGCTATTGACATTTTCATTGCTCCTAACACGTTAAGAATTATGTACCTCTGAATATTACTTGCAAGATTAGCTTAAGAAGCTTGGTATCACTAAATAAAGGGCTTGTATGAGCCTCATACAAAACGTGCTGCATATTCACTGTCGTCAAACCATGAACAATGTAGCGTTTACATAAAAATTTATAAGTAGTTGAACGAAAATCATTGTTTTATAAAATGTTTATTGCCGTTTGTAATAAATGTACACGACTCTGGTAATTTCTACTGTGTACATACATATTATTGTCGGCTAATGAGTTTCATATACACTAATTGTTATGTTAATTACACTGGTGTTTCTGCCTCTAATAAAATGGTTTATAAACATTTAATTGGTTCATTATTTTACTAAATAAGACTCCTTCTTAGGAATTACTATTTATTTGCCATGAAACATGTTCTAGTGAAATATTGGACAGATTGTAAAAAAAAGGATACATTACATTTAAATAATTTAAATTAAGTATTTACAACTAAAATACTTCATTAAAAAATCAAACTAACAATAGATACAATAAATACAAACAATTCACTGTACATAAAACAAAAGAACATCTACTTTACCATTCTCATAGCGAACATGCAAACGAAAGACACGACAAATATGCCACCAGCAAAGAATATTCCGTAGAAAGTTGCATCGGTCATAGACTCCTCATTCTCAGCCACTTCTTGTTCAGCTTCAGGAGTTTCTGTGGTGGTGGTCTCATCGTCTTCAGTTGTCGTTGACACCAGTACAGACTCTGACCAGGGAGACTCCCCGACTTCATTTGTAACTCGGACCCTGATCCAGTACGAGGTATCTGCTTCTAATTCACCTAAGCCGACTACGAGGCCTGAAAGTAAAAAAAGCGTGACGTCAATATATACAATGAAACGGCATACCAAAGAAACTACTGAAATCTGTGCCTACATTTTTACCTATAGGTAATATTTAACTTAAAAGTATTGTAGTGTATCTATTTAATAGACGTGTAAACACTGTCTCATACGCACAAGTAGCGAGGTAGTTGTCACTAGTGTAATCTGTCAGTCACCAGCAATGACGGGAAAAGGTGAAGTGGCCCTGCACGAGAGGCTTGGTGTGATAGTGAGCCATTGACTAAACTAGAATTTATCGTCTGCCCTTTTCTTAATGAAACAGAAAGAAAAATATGCACTAAAACTAAACCTAAGACGACCCACTGACCAAATTTAGTTTTGTAAACAACAGAATCGGCACCATTGTAGATATTTAATCAACTTAAATACCGGGTCAACAAGATTCTACAAGTATCATCATCAGTGAACTTTTACTTCGTAAACTTACAGCAGACTGCTTGATAATGAGGTACGTAAAAAGGTTTTCTTTCATTCTTGTCAATGAGTACAAGCAAATGTAGGTACGGTCATCTTGGGTACGATCGATCATAACGTAGAATACCACAAGGTGAGATCAAGGTCAAGAGCGCCTGCTCATTTAGTAATAAACAAAAAGTTAATTATAAAGTATTGGATAAAGCAAGGCAATGAAAAACGATTATTCTGAACAACCCAAAAATTTAAACCATGAGTCTGATAATATGCTAAAACACAATAATGGAATCCCTTACCGTTAATTTCTGGATCAATAGTTTCCAATTCATCAAACGGAATTTTGGTTTGCTTACTTTTCCTCCACGTGGCTAAAGTGGGTAAAACAATTTTTCGGCTGCCATCACTTTGCTCTTTTATACATTGAAATTCGAACGCTGAAAAACAAATAATGCTTAGTTAAGGAGTTCTAAGTTAATATAACTGTTACCTTTTTGTTACGTGTACCCGTTGACTTAATTTAAATAAGTCTAGCAAAGTCCAAAGTATCGATAAAAAACTTAACTGTTTTGTTATGAATACTTCGATGATATAGTAGATTGTTGCATCGAGCGCAAAATGAGTTATTAATGCACGAGGGTTATGCCCGAGCGCACGCGAGGGCACAAAATTAACACGAGTGCAATAATTACTCACTTTAGCAAGGTGCTTAATCTACTTTCCTTTCGACTACTAATGTACCTACCGTGATAAAATATTCCTGCTCAAGGTTAACTCAACTCAAGTCCAGTCAAGTGAAGTCACGTGAAGTCAAGTGAAGTCAGGTCAAGTCAGGTTTAGTCAAATCAAGTCAGGTCAGTCAAGTCAATTAGTAACAGGGTCCCGTTTTACCCTTTGGGTATGGAACCCTAAAAACAGTGCATTAATGAAAAACAGCGCAACAATGAAATTTCATACAACATTACTGCACTGTTTTGGTTCTAAGCAAAAAATACGTCATTTGTAATCGGTTTTGTAGTGATTAATGATAACATTACTATGTAGTTGAATGAAAAAGAATTAAACACTCTAAAAAAGGTAGTTATTACTTTAAACTTACCATTAATTGGAAATTGTATATCATCATACCACGTTATATTCAAAAATACTGAATCTGAAGTGGCATTATAGAAGTTAACCTGAAAATTCAGTAACTATTAATTACCATCAAAATAATCTAATTTAACTTTTTGCTACCTATTATTTCTCATGTTTATTAAGTTATAACAAACTTCATATGCTACCTAAACTAATAAACTATACTAACTATTAACATTATATACTAATTTAAATTACTGATAAAAACTAACTAACTAGGTATATAAATAAACTATGAATTGAATGAAAATAATTAAATTGACCGACATGGTTCAATCTCATCCTATATTGATACTAAATTAAATAACTGATTAAAACTAACTAACTAACTAGGCATACAACAAATGAACTATTAATTGAATGAAAATAATTAAATTGACCGACATGGTTCAATCTCATCTTATATTGATACCATTAAAGGTACCTACATAAAGGTAATTATAATGAGTTCTTAGAATTTCTCAAATAGAGAGTGCTTTACTCAGAAGACTTTTTTTTTGTGTGTGTGTATATCATCAAATGACTTCTCCC
This sequence comes from Lithophane semibrunnea, assembly GCA_947363905.1. NCBI lineage: Eukaryota > Metazoa > Arthropoda > Insecta > Lepidoptera > Noctuidae > Lithophane > Lithophane semibrunnea. Next base: position 8,304,231 of record OX376185.1, read on the forward strand.
GCTCTTGGTGGAGCGGAAGGGCGTGTCAGACTTTTACTGACTAAAACCCACCCGTGTTCCTTCAGTTGCCTGTTACCAAGGTCCCGGTATCCCTTTCGGACTTTCCCGCAACCCTGGCATTATTCAAACGCCTGCGACATCTATCAGAGCAAATCATAAACTCAAAACAATTGGCTAAGTTCCTTTTCAAGTGCTCTCCAATTGGGTAGGTGTCGCCACCCGGTAGCGATGAGGATTGGTAAGCACGATTTTTTTACTGTCGCATATGTAAGCTTTCATACTTACCCACTTGACAACTAGGGACTAGAGATCAGACAGGTAAAACAGAGACAGAGTAACAGGTTAAACACTACGATATCTGTTATCACTGCTACTGTTACAAAAAAATTACAGATCCAAATGTCTGTTATTAAATAACAGCCTGTTATTTTTGTACGGACGATAAATAAGTATTTAAATCTCAATTGAATATCTTCTTTATTTCTTTTGGTTTAAAGTCGAAAATCGTATCTATCTGTTATTAAATAACAGCGTGTTATTTTTGGGCGGACGATAAATACGTATTTAAATCTCAATTGAATATCTTCTCTATTTATTTTTTGTTTAAAGTCGAAAATCGTATCCGAAGTTTTAACAGTTACAGCCGCGGTAACAGTCTTGAGGATCTGTTATTTTAAGTAACAGATTTGTTTTATTGTTAGGAACAATTGTTTTCTGTTATTTTTTAATATCTGTTATTTCTACCTGTTACGTACGATACATACGCCTCACTCCTACATCGTGCGAATAGGCTGAAATCATAAACTCAAAACAATTGGCTAAGTACGTTTCACACGCTCCGGCTGCGGCGGTATACCAGATAGTTGACGTCACAGTTAGGTCCCTAGTAGGAGTGAGGCGTATGTATCGTACGTAACAGGTAGAAATAACAGATATTAAAAAATAACAGAAAACAATGATTCTGAAACATTTCTCCGACAATCGTTTTGCCGTTTAACGGTTCGCCGACAGAACGATTCACTATTAATTTTTTCACCGATAGAACGTTTCAATGACAAACGATTCGTCGACAGAACGATTCACTTTTCATTTTTTCATCGATAGAACCAGCGAACGATTCATCGACACAACTGTTCGTCTGCCCCTGGGGTATAAAACATAAGTAACCGACATGTAGTCCTGTTTCCGTTTATTGTTAAAAAAAAAAAAAAATACAACAACAACTTTGTCGATGCAATTTTGAATTATTGTGTTATGATTTGTTGTGTTTTTGTTTTAGTATTAATCATGTGTAGGTTAATATAAAAAGTTATTTTTATTTGCCAATATATTTCATTTAACTACAGTTAAATGATAAGCTAGCCGGCAATTATAAAATCCTTCGCAATGACTATGAGTGCAAAGTTTAATTTTATGTGTTTTATATTATATTATTGATTGTATTTTGTGTGTTTTTTTTAACAGTAAACGGAAACAGGACTACATTTCGATTACTTATGTTTTATACCCCAGGGGCAGACGAACAGTTTTGTCGATGAATCGTTTGCTGGTGAAAGGTTCTATCGATGAAAAAATGAAAAGTGAATCGTTCTGTCGACGAATCGTTCGTCATTGAAACGTTCTATCGGTGAAAAAATTAATAGTGAATCATTCTGTCGGCGAACCGTTAAACGGCAAAACGATTGTCGGAGAAATGTTTCAGAATCTATTCGCACTGCTGGGTCACAGACTCCCTCTCGCTCTCTAAGCTCTTTCCTCTCGCTCTCTCGGCTCTGTGCGAGTTGGTAGATGTGACATGCCGTTTTCCTTACGATGTTTTCCTTCACCGTTTTGAGACCAGTCTGGGTGATGAAATAATTTACAAAAAGTAAAGCGCCTGTCAGAGTTCCAACCTACGACAACTCGTAAGTCTCGGCTGTTACCACTGAACCAGCACAGCTCTCAACGAACAATTGCAACTGATCAATTGTCATAAAGCTCTATTTTAGTAGTATTGTCAATCGCTTCAATTGCATTTGGTAGACAATAAATTTGCGCTATCTATAAATTAAAATATCTTCATGCCAACTAACCTCATCAGGCTTTTTTGGTTTTTCAACCTTCATCAAAGTGAAATACTTGTCAGAGTCGCCATGCTCGTTGCTTGCCTGGCACTTAAACCTTGTCCAAAACGTGGACTGGTTAGCTACCACAGTCAATACCGCCTTGGAGCCGTCATCAATCAGTTTTATCTGTTTTTTATCGAACTCGAATAGAATATCGTCTCTTAAATCTTTGAAAAATCTGTATGTGGGTGCTGGGTAGCCGTCTGCGGAACAAACTATCTCGACTCTGAAAAATAAGAACCACAGTAAAAAAACGAAGTACCTACCTATTTCAAAAATGTTTGACTATAGAATCTTGCAAAAACCGGTCAGAAAACAAAGATTGAAATAATCTGATTTTATTTCGATGGGTTGTTTTGGACCTATAGTTGGACTGAGACCGCTGTTCCTCGCCTTAGGTATGTGCGCGGCGAGACGGGGGGTAGTTCAGGCCGCCCATTCGTCAACGCTAACGGCGCGCGGCGTCCCGCCAGCCGCTTATTCGACAACGCTGCCCGGCCCCGCATTGCTAAGGCGCGGATCACCGGTCTCGATCTTACTACAATACTAACAAACAAAGAACTTAGGTCGTAAGTTCTTCTGCATGAAGTAGTGCAAATACTCAAGCAACACCATGTTGACAATACACTTCATATAACATCTATTCAGTAGCTCTAAGTACAACAAGTGCTTGTATTTTAAAATAGACTATGAGGTCTATGATAAGTAATGTTTTAGTCACCCATTAGGTACCTCAAACGTACGGTCATCTCACAAACCATCTCAGAACATGTATTTTTGTTACCCGTGGGGTAATGCGTAATTCATATAAAATGGCAATCGATAGCGCGCATGCGCATGCGCACGCGTGTGCGCATGCGTGCTTTCTGAAACTTCAGAATTCGGTCAATTTTGACAAGGGCTTAAAACGGCCACTTTTGTAGAATCATAATAGGGAAATATTATGAATCATCGTAAGTGTCACAAACTGACAATTCATAAATGATCTGCGTGCAATATAAATTACGAAAAAATTTCATCTGTTTCACAGTTTTCTGTGGAGATTCGTAAAATGGTCCACAAATTATGAATTACTTTTGTGTCTAATTAGAGGAATTGCTTATCACAGCTGGGATTTCAGGAAATTAATTGCTTTTAGAGGAATTGCTAATGTAGCCGTTTTCGCGAGTGTATAGTGCAGGGTTTACAGTACTCACTCTTGGTTAGTCTTGCCATAAACAAGCTTAGTTTTATTGCCATCATCAAATATAGGAGAATCTGAAATACAAAAAAAAACATAAAATGAACATAAAAACCAAGCGGCTGTAGGCACGTATCACATAATTTTCGAATACTTACAGTTAACATTCAGAGTGATATTAAACGACGAGGTGTGGCTACAGTCTTCGGCTTGAGTACTTTCTTGGATGCTCAGACACGAGTAAATACCACTATCTTCTGGCTCCAGGGATGTGATGGTTAACAGACCTTCGAACCCTTGGCTGTTGTACTTCGTCATCACTCTGTATTTTGCTGAGCTGTCCTCATCTAGACAAAATAGTTATGGTTTACTATCGGCGCGATTTAGGAAAAAACATTGTAATGTTTACTCACATATTGTTCCTAAAAATTAAAAAGGGCCTACCCTACCTCAGCTCAAATTCAGATGTTATGCAAAGTTTCATGATCTAATTTGAAGTATTTTTTTAATACCAGCGGTTTATACATAGGTCGGTTTAGAAGTAACTTTGGATTTTTTTATATAGGGAAAATTTTATCTAATTGTGTTTTCGTCAAACATAGGACCTAGCATCAATCCTCAACTTTTAACACATACAGGGTGTTAGGGTAAACACCGTTATCCTTGCAACTAGTGGTTTGGCTTCATTAATAGAACGTAAAATCAATGGAAAATGACAATTTTTTTTTTCTTTTTTTTCAATCTACATTTTACCACAAGAGACGCAAGTTCGTTGCCCTATGCGCTAGGGCAACGAACTTGCGTCTCAACACGGGCGGGGTGTGCGGGATGTTACCCGAACGGCCGCGAGCGCGACCCCTCTCTCAGTCAGTCAGCTGTTTCGCTAGAGAGCACGGTGTCGGATAGAAACTTATTAAAATCTTTTAATGAAAATAACGTTTTTTTTTTGTTGTGTTCGGTCATTTATTTTTAAATTTACGTCAACTACCCATGGTTTGAATGACAAGAGTGTTTACCCTTACAGCCTGTATTTATTTTAAAATATTGCTGCAGTATTTTCGGCATAACGGAGGATCATGCTAAGCAATTGGAGGTAGGGTAGGCCCTTAAGCAGTTACTTATTTTTTATTTATTTATTTATTTTACACCAGATTATACCTACATTACAAAGAGAACAATGTATACACTACAAAATATACAATGGGCGGATTTATCGCTTACTGCGATCTTTTCCTAGTCAAAATCACTGTCCATTCCAAGGCTGCCTACCTTGGAATGGACAGTAATTTTCTGGACATAAAATGGAGTTGTCCTTGGTGCAAATAAAAAGTATATAAGTTAGTACAATATACTATAATAGATACACGGATATGCCACATGGGGGGAAAGTACCTTGAATATTGTAGATGGAACATTTTACTGAAAGAAGACATCGTATTTGAATTTAAAAAACAATTTAAACTGCATTCATAGATATTTAAATAATTACATTGTTGAACCGGGAATCGAACCCGTTACAAGAGAAAAATAATCACCCTGTAGCTTTATCATACCGATCGAAAGACTTCATCATAAGGATTATTTTTTGCTCTAAAAAGTTGTAATTTTCCATTGATTTTACGTTCTATAACTGACACCAAACCACTGGTTTCAAGAATAACGGTGTTTAAAAAACACCCTGTATATTGTTAGTTAAATAATGTCACTTAAATATTTGTTTACTACTAACTGCATAAATAAGTTAAAATTTAAAATCAATAAAAATAATTGTGTGGAATTTAGAAGAATTATAAATATTATTATACAGTTTAAAGTTATTATAATAGAGGAGACTTTTGTTTTTCGTTTTAATGACAAAATCGTATCCGGGTGCTATTAAAAATAAGTAGGTAATAATACGTGACAAAGCATTAATTAACAGGCTTTATTTAAACGTAGGTGCAATATTTGTATTAATGCATTTATTTACAAAAAACATTAACGTCTTGCGATCGAAAGGAATAATAGGCAATATGCACTTTAAATGTTTACTTTTCCATGGAGTGACAACTACATAGAATGATTTGCTTTTAAAAGTACACATTGTATACTTATCTTGTAGCCAAGCAGTTTTTTTTGGTACTTAGTACTAGTAATTTGTGGTGTCACTCATATTTAAGTATAACATACTGCGCGAAGGTAAATAACCTTTGCTCATACTTAAATTTCAAAAGAAAAACTTAAAAACACCTTCTGTTGTTTTTTTTTTTCGGAGAAACCAATACGAATTCTCAAACATGCTTGGAAATCCGAGTAGGTACCTATTATTTTGACAGCCTTCTTTGAGATAAATCGAAAATGCTAAACTGGTCGAATACATGCGAGCGCCTGGCTACCAGCCGAACTCGCATGTATTCGACTATAATATGGTTAGTAAGCCAGATACTTAATTTACTTTGAGACCTCTTATTTGTCGTGTTATTTAAAAATGGAACGAACTTTTTACTTTAACACAAATGGCAACCAAGGAGGTAACTTATCAAAGAGCTGTATAAAGTAAAGAAGAAACAATAGTATATCATGCAATTAGTGAATAAAGGACGGATTTAAAGCGAGGGCCATAGGTGAATCACGAGCAAGTGAAGGATTCTTACAACTGAATCACGACCGTAGGGAGTGATTCAAGTGTTAGAATCCTGAACGACGCGAGCGATTCATGGCCCTCGATATAAATCCGTTTTATTCAAGAGTTGCATACTATACTTTAAACCATGACTACGAGAAAAAGAACTTGCAACTTCGAGTATGTTGTTATGCCTTGTTTTTTATAGTCACTACAACGAAGCATAGAATACATACTCCATAATGTCGATCAGTCGATGATTTCTTTTTCTTCGACAACTCATTAAAATAAGTTAGGAAAACAGACTCTGAAAATGTGCTCAGCTTCATTTTCATTTTTCCATTTGCAAAACTCATCGTAGGCTTTGATGTAAACCTGCTGTGATTTGTTAGGTAGCAAATGTTCTACTATATCGGCCGCCCTCTCTTTCATAAACTCAGGTGTTACACATATTCTTCATCACTTGAAAACATTAAACTTTTTGTTCGTACAACTTACAATATTTAAAATAGCGCCAATTTACTAATGACAGCAAAGAACACAAAACAGTTTTTATTATAATGCTAAACTCCTGTTCGAAAATCAAATCAAATAGGAGTTTGTATAGCATTGAGATGGCGTTCGAATATATAGGTGTTCTAAATTCAAACACCAAAACAGTGATTAAAAGTGCTTTTTACCCGACTGCCCCAGAAGGAGGGTAATGTTTTTCGAGAGTATGTATGTATGAATGTTTGTATGTTTGTATGTATGTATATCTATTTCTTTGGCACGCTCTGTAGCCTAAACGGCTTGATGGATTTTAACATACGAGGTGTCGTTAGGTTCGTCTTAATTGTGGAAGTGACATAGGCTATATATATTTTTTTAATTTCATCTGGAAACAAAAAAAAAGGGAGGGGAAGGTTTTTTTTAAAAATAAATTACAATATTGGTATCAAATAAAAGCTATTAATGAGTTAATTCCAAATATATAAATTAATAAAACTAAAAAGCTTAAAATAAAACAAATTATTTAAAAAACAAAAAATCCGCCTGCAAAAACGCATAACTTAAAAGAGAAAAACAAGCATTATAATCTGTAGAATTTTGGTACTTTTACTGGTAATTTTGTTCCCCGCCTGTAATACCAAAATTCTACAGATTATAATGCTTGTTTTTCTCTTTTAAGTTATGCGTTTTTGCAGGCGGGTAAATAATTTGTTTTATTATTCACTGTTTTCAGTGAATAAAATAAGCTTTTTAGAGGGGGAATGGTATAAATGAACATATTAGGTCCCCACCTATGAAATTGGTGTTTTGTATGGGGAATTTTAAAGAAGTTGCGTTTTTCATACTAACGTTTTCTTAATTTATATAATAACCATGAAAACTACTGTTTTTAAACTTTTATGCACTACTGTTTAAAAACTAAGATAACGTATGCCACTTAGATTAAGCGACAAAAATAAGTTTTGGCTAAGTTAAAAAAAAATTGTGGTCATTTCTACTAACAAAATGAGGAGTCATTTTTAAGGCATTTTTATGTTAAGAAAACTATAAGTAATAAGGTTCTTTTACTATTGGTAGTTGTCTATGATGGTCATTATTCGATATAATACCAAGCAATAGATGATATTTTAAATCATAGAAGTGAGGAGGTTCTCTATTAGAGAGAAAAAAACGCCAATTTCATAGGTGGGGACCCAATAATAATGGCGCGTGAAAAATCATCGTTGTTCGTCATCTTTTCTGGAATTTATAATTAATTTACTTAGTTTGAATTTCCGCGCATTACCTATTTGAGAAAATTACATACTATACAAGCCTTGACCGCAACCAGGCGTACGTGCGTCTATCGATGATACGATCGTCTATCAATGCCTTTGTTGTATGCCCTGACAGTAATGTACTATCGCAACAAATTTTAGTGATTTATGAATATGAATATTGCAAAAACAAATCAAGAGTCGATTTAATACCTCGACATGTAGGTTAGTAGCTTGTTTTACCTTCTTTTCATACCATGAAACAGAAAAATCATAACTCCTACGTATTCATTCTCTTGCAGGACCCAAAAGTTAAACCTACCACTAATAGTTACTCCATTGCGGTTCCATGAAATCCTTGGTTCAGGGTCTCCCTTCGCTTGACAGGATAAGGTTATGGAACGTCCCAGGTCTGCGACCACTTCCACGGGCGTGTCTGCAAAGTCCGACGGTTCTAAGGACAACGGGTGTATATTAATGTTAGCCCAGTGGTAGAATAGTTCGTCTCTTGCCAACCTTCCTTCTCTTATAAATCGATTACCTCAAAGACAAGCCTACATCCCACTGAGTTTATACATTTATGAATTGTTTGTCTTTCGAGGAATGATCCAACCCCTGTCTTTCATTAGATTTTGTATGTCGGAAAAAGCATGATTAGCAGCATCCTCACTTTCATAAAAAATGACACCTTGTATGAACAGTTCGAAACTCATCTCAAATAATAGAAAAATGTATTAATTATTTTTCAAATAATAACAAAATTTATGTACATAAGTAAGTAAACTAGAAAATAATTTCCTAAGCTTTTTGCCACTAGATTTCTATAGTTCACACGGCTACGCATCAAGCTATACATTTCCAGTTTATGCTGATCTCGCATTGTATTATGATTCCCTTAAAATACAAGCTCAGTTTATACTGGAAATGTATATCCGTGTGTACCATTATAATCGAGTAGCTGGTTGTACTTAGTTAACCTAAAACCTGTTGATTTTCCACTTCAAGTTACAACAGAGCTCTTACGACATCGGCATCGCTTCAAATGTATGTTTGTCCATCAATAGTTCTTTACAGTAAGGTTAACATAAAATGAGATTTTCGTAATAATTTGAATGTATAAGCAGGTTGTACAATCAGTTAAGATACCCTAATGGAAAGGTTTACTACATCTATAAATATTATAAATTAAAGTCGCTTTTCGTGTTTGTCTAAATGACCACGTTGTTATTCTAAACCACGCAACAGAATTTGATGAGGTTTTCACCGTCGTTTAGAGAATTTATTCCGGAAGGTCATCGTTTAGAGAATGTGTATAATACGTTAATATTATAAAGTTACATAAACTCAGAAATCTCGATATTTTGTCATGTCGTAAAACCCGTGCGAAGCAGGAACAGGTCGCTAGTAATGAATACTCTAGATCCATGCCCAGTTAGCAAAAATACAATCCTTTTACACAATTTGCACATCTGGGTAACATCTCTCGAACTTAACAAAACACATTTTTAACCGCATTTTTTTTACAATTTTATAGAATTTTAGACTTATAAAGTTTTGTGGTATAGGGCCACCTATTGCGACAACTTGACCACTGACTAGCTCTTTAGGCACCAACCGATTAACCCAAAGATTACAACAATAGGAATCATCTACGATTCTAAAAATACCTCTAAAAATATGAGGCAACTCACCAATAACACACAAGGACACATTCTGCAACAAATTCCCGGACCTGCACTGGTATACCCCAGAGTCCTGCACCGTAGCCCTGGTGATGGTCAGCACCAACGCCGGGGCTCGTCCTCTCATGGACTGCACGAAATGTTCCTGAGAGAATATCCGACTGCCCGGGATGCGCTTGACCACATGTCCGTTTGGATCCAGCCATTCCACCTGAAATAAGATTAATTAAGAAGCTGTTGTCCTGTAAAGTCTTTAAACGCCTGTAAACGTTAAGCCGTTGGTCCCGGCTGTCATTTGTGGATCTGTGACAGTCGTTATGGGTCGTCAGAAGCCCGAAAGTCTGACAACCAGTCTCGCTAAGGGATATCGTATTACCCAGTTACTGGATTGTTGAGGTCAGATAGGCAGTCGCTCCATGTAAAATACTGGTATTCAGCTGCATCCGGTTAGACTGGAAGCCGACCCTAACTTGGTTGGGAAAAGGCCAGGCAGATGAGGTCCTGTAAAGCAATTTTTTACGCAAGGGAACAATCACCCTACGAAAACAATGATAACTTTTGTACTCTTGTTTTTTACCGAATCGGTCAGCGGGGCAATTCCTTTATTTTTTATGAACGTTCACATTCGCATCTCATATCCTAACTAATATTATAAATGCGAAAGGAGTTCGGCTGAACGGATTTGGATGAAATTTGGAACATGGGTAGACCATGACCTGGAATAGGACATAGGATACTTTTATCCCGAAATTCTCACGGGATCGAGACTTACGCGGGTGAAATCGCGGTGCGCAGCTAGTCTGTCATAAAAACCGTTAATTTACCAACATTTTCGACAATTTTGACACATTGCGACTTGAATGTGAATGTTGTAGAAGTAAGAGAATTGGCCCTCAGGATTGTGCCGGAATCATAAACGTTTTTTATTCTTCTTGCAGTAAACTATAGCCTTGGAGCGTTTGGAACTTTTCCAGTTTCACTACCCAACGTTTTTTTTAAGGGTAGTGATACTCTTTACATCACATAACGTGTAGGTATCACGACTTCCGTAGGTAACTTTGGAACCCTTAATATTTTTGGGAGTTTTTTTAGCCAGAGACGTATTTTGATGATGGAATGAAAACGACCTCCACCCGATTAAAGGGTTAATGACAGCTCGGCCTGCGTCAGCCCGAATAATAATACATTTACACTAAGTCGTCAAAGCGCCTAAAAAAGTGATGTGTACCGCCAGCATGAAAAGTATTGAGAATGAAGAAAAATAATACAATCTGAATGTTAGTAGAACTTAAAAAAAACTGAATCGTTAATAACATTTTTGCAGACCATGGTTATAATGGCAATTAACTCCGCCGCGAAACTATAGCACCAAAACCGCAGAAGTTCAATTCAAGTGGCTCGTGTCATGTTCCGCTACTCGAATCGGATGCGAGTTGCGGAACGTGACGCGAGTCATTTGGGCCAGCGGAGGTGTGCTGCCGGAGTCAATACTTGAATGTCTGGTGGAACTTCGTCATAAATGAGAAAACTGTTCTGAAACGTATCCAGAGTAACACACTACTTACTATGCTTCTAAAACCGGCGACAAAGATATATTGCACCCTCAAATATATACAACGTGCCGCTTTAATGGTGACATTAATTTAACACACGTATACGATTTGTCGTATTCGTTTTATGAAAATATTTAAATTTCATTAAACGTTATTATTTATTGATTTATTTATAATTTTCTAAATTACCATCTTGGAGCAACCTGTACTTAAAGAACTGTAGCGAAGAGGTCATGTGCCGGGGTCACGGCTCATAAGTAGGCGAATTGAAGGAAAGCCGCGCAATTTCTTAGAAATTATGCCGACAAAGGATAGAACATAAGCCAGCTGGTAAGTAGCTTGAATCTCTCTAACACAGAGTGATCTCAATTTTGGTTATGTTTTTATTATTTAGTTTGCTTGAATTGTTTTTTTCAATTTACTAATTATTTTATTTTATTATAATTTTTATGATTACTGGCCACTAGCCCTACCCGTGTGTTAAATTAATGTCACCATTGTAGCGGTGCGTTGCCTTCATCTTTAACTCATTTCGCCACTTATACATATAGAAGTATAATTCATTTATCAGTGACCGAACATTTTGTTATTCATCATCATCACGAACTTCTGGACATAGGCCTCCTTTCCTTTCTAGAATCTTAGAACTATAAGCTAATAAAAAAACCCAATAACACTTTACCTGACTCGGGAATCGAACCTTTGATCGACCGTTTACATCTTAATATTTGCGCGGTTAAAACAGACTGCCAAGTCATAGGTCTCGAGTTCGAACCCAAGCCTTTGACTTTTCGGATTCATGTGCGTTTTGCATAAATTATCACTTGTTTAAAATACAGTGAAGGAAAACTTAGTTAGGAAACCGGCATGAGAGATATTTCTCTACGGCAGTTCTCAAGCCAAGTCAGGGGCTCATGGGTGGCATAAAAACTCTGATACCAGGTTAGTTACTAGCCATACGAAAAAAAGACAGCATTTCACAAAATAGCTAATGTTACTTTTGTTCCGATTTTAACGAAATATTTTTCTCAATCTTTAATATTTAGAAAACTAAATTGTGAATTGACTTTTATTGCTGACTATACCTCCTAATAATTACCTTTTTAAAACTCACCTTTTGATTCCTATTGGACGCTTTACAGCTGATGGTCTTGTGACCCCCCACTTTCAGGAATTCGTCGTCGCCATAAGTGACCGGTTCCACATTCAAAGTATTTTCCACTGGTTTTAGCCCGTACACTAAATAAACATTCAATTAATTATGTTACTTCAAGGCTTTTGTAAGACAGAATTAATAAATGACTTAAAAGTATTACAAAAAGGAAACCCTTTGATTATTTACAAAAAAACCTTCGTAAAAACATAAAAGGGAAGACCGATGAATCGACATTCTCATTTTTTTTACTAATTACGATGATGTCCTTCTCAAAGACAAAACGGTCGGACCTCATTACTAATGACCAAACACAAATCTAGAAATGAAAATCAGTTATTCTACAGTACTTAACTATAAAATTTTAATTCGAATGAATAAATTATGTATGAGGCTTATACGATACCTGTCCTATAGAACATGTACACTATAACAATCACATAAAATAACCACTTCATTTCAAACGATTTCGGTATTCAAATAAAAAAATCGATCATCAAATATCACATTTATATTTTAAATCTTTTATTTTAACTTTCGCACATCACTCGTGAGTCCTATTTTTTTTTTCGTGATGGCTGTAGCGCTCCCTGAATGAAAGTGCGGCGCTCATGAAGCAGCATACGCACCAATTAATTAATAGGAACAATTAATTTATTTTAATTACCATCATTGTGTACAATGTCATCAGTCAGGAAGTAACACTTATGTAGTTACCATGGAAAATTAAAAAGGTCAAAATACTATGTCAAATATCAGTACTTACATAAGTAGGTAAAATAATTATACTCACTATATTATCGTATACTCAGGTGGCTACGATAGTTTAGTGAGTATAATTGTTTTTCACTGACGCGACATGGACGCGACGATATTTAGTTCGAAAGATTTTTGACTGACCATGGGAAGAAGGCCTGTGTATGTAATTACAGGGTGTAAAAACTCATTACATAGCCGTCAATTACGCATTCTGTACATCAAATGAAGTAAATTTCCACAAAAATAATTGCTGGGGAACGAGTTTTAGTCAGGTAGTGCGTGCGTCTTAAAAAGTTGGAACTTTGACCTTCAATATCTCCGTAACCAGAAGGGTCCCAGGTATGGTCCCGAAAAAAAAAATGATCACAATGACAGAAATAACAAGGCTTCGTTAAGCGTTTTTTTTACACCCGTTATTAAAAACATCACGATTTCAAAAGTAATCTTAGCCAAATAAGAAATTAATCAGTAGATTGGCAATGAACGTAGGTACGTCAATCTGCCTAGCCTTTTCCCAACTACGTTGGGGTCAGCTTCCAGTCTAACCGGATGCAGCTGAATACCAGAATTTTACATGGATCGACTGCCTATCTGACCTCTACTACCCAGTAACTGGGTAATACGATACCCCTTGGTTAGACTGGTTGTCAGACTTTCGTGCTTCTGACGACTCGTCACGACTGTCAAAGATCCACAAATGACAGCCGGGACCAACGGCTTAACGTGCTTTCCGAGACACGGAGGAGTCTCGATAAAATGATCACCATCATAATATGATGATCATCTTGATAAATGATGAATATGGTCACCCATCCACGGACCAACCCTAGCAAGCGTAGCTTAACCTGATGGATCGACCCGAGCGGCTGTTATTACTTAGCCAGGAGCTCCTCGATGAACGTACGTAAAGGGGGAAATTTCATAAAATAATTCACATGATTTTCAAGACATAATTAAAAGGGAGCCGTATGTATTAATATAATGTGTATTTGGCAAAATAGAATAAGTAATTATGGACATTTGTGTGTAAGTACATTTATATGAAATGTTTGCTTGCAATTTAAAATTAATTTGAACTTTGCACACCGTGTCCCCGGATGCAGGGTTTTATCAATTGAAGGCAAATTATGATACAATTTTCGTGTAAACAACGACGTAATTTGTATTCATACGAATACGGTACTTTGGTGTCTTTGCGATTGGTGGTTATGACTGATTGCTCTACTCAAAGAAGTTAACTAAAGTTAATGAGGCATTAGCTAATGATTGTGTAAGGGGGCCAGTACTAGCCAGTACAAATGGACAGGTGGCGAATTAAGCAGTGCAAGGTTCATAAAGTCAAAGTTTGACTTTGACTTTGAACCGATCCAACGATGTTGAATTTTGGCAATTGGTATCTTTCAGTCGCCTACCGAATGATCGAAAAATTGTTATGTAGGTACAAACTATTTAATATTTATCTTCTATTAAATAAACGTTGCGCTCCAAAACGGGGATCCTAGACGTAGGCAAAAAGGCTGCCAAGCTAAAATGGGATTGGGCGGGTCATGTCAGCCGCATGCATAGCGACCGCTGGGCAACAGTCGCCACACGGTGGGTGCCTGAGGATGGACGGCGCCGCCGAGGCCGGCCCAGGAAGAGATGGAGGGACGATCTAGACGCGTACCGCAAGGGTTGGATCGAGGTGGCCCTAGAAAAGGATGTTTTGAAGGATTTGGGGGAGGCCTTTGCTCAGCAGTGGGACAGTATGGGCTAACATAAAAAAAAAAAAAAAAAACAACCTATACGATATTTTAATGTATTTAATACGTATTCATAGTGTTATTCAGAAGATAGCCGTGGTCACAAGTTCATGTGGCGTCACATAGCAACCAGCGGACAATCATGACGCTTCCGATTACGCAAATGATACCTCATTTGTCAAATTATGATAAGTAGTTTAGAAGTTATGAGAGAACAGATGAACATACATAAATACCGGTCAAAATCATAACCCACCGTTTTGCTTCGCCGCAGTCGCTTAATTTTTGATAATCTTATCTTGTTTTTTCGAAAGCTTCCGAGTCAAAATTCGGCTTTGAAGCTATGTAAGACATCATCAGGGTACTAATATTTTTTAGATATTTTTGAGTTCAAACTAAATAGCTTGTAAACATTATCTTTGATGGTTCGCTTGCCGCGGTCGGTTCGTGGATGGGTGACTATTCATTACATATTGACACCCCTCCGTGCCTCAGAAAGTACCCTAAGCCGTTGGTCCCTGTAGTCATTTGTAGATCTTTGACAGTCGTTTCGTCAGGTAGTCAGACACGCGAAAGTTTGACAACCAGTCTTACCAAGGGGTATCGTATTACCCAGTGGGTTGTAGAGGTCGGATAGGCAGTAGCTCCATGTAAAATCCTGGTGTTCAGCTGCATTCGGTTAGACTGAAAGCTGACCCCAACGAAGTTGGGAAAAGGCTAGACAGATGATGATGAAGTGTGGTTGCCGTAGTTTAGCAGACGTGCAACAACATATGTGGTTGTATCAACAGTCGTACTTATGTCAGAAACCACATAGTATGTTCGACTAGAACAATTCATGCGCTCGCGCAGGTTAATGACTCGGTGTCATCATATATGTGACACACTTTAGCAATGTGCTAAATAACATCAGCATTTCACTTCGCTAATACTGCAATACTGAACTGTATCAATATTATCATTGATACATGCTAGAGAATCACAGAATCATGTTCGAGAAAAAAACTGTTCTAGTTTTAAATTGTAGTAGGCCGCACGTCAGAGGAAACAAAGCCAGTATAAGGGTGCCTATCCACTGGAGCCGAGAAGAGTGGAGAAGAGCGGAGCTACGCCAACATTAACCGTACAAACTTACATTTGCAGTTGGAATGTGTGGGAGAACATGTTTTTCAACTACAATGTTATGTTTGTTCTTAGGATAAATTCATTCTAACTACGGAGCCCTTCATTGTGCGTGTTCCGACATGGACTTGGCCGGTTTTCGTACGTAACTAATATACAGTCAGTTTTGTAACGTTACACTACTTTACCTGAATGGCCTGTATTATTATCCCACACGCCCCCCTCTGACTTACGTAATAGAATGCATGTACACACGGCTACACATCAAGCTATAAATTTCCAGTATAAGCTGACCTCGCAATGTACGGAAATTCTTTACAATGCGAGATCAGCATAAACTGGAAATGTATAGCTCGATGTGTAGCCGTGTGTACATAGTTTTGAACTCAATGGGGCTATCGTATTTTTGCTCACCAGTTGGCGCCACTGTCAGTACTTTTATTTGATATGTTTTGGATTTATGTGTAACTACTCATTACTTTATAATTTTAATGTTTATTTTAATACATTTTAAAACATCAAGTGAATATTTACATTATAAATAATGTTCCTAAAATTGGCAAGCATAAAGCGGAAAATATAATTCTTCTACCAAGAGCTGTGTGTTACTTAAAATCTTAAGCCATTATTAATCAAGAATGGCATAATCTTTGCAAACATTATGAATAATAAGTAAAAATTCCCTATAGAAAATCCCGCAAACTGAAAGTTCAGTGACATTTGACATTTCGGAGACCTCACGCTACACTAGCGGCTCTAGCGGCGAATTCATACGCGATAAACCAGTCCAATTAACACGTT
This sequence comes from Lithophane semibrunnea, assembly GCA_947363905.1. NCBI lineage: Eukaryota > Metazoa > Arthropoda > Insecta > Lepidoptera > Noctuidae > Lithophane > Lithophane semibrunnea. The sequence goes on from OX376185.1 coordinate 8,320,678, forward strand.
TCAGTGCAATGAATCATGTGTGATTTTTTATTCTGCTGACCTTACAAAAAATTGCTGTCATGTTTTGCAGACGTCATGAACTAACAATTATTTTTTATGTATAATCATTAGAAAAAAATATAACAACATTCTTATTGACATATTTTATAGCCATGAGCCAAATAGTAATGGTCTAAAAACAGAAAGATTCCCGAATCGGTTCTCTAATAATAATACGACACATCCATGTTTAAAAATAAAATGATTCACATTGTCGTCACCAATCACGCGTTTTATCACAATTGTCAAACATTTTCAATGATCTTCGACATTCCCTGAATAACAATGTAGTGTCGTGACGTAGGTACAGTTGATAAAAGAGTTTGGTATATGGGCTTGCTAACAGAGTTTACACTTAATGAGAAACAAAGTTTTAATAATAACATGTCGGTAATAATTAAGATAGTCCAGAGCGCTCGCCGTGCAGTTATGTACTATAATAAAAAAATAGTTTAATTAAATCTGGTTTGTAGGTACATCTTAGTAAATTACTCAGAACGCACGCATCGTACACATCGAGCGCGATTCTTATCAGCACTGTTAAGGCCAACGCAGACCGGGACGGGATTTTGCCGTCAGTCAGCGCACACTAGCCGCTTAGATACCGCGGCATTCTAGCGCCTTGCCACGGCGCGCGCGCCCCGCTTTATGTCACAACCAGCGCCGGCATCCTCGGCATGCCGTAGCCTACCGCAGTACGCCACGGCATCCCGCCACGGAAGCCCGGGTCTTTCAATGCCGTGCAATAAAATCCCTTTCGATGACATGGCATCATTTTAAAGCATACCAATTTATGTCGTATTTCTATATCGATACGTTTGAATGACCATTGGTAAAAATTTAAATCCCTTGCCATGCCGTCCTGGTCTGCGTAGGCCTTTATAAAGCACCGTGCACACTATATAATACTAGATACTAATATTATATTAATTATATTTTATTTATTTATGTTGGAGCCGTCGAAGATGTGTTTCTTTAACACTTTTTTAAATATAAATTAGTTTTAGCTTCTTTAATTTTTTTTGGTAGTGAATTGTATAGTTGCACTCCTTCATATTTAATATTTTTCTTTCCGTGATTTGTTCTAGGTTTGAGTAATAATACTAGGTCATTTGCCCGACGTGATGATCGTGTTTGCACTTCATTACTCCTTTTTTTAAGACTTAAGAGCTTAGTGTCGTTATTTTTAGTGTGTGATTTTATTTGTGATACATATACAGGCAGCTAAAAACGCCAACAAATGGTTAATTAAGCACAGTTTAATAATTATTTATATTAATGCAACGTTTACACATAAAACCCAGATCTGCGCAAGTCTGTCACAATTTTTTTTTCAATGTTACGCAGGCAATTGAACCTTGAACATTGCCTGCGATTTTTTTGTTGACTGTACCTACCAACCAAATCTTACCAAAGAAATAGTGTTGGTAGAATAATAATGGTCTAGCTGCCCGCAGTTTGTGACGTCACTTAGGAAATAGGTATCTACGTCAGAATGGAACACCTATTTTATTACTTTACGAACTTTATATAAGTCATTGTATCTAGAGGTCAGGTGCAGACACTCCGCCGTCCGATAAGGACCAGGCCCGAGTCGATGGCGCGTCGAGTTCCACGCGCGCCTCAAAGAGATGTCAGCACACTTGACGGGGCCCGTTAGGACCGATGCCTGCCAGGGTTGCGGAATAGTCCGAAAGGGATACCGGGACCCTGGCAACAGGCAACTGAAGGAACACGGGTGGGTTTTAGTCAGTAAGAGTCTGACACGCCCTTCCGCTCCCTCCGCCCAGAGCGGGAGAAGTCATTTGATGATTTCCCAAACAAAAAAAAAAAAAAAAACTTGCAGACACTCCATTACCGGTTCGATCTAAGCCAGTTCAAAGCTCTTCAAAACAAAGTGACGTTGACTCTTTTTTACACAGGGCCAAGGACCCAAAATATTTAACATTGTTGGTAATGCTGAAAACAAATACGATTTCTTACCGTATAAACGTAAATAATTTTAAAATCACCATCGCATCATAAATGGTTTGCGCTAAATACAGACTAGATTGTTAACATAAATAAAATACAAGATATACAAGTTCTTAATAATAGATACAGCTATACCTAACTCACACAACATTCAAACTACAATATCCGAAAAACTAATTAAGTACCAAGACCTCGCCATAGAAATAAAAACGCAATGGAAACCACAAACCGTCCATATCGTTCCTATAATACTCTCATCTACCGGTGTAGTGCCAAAGGCTCTTACACAAAGTCTTAACACTCTACTAATGCCTTCTCATATACTTTACATGCTCCAAAAAGCCACCATTCTTAACACCTGTCGCATCACCCGAAAGTTCCTGACTTCTTTTTCATTATCATCCACCTTTTCATTTTAAATTTCCTTACACACTTGGTTCCGGCCCGTGTGTAAGATTGTAGGTCTCTCGAAAGAGAAGAAAAATAAAGAACATAAATAAATAATAATAAGTAATAACATTGAATACTAACAACAGTGGGCCTAAAACGGCCACATTAGTTCCTCTAAAAGCATTTCATTTCCTGAATTTCCAGCTGTCATTAGCAATTCCTCTAATTTGACACAAAAGCAATTCATAATAATATATGGACCATTTTACGAATCTCCATAGAAAAATTGTCAAACAGATGAATTGTTTCGTAATATTAATCGCACGCAGATCATATTATGAAATGTCAGTTTGGGACATGTTACGATGATTCATAATATTTTCCTATTATGATTCTGCCAAAGTGACTGTTTTATGACCCCTGATCTTCCTCCCCTTTTCGCCTGTCTTTCTTTAAGTCCTTTTTATTTCTTAAGTACGTACTATTCTATTCATTCAATTCCATTCATTTAGGCTAGATTATACTATGTTATTGTATGATTTCACCAAAAACTCAAGCATCGACAGAAATTGCCCGAATAGTCGCGCTCCCCTCTGAAATTGAACTAGCTCCTGAATTATGTATTACGTACTTGACCTTTTATACGCTTAAGTCACGTTTGTGATATCGTGACGAATAGCCCCGAATAGACATTTGTACCATTTCTAACACAGTAATATTGGTCAAAGTCAAAGTCAAAGTCAAATAATTTATTTCAACTAGGCACATTAAAGGCACTTTTGAACGTCAAATACATAGAAATAGAACTGATTCTAGTTGCCCCTTCCAAAAGGTATTTTTTCGTATGGAGAAGAATGGGCAAGAAACTCAACCGTTACTCTTTAAAAAATCAATTTCTTCAGTGATTTACTATATTATTATTATTATGATTAAATTACAATTGACTAGTCATATATGAAGCCCTAGCACGAACGCGCGAAGTGAACGTAACGTAAAATCGAACGATTGTAAGATCTAAAATACAAAGCTCCTGCGACATAGCTGTGCGAAAGGTAATCAATGGATGGATTAATTAATGGATTGGTCGGTGATGACGCTACGTTCAGCTCAGGCTTATACAGACTTCTTTATCAAACAAAAGTTGACCAGACAAAGGTTAGTTTCATTTAACATAAGGTACACAAGACATGTTTTTCCAGGAAACTTCAATTACTTACTTGTTACTTAAATACGAAAATAACGGGAACAAAAACTATTCCATTATGTTTTTATCAAATTATTTTTAACTACCATTAACCTTAAAGTATCGCTTCCGTGACATACGGAAGCAACAGCTGATAGTTTTATATTGTTGATTATGGTGCACTTGATAATGTTATCATAGACGCGTCATTACAAATAGGTTAGTTCAATGCCATGACAAAAAAATAAAAATACAATTAATGAATAAACTTAATTATTATAATACTAGCTGCTATTTAAAAAAATGTAAGTAATAAAATAACTGGCGAAATGTGGGTGTATATAGGTACCTACACATCTGCCTAACCCTTTGAGGAATACAGGTGTAATGTTATATTTAAGTTATGCTATAGAAATCACCTAAAGCAGTTACGTAAACATAGCGAGGATGCCGAAGACTTGTATAACTATGTATATGTATATTGCTCAATATAACTCGAGTTTTTCTGCCATCAATCATAAACCGGTTTCAGAATATTGATATTGAGTGATGACTCAATATCAATATTCTGAAACCGGTCTATAAGCGATGGCTTATAAATAAACTTGTTTATGACCTACATTTTATGCAATCGTTAACTTAAAAATAAAGAATGAACGTTTCCAAATTGAGCATTTACATATCATTGCATTTTTAACCGACTTCAAAAAGGTCGAGGAGGTTTTCAATTTGACTATATGTATTTTGTTCATTTACGCTATTACTCCGTCAATTATGAATTGATTTTGATGATTTTTTTTTTGTTTGGTATACTTACTCCAGAGGTGGTCCCTTATACATTTTATTAACTTTACTTGGGTAGTTTTTGAGTTAGCTTCAATAACACGTATTTTTCCCCTTAGGGCCGGTTGTTTCAAATGGTTGGTTAACGTAACATATGTACGTCAAATAATGACGATTACGTGAGATGTTTAACGTTCGTTAAATACAAAGTTATAGTTATTTTTTAACGTATGTTAAGGCCATTATTTCGAGAAACAAGGCTTTTTTTATTTGACGGTAGTTAGCGCCATTTTTGACGTTTACCCGTGCGTAAAGTGGACGTGAAACAACCCGCCCTAAGTCTATGTGGATGATGTTATAATAAGTTCCTGCCACTAAGCTAATAGCTTAGCAGCAGGCAGTTAGTAGGGTAGGTACCACAACTAAAAAGTGAAAAATAAAAACTCGACTATATAACATACAAAAAAAACAACCGACTTTCATAAAAATACACTGAAAAATTTCTTTAATTTCGGAAGTCGGTAGCAAAAAATTCAAAACGAAAGACACCGACTTCCGACATTAAAGTTATTTAAAAAACGTTTTTTACCATCATACTATTATTATTACTGTGTAACATTCGTATTTGATGAGTTATTTGAAAACTACCTTTTGGAAGGGGCGACTAGAATCAATTCTATATTTTTGTACATTTTTGACGATCAAAAGTGCCTTTTATTTGCATAATTGTAATAATGTCTCGTGGCTTTGATGTTGGGCACCTCTCGTGGTGATGGCAGGTGGAGCAGAAGGAGCGTCGGCAGACCAGTAGCCAGGTGAATGGATGACCTAGGGGCCTAGACAAAATCCCTATTCTGTAAGCGTTAACGCTAACGGAAAGATCAAAATGTATGCAGTTGACAGCAGCAGTCACGTGACATCTCTAAAGCTAATGTCAACTCCATACAATTTGATCTTTCCGTTGGCGTTAACGCTTCCAGAAAAGGGATTTTGTCTACAGCCTCTAGAAGATCGCAGGGAAGACCTGGATGAGATTCGCATAGACCAGGGCAGCATGGCACAAAAAGGAGGAGGCCGTACCTACTCAGCAGTAGTGGGTGGAACAAGGTTGTCAATAATGATGATGATTGAGGAAAGTTACGCTCAGTTGGTAAGCAAGCGCAAGAGTCGAAATCGTGTTCAAAACAATAGGTATGTTCCTCCTCTGCTGTAGGACTAGTAGTTTCATCATATATGTTGTATTAGCATAGGAGCCGAGATCATGTAATTAAGTACGATGGTTTAATAAATCGTAACAGTACCTAAATGACGTAACTTGCACATGGCCTTCTGTATCGTTAAAATTTTTAATCTCTAATCTATAAAATACAATCTCAATATAAGCAGAGGAACTTTCAAAACGTAGGTAGGTATTTTTATGACGGTCTTAACACTTCTACCTACGTCTTGGGGAAGAATATTGCGAAAATATATTTATCCTTAGCATATATCTTCCTCAAATGACTTTCCTGTTTCTAGTCAGAAATGACTGGACCATATCCGTGTCCACGTGGACCAGAACTAGTTGCGCCCCGCGGTTTCACCCACATAAGTCTCGATCCTGTGGGAATATCGGTATAAAAGGTATCCTATGTTTTACTCCAGGTCATGGTCTACCCATGTGCTAAATTTCATCCAAATTAAGCCGTTTTAGCGTGAAAACGTAACTAACAAATTCAATTTCGCATTTTTAGGATTCAATATTCAGTAGTACATAAAATAAAAATATAATATCCTAACATAAATAAAACTAGTAACAAACTAATAGCTGTCGACAGGTAATGTACCCAAGAGACTGGCGGCATTACCACGTTGTTGTATGGCAATTAGCCTCTGGCCAAGGCAAAAAGCCAGCTCTTGGGTAACGGGAAGTATCAACCAGCCATTTGGAGATTTCGTTGAACAAACTATGAGCACTCGGACCCCTAGAGTTTCAACCCCAAACGGCTCGAAAATACAGTTACCTATGAGGTTATTATCCTTTCGCCGCATGAGGATTTCCGCAGTCGCAGCGGCAGCGCCAGCACAGCACGCCGAGCCAAGAAGATGGGATGGCGCAAGAGTGTCAACACACGTTGCGTGAGTTGCGTTGCACGCTAAAGGCATAGTACCTTCCATGGAAATAAAGACATGCCGTCCGGTCCCTTGCCATCGTCGCGTGGCAAGTGACCGCTGAGCGCGCGCTATAAGTCCATAGGGTTTTACACCCGTTATAAGATAAGGGGGCCTAGACAAAATCCCTTTTCTGTAAGCGTTAACGCCAACGGAAAGATCAAACTGTATGGAGTTGACAGCAGCAGTCACGTGACATCTCTAAAACTAATGTCAACTCCATACATTTTGGTCTTTCCGTTGGCGTTAACGCTTACAGAAAAGGGATTTTGTCTATAGCCTCTGATAATTTATTGTTACTTTATATGTATAAAAAATAAACCTTATTTATTAATATTGTTAGTTCTGTTCCCACAGACAAACCGTGAAAACGGTTTTGCGGGGCATAATAGTATTAAGTAAAGATTTTTATAAACATTGTTTATGATAAATAAAAATTGATAAATACAACTGGAACGCCGACGGCGACAAGAATGGCTTTCCTTAAATCCAAAATAACACAAGGAAATTAAAGCTTAGGTGGTTGTGGTAGGTACGGACAAGTATTTTTCCTGTCTCCATTATAAATAAAGATACTTCTTTATAGTGTCGTAATCTATATGATTGAAAAACCCGTATATTGATGAAGAAGCCAATCTTCCTAACATGTTATGCATACGACCACAAAGCTGTAGGTATTATACCTAATGCAGTAAGAACCTACTAGAGTGATTTACATGACAATTCGTTTTCCCGGGGCTATAATTAAGTTGAGTTTACACAATCATTTATGCGCATTGCAATAGTGAAATTATCTGGTATTATAATTCGGGTTGAGTTGATTCGGGTCGAGCTGACCCATCACTTAGCTGTCAACTTCAATATCTCATACTTGACTGACTGGTATAATTCTTAAAAATCATCACCATCATTACAGCCGAAAGACGTCCACTGTTGGACATAGGCCCCAAGCACTGCCACTGCGACCGGTTCTGTGCTTCCCGCATCCAGCGGTTTCCTGCGGCCTTCACAAGGACATCGGTCCACCTTATGGGAGACTTTCCAACGCTACGTTTTTCGGTACTTGGTCGTCACTCAGCCAGCTGTTCAGCGAGTCATGAGCCCTGGCCACTGCCACTTAATTTAAGCAATTCTTCGGGGTAGGTATGTCGGTTACCTTAGTTCTCGTTTTCTATAATTGCTCAGCGATTTCTATACTTGGCGGTCAGAACTCACGCCGAGAGAGCAACCAGCGGTCGAGTGAGTGGTGCGAGTAATCGTCCGTCACACTCCAACACTCGCTGATAACCCAGCGACAAAACTATAGCAACTCACACTCGCTGCTCACGGCTCGCCAACTCGTTTTCAGTTGCTAGCTCTATTCGCTTCCCGCTAATCGCCGGCGCGATGGCGGTGGGACAGTAAAAAAAAAAAGTATAAAAAATTTATTACTACTGAAATGGGTAAAAATAAATCTCCTTAAACCAAATTTGATCGTAGGTAATGTGCACTTAGGTGTCAAAGGAGTGCTTTGGCACTCGTACTAGGATTACCCTGTATCACGAATTGCCATTACGTAGATATTTGCGTAACACACTTTCAACAACAATCCGAGAGTTTTAAAGGATATTCTTCATAGGTTTGAAAAATTCGTCTGCTCAACAACGTAAATAAGGCACTGAACGTGGGTGAACTGTCAAAATGAAACCCATTGATCAATTATTGTCATTTTATGTGTGTTACGCAATTACCCCGCTGTTCACAGAATAGATTCGAATGTGCGAATACAAAATGAGTATGGATCGTAACAAAATAAGTAGCGGGCTGATGTGATTTCGGAAAACATTCGTTATTAGGTACTTAATAATTATTATCACTTTGTTCTATGTTACATACAAATGAAACTAGGATACAACAATATAATAGTAAACGTTTGCGGTTTTGTTGGAAACAGCTGCACATTCATAGTTGAAATCATCACCGTAATAATAATTGTTTACAATATTCAATGTAATAGGCCAATAAGTATCAGCTTTATCGTGCCCTATGTTCCCGGAAGTGTGATAATATGTTTTTTTTTTTTCAAGAGATAGTGCATAATGTTTACATAATGTGGAGACTGGCTAGGTAGTGCATGTACCTAGTGGATCATTTCTTGTATACTTAACATGGAATCATAATATTATGCTAACATTGTTTAGAATAATCACTATAAATAATATAATAGTAAGCCTATAATTTTCCCACTGCTGGGATACAGGTGTCCTCTCAGTGAGAGGCAGTCGGCCGTAATCAACCACGCGGGCCCAGTGCAGGTTGGTAGAAGTCACATGTCTTCGAATTTTTGTTTCTAGGATATGCCGGTTTCCTCACGATGTATTTCCTTCACCGTTTTGAGAGCAGTGCGGATGAAATAATTTACAAAAAGTAAAGCGCCTGTCAGAGTTTGAACCTACGACCTACAACTTGTACGTCTCGGCTGTTACCACTGGGCCATCACTGGTCTTGTGTTGTTTATCCCTCTTAAAAAATAATAATAATACAGGTAAGTAGTGTTGGTAATTAATAATATCGCATATTTATTACCAAAACCACAGAATATATACATATATGAAGCTAGTTACAAGCATGCTGCGGGCTCGTCTTGTCGGGCCAAATCAGTGAGTACGTAGTCTGAACATAATATAAGAGTTACGCGATACAAAGAGAGGCATCTATTAGGTTCATATAACTGTAGGTAATTAGCGCTGCACGACCTGAATTGCACTTTATTTTGTGATAGCAAGAGCCGCATTTTATTTAAATGATTTTGCAGAGTGAACCCTGTGTATTAATCTGTGCCAATACAGACCTTTATTTTTCATTAATTGATTTCCGATTCTGTATAGTGTCTACATAATTACAAAACGAAGCCCTAATCGAATCATTCAATCAGTCGTGCGTATGACAGATAATTTTCTTTTAAATATTTAACTTAACAAAATTACAAAAAAAAAAATTAAAAAAACATACAGACGAATTGAGAACCTCCTCCTTTTTGAAGAAGTTGATTAAAAATAAAGTGTTCATTGAGCGACTGCTCTACCATATCTTTTTTTGTTTCGTTTGGTACTAAATACTTGGTTGCGATACATGGTATACCTATTCGTAAAACAAGATCAATAGGTAGGTATAAAATTTATTTTATTTTTATTACACTGAAAAAAAAAAAAAAATTACATCATCATCATCAGCCTATAACAGTCCACTGCTGGACATGGCCTCTCCAATTGCACGCCATTCGCCTCGATTCTCGGCAACTCTCTCACATAATGTATCAGTGTGTAAACTTCGTATCAATCTTATGTATTTAGATGTCTCACCTACAATCCTAGATATATATGCATGTTCTAAAAACTTTGAGAATGAAACCGCAGCGACTCTCCCAGACTTCTAGCGATGTAGGTATACCTCTTATGATCGTGAAATAAAGTTGTTTTTATAAATCTCCTGTTTTCTGTATCATCTTACGTAATTAGTAGCAAAGTACGTAAGATGATAAAGAATACAGGAGATTTATATTATATTAGACAACTATTATCTCGTAATTGAAGATTCAATACGGAAATATCGGCTTAAAAAATAATCGGTTTAGCATTTTTTATTTATTACATCAATCGGCTCATTTGTTTACCACACTGCGTCGTTGATCTAGTGGTACCAAGCGCTAATGCTGAGCATTAGGGGTTCGATACCCAGGTCCGGAAAATTGTCATTGTATTTTTCCATTATATATTTCTCAGTACTAGCCCGGAGTCTGGATTTGTGCCATGTTGATGGCAATAGGCTCGCTCCCTATAACATAAGACTTACACATAACTAACAAAATGAGGTCGTACTTATACTTAGGTACAACACCTCTGCCTAACTTTTCGGGAAATCCAGGCGTGATGTAATGTTATATTTTCGAAGCTTACCTGTAGCAAAATATAATCTTAACAATGGATAGGATCGCAGAGGAGCTCGTGGCTAAGTAATAACAGCCGCTCGGGTCGATCCATCAGGTTAAGCTACGCTTGCCGGGGTTGGTCCGTGGATGGGTGACCATTTTCACATATCGAGACTCCTCCGTGCCTCGGAAAGCACGTTAAGCCGTTGGTCCCGGCTATCATTTGTGGATCTTTGACAGTCGTTACGAGTCGTCAGAAGCACGAAATTCTGACAATCACTCTAACCAAGGGGTATCGTATTATCCAATTACTGGGTTGTGGAGGTCAGATAGGCAGTCGCCCCATGTAAAATACTGGTATTCAGCTGCATCCGGTTAGACTGGAAGCCGACCCCAACATAGTTGGGAAAAGGCTAGGCAGATTGAATGGATAGGATCGTAGAGTAAGAGAAATACCTACTACATCATTTATGATATTCATGCCTATTTCAGACATATTGACCTGGCCACTTTATACAAAAGCTGGATTTTTTTAAAAGTATTTCTAAATAAAACAATGTGTTGATTATAACGTATTCGTAACTTTTTTGGCCACTTTACTGCACATCATTTTTTCCTTTTATTTCACAATTATTATTATTTGAAACACTGGTAATAATATAATTTTAAAATATTTTATTAACAATCATTAAAAATTCACATCCCACTTTACATCGCAACGTGCGTTTCTCCGGCGTAGGCACAGGCATAAAGTAAAGTAATATATGGGCACAGCGTAGCACGGCGCGGCGTAGCAGGGCGTAGGCACAGCGTAGGTACCTAATGTGTAAGTATAAATTATCAATGCGTTTCCATTGCGTGGCATCTGCGCTACATTTATAGGTACGTTCGGTGAACGCCTACGCTTAGCGAATGAAAAATGCGAAAGTGACATTAATGAAATCAAATAAAATATCCTTGCACTATTAAGTACCCATTAAAATTGTCTTTATTGAAATGTACCAATTTCTGCTGGACAAAAATACCAGTTAAAACGTGCAACTTGGCTGTTGAATAAATAAGATTCTAGTTCTAGAGTATGGTTTAAAAAAAAAAGTATTAAATAGAAGTAATACATATTTGAAGATCATTGTAATAATATTCAAATCGCTGACTTCCATCAGAGCCCTAAAAATCTGTGAACTCTGCAAGAGAAATCACCAACAAACAAAATACAAACAATGAAAGTGAGTACATGCGGCTTGAACGTAGTATTCATTCTATTGCCGCGTAAAGTTATTCAGTCGTGGTTTGAACCGTACGCGTCACGGTCGTGTCGCAGTGCTTCCCAATTTATATCGCGACGAGAATAATATCGCGGAGTTCGTTTACCAAAATATTTTTATCACTTGGATGACATAAAACTAATGTGTGTGGAGTTCAAATGTAAGAAATAATTTTTTATTTAAAATGATACGTCGTTTTTAAATGTATTTTTTTACATTTAAGAATTAGTTTGTATTTTTGGTGAGTAGTTGTTTTAGATATTGTAGAAAGGTGTGTATGTTTTTTGCTTATCTTGACACTTAGCGGTGCAGTGTCGTACCTACTTTCATTTTATACGAACGGTTAAACAAACGTGCCTAACCTACATTCGATGCGAAACACTATAGAATTCCATCGTCAAACAACGCTAAAGATAAGGATTCATTATAAGCATAAGTGTCGTCACCTACCCTCCATAAATTTTACTTAGAACATATTAAACAACAGTTGAACATTGCGTGGTCATTGCCAGTAATTGTTACTTTCAACTTTCTCCACTATTCGCTTTTTCAATTTACAAAAAATGGCTTACATTTCCGATTTACCGTTTTCGGCAAATAATTCACTTTCACGTAAACTGGCCAATTTTAAGAACTGGCCGGTTAATGATTAAGTAATGATAAGCAACTGTTTAACCTTTCAATAAATAATGGAGATATTTGGTAGTGTTGTACCTACAATAGTTAAATCATTAACTAAAAAGTTATTTACAGTATAGTACCAAAATTACAGAATTGAGTTCGTTATCATGTACGTTAACGAATTCTGCCGAATACTTTAATTAACTACCAGGGTGTTTCATTAATTTATGAAATTACACAAAATTCTTTTACGAATGTGGCTGATCATAATATATTTTAAGACGTGTAGCCTCATGTAGGTTAAAAACCATGCAAAGTCAGCAATGACTGGGCAATGTCAATATTACGTACGTAGGTAATTTTAAACTAGGGTAAATGTTGACATTTAGACTTACCTAACTAACGCAATAAGCACCTACCGCCGAAAGAATGGGATCATGACACCTGTAATTTGGACAACTTCCAGTAGTAATAGGGATAAAATTCGCAAAACACTATGCGTCAGTATGAACGGTCGGACTGTAAGATTGTCGAAATACCTATGTCAATGTCAATTCATCATCATTTTATACAATTTGAGATACTAAAATTGTGATAAAACAATCAATTCTGCAACCTAATTGTTTTGCACAATATGAATTTTAATCATGTCAACTAAAACTGCTATGTCACTAAAAATACTGACGAGGAAGCTACAAAACAATGTTTCAAGGAATAATCGTACAGTAGGTAATTCCTTTGTTAAACTCATTTATTATTTTTATATAATATGAAATGTCATGTGTATATATTATATAATTTTTATAAATTATATTTTAAGCAGATGTTATTGAAAATCTAGACATATTATAAATTAAAGTCGCATGTCGTGTCAGTCTACGGTTTTCACCATCATTTCGAGAATTTATTACGCGATAGGTTTATGTGTATAATATATTCACATTCAACTTACATTTATTATTAAGAAATTTCGAAGTTTGTCAAGTCACAAAAACCGTGCAAAGCAGGGGCAGATCGCTAGTAGTTTACATAAGCGATTACGATTGAAATGTTGTTCATAGTCCGACACAAACCTACAACACTATGAAACAAAACAGTAATATTATGCTTATCAGCATTTGTTTTTAACCAATTAAACTGAAATAATATCAGTTTTCATAGCATAATAATAATATTAGTACGATAATAATTTTTTTTCGCGCCACGTCATGATATACAGGGTGTTAGTGTAAACACCGTTATCCTTGAAACCAGTGGTTTGGTTTCACTTATAGAACGTAAAATCAATGGAAAAATACAACTTTTTTTTTTTAAGAAAATTACCTTTTTCCACAAGAATATAAGGGCAACGAACTTGCGTCTCAACACGGCGCGGCGGTCGGGTGGCGGTTGACGGGGGCGGGGGGGGCGCGCGGGATGTCACATGACCGGCTGTCAGCTGTTTCGCAGCTCTCTCGAACGCGTATCCATGAGTATCGGGACAGTGACGGATATATACTTTTTAAAATCTTTTAATGAAAATAAGGTTTTTTATTTGTTGTTCTGGGTCATTTATTTTTATATTTAAGTCAACTACCCATGGTTTGAGCGACAACGGTGTTTACCCTTTACATATACAGTTATATTACTGGCAGAGAATGCCTAGTAGCATTAAGTATATATAATAAATATTCTAACTTATCCATACTTCCTTACTAATGTTACCTTTTCACGCCTAAACCACTGAACGGATTTCGACAAAATATGGCAAGGACTTAGATGGCATCCTGGAGAAGGACATAGGATACCTTTTATACCGATATTGCCAGGGGATAGAGATTTATGCGGGCGAAAACATGCGGCTTAGCTAGTAAAGTAGGTGAGTATCAATTTCCGTTTAACGACACTTATTTCTCAAAGAACAAATTACAGTTAACTTAAAGAGAAACTTAACTAAATTAGCAATAGGTTGTAGTTTACATTACGACGTTCAAGCCATCCGAGAAACTGAACACCATACTTTTATTTATAAAATACTATGTTCCTATTTCGCACGGTTTTTTTTTACGACTTGATACACATAAACCACCCGGAATAAATTCTCTAAACGATGGTGAAAAACCTTATCAAAATCTGTTGCGTGGTTTAGAAGAACAACGCTTTCATATTTGTTATCATAAACAATTTCATACTTGATACTGACAGAATAACAGACATCGGCTCAGTTGGCAATAAGAAAAGAATTGACGGTCGAGTGCATATATAGCGTGATAGAAACTTTGTTTACTGACTTGGTAATTTTTATTCCCAGAAAACATTTGATAGGTATCTTTTAAGTCTACCATCTTAAGGTTGATGCGCTAGGGTAGCCCGCGAAATTCAAATTTTCTTACGTTTTTTGCTATTTGCAGGTGAGTATCAGGTTGTATGTTGTTCTAAATATTATTAGCGCTCGTAACAAATATGAATTTACAGAATTATAAACATTAAAATCAGCAATACAACTCTCTAAGTTCATGAAAGTGCCAAATGTCATGATTTCATGAAATAGTCATTCAATACACTTTCATGAGCTTAGAGAGTTGTATTACTGACTTTAATGTTTATAATTCTGTAAATCCATATTTGTTACGAGCGCTATTAATACTTAGATCAACATACAACCTGATACTGACCTGCAAATTGCAAAAAACGTAAAAACATTTGAATTTCGCGGGCCACCCTAGCGCATCCCCCTTAAAAGTATTCATGGGTCACTCTATGGAATTATTCTAATTTTGCACCTGATGCATTGTTCTTAAGCCACTCAGCACTTATTTCTATCGGAGCTTCAGCGGTACTTCAAGTTCACTTAATAGATTGCAAATTCGAAATTCCCACACACTACCTTTACTTATCTCCATCAAATTGTCTATTGTTCCTTTAAGATTTTAAATTTTTAAGCACTTCAATTTTCTTTACAATACCATTGGTAAAAGCACAGAACGTTCTATTATTTAGTCTCCATTTAATTGCACTTTATATTATTTATTCTCACCCTGGTTTAGCGCGCTGGGCCCTTAATCTGTTAGGGTTAAAGAGGACACCAAAGGAAAGGCCGTTCTAAGGATTTCAATAATTATCATTTTCTTTATGCAAGGTGTAGTGTAGAAATAGGAGCGATTTGCTTTTGCTATACTCCAACATTAATAGCAGTGTGACGACATCATACAAATAGGCGTCTTGTAATTAAGCCAAATATTGACGTTGAAGTCCACGTAGGTAATTATCGTTTCACTATTTTAACGCAGTGTCAACGTCTCTTCGTCAACGTCAATTCGGAGCATGGTAGCCGGAAAAATAGCAAATATCTTTGCACTGTGCAAGTGAAACCCGACATATGGGTGATTAACCTTTTTATTCAGTGAATTTACATAGAAGCGCTACCTACTTCAGTAATAAAAGAACAGAAAGGAACCGACCAAGATGAACATTCATTAATCAAAGTATTCGCCGTAAATCTACTATAGTATTAACAGTGTGACGACACCATACTAATAGGCGTCTTGTAATTAAGCCAAATATATTGACGTTGAAGACGGCGTGCGGCGACGGCGTAACTATAGTTTCTCTATTTTAACGCATTGCCAACGTCCGCGTCACTTCGGAGAATGACAGCGTCAATAATCTTTAAATACACCGGCGGAACGAAATGGGCACAACAGATTAGGCAATTTTCTTATACGTTACTTTCGCGCATTCCTTCGAAATCGTTGGCGAAAAAGGTATTTTATATTTTTATTTTGAGACTTCAGCTCATAAAATGTTGTACTTAAAACTATTCTGGAAAACAGATTTATGCAATAGGTTATCCAAAAATATTAAAAAATTACGTGTAACAGACTCACAATTTCGTAAGTTAATTAAATGCCATCGACTTTCATATTTTATTTTAATGAGAGTCGAACTAGCATTTCCGTGACGAGTTATCATTATGATCCTACTGTTTTATGGTTTTCTTTGTTTATTATGATCCTGTTTATTCAAAGAAAAATAAGTCTTGATACCTAATTAACCTAAAGCCTCATTTACACGGTGCGATTTAATTGCCTGTGATGAAGCAACAAAGTCGCACGGTGTAAACCGTGTTTGGGGACTAACAACAGACGATATAAGTCATTTGTTGCTTCATTTTTATTGTATGCCACAGGCTAGCTACAAAATTGCGTCGTGTAAATGGGGCTTAAGTGGCGTTACTACTTTTATCCTAGACTCGCTTTTGTTTTCCTTTTCTAATAAAATAAATACAGGTATTATAACCTCGTTATAGAATAAACATTATCGTCATCATTATTCTCCTTATCCATTATCATTATCCTAAACAACTGATACACACGGTTTTGCGGTATCTAATCCACAAAACCATGTTTATCAGTTGTTTCACCTTTTAAACACGACATTTCTGTATGGAGATGACATAAAACTGACATAGATACACATTGAACAAGTGAGTTTTTGTGGTAAGCCCCTGTATGTTATTGTTCGTCGTAGAAACTAAAAGCAATTTATATTCTTGATTTTCATTTGTTTTATAATTTTACGATGTCACTGAACAGTCGCAGTTATAGCTAATAGGTATTACTTTACAATTCATAAGAAAATCGATTGAGTAGGTAACTACTGAACCAGTATAATAATATGTTTTATGTAAAATATGAATGTGGTTTGTAGGTAGGTACAATAACATTGCCTTTTCCTATTATTGTTTGTTAATTTATTATGTGACATGTGACATCCATCCATACTAATTTAAAATTTATCCTTTTAGTAAGAAATAAAAGATTACGTGTTTCAGCGTTTTTGTAAATTAATTTAAAAATTCACATGATTACCTATTGAAATTTTTGTGTTTTCTCTTTTTAAAAGATAAAGGGGATATTTCCGAAATACACGCGGGCGAAGCCGCGAGCTAATGCCTCATAATTTTAGTTTCTCATTTCAAGGGTGTGAAACTAAGGCCGGATTTTCACTCATACTTTCAGGAACACTATTGATGTGTAACATCTTTCCTCTCGCTTTCCTGCAAACTGTGCGAGTGATTTCGTGAAAAGGGACGGAAGTGTGTAACAGGAAGCGGGGGAAGCGCGCGCTATTTGATTTGACCAATGAGCGCGCGCGGTGCTTGAGTTGGCCGTCAGATAGTACCAACCCATTTTCCGAGAGGATGTAAACGATGACGATGATGATGATGATGACGATGATGATGATAACGATGATGATGCATATTGTTTATATCATATAAACGTCAGCCAAGATGTCAGATGTTACACATCATAATTTCAGACTGCGGTAAGTCTCGTTGTTTTTTAGCTGCATAAATTCTTGAAATAGGTGTTGAATTTAGCCTGTTTCATTAAAACAGCAATGATTGTCAAGAACTTGGAGGAAGAATTGACAATAATAGAATAGAGGAAAACCGATTGATCTGTTATTCGTAGGTCATTGTGTAGCGATCTACCGCTAGGTAACTAGAGAAGTAAAGCTGTAAACTGTCGTATACGCAGACAGAACACAAAACTGCACTAGCGCGGCAATTATAAAACTGGAAGAAAATGCCTATGCAATTAAGTCCGCCTCTGTACACTTAAGTATTAAATAAATATTATACTTGCGGGTTTCAGGTAATTTTTAACACCAAAAGATTTGATATTCGGACTAAATAAATTATGAAAACAGACTGGTTTTATCGAAATGTTTTTATATTTTCAAGCAACATAACATAATTATAATATTATGTTTTATATTATTGCACCAAAGGAATAGGCTGAGTCGTATAATACACCCACATTTCATCAGTTATACTCAGTCTTAATGCGTAAACGATAATTGGTTTAGTTTAGACATTCACATATCGCACCCCTAGATAAAAACCCCACTAACTCAAAAAGTACAAGTTTCGAGTTCGTGGCTTTATCGAATTTCTGACTTGAATACCTATACATCAATATAACTTATATAACTTATTAGCTTTAGAAAACGTTACCTTTATGAATGTCTCATTAGATCTTTGATATCGTTCCTGTGTAAACTAAAAAAAGATTTTCGTCATTTCTGAAAAATGAGGTTTTTTGAGTTGCCGGAGTCTTCATCTAGGGGTGCGATATGTAAGGCTGCCATCAGACGGACTGCATTCCTTCAATTTGAATGCAGTTTAGTACGACTGCAATACTCGTAATGTACTGGTAACTGCATTCAAACTATAAATTTGCAGTCCTTGTTGCACTTGTAGTTTGACAATGAGAGGAAAAACGCTTAGCCAAAGTAAAGGTACCTAGGTAGTCAGCCTATAATGTTCCCACTGCTGGGACACAGGCCTCTGGGCTGTAATCTACCACGTGGGCCCAGTGCGGGTTGGTAGATGTCTTAGAATTATTATAATTTTTTTTTTTTTTTTTTTTTTAATAATTATACTATTTCGATTTTTTGGTATTCGGTACCTACTCGTACTAAATAACGTTTTTAAAGAACTCGGCCTCAGTCGAGCGTCAAAATATCGCACAAGTAAGTTCAAATTCCACTAAACACATGCCTAACGAAAAAGATAACACACATTTCATTACTAGAGCATGAGCATAAGATTTGTATAGTCGGGTGCGTGCAGTGGAGTGACCTCAACGACCTCGACCTTCAATGAGTCCGCATGGCCGCATTTAAATCGATAGAGTGGATTGCGATCACGCGGCCGATAGACCGCATAGTAAGGAAAGTTTGAGCGCGGAAACTAGTGCGGCATTTTAGTTAAGGTTCAACATTTTCCACTTTGCGCAGTCATTTCCTGTAAAAAATTGGTGTACCGTCCCCCTGCCTGTGTGACGGCGTTGTTCTTCTAAACTGCGCAACGGGTTTCAATGTGGTTTTCACTTTAATTTAGATAATTTATTCCGAAAAGTTGATGTATATTATTTATATACATTAATATTAAACTAACAAATAATAAAGAAATGTCGATTTTTTGTTAAGTCGTAAAAAAGGCTTTATGAGCTTAACATGTCTCAATAGTAGTCATTAGCACTCAATTTATATTGATGACACTCAATAAAGTGCCGTCAATTGTACATTGTATCCCAAGAATGATTTAATACTGTTTATTTGATATATTGTCATCCCGTATGGAGTGTTGCTACAATTATTTACGCCTAATAGTAACCAAAATTGATCGATTTATATGCCTATATTATTTATTAGCCGTTAATTCTATTATTACATTGTTGCTAATTTATTGTATGAATGACAACGTTAATTGCCTTCGAAAACAATGTAAAGTTCTGATTATAATGTTTTTTTTTTAAGTAATCTTACTACTGCTCTTGAAGAGAGGAGGCCTGTGTCCCAGCAGTAGGAACATTTTTTTTATTTTTTTTTTATTTATGGCCTTTTGCAAATCAACTAAGGAGGTTGTCGGCTGCTTAACCGGATAATCCTGTGGATGCCTCAATAAATTACGGGCTACTAAACGCTAACGCAAGTTCTAGGTAGACATGCGTACAATTGTTTTTTCTAATTATATACCTGGACTAAACCATAAGTTCATTGTAACTAATATAAATGATTCGCTGGTAGTTTAGGTACGTGTTAATCTAACTATCCATATTATTATTATAAATTGGAAAGTAACTCTGTCTGTCTGTAGGTATGTTACCTTTTCACGCCTAAACCACTGAACGGATTTCGATAAAATTTGGCAAGGAGATAAATGACATCCCGGGGAAGGACATAAGCTACTTTTTATCGACATACCACGCGGGCGAAGCCGCGGGCGGAAGCTATTCTACGCTAATATTATAAAGAGGAAAGATTTGTATTTTTGTGTGGATGTTTGTAATGAATAAACTCAAAAACTAATGCGCCGATTTCAAAAATTCTTTCACCATTAGAAAGTTACATTCACCTTGAGTAACATAGGCTAATTTATAAAGATTACACGCCGGCGAAGCCGCGGGCAGAAGCTAGTATAATATTATAAATGCAAAAGTGAGTTTGTTTGTCTGTTACGCTTTCACGCTAAAACGGCTGAACAGATTTGGATGATATTTGACACAGGAGTAGACCATGACCTGGAATAGGACATAGGATACTTTTCATCCAGATTTTCCCACGGAATCAAGACTTACGCGAGTGAAACCGCGGGGCGCAGCTAGTAAAACAATAATGATTCATTATTATTATACTAAAAATATTTTAGCATCATCAAACCCTCATCAAATCATCATGATCATCATTCTGTTGCCCTTATCCCAATTTACTTATGATAAACACAAAAAATAGTGAACAATTGAAATAAAATGCAAACACAATCATGGTCTCTTAAGTGCAGTTTCAAACATCATCGATAAACCATATGCCAGTAATATCCAATCAAAAATCTGTATTATTTCTTAGCACATAAGGTTGAAAATAATGCAGGGTGTTGTAATCAAACCGAGTAATATTGTTGATTGAAAGCGCGGTTCGTTGATTATAACCATTTCAATTGCCAATAAAGTGTTATCGTTTCGTGGAAACGTTTCAGTTTTGGTCCAATTGTATTCTTCAACGGAAACAGCTAGGTATTCATCTGTTTTATTTTTTAAACTTTCAATATAAATTAAAGTCGATTTTCGTCTTTGTCTGTATGTCCGCGTTGTTCTTCCAAACCACGCAACAGATTTTGATGAAATTTTCACCATTGTTTAGAGAATTTATTCCGGAAGGTTTTGTGTATAATACGTGCATATTAAAATTACATAACTAAGAAATCTCGATGTTTTGTCAAGTCGTAAAAACCGTGCGAACTAGTAGTATTTATACAACATTAATTTTTGTTTTTGCTAAACCCGAAAAGGGGTCATTTTACTCATCATTTTGAACAACTTTTTCTATGGGACCAAGCATGAAATCGCAAAAAAAAAATCAGCTGTTCCATACATTTGTGTTCACTTAAATCGACAAAATGACAGCTACTGTTGTATAATCGTTTTTAATAGAAGTTTTCTAAATTTAAAATCCCATGTCCATGTTGAATAAAATCGCGTGTAAGTAAGAGGTAAGTATCACATTTTACTGCAGAACTTTATAACAGTTTGCTTACAAATGAACGGCTTTTTTAATCCGTACAATACTGCACAGCACCCTCAATTAATGAATGCGTACAATAATAATGATATATCATTCCAATACAAAGAACAAAGCAGGCACATCTTTTCAATGAACCTACTTGTTTCTTGATGAATCGTTCATTATAGTCTAAGATCCGACCTAGAAACGACCTTCACCCATCTGTTTATTGAATGAATAGTAGATTGTTTGCCTAGGGAGCGAACAACTATTTTAAAGGCGAGAGTACTTCTTTGAATCCCTCACGGCGCTCAGGATTCAAATTACGTCACTCGAGCTTAAACTAATGTTGCTCCCGAAGTGGACACTACTTTTTATCACCCTATATGAGAAAATAAGTAAGTGCAACTTATGAATAAGAATATTACATACCTACGTTTATTTATTTCATTCTCATTACTTGAGGAAAACACATTTTTTGTTTATTTAAGTATAAAAATGAGTCTGTTTTCAAAAAGCCATTTTTGAATTTTTAAATAATCACAGTCTGGCCAGTATTTATTTAGCCAACCCACTCGCAATATAATATATTCTAACATTTGTTTTTTCACCCTTGAACAGATGGGTGAAGGTCGTTCCTAGGTCGGATCCTCTACTATTAGCAATTAATTTCTATTAAAACGTTGATTGATACAATAAAGTTTCTTCGTTGATAACATGAAACTCGTGTCCAACACAAGCATACAGTGTACTACCCAGTTAACATATAAGGAAACTAACTGTTGCACGCAGTTTCACTCGTATCCTATAGAAACCTCTTCATGTAACTGAATAAAAAGTACTATATCTTAACCCAAGACATGGTCTATCTGTACAAAATCTCACCCCAATCCTTCCGGCCGTTTACGAGTGATTGAGTAACCAACATACAAACATATTCGCGAACTTTCATAGTAGTGGAATAATTTGTACAGTTTGTCATCATTTTATTGAACTGCGTACTAGCATGAGCTCATCTCTGAATTCTGCAGATGTTTCAGTATCGGCTTACACATGTTCTGTTTACGATAATATACAGTTGATGCCTACAATAATACTATCTAGAGAAGTTGTATCTGGCTGGTCTAATGTAATGTAATGTAATATTTGCATAATTACCTATCTTGCAATGTTTGTCGCACGTTGTCATTCGTTCTTTAACCTTAGTTCGCAAACACATATTTCTGTGTTTTTATTTTGAAAATACTATTTGATTTTTGTACAACCAAAGTTTTTTAACCGACTTCTTCAAAAAGTGGGAAAAATACGTAATTATTGGAGCTAACTCAAAAACTACATAAATTAATAAAATTTATATGGGACCACCTCTGAAGCATGACCTACCAAACAAAAGAAGAATCATCAAAATCGATTCATAATTGGCGGAGTAATCGCGTAATATACACACAAAAAAAAAAAACGACGAATTGAGAACCTCCTCCTTTTTGAAGAAGTCGGTTAAAACTCATCATTATTAGTTTTGCATTTAAATGTCTCTGTGCTTTCAATTTATTTAAAGTTAAATAAGTAGGTAGGTATTATTTAGCTAGCTAGCTTGTGGCTAAGTAATAACAAACACACGGGTCGATCCATCAGGTTAAGCTACGCCTGCCGCGGTTGGTCTGTAGATGGGTGACCATTTTTACATACCGAGACTCCTCCGTACCTCGCCTGTCATTCGTGTATCTTTGACAGCCGTTACGGGTCGTCAGAAGCCCGAAAGTCTGACAACCAGTCTTACCAAGGGGTAATAGTATTACCCAGTTACTGGGGTCTGGAGGTCAGATAGACAGTCGCTCCATGTAAAATACTGGTAGCTGAATACCAGTATTCCATCAGGTTAGACTGGACTCCAGGATATTTGGGATAACGCTACGCAGATTGATGATTTGTTTCTTCAAAGCCGTAGAAATGTTTGTGCTGCTTGCTTAGATTATGTATGATTTTGTTTAATATAATTATGGACACTTCAGTAAATATATATTATCACATCCAATTAAACATAAGCGTTGAATGAATCGATCTATTTAACCCAGTTTACACAGTAAACGATTAAACATGTTTATTAACAATTCCCAGTATTTGAAATATATATACGGAAGTGACACATCATGTTCCTATATCGATATCATTTATTTTTTGTTGTCATAATAAAATAACTGCGCACATGCATTGTTCTAGTGCACGCGAGATATCAAGGCTAGAAGATTAAACAAAATATTTAATAATATGGATACAAATTATTCCATTGATTATAATGTTAACCGAAGGCCTTCTATCGTCATTAATATGACAAAATAATTAGCAGTACTTTGTTGGTTTATTTGACTTAGATATTCGGATCAATCATACCGTTTTGACTGAATTGTTTGATATCGGTCGTTTCCTCTTTGTAGTTGCTATTAATTAAGGTTGATGCGATAGGGTAGCCCGCGAAATTCAAATTTTCTTAGGTTTTTTGCAATTTGCAGGTCAGTATCAGGTTGTATGTTGATCTAAATATTATTAGCGCTCGTAACAAATATGGATTTATAGAATTATAAACATTAGAATCAGCAATACAACTCTCTCTTCGCCGGCCGCTGCCGCGGCACCGCTCGCTTCACTCGCTCGGCTCGTGGGTAGGGGTCACGGTTCTAACCTAACCTAAACTCGCACTTCGCCGGCCGCTGCCGCGGCACCGCTCGCTTCACTCGCTCGGCTCGTGTGTAGGGGTCACGGTTCTAACCTAACCTAACCTAAACTACCAAACATTCTTTTTGTAATAAATACGTAAAAACTACTTAACTTTGTTTCGGATATTTTTTTATGCCTGAACACTATTATGCTAATAGTCATTACGCCTAGTAACATTATGCGAATTAATATTATGGTAAAACAAATTATACAACAAGATAATTATGCCAAAATAATTGTATGGCAACAAAAAAATATGGCAAATAATTATTAGACCAAAAAAAAAATGTCAAAATCGTTATGTCAAAGAATATTAGGGAAAAAAACATTATGCGAAAAAAAGGGGTCTCTTAAATAACAGTCCCTTTGGCAGAATCATAATTTATTAGGAAAATCATCGTAAAATGTCACAAACTGACAATTCGTATTAAGATCTGCGTGTGATTCATTTATTACGAAATAATTCATCTGTTTAACAGTTTTCTATGGAGATTCGTTAAATGGTCCACAAATTATGAATTGATTTTGTGTCAAATTAGAGGAATTGTAGTTCATGTAAGTGCATGGAATGAAAATTTCATGAAATCGTCATTCAATGCACTTACATGAACTTAGAGAGTTCTATTGCTGATTCTCATGTTTATAATTCTGTAAATCCATATTTATTACGACCGCAAATAATATTTAGATCAACATACAACCTGATACTGACCTGCAAATTCCAAAAAACCTAAGAATATGAATTTCGCGGGCCACCCTAGCGCATCCCCCTTAATCATCAACTTTACCAATATTTATTTTAAAATAAATGCTGCAGTATTTTCGATATACCGGAGGATTATGCTAAGCAATTGAGGTATTATTAGACTCTTATTTGCGATTGTTCTTTTTGGCTCATTATTGTTATTTCGTATAACCTATTAATCTTATTTATAGGTGATTGACACACACTAACTCATTGCAAAAAAGGTTTTGGCTTCCGCCTACATTTTTTTTGTTGAGATTAGATAAGTTAGGCACTGTTAGTGTAATTTTGTCAAACAATGAGTTTTTTTTTTGTTAATACTTGGGTTATTTTGTGTGTTAGCCAAAACTCCATTCATCTGTCAAATAATCGAAATGGTCATTGGTACATAAAGTGACCTGCAAAAAATTAACAATACATGCAAACATGTGCAAAAACATGTACTCTTCAGTTTACAGTTACCTATGTTTAGATAAATGATTTGACACCTGTCACTTTACTGTGATAGGTGTCAATCACAAACAATCATGACAAACTGCAAACAATCTTGAATTCTATCATTCATGTATTTCATTGTCACTGTGTTCTAACGTCATTGTCTCTTCTACAGATATGCGCCAATGGATTATTCCCTATTCGATCTCGAACTTGGAACGACAACATAGGAGTTCCCCATACTTAGTGCGAGCGAGACGGAATCATTTAGAAAGTGAGGACAATATCCGTGTATCGGCGAAAGTGATCCTGTGAAGCGTTTCTGTTAGTGCCACGAGGATGACGCCTGGTGCGGAAGACTTGACTATATTGGGGGGCAACAATAATGTTGTGCCCTTATTGCCCCGGCCTACTGTGGAATTGGAGTTCAAGAATATAACATGTGATATAAACATGTTTATAGCGAACAAGTTACGATTCGGTAAGTCTTTGTTTATTCTGTTTTTAGTATCTTTGGGTTGGTTGAAGGGACATTATGTTACGCGTCTAATGTTCAGTGGGCTTAAACAAGTGACAATTGCTTCGAAAGCGTTTCGTACACATTTCTACAACTACTTTCAACAGGATTGACATAAGCTTTTTGATTGCTTATGTCAGTTCTATACATTTTTGCCTTTTCCATCATCGTTATCGCTGATAGAATGTCACTTTGTGTAGGGCCTCAGGTAGCTAGCAGTGACGTCACGTTCGCAGTCAGTTTAATTTGAAACATTGCCAGAGTTCACTTGAATCACCTTGACACTAACAGGGACATCACGCACGATGTGATTACTTGATTAGTTCCATTAATGAAGATTTAATTTTATGGTAAATAAATAATTGCTCGCTCATTTTTTTCTGAATCTATACATGTGAGTTTAATTTTATTTCCGAGCTCCTCTTGGGCATATCCTAAATTATCTGGCACACTTATATTGCTTGCAATAGTTGCAACACCAAGATTATCTTCATCTTTATTTTATTTCTTACCCGACTATGGCGAAGAAAAAAGGAGGGTTATGATTTTGACCGGTATGTATGTATGTATGTTCATCTGTTCCCTCCTATCTTCTAAACCACTCATTGCAATTTGACAAATGAGGTATCATTGGAAGCGTCTTGGTTGTCCGCTGGTTATATATAGGCTATGTGACGTCACATTAAATTAAAAATGGCGCCCTCTAGAGGACATAAAGTCATGAACTAAAAATTAAATATTTTTTAAATCATACCATGTTGAGTATCAAATGAAAGGGCCTAACAAACCCTACCTATTTCGAACGAATTATGGTCCCGCAAGGTGTAGAGGCTCCCGCAGACAGGCTCCCGACGCGACTCCAGTTATTACAACAATGTCTAAGAAAACTTCATGGAAATGGTTTTACCAGAATCGCGTTACACCGTCGCACTCGCCTGTCTGCGGGACCCTTAAAAGTGCATTTATCAAGATATTTATTTTAACACTTCACCTGCTCGCGTCGAGCTACGTGTTGAAGTTTGTTTGTTGACTGCGACTGACGATTGATACTAGAGCTTGAACTTGTAAGATACTTGTCCCTTCGTCATGTTTCGTAAAGTTACAAACCGGTATCCCACCTAGCCCACCCATTACATGTTTACAGATACTTGTGGCTCATTATTGCCAATAGATGTAAGTACATAAGTACCTGAGACAAATGGTGTCAAGGGACATAGTAAGTACCTACTTGTTGAATGAAATGGGTGTTAATTTGTCATTTCTGTTAACGTGCTAAATAATTAATTCACACATATAGGTGTGAAATTAGGGCAGGGGTTCCCAACCTTTTAACATAAGCGCTGCACTAACTTTCTTTTAAAATCACTACGCCCCTTTGTTAGTTGAATATTTTTGCACCCTCTCGGATGAAACCAATTTTTCTTTAACAAAAATGCAATTGATAATAATTTTGCGTGCTAAATCGTGCGTTTGCTTACAAATTGTAAAGCATCCTATCAGGTATATTTCTCACGTGCAAGATGTATTGGCAGAGTTGGCTTCCGCTGGAGTAATGTTAACGGAAGTACTATGTGTCTGTTTATAACCACGTCTGAGTAGAAACAGTGACTGTTTCATTGTGAAACATTTAGATTCTCACAGAATTGTAAACTATTGAAAATGTTAAATTGACGATTTTTATTTTAATATAGGTAGTAAGATACATATACAGTATGCAAGGGTGAACACCGTTGTCACTCAAACCATGGGTAGTTGACTTAAATATAAAAAATAAGTGAACCAGTAACAAAAAAAAAAACCTTATTTTCATTAAAAGATTTTAAAAAGTATATATCCGTCACTGTCCCGATACTCATGGAAACGCTTTCGAGAGAGCTGCGAAACAGCTGACGGCCGGTCATGTAACGTCACGCGCGCCCCGCCCGCCCCCGCCAACCGCCGGCCGCGGCCGGTCGTTGCCCTTGCGTGTAGGGTGAAATATTCTTGTGGAAAAATGTAGATTTTCTTTAAAAAAAAAAGTTGTAATTTTCCATTGATTTTACGTTCTATAAATGAAACCAAACCACTGGTTTCAAGGATAACGGTGTTTACACTAACACCCTGTATACCGTATATAGGACAAAAATAAAAGTATTTACCTATAGTCATAGGTTTCGAGTTCGAACCCAAGCCACGCAACTGACTTTTCTGTCAACAGTGGTAAATAAAAAAATAAAAATAAGATTCAAATATAGTAAATGATTATCTCAACCTCAATTGGGTTTTAATTGCCGGTTCTTATCACAATAAATAGCGTTGAACAAAAATATTTACTTAATAAAAAATATAAACATGTTATCAGTGTAAACTCATTGGTTTTTAAAATTTCAATAAATCGACAGTGATTAGCAAATTCTCACGCAACAACGTAGATTGTCAAAGAGAGGCATCTCCGTCATTATTAGTTAGGCAATAACAACTAACGACCGAAACTAATGGAATGACAACACGACTCAACAAAACTCTTGGCTCATAACTTTTGCTATAATGTAATTTATGAAGAAACATATTCCAATTGGTCTAGAAAACGTTGCTACAATATGAAACCTTTCTCCGTTCACCAAAGATACCAGAATAGCTATCTATTGCGAAGCACATTTTCGTAAAACACCGAGACGCGAACCGACGCGCACTTTTTTATGATCCGATACAAATATCGAATTTATTTACTACACAATAAGGTTGCGGAGCACCGTGCATGTCAGCGTACCTTGACACGTGTCAACACTTGCACTGAAATTATACCTTTTCGTCAAGAAAATAAGTTCGATAATTGTTAAAAAGTGTGCGCAGCGTCGGACGCATCGCTTCACGTCGCGGTCTGAGCTGACCCTTAAACTAATCTGTTTAATTTAGACAGTTCAACAACATTCATTGCGTTGTTTTCGTTGTGGAGCAGATTTTCTTTTCAAACTTATGATGCAATGGATTAGCAATCTGTTTCAAAACGATTCAGATTGTGATTGATTGTGTGTTCCGCAATTAGGGTGCAGGTCTAGGTATCAATTATAAAAGCTAAAATAATGTCTAGACTCTAGGTTTTATTACTCTATTCATTTATTTTAGGTGCTAAAGCTGTAATCATTTCTCTAGAAACAGGTTTTACTGTAGCTGCTACAATCACCTTCGTAGAGTACTCTAATTCATATCCAGACAAACAGTTCGGACTAAAAACCAGGGGGCTGACTATGAAGTAATAATGACATCATTATTCCACTGGGAACAAAGGATGGTGCTAGCGGCCTTGTATAGCTCCGTCCCTCACTAACACTGGATAAATGATAGCATTAATACGTCGTAGTATAGTTGCAGGGGGCTTAAAACATTCACTTAGGCAGAATCATAATAGGAAAATATCATAAATCATCGTAAAATATCACAAACTGACAATTCATAATAATTATGATGCTGCGTGCGATTCATATTACGAAATAATTCATCTGTTTGACAGTTTTCTATGGAGATTCGTAAAATGGTCCACATTGCTTTTGTGTCGAATTATAGGAATTGCTAATGACAGCTGGAAATTCAGGGAATGAAATACTTTTAGAGGAATTGCTAAAGTGACCGTTTTAGGCCCACAGAAGACAATCGGAGGTGGACTGAAAACTCCACCCCTGAGTATCATACATACAATTTCATCCTTCCCACAAGCTTTTTTTCTAAATTCCAAAAATTGGGTTCCCACCTATGAAAATTCATCAATTGCTTGGTATTATATCGAATAATGACCATACAACTACCAATAGTAAAAAAAACCTCATTACTTATAGTTTTTATAACATAAAAAATACCTTAAAACCTTAATACTTGTGTCAGGTATATTCGCCTGACACATGCTGAGTTGGACTCCCATTTGGTGCAACGTTGAGACGCACACCGCACTTTGTATGTTTCGTTTTTTTTTTTTGTTTTTTAATGTGTGTCAAAGACAATATTGTCATCACCGTGTCTAGTTTTCTTTTAATGTTTAAATTTTTTTTTTTTTGTATATTGGCACCCAGCTGTTTATTAATGTACCTAATTAGTTATAATTTAACCGTGTTTTTGTATGTTGTGCTGTCTTTTGTGTGCACCAAATAAACGTTTTATCTATCTATCTATCTATCTTAAAAATGACTCCTCATTTTGTTAGCAGAAATGACCACTATTTTTTTTTAACTTAGCCATAACTTATTTTTGTCACTTAATCAAAGTGGCATACGTTATCTTAGTTTTTAAACAGTTGTGCATAAAAGGTTTAAAACAATAGTGTTCATGGTTATTAGAAAAATGAAGAAAACGTTAGTATGAAAAACGCAACTTCTTTGAAATTCCCCATACAAAACACCAATTTCATAGGTGGGGGACCTAATACATAGTTATATTCTTCAATGGCTATATTGTGTATTTTTTTCTCATTCGCGGAACTGTGCTTGACTTTGCTAAAGATATAAAAACTCTCGCTTTTAACATCCATTTGTAGGGCATCCGACTATTCTCTTAATACATACATAACATGCAATACTTATATAAATTCATTGCAAGACACGTATCTCACATCTCTTTCCGGTTTCATCTAAGGCTCAGGTACACGGACCACGCGCGATTGCCACTTGTAACACATGGCAGCGCCATTCACCTTTCATTCAGTTAGCAAGTGGGTACTACGACTCAATAGCTGGTTGTCGCTGTCCAGTAATTGTGGCGGTGGCGAGAGGTCCGTGTGCAGACACACAAAGTATTTATGATGTCTCGAGAACTTTCTTTACTACTCAAACTCAGTTTTGTCATTAGTCAATGCTTACATAACCAAAGCTATTACATCGAACGCTACAACGTTGATCTACCCAACATACCGTTATGACTGCGGGGGAGCATTGCATAACTAGATACCGATAGAAAAAAACCGGCCAAGTGCGAGTCGGACTCGCCCACGAAGGGTGCCGTATCATCCATACTTAATATTATAAATTCGAAAGTAACTGTGTCTATCTGTCGGTCTGTCTGTCTGTCTGTCTGTCTGTATGTCACCTTTTCACGCCTAAACCACGCACCTGATTTCGATAAAATTTGGCAAGGAGATAGATGGCATCCCGGGGAAGACATAGACTAGGTACTTTTATCGACATACCACGCGGGCGAAGCCGCGGGCGGTAGCTAGTTATGTATAAAAACGGCAAAAAAATCATGTCTGTTGTATGGGAGCCCCCTTAAATATTTATTTTATTCTGTTTTTTAGTATTTATTGTTATAGCGGCAATACAATAATAATTAATACATCATCTGTAAAAATTTAAACTGTCTAACTATCACGGTTCATGAGATACAGCCTGGTGACAGACGGACAGACAGCGGAGTCTGAGCAATAGGGTCCCGTTTTACCCTTTGGGTACGGAACCCTAAAAAAAGACAAATCGAATGTTTTATTGCTTACTATCGATATCCGTGATTATTTTAATATCGAAAAATGTTAGCTTGATAACAATGGTAAGCCGTTCGTAGCCTTGGTTTAATTAAATGATCGAGATATTGTTTTAAAATCTGTTTAGATGATCTGACTGACTGGCTCTTGTAACACAGGTATACCACCTAGCACAGGAGTCAGGGACTTCACACTATTTTGTAACCACTTTCTTGTGTAATAAAGATTATTATTTATTATTTATTTATGATGTTGTAGCAATAGATTTTAATGTCAAGCTTTAGTGTCCTAAATACAATATTAGTAGTGGAGTCATTATGCCAACAGACAGAAACCCATTCAAAAGTAGATTGTAATGTTTAGAAAAATTTTAACAATTTATTTTTATAAACAAAAATTAAAACCAACTAGCTATTGCCCGCGACTTTGTCTGCGATCCAGGATGTAGCCTATGTCCTTCTCCGGGTCATGGTCTACCCAAGTGCAAATTTCATCCCATTCCGTTCAGCCGTTTTAGCGTGAAAGCGTAACAAACAAACAAACCAACTTTCGCATTTATAATAGTAATAACAATAATCATTAATCATTTTTATTACCTTCATATGAATAAAATAAAATAGCCTTGTATGAATTACGATATTCATATACTATCTATAGCAATCAATATATGTATATTTAAAAAAATAATCGCCTATCAGTAGAAAACTATTTGCCATTGCGCTATGATTTAATATATTTAATGAGTAATGAAATGACCTCGGATATCGGTAATAACGTATTTAAAGATTATAAAATATTACCACCAGTTGATATTTGCAATGAAATTACGACAATAGTGATAAGATTTACATAATATGTGTTTTATTTTTTCTATAGTAACGTTTCTCTCGAGCAGTCTAGAGCGAGTTTTTTTTCCTAGAAAAGAATAAGGTTGGTTAGTACCTATTTAAATTTTTTAACGTATGGTTTCCAGTTTAAGACTAGCTTTAGTTTATCTATTTTCTTACATTTTATGTGTTTTACATCCTAACATATTATAAAACAAAGTCCTCCGCCGCGTCTGTCTGTCGTCCTGCAGGCGTAGCATGAGCACCGTTTTGTCGACGGAAGAGTAGACAAAAATGACGTTTCCTGTAGACAGTAGACAGTACGAGACGGCAGCAAAATAGAAAGAGACAACTGCACTTTTAACGAAATTCACTCTTTTACATAATTCGACTCAGAATTCTTTGTTTTATCATAGCATTTATCGGTTGTCAGTGTGATTTTGACAGTAAGGATAGAAAACTTTCTTCCGAAATAGTCTACATCTATAAAGACCTAGACAAAGATCGTTAGAAATGAAAGACAAAATGACAGATTGTAGAAAGATTTCTACGGTGGATGTCAAAAATGAAGAAACGAACTGTCACTTTGTATAGAAAAAGCTATGTCTATTCTTCGTAGAGATAAAAAGCGCCATGCTTCGCCAGCTGTTCGCGATAAACTCAAAATATACTG
The DNA here is from genome assembly GCA_947363905.1 of Lithophane semibrunnea. NCBI lineage: Eukaryota > Metazoa > Arthropoda > Insecta > Lepidoptera > Noctuidae > Lithophane > Lithophane semibrunnea. The sequence goes on from OX376185.1 coordinate 8,353,397, forward strand.
CACCGATTTTCATGCTGTTTTCACCAATAGATAGAACGGTTCTTGAGGAAGATTTTAGTATATAATAACCGACATCCACGCGAGCGAAGCCGGGTGCATCAGCTAGTATTAAATAAATATAATTAAAAAATAGTAGCCCGTCGGCATCAGGATCAGGGTTCAAGCTGCCTCTGATCAGGGTCTGGAGAGAGGAACCTCCTCACTAAACGTGGCTTGTTCAGGAATACGGCTTTCTGAATCAAGCCCTTGGCCCAGCCGCGCAATGAAAGAAACTCTTCGCTATTAGGCCATAGGATTTTTGGTACAAAAATTGCAACGTCCACGTCCTAGGTTTTCATCACCTGCCCAGCCTTTTCCCAACCAATTTGGGGTCGGCTTCCAGTCTAACCGGATACAGCTGAATACCAGTATTTTACATGGAACGAATGCCTATCTGACCTCCACAACCCAGTAACTGGGTAATACGATACCCCTTGGCAAGACTGTTTGTCAGACTTTCGGGCTTCAGACCCGTAACGACTGTCAAAGATCCACAATTGACAGCCGGGACCAACGGCTTAACGTGCTTTCCGAGGCACATCCTTTTATTGGTATGTTAATCTTTGAGACTTATTTTGACCTTAGACTGACTTTAAACTTTTACGGTCTTATTACAAAAAACTGCAAAAGTACTGGTTTAAACCAAGACTAAAAGGTCTAGGATTGTTACGGTAATAAAGCTAGTACTAGGTTTAAAACATGAGAGACGATTTCAATTAGTTTGCGTAACGTACCAGAGTGTGATTATTTGAAACTAATGAAGGTTTTGTTGCACACATACGTACTTAAATACTAACCACTAATTACCGAGGTTGGAGTAACTACGTGTCACATACATTTACGTACTTAGATGTAGGTCACGCCTATTCTGAAGATTTCGTCAGATATACGTTTAGATGTCCAAATTTCGTAAAAACACTGGCTTAGAAAGGGCTTTTTTTTAACGCAAGTAGAATATATATGTACTACATTATGTAAATATTGCTCGGTAAACATCGTAAATGGTTGTTGTGATATCTTTAAATATGTGACCATATTGCAAGTTCCACAGAGGTTAAATTAGAACTATTGGTAGCTAACAATAGTTCTATTTTAACCTTTGAGCAACTTAAAGTATGGTCAAATATTTAATATTTTAATATTTAAATCACGACAACCGTCTCGTTATATCGACAAGCAAAATAATATAAGTATACCATATTATTTTATTTTTCTTTATTGACAGTCAAAGCAATAGCTAGCAAGTATTTAACGAGCATGTGGGGTTCAGTTCATAAGAGGAAATGAATCCCGGTCGGGAACGATGTTCCGAGCTGCCATAGCTACAAATAGAAACTTAAAGAGGTCTGTTGCAAAAGTATTTGATTATAATGTAAACAAATGATTCAGAAAACATCAGCGGGGAGCAATCGTTCGCAACCCATTCGCAATCTGTCAAAAAAAACCATCAATTTACCTAAATCTTTGACAAGTTTGACAGATTGCGACTTAAATGTGAACATTTTTTAGGTAAGAGAATTGGCCCTTTGGTACGTTTTCTGAATCATTTGTTTACATTTTCAACCGACTTCCAAAAAGGAGGAGGTTATGTTCGACTTTTTTAATGTTTATTTTTCGATATTTTCGTCAGTTTTGGACCGATTTTGAAAATTCTTTTTTGATTTAGTACAGGAATCTTGCGCGGTGCGCCCATATAAATTTTATTAACTTTGCTTAGGTAGTTTTTGAGTTAGCTTCAATAATACGTATTTTTCCCACTTGACCTATATAGATGCATGTTTTAAGTTTCTGTCACTGTTATTTACTTATCAAGTAGTGATATCCGAATTTGTGTGGGGTAGGTACCATTGCTCAGCAAAATGCTGTGTTTTCAGCCATTACCTATGGAATGATGTAATGGACTCCCCCTAACTCGATATGTTAAACATCATGAATAATATGTTTACAAACATTTTTTCATGATTAGTGAGGTCTGTCCCCGACAATGGTAAATTACTACTATCTTTACGGTCTACAGAAAAACCTTGGTTAAGGTTGAAATTAATGAGAGCGTAGGTAATCCTAAAGCAACGCTAAGCACCATATTGTTCACTAAAACATAACATAATTGACGAAACGCCATTTGTAATGGATTTGATTACAACATACCTACACAAATTACTAAACTATGAAAGTTTTACTCTAGATTTAGACATTTTGCATATAATTTCAATTTTATGTCGCAGATACAGACAATGCATTACTTTAAAAAAAAATAGCATAGTCAACGAATACACATCGTCATGCTTCCATTGTTTTGCTCTATTTAAAATGCATAACACAAAATAAACACTAGGTAGACTAATATATACAGTATGCAAGGGTAAACACCGTTGTCACTCAAACCATGGGTAGTTGTTGACTTAAATATAATAATAAATGACCTAGTAACAACAAAAAAAAAACCTTATTTTCATTAAAAGATTTTAAAAAGTAAATATCCGTCACTGTCCCGATACTTATGGATACGCGTTCGAAAGAGCTGCGAAACAGCTTACGGCCGGTCATGTAACGTCCCGCGCGCCCCACCCGCCCCCGCCAACCGCCGGCCGCGGCCGGTCGTTGCCCTTGCGTGTAGGGTGAAATATTCTTGTGGAAAAATGTAGATTTTCTTTAAAAAAATAAAGTTGTATTATTCCATTGATTTTACATTCTATAAATGAAACCAAACCACTGGTTTCAAGGGTAACGGTGTTTACACTAACACCCTGTATAAATCGGCAAATATGCTCTTGCTCAGTTATGAAATACCAACTAGTGGCTAAGTAATAACAGTCGTACGGGTCGATCGATCAGGTTAAGCTATGCTTGCCGCGGTTAGTCCGTGGATGGGTAACAATTTTTATATACCAAGAGGTGAAATTTCGTATGCTTATAGCACTGAATGAAGTGATGGACGGAAACCACGCGAGTATTTTCCTGTTTTCCGTTCAGATTTGCCTTACAAATAATAATACTTAATAAAATTATCTGTTTTTAAGCACCACTGTTCAAGTGTTCAACTAAAACAATAATTTCCCGACAAACTTATGAATGAACACGCCTGTCCAAGTCTCAGTTATCATTTAAAGTACCTAGTTGTAAACATAGAGGTAGTTAAATAATATATAGCAATGGCTATGTTTACAAATCACTTCCTCATTCATATTGTGAAGAGATACCCATATGCGCGGACGCACGTAGACGCCGCCTGCCAATTGATTTTTGCACATTATAAATTATTCATCAGGACAACTTGTATTGTTGAGCCGTAAATTATCGACAACCAAGATTTTTATGGTTTCATGCAAATGTTACTATTGGCATACTAACTATCTTGTTTCGAGATTTTACATAGCAATAACTATCAACAGCTGAAATGTTACACATGTCAAATTATTATTCCTACTTATAATATTTGAAGAGTTAGAAGTATAACTTTTTGATGTGATCTTTCCTCACGCTATCCTGCAATCTGTGGGAGTGATTTCGTCAAAAGGGCTGGAAGTGTGTAACAGAGCCGGGGAAACAAGCGCTTTTTGATTTAACCAATGAGCGCGCGTGGTTCTAGAGTTGGCCGTCAGATGGTGCCATCCCATTTTCCGAGAGGTTGTAAACAGGAGGATGATGATGATGATGAAGATGAAGATGAAGATGACGATAACGATGACGATAACGATTTATACATATTTCTTATATATGTCAGCCAAGATTACAGACAATAAACGAGTTCGTCTCTCATTTCCACAGAAATTATCACCTTTCTTTACCCACAAGATAAACTTGACCATTCACCTTCAAACCACAGTAGGTAAAGAGGGTAATTCATTTTCCTTAGCTTCTAGAACAATAGGTCGCTGTAATTACAAAGAGTAGGTATTAGCCTACCTTAATCGTTCATAGTTTTGAAATACAGCTCGTATAATGTTGTTCACCAGAGCATGTGGTTCGCAGATAATTGGATTGTATGCAGTCCATAATACCAAGTCACCTATTTGCCTGAATATGTAAATTCGTACATAGCGCATTTCCATTTACATTTGTAAGTACATACTTACATGTTATAAATTAAATTTTTCGTTGCTAGCTGCCATGTGTGGCCGCTTTGTTCTTTTAAACTACGCAACGGATTTGGATGCGATTTTCACCATCATTTAGAGAATCAAACTCAAACTCAAAGCATTTATTTCAATTAAACCATTTACTGGCACTTTTGAATTGTCAAAAAGTCAGCCAGTTAGTCAAAAAGTTGCAAGCTATTCCGGAAAGTTACGCGGGTAGGTGTTTAAAACATTAATAAATAAAGAAAAATGGAAATTTTGTCAAGAGGTACAAACCGTGTGAAGAAGGGGCGGTCCTCTAGTATCCTATATAGTTTATGTCATAGATTCATAACGTTTTTCATGTTCGGAAAATGGAATGATAACAAAGGTAGATAAATCGTGATTGTTCAATCATAAATTGTGTTCCATCAAATAATTGTTTAAATCAAAATAGCCTCCAACCAAAATGGCAGTATGTCCGGCTTGGGCAGCCATGTCCCTAGCTGACTGCCTAATATTTTTACCAAGACATCAGACAAGAAAAACTCAATGTAAGTCATTATTTTAAGAGGTGTAATACCTAGTCCTTCTTTTTCTTCTTCGTATCGATGATTCCATTTGTTTATTTTAAATAAGTTTCGGCTAAAATTTGGCCAGTTTCACAGAGCTGTCGTTGGCCGCGCATAGGTCTTCCATAGAGCAGCAGGCGTAGCATGGCGCTTTCTATCTCTACGAAGAATAGACACAGCTTTTTCTATACAAAGTGACAGTTCGTTTCTTCATTTTTGACATCCACCGTAGAAATCTTTCTACAATCTGTCATTTTGTCTTTCATTTCTAACGATCTTTGTCTAGGTCTTTTTATATGTAGACTATTTCGGAAGAAAAGTTTCTATCCTTACTGTCAAAATCACACTGACAACCGATAAATCCTTTTGACAAAACAAAGAATTCTGAGTCGAATTATGTAAAAGAGTGAATTTCGTAAAAAGTGCAGTTGACTCTTTCTACTTTGCTGCCATCTCGTACTGTCTACTGTCTACAGGAAACGTCATTTTTGTCTACTCTTCCGTCGACAAAACGGTGTTCATGCTACGCCTGCTGGTGTTACTGCACAGTGAGCACGAAAAGAGTCATTGTATGCGATGTGGCTCATTCGTAAAAGTTGTAAAATAATGAATGCTATAAGATTGAGCATTACTATCAAAAGATAAGATTCATTGAAATTCTTTTATTTTCCACTGGTGGGGCAAAGTGGACAGATTTCGACCAAATTTGGCAAGGAGGTAGATGGCATCCTGGGGAAGCACATAGGCTTTGTCATTCATACTTTTTATCGACAGACCACGCGGGCGAAGCCGCAGGCGGAAGCTAGTAATCCTTAAAACGCAATTTTGATTAGTTTATGGCTACGTCAAATATTTAATTTTCCAAAAGAGTTCCATGGCACAAAAAAGTTTGAGACCCACTGCAGTACTTAAAGTCCGCAGCCACGATGGGTACTGACACCGACATTTAAGGCGCTGACAACGGCAAACGGTAAAAGTAGGTTTAACTTAAACAAAAAAATTGCCAAATCTATACAGTTTGTGGTAGCGGAAAAAATATATGTTAATCTTGAACATATTTCTCAGAACTTGGTTGTGACCAAAACACGTTTTGAAAAAAAAATCTCGATACTAATTAACGGTAAACGAACCTTTTACCTTGAGTTCTAATCTAAAATATCTGTATTAAATATCAACGTACGTTGGTATTTTTATTTATAACAAGAACGTCTTATTTTAATGCAGAACTTGGTTGTTTTTAATTTTCGAATATTCAACTCATTTTTAAATAAATCGATAATTGCCTCATATTTTGCAATAAATTACAAGCGTTATGTCATCGCGCTTCTCTTTCTTTTCTATGCAATCCGAGAGTGACCGCGGTTTATCTGTTGTCAGCGTCTTAAAAGATTTCATTTTCCTTTACTGGGAGGACAACGACCACTGTTAGTTTTTTTTATTTGAAGCTTGAGTTGAGAAAAACAGGTTTCTTATGTTTAAAAATCTGATATCTAATGTGCAATAAAAAAATCTATAACTGCAATCATGACCCCACAAAAAAAACATCAAATTGTATTTTCTTTTTTAGAGTTCCGTACTTCCGAATGAAAAAAACGAACCCATATAAGGGTTTATTTTTTTTCCTATAAGATCATAGGATCACCCGTGTGTCTGTCTAGCTGGCTGTCTGTCCGTTTGTCACAGCCAATTTGCTCCGAATGTACTGGACCAATTTAGTGAAAAGGTACGCAAATGAATTTCTGTAACCCAAACACGGACGTGTAACGTAAATGAATGAATTTTGAATATGGGGATCACTTTTCAAGGGCAAATTGGAAAATTAAAACAAAAAGTTTTGCAAACTGTACCGTGTGACTTTTCAAATGAGGCTTGTTGTGAGGATCTATTTTTTTTTAATACCTACAATTTTAGTTTTAATAAATACTTTTAAAGATAAAAAGGATGAAAATCGAACATACACTAAAGAGCCTATTTTGAAAAACTTGATACAAAAAATAAAACCGACTTCACAAAAAAAGTGAAAAGTTTTTTTCACTTTTTTAGTTGTGGTACCTACCCCACACAAATTCGTATACCGTTATCTGCTATGTAAATAAAGACTAAGATATCGTCTACATACGCAAAGTGAGAAAAATACGTAATTATTGAAGCAGACTCAAAAACTACGCAAGCAAAATTAATAAAATTAATATGGGACCACCTCTGAAGCATGACCTACCAAACAAAAAATCGATTCATAATTGGCGGAGTAATCGCGTAACATACATACAAAAAAAAATACAGACGAATTGAGAACCTCCTCCTTTTCGAAGAAGTCGGTTAAAAATATACAGAAAATAGTTCTTTATCTACTTATAGATTACAGGAAAATTAAATATCGATACCCATCATGTCCGCGGAGTTTAGCTAGCCATTTTTATTTAACCCCATATACCTATTACTTTAATAATTACTTTATAAAGCATGTAATCACACATGCAACATGTATCAAGGATGTACTCCTATATTTTTTTTATTCTACACTTTTAATTAAAGGAACCAGTACGTTATTCGGTTTGCTAACCTAACTAGATCGATATTTGCAAGCCTACCGACAACTGTAACACAATACCGACCTGTATCCTCTAATAAAAAACAGTTAAGTAGAGGAAAATGATACTTAAAGTAAGTTATCGACAGTTAACGTGGAAGAGGATGGGAAACCGTATAATATTCATTCAGGTTGTATGTTAATCTTTATTACAGAATATTGACGCCAATAAGTATCTGTTGAAACTTAGGAAATAAGTAGTACAAATAATGTGAAACATGTCGAAATTTCGTTGTTCTTTTTTTTATTGCACCTGGCACGGGACTATCCTGTGGATGCCTTAATAAATAATTATTAAGGCCCGCTCTCAAAACGGTGAAGGAAAACATCGTGACAAAACCGGCATGTTTTAGAACCCAAAAATTCGAAGACATGTGGCACTGGGCCCGCGTGGTGGATTACCCACTCCCTCTCGTAGAGAGGAGGCCTGTGTCCCAGCAGTGGGAACATTATAGGCTGATTATGTAATAGGCCTCTAGCCAGAGCATAAAACGATTTTTTTTTTAAAGGTTATGTATCGCAGAATCGCCTCGCGCTCCAAGTGGCGCCTGTAAGCCTTTAACGTTATTCTTTCCTTTTTTTACCCAGAACCCGACCCTCACCAGTCGAGTTTGTGAACATTAGACCAATTAAACAGTCCTTTTAAAAATGATTTTCTGCCTTTTTACCTTTAATTATCGCGTAAACGCGTCTGACTTCGTAATTAGTCAAATTATAGATGGCTTCAACGTTATAACCGGCGGTGGTTGTAATTTGCAGGTTAAATGTTCCATTGATGAACAGTTGAAAGGCAAATTGGCATGAGATCGCCAACGCCAACCTTTTTTAATCAATTATGCTGACTCTGAAATTATGCGCCCCACTACCGCATCTTACGTACGCGGCGCCGCCCGCCGCCGCGGCTTAGCAAGCTATACGTTGATTCTTAGGACTATAACGAACGGAAAAATTCAAAGTGGCAAAAAATATATTAGAAGGGTATAAAATCTAATACCGTTACCATTAAAGGTTCGAACATACTGGCGCGACAGGCAGCGCTACCCTTGTCGCGCCTGATTGTGGGCCTTTACTTTAAAATTTAAAAAGTGCACGAAAAATATATACAAGTAGCGTTTTTATAATCTTACTATTACTATACTATTATATTCCACACATAGGGCAAAAAATCGAGGAGGAGCTCGTGCCTAAGTAATAACACGGGTCGATCCATCAGGCTTGCCGGTGTTGGTCCGTAAATAGGTGACCATCTTTACATACCGAGACTCCTACGTGCCTCGAGGATCTTTGACAGTCGTTACGGGTCGTTAGAAGTCCGAAAGTCTGACAACCAGTCTTACCAAGGGATATCGTGTTACCCAGTTACTAGGTTGTGGAGGTCAGATAGGCAGTCACTCCATGTAAAATATGTATATTTAGCTGCATCCAGTTAGACTGGAAGCCGACCCCAACATAGTTCAGAAACGGCTAGGCAGATTGACATAGGACAAAATCTCAAGTTATGTTAATAACACCATAATATTGTTGAAAATTGTGAAATACCTACCTACCTAATTATGTTCACAACAAATAGTTATTTTCGTGACGCAATAAAAGAGGAAAATATTTTCTGTGGTTAACAAAGAATGACAAGGTAGGTTATAAATAATTGTAACGCTATGTTTTAATTAGAAAAAGATTATCTATTGTAGGAACCAATCAAAAACAAAGTTAACTTTTCCATTGTTCCGTCGGTAGTACTTAGAAGAATAATAAACTGTCATAAAAGTAATTAATTAATCGGATTTTAATGTGATTTTCGATTGAAGTAACCGCAGCTAGGTACGTCAACTTCGACGCCAATCAATAATATAATTGGACAATCAATTAGAGCATGTTGTTTTGCCAACATTCAGCTTATTATTAGGTATTATATTCATTAACTAGCGACACGCTCCTGCTTCGCATGGTTTTACGACTTGACAACAAATAGTTAAAAATTCATCACCATCATCATTACAGCCGAAAGACATCGACTGCTGGACATGGGCCTCCCCCAAGCACCGCCACTTCGACCGGTACTGTGCTTCTCGCATCCAGCGCATTCCCGTTAAAAATAGTTATAATATGTAAATTTAATATCAACGTAAACCTTCCGGAATAAATTCACTAAACGATGATGAAAACCTCATCAAAATCTGTTGCGTGGTTTAGAAGAAAAACGCGGACACACAGACAAACACGAAAAGCGACTTTATAATATGTATAGAATACAACATTAAAGGCAACATAGAAAAAAAGAAAAAGATGAAATTTGGGTGACATTTCTTCGACTGCCTCGTTGGTCATGTGGTCGCAAGCGCACTGCTGAGTCTGGGTTCGATTCCTGGGTCGGGCATGCGTAATTGGGTTTTTCCTTATGGAATTTCTCAGTAGCAGACCAGAGTCTGGATTTGTGCCCGTTTGATGGCAATAGGCTGGCCCCCTAGTACAGTCACGGACTTAAATTGATGAGCCACCTTCAAACTTTTCAATTTTGTAGTTTCATACATTCCCGAGATTACACGATTAAACACGAACTCAAGTCGCACGCTCGTAAACAAGATGACAAATAAATTACTCTTAATCGGAAATAGTCTTATCCATAGAGGTTAACTAATAAATTCTCAATGATAAAAATAAAAACAAAGTTGCATTAAGTTTATCCAATCTATTTGATACCGACCTCCTTTGAATCATAGGTCATTAACTCGATAATTCTGAAAACTTAACTGAAGACAGTGACAGTTGAAATATCGATGTTAGAGACGTTACTTTCGAACTTGTCGAAATGACTAATAATATTTCTCCGTACGCTAACGTTACTATCGCAACAGTAACCTAGCAACGATTGTTTATAGTTGCTAGGTTACTGTCAGTTGCTAGACTTGCAATTGGTTGACTTTGGATAGTCAAGTTTGTAGTTCTGGCTCTCAGGTTAGCCAACCGGTAAAGATCTGAAATATAATTTTCTTCTTCTAATACGAAGACATATGACTTTGCGTGTCGGGAACCGAATAAACCCAATTTGCATTACACGGCTAAAATACGAGCAGTGCCAGGTGGCTCATCAATTAAAGTCCGTGACTGTACATGGGACTAAAACATTATTGGCGAAATTTTAGGTGTACTATTTGTTGTACAAATAGTGATGATATGAAATAATACGGAAAAGCGTAATATAAGGCAGAGGTCAAAGAATTAAAAAAAATATAAGACCGTTAATTACACTCTGTTTACTGTGCGGTACCGTCTTCCAATTATAATACAGTTAATTATTTTCTACAGAAATAAAGGTAAACTAACCGCAATGGAACTGGAGCTCTCAATGTCATTAGAGGTCGACGACATACAGGGTGGTTTCTGAATTGAGAATTTGAATTTGAGAACGTCCTAATCTGTACCTATGTAAAACTTAAAACATTTTTCGTTTCTGAATTGTTTTTTAAACTTTAATCAAGATTTGAGTAATAAAACATCATTTACTCAAAAGCATGCTTAACAGTCGTCAGTTGCGTTTCTGAAATTTGATTTTAACTTGTGAAACCACAGATATAGATACACTGTGTGTGAAACGCAAAAAGCCTAAGCACAATGTATTTGAGAATAATCAGTTGATTTGCTACTTTTCTCAAATCAGAAACCGGGTGATAGACAGGGTGACGATAGAGATATCGTCTTAGTCATGAAATTCTAGAATTATCTTCATACTTAGACTTCTCTGGGTTGTCGAGGTCAGATAGGCAGTCGCTCCATGTAAAATACTGGTATTCAGCTGCATCCGGTTAGACTGGAAGCCGACCCCAACATAGTTGGGAAAAGGCTGGGCAGATTGACTTCATTCTCAGCAGTATCGTGTTTTTTGCAATTGCATAGATTATACATTTTGAATACTACTGGTATACACATGGAGAGATAAGAGGAGGAGGAGGAGAGGAGCGGCTGCCGATCTGGACTCACAACCCAGTCACTGGGTAACACGATACCCTTGGTCAGACTTTTGGGTACCTGTAACGACTGTCAAAGATACTGTTGAACGGCACGGAGGGGTCTTGATATATAATGGATGGTCACCCATCCACGGATCGACCGCGTCAAGCGTAACTTAACCTCAGATCGACCGGTGCGGCTGTTATTATTTAGCCACGAGCCCCTCTGCGATTGCATAGATTATTCATCATTTTCTCGGAAAGTTCCATTCAAGTCATAAATAATTGAATTATTTGTTGTAGGTGTTTTTGCAAACAACTTGTAAGATTTTTAATTAGGTATACAGTATGTTATCTAACGAAGGGCGTTCCCGTTAACCTGCAATACATAGTATAGCGTCTATACATGCAAAAAAAATATAACCATTAAAAAAAAGAATATTCTATAAATAATATTAATATAAATAAAATTAAAATAATATTTTAAAAATATTTATTTTCTTTTTTTTGTGTTATTTTTTTTTAACTGTATGGACGCTATTCTATTGCAGGTTAACGGGAACGCTCTTTGTTTGTTAACATACTGTATTTTAATATTTAATCAGCCCATAAACATAATAGGTACCTATTGTATGTCGTTTGGAATCGGACGCCATATCTGAATAATTTGAATAATGAATTATTTTCAAACTTAATTTACATGAACACTTCATTTCATTTGAGCCTGTTTTTAACTAAGTAGGCGCTGTCACCTCCGTAACCCGACTTTATACGCAGAATAGTTATGAGTTACTTGGAAACGTCATCATCATATCAGACGTCCACTGCGTTACATGGATATGTGTTTCTATGCAAATGGAAACTATTCCCACATCATCTGCCTAGCCTTTTCCCAACTATGTTGGGGTCCGCTTCCAGTCTAGCCGGATGCAACTGAATACCAGTATTTTACATAGAGCGACTGCCTATCTGACCTCCACAACCCACTGACTGGATAATACGATACCCGTTGGTAAGACTGGTTGTCAGACTTTCGAGCTTCTGACGACCCGTAACGACTGCCAAAAAACAAAAAAAATTACAAACGTGCTTTCCGAGGCACGGAGGATTCTCGGTATGTAAAGATGGTCACCCATCCACGGACCAACCCCTGCAAGCGTAGACCTGATGGATCGACCAGTGCGGCTGTTATTACTTAGCCACGAGCTCCTCCCGCAGAAACTATTCCCACAATAGCACACAAATAGAAATACGTTGAAACATTATCATCATGAACATAATAGGTAGGTACTGAGTTCAGGATGTAAATTATATCGCGATGAATCATCCGCAAGCATTGTTTCAATATTAACATATGAACGAAAGGATGACGAATGTCCTGCTAAACAAACCTTTGATAAATATGTTCTGTTCGAATTTTTGCCATCAATAAATCATACAGGGTGTTTCGCAGAACGTTGAATATACGAAAATGGTGGATAGGTGGGGTCATCTGTGACTTACTCAATCAGCCCTAATTTATTTGCCCCAGGCGCCCAGGACATTAAAAAAAAAAATTGTTTTTTGTCTTTCTTCTAATTTCACCACTTTCTTAACTTTAAAGTGTATTGTTTATTAAAAATGGGTAAAACAGGCAATATTTTTTTTTAATCTTTAATGTTGGCAGATTCTTATAAAATGATTGCTTTATTCAGATGTTAGCTAGAAAAAAAAATGAGTCATCAAACTTACAGAAATATGTAAAAAATACTTAAATCTTAACTTCAACTTGCATTAAAAAAATATCCAGGGGGCCAGGGCCACATAAATGGGCTGAGTAAGTAGCAGATGACCCACCTATCCACCATTTTCGTATGTTCAACGTTCTGCCAAACACCCTGTATAATGATGATGCAAATTAGGTATAACATTACTAGCTAACTTGCTTTTAATTCGATGTGATTTGTAGTTCTAGTTTGATTAATAAGTTCCGTTGTGGATGTACACACGGCTACACATCAAGCTATTAATTTCCAGTTTAAGCTGAAACTGTTTATACTGGAAATGTATGATGTGTAGCCGTGTGTAGTAGTAGTAAGTTTTTGTGAATTAATATTGGAACACACATACACTGGGCCGCCAAGAAAGCGGGTCAGTAACAAAAACCTCTATAACTTCCAAAATATTGGAGCTAGCTTTATGAAATAAAGACTTATTATGGACAAACAAATGATCATTTTCACTAGATTTCGAAAAATGTACTACGGTATCAAATATGAAAATGATTACTTTCACTTAACTTACTTTTATTCAAAACTACCTGATGCCCGCGGCTTCGCCCGCGTGGATGTCGGTTATTATACAGGGTGTTAGGGTAAACACCGTTGTCCTTGCAACCAGTGGGTTGGTTTCATTTATAGAACGTAAAATCAATGGAAAATTTCATTTTTTTTTTTAATCTACTTTTTCCACAAGAGACGCAAGTTCGTTGCCCTATGCACTAGGGCAACAAACTTGCTTCTCAACACGGGTGGGGGGCGTGAGACGTGACCTGACCGGACATGAGCTATACAAGACGTATAGCTCCGTCTCTTTTCCCCACGAAGTAAGAGTAAAATAATACTGCTGTAAGCGGTTGAGGTAGGCCCCCTGTTCGCGATAAACTCAAAAACTGCACCGATTTTCATGCTGTTTTCACCGATGGATAGAGTGGTTCTCGAGGAAGGTTTTAGTATACAGGATGTAAGGGTAAACACTCTTGTCATTCAAACCATGGGTAGTTGACTTCAATATAAAAATAAATAACCGAAAACAACAAAAAAAAAACGTTATTTTCATTAAAAGATTTTAAATATTTCTGTCCGACACCGTGCTCGCTAGCGAAACAGCTGACTGACTGAGGGAGGGGTCGCGCTCGCGGCTGGTCAGGTCACATCCCGCACCCCCCGCCCATGTTGAGACGCAAGTTCGATGCCCTAGCGCATAGGGTAACGAACTTGCGTCTCTTGGGGTAAAATGTAGATTAAAAAAAAACAAAATAAAGTTGTAATTTTCCATTGATTTTACGTTCTATAAATGAAACCAAACCACTGGTTGCAAGGATAACGGTGTTTACCTTAACACCCTGTATAACATGTCTATGATCCACTTGTGCGATTCTGAAACATTTCTCCAACATTTGTTTCGCCGTTGAACGGATCACCGACAGAACGATTCACTTTTCATTTTTTCACCGATGGAACGTTTCAATGACGAACGATTCGTTGACATCACGATCCATAACTTAACAATTTAAAAAATCTACCATATCCGACCACCCGAACAGAGGGCCGAAACGAGACATAGGTACGTACTAAACTAACCAGTACTTACCTAATGTTATTGTTTTGTCTATATTTCTTTTCGTTGCTCTACTACCCGAGATAATGAGGTACAATGAACTTGATATCATCACGAGACAAAAAAGTAATTAAGTGCAAATTCTACTTTTTTAGACCGTGGTCATTTCATCATACACTCTTAGTCTTACCTTAAACAGATAACTTACCATAACGTTTTTTCTCTGCAGAAAAAAAACAGATTTTAAAAAGTGTGTCAGGAAGCTTCAAGCCTGGACAACTAACAGCCATCATGGGCCCTTCTGGAGCCGGCAAGACCACTCTCCTCAACATTTTGGCTGGTTATTCGTAAGTATTACTATGCTATTTTTTAACTTCAGCCTTTGCATAATATGCGTAGGTAACATATTGACACATACTTACATATTATGCAAAAGGCATAATATGCGTAAGTATGTGTCAATATGTCGTATCTGTAAAAAAACAAAAATCAACTTTCTTCTTTCAACTTGAATTGACTCTCTGATCCAATCAGAGAGTCCATTTTCAACTTGGTTGAGGTCTTAAGGGCCTATACTACCTCAGCTCAAATTCACCCTTTATCTCGCTCGCACCATACTACTCGCGGCCTGAGTGAGAGCGAGACGGAGTGGGGTGCTGGCGGCTCCAAGCCTCAAACAGTTTAGGTAATTGCTTTTTACGGTGAAAATAATGGTATAATTTATTAAAAAAATGAAAGACATAAGACCTGCTTTATAGTTTGTTCAATTATTATGCAAAGTTTCATGATCTAATTTGAAGTAAAAAACCGAACTAAAAACTGCTGGGATTAAAAAAATATGTTTTTTGAATCCCAGCAGTTTTTAGTTCGGTTTAGAGGTTACTTTTGGAAAAAAATTCATCGTCTTTTCGTCAAACATAGGATCTAGCATCAATCCTCAACTTTTATTTCAAAATTAATGCTGCAGTATTTTCGGCATGAGCATGACGGAGGATCATCCTAAGCAATTTTCAATTTGGCAATTATTACTGTATGCAAATATGAAATATCGCTGACTAGTGAAATAAAATATTGTTTTTTTTAACAAATTAATAAAACATGCAAATATTTGACAGCTATTTGCGACATTGCCAACTTTTAGATGGAAAGCTCTTAAAACTTAGGTGAGAACCTGGACTTCAATAAAACTGCCGAAAAATCCAAAAAATTCTTATCCCAAATTCATACCTACCTTTCAGCCAGTGACAATAAAATAAATAAACTATTATCCAAAGTTCTGCGGTTCCCAGTGATTCACATTTAGTATAATGTTAAGCTAATTATTATTATTACATACCTACCCATTTGTCATGCATGATGCTTATCCTTACTGCTTGTTTTATACAATACCAAACATTTGGTACCTACTTATTAATCGATTGTTATCCTCTCTTTGTCAGAAAGGTTATCGCTACCTACATATTTTATTTATCTTTATTTGTACACCTTTGCGGTCAACCTTTTATTTAGCAAGTTAGTCAAAACCGGACCTTAACATCGTTGGCTAAATTGACACAAGGGGCGTTTTCACTTTGTGCGTTGGACCAGCGTATAAGCGTTCGTCGCTAGTTTGAATGCGACACAAGC
This sequence comes from Lithophane semibrunnea, assembly GCA_947363905.1. NCBI lineage: Eukaryota > Metazoa > Arthropoda > Insecta > Lepidoptera > Noctuidae > Lithophane > Lithophane semibrunnea. The sequence goes on from OX376185.1 coordinate 8,369,544, forward strand.
GCCATTTACACAGCCGTCTACGCTGTGCATAATGTCCGACTAATTCCTTCCCTACACAAACCAGTACGTACGAAGACACTCTTAAAAGTTATATTCCAATACTTACTGAATTACGGCACCATTTATTTGCGGTCTACGTAAATCATTTTCACTAAATGAAGGCGCCTCAAGTTCATTAAGCTTTATTAATCACTAGCTGCGACACACGGTTTCACCCGCATAAGTCTCGATCCCGTGGGAATATCGGGATAATAAGTATCCTATGTCCTTACCCAGGTCATGGTCTACCTATGTGAGTTCATTCAGCCGTTTTAGAGTGAAAGCGTAACAAACTCATTTTCGCATTTATAAATAAATGAATGCATTTATAAATGATAGGATTAATAAGTTACTATTCACTATTCATTATTTTCTCATCAGAACACGTGGTGCTAAAGGCGAGATAGCTATCAATGGTATCTGTGGGTGCGCATCAAAGTCGTCGGGCCGCGGCGGTGCGCGGTACATCCGGCAGCATGATGACCTGCGCGAGCACCTCACCGTGTATGAAGCCATGTCTCTTGCCGCTGCCCTTAAACTGGCTGACTTCACGCCTCAAGAGAGAAAAGAGAAGGTACATTGTCTTTATCAACACTCTAACCCTATATTTGTTTACGCTTCCGCGGTCGGCGAGCCGTAAGCGCGGCGTGGCTTAGCTGTAGCCGAGTCGACGTATCGGAGCTGCTGGGGGCCTAGACAAAATCCCTTTTCTGTAAGCGTTAACGCCAACGGAAAGATCAAATTGTATGGAGTTGACAGCAGCAGTCACGTGACATCTCTAAAGCTAATGTCAACTCCATACAATTTGATCTTTCCGTTGGCGTTAACGCTTACAGAAAAGGGATTTTGTCTATAGCCTCTGGTCCGCTTTGGTTGCGTGATTACGTTAGGTTGACGCCTGTTTGACGGCGAGGAGAAAGGCGATACGGTGACGATCCCTTTCTGAGTTGATATGTGTGCTATGACCTTAATCCACCACGCGCGCCCAGTGCGGTTTGGCAGATGTCACATATCTACTAACTATAAAAATACACAAAAAGTGTGAGTCGGACACGAAGACTTCCGTAATTCCGTACAGTATTTAGCAAAAAACGCCAAAAAAACGTTTCATGTATCGGGACCATAGATATAAGAAAATCGGGACCTTATCGGGACCCCCTTTAAATTTTAACTTTATTTTATTCTTATTGTATGTTCTTACAGCGGTAATAGAAATACACAATCTGTGAAATTAACCAACCGTCAAGCTATTAGGTACGGTTCATGAGATACAGCCCGCTGATAAACAGACGGACAGCGGAGGCTTAGAAATAGAGGTTTGGCACCCATCGGGGTACGGTATACAAAATATTTTTAAAAGAGTAACGGTGGAGTTTCTTGCCCATTCTTCTCCATACGAAAACTACCTTTTGGTTATTTCTTTGTTTTTTTTTTTTTGACGTTCTAAGCTGCCTTATGTGTGCCTTTTTGAAATAAATTATTTGACTTTGACTTTAAAAACAATAAGACACTTGCACAAAAGCACACACTGTGAATATCCGTTGAATATTTTCTCATGAAGCTATTCTCCTTACCTCGTACAAGTAAAATAGGCCCATCTAAAACGAAAACTTCTTTCAGGTGTACGAGATCCTTGCCTTGCTAGGTCTAAGCAGCACATCGATTACCCTCTGCCGGGACCTCTCGGGAGGTCAGCGGAGACGTCTTGCCGTAGCGTTGGAACTTCTGTCTGACCCATCCCTCATGTTCCTGGATGAGCCTACCACGTAAGTACCTACCGTCATAGATACTAATCTAACTAGCTCTCGGCAGTTTTTAGTCCTTCATAAATAGGTATAAGTTGATTATAGGGTTTACATAGGGAAATGAGACTTTTAATTGAGTAAGTATTCATGTATAACTTTACTAGCTGCGCTCCGCGGTTTCACAGGCATAAGTCTTGATCCCGTGGGAATATTGGGATAAAAAGTATCCTAGGAAATAGGACATAGAATCCTATGTCCTATTCCCGGTCATGGTCTACCCCTGCGCCAAATTTCATCCAAATTCGTACAGCTGTTTTAGCGTGAATGCGTAACAAACACACCTTCGCATTTATAATATTAAATTTTACTATGGGACCAAACCATAAATCAGCTGCTCCCTACATTTATGATCGCATAACTCGTCAAAATGTAGGGAACAGCTGATTTTTTTTCGCCAAACCGCGAAAAAAATCAGCTGTTCCCTACATTTTGTAAATGCTGTGCATAATGATGAGAATAATGACCTCATAAAATATTTCGTGTATGGAAAGATGCACCTTATGTAGAATTAGGAAGTTAGGATAGTTAAGATGTACATTCACGAGCAAAAATATGTAAACACTCAGCAAAATTCAACGATTTTCTATTGGAATAGCGATTGCAACATTGAGATGATACCTATTTCATAATAATAGGGGTTCCAAAATACTATATTCGTTATAACATAAAATTACAATCAATACAGTAGGAGATTGCAACATTGAGATGATACCTATTTCATAATAATAGGGGTTCCAAAATACTATATTCGTTATAACATAAAATTACAATCAATACAGTAGGAGAAAATCACTTTTAAAAGTTGCTAAGTGTATACATATTAGTGCTTGCGACTGTAGGTGCCATTTGGATTCCTACACAAGGCGGATTTAATCCATTATCACGATTCTTGTTCCGTAACGAACTACGTACCTATAGTTTTAATCTAAACTGAAACAGTCGACTGCATCCCAATGTAACCTTCAATCTCAAAATTCATGGTCATGGTCAATAATTGTCAACCAAAAGCAAATTTTCGAACGTAGGTACATTTATACCTACATGTTATACCTAAATTAAAGTGGCTTTACGTGTCTGTTTGTTTGACCGCGTTGTCCTTCAAAGGCGTTGTGGGTTTTCAAAACCATTTAAACAAATTATTTCGAAAGGTTTATGTGTATAATACACTCTTATTAAACTACATATTTATAATCAAGGAATCTCGATGTTTTGTCAAGTCATAGAAATCGTGTGAAGCAGGGGCGGCTCGCGGGCGGGACATAAAATAAAACAACTTTCTATGAGCCAATCTCTACAAATTCCTCAAGTAAAATAGGTAATACTACCGATACCTATGTTAACCGTTCGTCAGTTCATGCTAGAATCGGTCTACGAGGAGGCTCTCGCAGAACTGGGGGCCTACCACCGCTTACAGCAGTATTATTTTAATATTACTTGAGTGTAGGAAAGAGATGAAGAATGACGTATAGCTCCATCTCTTTCGCCCACTGAGTAAAATTAAAATAATATTGCTGTAAGCGGTGGTGGTAGGCCCCCAGAAGGGCGCTACGCGACGGCGGCGGCGCAATGCGACTCTGTTGGAACAATTTCTATGAAAACTTCACGGAAACTATTCTATCGTTGTCGCGTCGCGCCTGTTTGCTGAGAGCCTTGAGGTGTGCTGGCGACACCAAGCCAACTGACGTCATAACGATGAGATTCCTCGATTAGATATGCGGTTTGTTTTGCCAAACAATGTAACAAAAAATGGAACATGTAACAAAAATCAGCCATGGACAGGACGAACGCAAAATTTCCATGGTTTTAACTTGCCATAAGGAAAACCTTAATGACATGCAGGCTTGACATTGGAGTTTATGCGCCATCCTTGATGTAAACAAGATGTTTAGTAATCATTACTACCGTTAATACTTCATTAGGTAAATACTTAAATAGTAATCATTATAATACTTAAGAGTTGAATGACTTTATTATACAATATGTTAACTAACATAGGGCGTTCCAGTTAACCCGTAATAGAATAGCATACAGCAAAAAAAAAAAAAAAAAATAAGTATAGGTACTTAGTGAAATATTCACAAAACTATTAAATTGATACGTAAATAAAAACTTTTTGCAAAAAAAAAACAACCGACTTCAAAAAAAACACTAAAAAAGTGAAAAATAACTTTAATTTCGGAAGTCGGTGTCTTTGCTTTTTAATTTTCGTTTTTTGCCACCGACTTCCGAAATTAAAGTTATTTTTCACTTTTTTAGTGTTTTTTTTGAAGTCGGTTGTTTTTTTTTGCAAAAAGTTTTTATTTTTCACTTTTTAGTGGTGGTACCTACCCCACACAAGTCACTACCTGCTATGTAAATAACAGTGAAGGAGTCTAATAATTATATCGTCTACATAGACTGTGGGAAAAATACGTAATATTGAAGCTAGCTCAAAAACTACGCAAGCAAACTTAATAAAATGTATATGGGACCATCTCGGGAGTATACCCTTTCGAACTAAAAAAGAATTTTTAAAATCGGTTCACAAACGGTGGAGTAATCGGTGAACATACATAAAAAAAAAAAAAAAAAACAATCATCCGAACGTAGTACCTCCTCCTTTTTTGAAGTCGGTAAAGAAACACTCTGTACACGCAAACTTGTATTTCAACGTAGAAAGACAAGTGTGACACGTTTGCGTGTACAAACTGCTTCTTTACTTACTGTATCAATTTAATATTTTTTGTGAATAATTGAAATAAAAAAATAAAATTTTTGGTTGGTTAACGGGAACGCCCTTTGTTAGTTAACATACTGTTTAAAGCCACATTTATTTAACATATCAAAAGTTGTGTAAAAAAAAATATATTGAAATGTTTGTGTCTCATGAATTTTTCATATGTTTACCTTCAAAGACACATCGGCATTATAATACAATGAGTTAGTGAATCAGAAATGCCTCTTTTGTTATATCTTGTCCATCATAATATTTTTATGAAGACATGTCATAAACTTACTTCAATAAACTCATTTCATGTTATCTTTTCCTCTACAGCGGTTTAGATTCATCAGCATCAACATCTCTGATAGCTCTGCTGAACAGCCTAGCCAAGGGTGGCAGGACGCTCATTGCCACCATTCACCAGCCTTCAGCCCTAATCTTCGAGAAGATTGACACCGTATACTGCTTGCAAGAAGGAAGGACCCTGTACAATGGACCCAGGGTCAATCTCGTACCGGCGTTAGCCAGCGCTGGGCTGAGATGTCCACCTTATCATAATCCGGCTGATTTCTGTGAGTATATTTATTTATCTCTCTCTTTCCTAAAACTCGAATTTAATCGAATGCAACAATGACGATTTCCAAAATGTTGACTTTGTTTTGACCTGTTCAAAGGCATTCAATGATAATACATACATTTGTCAAAAAAATAATTATTTCCTCTTCGAAACTTGTACAGACCCAAAAAATCTGGGTAAAAAACCGGCCAAGTGCGAGTCGGACTCGCGCACGAAGGGTTCCGTACCATTATCTATAAAAACGGCAAAAAAAACAATTTTGGATGGGAGCCCCCTTAAATATTTATTTAATTCTGTTTTTTAGTATTTCTTGTTATAGCGGCAACCTATGCACATGATCTGTGAAAATTTCAACTGTCTAACTATCACGGTTTATAAGATACAGCCTGGTGACAGACAGACAGACAGCGGAGTCTTAGTAATAGGGTCCTGTTTTACCCTTTGGGTACGGAACCCTAAAAACTGGGACTTTGTCGACAAGATCGTTTTTTACCCAAAATTTATGTTGGATTTTGAACAAGGTAAACGCCAATTTTAAGATGATTTAGGTTCAAAATATTTTTTATAATTTCCAAAATTAGCATAAAATAAAAATAAGTGGGTAAGCCAAAATAATATGATTGCATTAGGTATCACGCCGGAAGTAACTTTAGGCAGTCCAGATCAACGAACTTGTTTATAAAATGCAATGTTTAGTAAAGGAAAATACAAACAGAATGTAAATAAGAAATCGGAAATTAAAACCTATTCAAAATCAGTTCAAAATGCTATACTTTTTATCACCACGCGTCATCGTATAGTCGGTAGGCTACTCTTTCCGGTTTTTAACCGGCTTCCAAATGGATCCTCCTCCCATTTGGAAGTCATGTCTATGTGCGTCTGTATGTTTTTTTTTTTTTATTATTTATGTAGGTATGCCCATCGATATTTTCATAAAATGTGGACTGATTTTGAGGAGCTCGTGGCTAAGTTATAACAGCCGCACGGGTCGATCCATCAGGTTAAGCTATGCTTGCCGGGGTTGGTCCGTGGATGAGTGACCATCTTTACATACCGAGACTCCTCCGTGCCTCGGAAAGCACGTTAAGCCGTTGGTCCCGGCTGTCATTTGTGGATCTTTGACAGTCGTTACGGGTCGTCAGAAGCTCGAAAGTCTGACAGCCAGTCTTACCAAGGGGTATCGTATTACCCAGTTACTGGGTTGTGGAGGTCAGATAGGCAGTCGCTCCATGTAAAATACTGGTATTCAGCTGCATCCGGTTAGACTGGAAGCCGACCCCAACATAGTTGGGAAAAGGCTAGGCAGATGATGATGTGGACCGATTTTGAAAATTCTTTTTTATTTGGTAGAGGAAGTTTGCGCGTTACAGATTAACTTTGCTTGGATAGTTTTTGATTCGCACTTAGTCCATGTGGATGATGTTATAATAACTTCCTGTCACTGTTATTAATTTAGCATTACTATGCTATGTAAGTAAATAAAAACGAAATCGAAAAATTTGAATTTGTTCGAATTTTTTTCGGGTACCTTAGCTATAGAAAGTGAAAAATGAAAACTTTTTACTTCCAAAAAAAATACTAAAAAGTGAAAAATAACTCTCTCTAACTTCGTAAGTCGGTGGCAAAAACGAAAATTCTAAACCGAAGTCACCTTTTTCACTTTTTAGCGTCTTTTTGGAAGTCAGTTGTTTTTTTTTTTCTAATTTTTTTTAATCTTTTATCTGCATAGGTAATTTACTATTGTTTGCACAAATTCCCTTGCAATGCGTTTTGAGCGAAAATGATACGAGTAGTATCGGTTTTCTAAAGCAATAGATACTGTCTATCCTTAGATACAAAAAAAATATTATACCTTGAGCTTATAAATCTTATTATTCTGAGTCCTGCTGCGCTAAATACATCGATATGAGTGACACATTACGTTCCTAGTATAGCTATCTGTACATCTTTGTACACGAATCGAATATTTAAATACCCATAAGGTGTCCGGCCATATATAAATAGGTACACGTAGCCCTGTACCACTCGTTATATACGACAAATCGTCCGTCTGACCATAATGTGGAACTGTTGGATACTATTGAAACTAATTTACGAGTATTTATTAGTTTCAATTTATTATGAACTAACTGACCTGACAGACGTTGTCCTGTCTTAATTTTCTAATTTTCCGCGCAATTATCTTAATTTTTTCTTTCATAAGAACCTTCTCCTGACGATAACAAACACAACAGAAAAAGAATTAGCGAAATCAGTCTAGCCGTTCACGCGTGATGGCGTGACCAAGGGAAATAGGGATTCATTTATATAAATATAGATATTTCATTACCTACTTGAGTAATTTTTAATTAGTCTTGAACTGACACAGAACACACTGAACAGACTGTGGAATTGCTACTGAAAGGAGTATTTTGAGCTGAGTAAAATTTAACATGTCAGATTTTCGTGATGTACCTAAATCTGAACCACAATTTAGCGAGCACGTTAAACTGATGGTGGTGTCATACGAAAATCAAGGGCCAGTTAATACATTGTGTTGTAAAGCGAGGGAAGAGTGTGTGCACACACTTATGCACCATAATCTCCCGCGTAGATGCCTGGTCTCCGCTGAGATTGTCTGCCATGACCGAAATTCGACCTGGAGGACTACATTTTCTCTGAGCCGCGTCACGACGGACGGGCCGCATCGCACTTTTTTGTACGAAAATGCCTTGGTCTGCGGTCCGTTACGGCTGTTATGTCAGCTTCGCTGTAACCTTCATTTCATAAGACTTAAAATAAGCCTATAAGCAGAGTTCTTACTCGGGCCCTGTTTATCAAATGTTACAAGTCTACACGTTCACAAGTTGCTTAGAATGTTAATTTTCATTAAATTCATAGCTCATCTCCATATTCATATTCAGCATAATGTTCCCACTGCTGGGACACGGACATCATCTCTTTGTTTTGACCACAGTTTAAAAAAGAAAATCGAATTTTAAACATTTATTGCGGTACTAAGCACGACACTTGTAAACTTGTAAGAAGGAATAGAGAGTCGCCGGACACTCAGGATTTGTTATGATATTCTACAAGTTGTAACTTACAAATAATTTTTTGATAAACAAAATCACGATAAGTGTTAAAATTTATGTAGGTAAGTACTTGTGAACTAAATAATGACATTTGGTAATACAAGGCTTGTAAGTTTTGATAAACAGGGCACTGCACTTGCTGTTTCGAAGCTGAAAACTAGATATAATTTTAATTAATAATGTTTTAATTACACGTATCGACCAGTCTGACATTTATCTTAATCAACGGTTTTAACGAGTTTATATTTAACTGACAGTTAACCTTTTTCGGATCAAACATTCTGTGAGAAGTTACTTTGTCAACCACATGTTGATGCATCACTTACATACTGGCGCGATTCGCCGCGCGACGCGAATTTTAACAAAACAATTTCTGAGAAATTGTTTGGCGACGAACAATGCGGCGCCGTCGCGTATCGCGACGAATCGCCCCAGTATGTAAGAGCCTTAAATCAGTAAAGGAAGTAGTAGGTAGGTACCTACTTTTCCTACTGCAAACTGGATTTGTCCTTAACTTCCTTATTTTCTCCATGACATAATGTAGGACTACGACTACTATTCAAATGTTCTTGGTTTGCCTTCAAGTCGGAAGGTAGATATTATGGTCTTTGAAATCTTATGTTATCATCTTCTTCAATTTGATGATAAATTCCCGCCTTGATGTATATGTCGCAGTCATCTGGTTAAATTAGCTAGCTAATTGAACGCCTAGGCCACATTAAACGCCGGCATCCAATTTGATGCCTAGGCCGATAGTTAACTAGTTACTAGAATCATTCAACGTTTACCAACTTGGCGTATTTAAAGTCAGCTCTTTGAAGATGACTGACCAAGATTCATCCAAGTGATTCAAATGGTGAAAAAATTGCTGCGAGCAACTTGGAAATAGCACTTAAGGCCCCTGCCGCGGTACCGCTCGCTACGCTCGCTCGGCTCGCGCGCGGTTGGTCATAGTTTTAACCTAAGTTAACCTACTAACCAACATCACAAACTCATCAATATCCAATTTAACTAAATGACTACACAACATTCAGCCATCTGGTTAAACTTTGCGCTCAATGACTTGGCTCGTTGTCCTTCAGTTATGTAATTGGATGCTGGCGTTTAATGAACGGCCTAGGCGTCCAACTAGCTTTCTAATTTAACAAAATAGCTGCGAAATATATATTTAAACTTCGTGGGGAGTAAAAAGTACATTTACGAACTTCGCATTTGTTTTCCGTTTTGCTATACCACTTTATATGATAATGCATCATAACAATGTATAATCTCTTGCATCGCAATTTACAAAGTCATTATTCAAAATAAAATCTTTTTACATTCGTACCTGACAGTATAATTCCGATTGTGGGCTGTAATCTTGTTCTTTAAAATGCATTAATTTTTTTATGACACCCATAAAATAAAGCAGTAACAAAACAAATCGTCCAATTTATGTAGCATCACGTTCTATCTCCGTAATGATATAATCTGTAGCTAATCTACTCTGTATCGCCCGCTTGGCGACAACACCTACATTTGCATGTCTAATAGACCACAGCATTGATCATTCACGTGATTGATTAAATAAGACTCGGAGTACTGAGAATATCTTGTTATGTAGATGAGTTGTGTCAGTCATACTCTAGGATACCTAGCGGCGTCAGTGTTTACCTTTGATAGAAATCAAAGGATTGTAGGCAGACTCTCAATATCTCTCGCTGGAAACGGGACGAGTTATACCTACAAGTCAACAAGTAACCCCATTACATATCTGGTAAACGACCTTTTTTTTTTTTTTGAGGGTGGGAAATCATCCAATGACTTCTCCCGCTCTGGGCGGAGCGGAAGGGCGTGTCAGACTTTTACTGACTAAAACCCACCCGTGTTCCTTCAGTTGCCTGTTGCCAAGGTCCCGGTATCCCTTTCGGACTAACCCGCAACCCTGGCAGGCTGGTAAACGACCCTAGAGCTAGATTGACCCGACACTACATCGAAGACATCCCGGACGTCAGCTTGTACGAGATTAAGATGGCTCTGAAGCAGCTCAAAACAACAAGGCGCGGTTATGACGGAATGACGACCGAACTCCTAAAGGCCGGCGCGGAAAACCCGTTAGAAACCCGTTAAACCCGAAAAGCTGTTTGATTCTATCATACTCGAGGGCAAAACGCCACGGGCATGGAACAGGCTCGTGATACTTTTCTTACTTTTCTTAAGAAGGGCCTTAAGAATAGGCCCATCTCACTTCTGAGCCATGTCTACGAGCTGTTATCAAGAGTCATCACGAACCGTCTCTCGCACACGTGTGACACCTTCCAGCCTCTCGAACAAGCCGGATTCCGGCTTTAGCACCGTAGGGCACATACATACGCTGCAGCAGGTTATATAGAAGACCGAAGAGTATAACCTGCCTCTCTGCTTAGCGTTTATGGACTACGAGAAAGCCTTCGATTCGGTCTAGACATGGGCTGTACTGCAGTCTTTTCAACGGTGCCAAATCGACTATTGGTACATCGTGGGTGCTGAAGTGTCTGTACGAAAACGCCACTTTGACAGTCCGACTACACCGATAGAACCAGACCTCGAAACCTATCCTTCTGCACCGAGATGTGAGACAGGGAGACGTTATCTCTCTGAAACTATTCACCGCTGCAATGGAGGATGTCTTCAACTTGACTAGGCATCAACATCAATGGCGAGTACATCACTCACCTTCGGGTTACCGACGATATATTGCGCCACAACACGCGGTTGTCCCAGCCAAAACATAATATTGCTAATAATATTGTAGGCATTAACTTTAGACTTGTCCTTTCTTTTCTAGTAATGGAGGTTGCATCAGGAGAGTACGACGTGGACTTGGTAAAAAGTGCGGAGACTATGACCCAGTTCAAGCCGGAACCCGTCGGCAACGGCAGTTGGGAAAGCCACATTCCTACTATACCAGCATTACCTAGCCCTTTAGGTACGTATCTACTATGTTATGCCTCATTAAACTGTAATACTTACAAAGAAAGAAAGAAAATACGTTTATTTGCGGTAAACATGACGCAAAAAAGAAAATAAACACGAAAAAATAAGAAAAGGTTGGGGGAAACATGCCTTAAAACCATCCTCTATTCATACAAATAGATAAAATTCAATTAATTATTAATCTTATCATTTTGAAACATTAACAAATTGAAAAATATTGACAACTTGCTATTATCAATGTGTAATTGTTATTGACTTACCATCAAGAAACGATTTGTAAATAGTACACTCACTTTTTCTTGTTATACACAGAATTTTTTTTTGTGCAGTTCTACTAGATTATTTACGAGTACCTACCGTACTCTATTAGTTTGTATATTTAGTATTAAGATTCACTTGTATTTCTCATGTTAAGTAAAATGTATTCTTTTTGAGAAATAAATGTCTTAAATAGTAGTAATATTAGCTGTTGCCCGGGACTTCGTCTGTACATCACTCTTTTTATACAAAATATTCAGTATAAAAAGTAGCTTAATGTCCTTCCCCGGATCTCAGGCTACCTACCTATTGGACACCGATCGCTTCAGTGGTAGATACCTATAGGCATATTTTATACTGTGGTATAGGCGTGAATTGTGGTATTGGCGTGATTTTATACTGTGGTATAGGAATAGACAGACATTAGTATGGAATATGCCGATTATGGATTTTCAGTCCAAGACTCAGAGGCAGACCCAAAACAAAATGGAAAGCTGTCGTTCTAAAAGACATGAAGGAGTATTAGGTATCCGAAGACGATGTCGAGGATATAGCGAAGTAGAAGAGAAATACCTGGAAGGCTGACCCCACTACCATGTGGGATATATAGCTAGGAAGAGAGAGAGAGAGAGTATGGATTATGGCGAAAAAGACAATACAATGAACTTTCTGGCACCTACGGCATTAATTCAGTCATTGAATTAAGTCTTAGAATAAAAAAAGGATTCGTTCATGTTATTTGTTGTTATTGTGACTTTTAATTTAATACATTATTTGGCCAACACAAAAAAGACGCCATTTACTTACAAAATATATCTGTTTTTATACAAGGTGGAGACGACAATACGACAAAAAATGAAACTCCGTTTAACTAATGACGTTCTCGACATACAAAAAAATAATCAAATATATCCAATAGTTTAGTTACGATAGCTAGTCAAAGATCGGTTAACCTCATAGTCAGCCCATCACTACTATTTAGTTTGTTTGAAAAAATACTTTTTTACTCTTATGCATTAGTATTGCCAGTGTTTTAATTTATTGTTGTATTGTCGTCTCCACATTGTATATTTATACCCACATCTTCGTTTAGGTTTATTTGATTATGCTTTATTTTTTGTGATATTGAATATCTGTGCCGTTTTGAGTCAATGAAGGCTGGTTTAAAATAGTTTACCAATAATAAACCTACTAATTTCAAAATACCTACCAATTTATTTAAGTTATTGTTTCATATATTAAGCTAGTTATAAAATACTTCTTATTGTAAATCTGTGGAGAACGTAGTGGGTAGCATAATTGTTAAATTGTATTGTTTAAGATATTATGACCGCATTATTGTGCTACTGTTTGTTTTTCCTTAAATAAATAAATATATAAAGTTTATTGATCGAATTTCGGACAAACATTATCTAAAATTCGGAAAACAAAATGAACCGTGTACCAAAACTGGAGATAATAGGGTACTATCTGTGGGATTGGCTCATCATTGTATTAATCACCAATTATATCAACCTTATTATAAAATATACCTTAAAATTAGAAAAGTAGGGTTCACATTAGGCTAACTGGGATACTAACCCAAATTAATTTTATTTATTGCAGATATAAGTACAGACTTGAAATCCAAACATATGCTCAGCCCTAAATATAAACATACGAAGCTATCAAAGAACATTTATAGACAATCTGGACTACTGCGACAAACTTGGTTTCTGCTCTATAGGAACTACTTGATGACGACGAGAAACTATGTGAGTACTACCATATAGTACATACTTACCATTATTTATTTATGTTTAATCAACAAGTAACAATGTACTCATTAAGTCAGTAACAATATTTCTCAATGGGGCGCTAGGGTAGCCCGCGAAATTCAAATTTTCTTACGTTTTTTGCAATTTGCAGGTCAATATCAGGTTGTATGTTGATCTAAATGTTATTAGCGCTCGTAACAAGTATGGATTTACAGAATTATAAACATTAAAATCAGCACTACAACTCTCTAAGCTCATGTAAGTGTATTGAATGACTATTTCATGAAATCATGACATTTGGCACTTTCATGAACTTAGAGAGTCGTATTGTATTATAAACTTAACGTATTGTATGAGTTGTATTAAATTATAAACTTAACTTCACCTTACATAAACGACAAGAAGGCGACATACTTGTTAGATCCGATTTCAGCCGCGCGCAGACTTAACTTACGAGCACTCTACAGTTTACAGTGGTTACCCGGCCCTATTTAATATAACCGACAATAGGTACGACTTATTCGTCAAAACATGCACATTTTCACGATATGTCATGTTTAATTGCAAAAAATGAATGAATAAAATTTTCGCCTGCTCAGGAAAATAAAATTATATTTTCTCTACTTTTCAGTCCTTATTCATGTATCGAGTGGCTGCACACGTAGTCATCGCGCTAATTTTCGGCTACCTGTATCTGGGTGTGGGCAGCGAAGCAGGCTCTGTCCTCGGAAACTACGTCTACTTATATGGGTCCATGCTGCTTGTTGTCTACACTGGAAAGATGTCTGTTACACTATCATGTAAGTAGACCATTAATTTATAATTTTAAACTAACTTATCTATTAAAGATTTCCGTAATTTAGAAGAGGCCCACCAATTGTCGACCAGACTGTTCTTTTTTCCAAAAAAATAACTTATTAAGAATATTGCCAGTAGTATTCTCCAGTGCGGCAATACCACCTACTGCTATCTACTTAAAAATTATTTATTTCATGTTACGTTAACTCCCTTATTTTTAAGAACGTTCACATTCGCATCGCATTCGCAATCTGTCAAAAAAATCAGTTTGCCAACATTTTTGACAAGTTTGCCAGATTGTGAATATTGGCCCTCTGGTAGCCCACGAAATTCATCTTAGGTATTTTGCAATTTGCAGGTCAGTGTTTTTGCTAATTTGTTCCATAGGAACTTTTCCATATGAAATTGGTTCATAAAGCACAATTAATCTAAACTTAGAGATGGGGTAATGATTCTAATGATGATAATTCTGTAAATACATTTTTTTTTTAATCATATTTTGATCAAGTTATAACCTGACACTGACCAGCAAATTGCAAAAAACGTATAAAAAAAAAAAATTTCGCGGGCTATCACTATAATTTTATGCGTAAGAGCTTAGTGGGGATTAGCAATTCCTGAAATTTACTTCGGCTGAATTTTGCATTTCTCACCATGACTAGCGTCCTTTAAGCACCTGGCCTATTTAAGATTTACGCAAATGATTAATTATGACGTAGGTAATTGATTAGAATCACGTTTTAACTAATTTAATCCGTTAGTTTTGCGCGATAAATAATCACGTAGGTATTCATTCACGTGTGGAAATGTATATGAATATTTAATAAAAAAAGTATTTTGGAATATTTTTGTAGGGTGTGCGCCCGTGTTCTGCGCCCCCGGAAGTCGTAAATTTTGCAAATAAAACATTTATTATTTATTTGCGCAACATTATAATAACTTACAGAATTATAATTTTCGTTAAACCCGCTATAGGTACTTTATGTAAATGACCGCATAACGCATTTTATTATTTACGTCAAGCAATTAGAATGTATAAAACCTGTAATGAAAACAAAAATGTATTTCGGCGAGCAATCTAAATTGCGTATACAATCGTAATTGCCATAACTTTTTTCATTTTTGTAAACAACTACTTTTTCTTGTTTCTAGTTCCCTTAGAAATGGACATACTACGAGGCGAATACTTCAATCGATGGTATAATTTAGGACCCTACATAGTATCAATATTAGCAGTCGAGTTACCATTTCAGGTGAGTTTTTACTCGTATTTTTTTTATTTTACTCGACTAAGGCTTTTTCTTGAATTAATGTTGATTCAGTGGTGTATATGTAGATAAGGCATACTATTTTAGAGAGCTAATTTATATTAAATGTTCTTCTGAAGCTCACAAATCCTGTCATAGCAGCACGCATCGACCGAAGAATAGACGAAATGACAGAGAAACTAATCTGTCAATGTGTCTATTCTTCTGTCGACAAAACCGGTTTCTATAGCGGTTATGGTACGCGTGCAGGTAAAAATCTGCAAACACAAAATGTTACTTCTTTTCTTGCATATACGTAGCAGGTAGATAATTTATCTTTTTTACCGTATTGCTACAATGAATGAACGCATAAAAGATACATTGAACTTTGATTAATTTAAAGGTTTTTAGTTGCAATTTAGGTATATTTAAATCATATGTCATTTTGTCTCGTAATAAAACAACACATTTTTAGGTTGACGTATATTTGCAAAGAAACCGTGTAGCGCAGCTTATTAATATTTAAAACCGTAGTTTAAAATATAATTCTGTCTCCATCATCTTCACACGATTGTTAAAAACATGACAATGTCTTAAACTCGTGTAGCGTTAGCTAGTAGGTAATTAGTGATGCCAGTGGGCCTAAAAGTACAATATCTTAAACCTATTTCTTTAATTTCAGATGATTTCATGCGTATCCTACGTGGTGCTGTCATACTGGCTGACTGATAACCCTCTGGAGCCAACGAGAGCGACCCTGTTCCTTGCCACCATCGTAGCCACGTCACTGTGCGCGCAGGCTTGGGGTTATTTCATCGGATCTACTACACCTACCAGGGTAAGATAAATTTCAACATTTTTAATCGCTTTAAAAAAGGGGAGGAAATTTAAAAAGCTGCCATTGATGAAGCCAGTTAAAACTCGCTAGACATGGATAAGTGGTACCTACCACAAAAACACAAATACCTTCTGAAGACACAGTTGCTCTATCTGCACGTGTAACACGACCACAATAGAAACGGGTTTCGTCGACCGAAGAATAGACAAAATGACAGATGCACAGTCACAATATGTCATGCGAAGGAAAGGAACTGGTGCTGGTAGCAAAGGAATTCGAATTTTACCCAGAAAAGCACCATTGGCTATCACTGACGACTTGTGAACCCATGATTGGTAAAATATGCCCTGCCAGTTACTATAGCTCCCGCAAATACCAACGTACCATATAGAGGAATATAGTGCTATAAGATACGAGCCACACACCAGTAATCCCACCTAAAAAGCTTCAGCAATTTTTATTATTAGTAAGTTCTTGGTAAAGACTATTACTACAACCGGAACAGCAAAATAACCAACCTCATTCTTTCCAGATCGCGGTGTTCATCGGTCCTGTCCTCGCGTGCTTGTTCTCAGTGTTCGGCTTCTGTCTGGCACTGGTGGACACTCCCTACCAGTTCCGTTGGCTTCATCACATCTCCTACTTCAGGGCTGGCTTCCACGTCGCCGTGCATTCTGTTTATGGCTTTAATAGGACCAGGATGCACTGCTCTAAAGGTGAGATAAAAATGAGTGAACATCGCTAAATCTGCGAAACGACCTCACATAGACCACAGGCAATGACTAGCAGTGGAGTACTATGGGCTGATGATGATGATGACCCCACCTACTAGTTAAGGCTTAAATTATCACCAATTTGATAAACTGCAATTAAAAACCATGATAGTTGTCTAATTACAATATTATTGCTGAAGCGACAGTTTAACAAATATTATTGAACAAGTGCAAAAGTACTTTTATGTAAGTGGAATTTCAATGAGAATATATTTCTTGACAAAGAAAAATGTTCTACCGCTGCGTTTACTAGCGCATTTACATTTACTCCGGCTAATCAAAAGGAGCTCGTAGCTAAGTCATAACAGCCGCACGGGTCGATCCATCAGGTTAAGCTTCGCTTGCCGGGGTTGGTCCGTGGATGGGTAATCTTTACATACCGAGAATCCTACATGCCTCGGAAAGCACGTAAAGCCGTTGGTCCCGGCTGTCATTCGTAGATCTTTGACAGTCGTTACGGGTCGTCAGAAGCCCGAAAGTCTGACAACCAGTCTTATCAAGGGATATCGTATTACCCAGTTACTGGGTTGTGGAGGTCAGATAGGCAGTCGCTCCATGTAAAATACTGGTATTCAGCCTGTAAGACTGTAAGTCGACCCCAACATATTGGGAAAAGGCTAGGCAGATTGATTTACTCCAGCTAATCAAAAAAAATTCTTCCAGAATACTGCCATTACATCACACCAATGACATTCCTCAAAGAGATGGACATGGAGAACGTGGACATCGGAGGCAACATGGCGCTGGTTTTATCCACCACGGTCCTCATGCATGTCCTGACTGCTGCAGCTCTGTGGTACAGACTCAACAAGAGATGAATAGATAAGCTTTAGTTTAATACCAGCGTTGGCTATTGGATTGGGATCTTTCGTACTTGTACTTAGTATTAGTTTAGAGACCGCGTAGGCAGGTTAAAGTTAAGCGATTGCATGGATTCTGCGTTGCAGGGTTGAATAAATACACAGCAAATGTTTTAACTGTATTAAAAGAGGATTATATTTGCATTATAACGTGGAATATTTGGGGACTCTCTGTCTGCGAGGTCTTGTAGTTTCCTATTTATTTAGTGATAGCAAAGTATTCAGTTTATTTTAAACAATGAATGAAGTGCCAGGCGCTAGAGAAATGTGTGATAATTTCTGTTTTCTTATCAGGCGTTTGGAGTGCTATTTTTTTCATTTTGTTATCATCGCATTTGCTTATAATTATAATTTAATTGAACCATTCATCTAAACTTTTCATTCGTAACTTTGTGTTTTTAAAAATAGATTTTTCTCTTCTCTTTTCTTTTGGGTTTCAATTATTTAATCAAGTCAATTAGAATTTTTCCATGTATTAATATACTCCAATAATGTTACCAATTCTAAGATACACATGATACAATAAATACAAACCATAGTTTACCTAATAATATTAACGTAAAACTTTCGAATCTAACAGATTTTATTCCATGACTGATAAAATAATAGAACTGGAACATCAGGAAACTTCCAATATTATAATTAATTTATCTTTAACTGGTGTAATTTCTTGAACTGTTTTGTTTTAAAATATTTTTTAAAGACGTTTTTATATTCTATATTTTTTATGACAATTTCTTTTAATTTATTATCACCAGAATAATGATTGAGCCACTCTTGCCTAAAATCAAATAAATGTATTTAAATAACAAGTATTACCTAAACGATTTCCGTCAATATATTATGCAAAGTTATAGTGCGAATAATGTAATAGGTAAATTATTTTTCTTTAAGTGATAATAATATGTTTTAAGGAATTGTTCAGTAAGCTTAATTTATAATGTAATATAGTATTAATTAAATAGGTTTATTTTTAGACAGATAAAAATCATTGTACTTACGCCGTGAAAAAGTGAAAAATACTTGCGATTAATATACACTTTATTTTAATTTTTATTAATTTATGGGACAGTTCTTGACCTCGATCTCTCCTGATGGCAAGCGATAGATGAGGTCTATGATGGAACGAAAGAAATCTTTCACTGGTAGAATGCTATAGTATCACTGAGTAACATAGGCATAGATATACATATACTTAGGCATAAATATATAATTTATAAAGATATATACTTAGTTAATGTTTCGTGCACGCTGGTCGTACCACACATGGCTAAGAGATGAAAATGATATCCAAGGACACTGTCTTATAAAATTTTCCCAAAACATATGTTTTTGTATCGTAATCGCAAGTTTGTTTCCAACATCCAAATAATTGACCAAAACTTGGCCATTGACATAAATATAAGTTCTTTGATAAAAATACGAAACAATGCCGCATTTCTTTCTGAATTTTTCTCAACAAGTGGACACCTGGTACTTACCTATCATTATGTATGATGATCACAAAGATATATATACCTTTAATATGAATCTCATAGCTGATCAGAGATTTGATGACCGCTACGAATGATTAACTCCGACATGTGTTTACCAAATAAATAATAAAATAGATCCAGTGATTACCTATACGCTTTTTATTTTGGTCCCCGAATTTGCCTAAAAATTATACACATCTTTACATAAACCGAATGATAGGGTAAATCCCCATTTATACGGTGCAAATTAATTGCCTAAAGCATACCATAAAATTGAAGCACTAGCACCGTCCAAACAACACGTACAATTGTTGACTTACCGTAAACTTACCGTACAAAACTGGTATTGGTGTAAATAGCACGTACAAATAAATCGCATAATAACCTTAGTGAATTTTCAATTTACTGGAAATTATTGTAAAAAGTAAAGATAAAGCAATAACAAGGCCGACTATACTTAGGGGTTGGGAAAAAAACATTACGTTTATTCCGTTCAGGCGCCTACTGATCAAGTGCAAGTGGGCTTGTTTAATTCCGGTGTGGTCCAAGCCAAAGGGTTATAGACATTTCATATTTTTCATTTTAAATATCATCTCAATCCCATTTTGGAAACGTCTTTTTGCGCTTATCTAATGTTTAACCGATTGTGTGCCTCGTACTTGATATGGTTCGAAAGCAGTTTCTAATCATATCCTAAGAGTCACTGAACTTCATTTTCTCAGGCACTTTTTGTAGGTCGCCGGAGGGCGAAATAGGAACTGCAGCGTATACAGCCGCAGAGGGTGTCAAGGAAGTCATACGGACCAATACCAGGAGGCCTACCACCACCGCTTACAGCAGTATTATTTTAATCTTATTTCAGTGGGGGAAAGAAATGGAGCTATACGTCCTGTAGAGCTTCATCTCTTTCCTACACTGGAGTAATCTATACTAATATTATAAAGCTGAAGAGTTTGTTTGTTTGTTTGATTGAACGCGCTAATCTCAGGAACTACTGGTTGGAATTGAAAAATTATTTTTGTGTTGGATAGTCCATTTATCGAGGAAGGCTATAGGCTATATAACATCACGCTACGACCAATAGGAGTGGAGCATAAATGAAAAATGTTGCAAAAACGGGAAAAATTATTCCTTTTTGAGAGCTTCTGTTGCGTAACCGGTTTAAGTTACGCAAATATCATGTATGATGGAATTGTTCGTCTTTAAAAACTTTTAAAGACTAAAAAAAAGTCCGCGACAGCATATGTCTATCTTTTAAGATTGGCTCACTATAACCATTTTTTATGGTAATCAAATTTGTTCGAAACTAATGCATTATTTGCGAAGGAGTTTTATCAACATAATATCAGTTCTTATTCAAATTAATAGTTTTAACATCAAGGATATTTATGTAGCAGCAAAATACTTTTTAATTCATTCGAATCGGACATTTAATTTCGAAGTAATCATGAATATAAAAATGCAATACGCGAACCGTTCGACGTCGGCGCGACGTTCCCTACTCTAGAGGGGAGAGGATGGGCACACGGGTAGACCATGAACTGGAATAGAATATAGGATACGTGTTATCCCCATATTCCCACGGGATCGAGACCTACGCGGATGAAACCGCGGGGCACAGCTAGTATTAAAATAATACTGCTGTAAGCGGTGGTGGTAGACCCCCTGGTCGTACCTGAATGTGACGAAATGTGCAAGTCTTCTAGCTTCCCGGCAAAGGTAGTTGAAGACTACCGTGTGGTTTTAGTAAGTAAGAGTCTAACAGACAACTCTACCGGCCCCAGGACATCCACGAGAATTTCTAAAAAAGAGCCTTATCTAGTTGCACGTCCCTAACCTTACCAGTAGTTTAGGTATCTAATACTATCTATTACTACTATTTAGAAGATAATAACTACTATAGTTACGACGATACTACGTATGACTCATATTGCTCACTGCAACCGTGTAAAACATCTTTCACTAAACGACACTACTATATCAACAGTTCGAAAATTTACAACCAGTTGAACAAAGTATTAAAAAAATTTCATTCAACTACATATCACTGTAAATCCGCCTTACAAGAACATCTTTTAAAACTTGATTATCCCAAGACGGAGAATCTTCTGATGGGAAGCTATTCCAACCTAAATTCCATATGAACAAGTATAAATTAAACACCCATAAGTTAATAAATATTTCGCTCACACTCATTCTTATATACAAACACATACCACCCATACTCTCTCACACACATACACACACACACACCCACACACACATACACACACACACACACACACACACCTATCACTCAAAACCAATTAAAAAACATCTTTGTTTTTTTTTTTTGTTTTGTTCTCCTTTTTATGTTTTTTTTTTTTTATCAATAATCTTTCGCCCTGGATTGGCTTACATTGTTCTGTAATAATTACTTTTTATTTTATTTTTTTTGTATACTTGGTGTCTTATCCAGGTAATATTATAATTGTTATTGCCATAAGCGCACATAATTTCGAAGGCACACTGACTTCTAAGAAACAGGTTATCCCTAGTTTAGAAGTCAGAGTCGTTTTGCTCTGGTCCACTTAGCCATGTTCCTAAAAAATGTAAAAAATCGTGTATACTGTTTTGGAAAATAAAGATTTATTTATTTATTTATTATTTATTTATTATATTAGTACTACGAGTTACATACAGTGATTGGGATAAAGGTGACAAATTTTCCAGTAAAAATATATAGATTTAATCAAACTCTGTGTTATCGGATTCCTACATCGTCAAAACTAAATGACGAATTAAGTACTTACTTAAGCTTTATCGGTCCTTCGATTTTGTGACATGTAAGTGAGTCATTGGGAAATTCGTCATCTAGGTATATGAACCTAACATGAGATAGGTCGGTTCAAAAAATGTTATTACACACTCATAATATTATGATATAAACATGTTGTTAATCTTACTGACTCATTGGAGTCGGCCAAAGCGTTTTAACTAAAAAAAACGCTAGTTAAACTATTAATCCTAATTATAAGTGCTCGATCCAACCTATAAGACTAGGTAGGCCTTTCTTATATCCATAAGAAAGGCCTTCCTAGTCTTACCTCCATTTTGAGCCACTGTCCAGCACACGTAGCATGACCGCCATAGAAACGGGTTTTGTCGACGGAAGAATAGGTTAATATATCCTTAACACGCTTTGCACGTATTTATTACAAGTCAAAGACAACAAAAAAATTAAAAAAAAGAATAACATTTATTTGGACACAATTCGCGAAACACGAAATACAAATAACAAAAAATAAAAAGTGAAAATAATGTTTTAACAACAATGTGTGCCTCACGGCTGCGCCAAAAAGATTCATTTCAGCATTAATGCCAGATAAATACAAAAATGATGCTGCAAAGTCTGATAGGGCTGAACATAGCATGAATGAGTCATTCTATTAAAAAAATTGTAGGTACTTGAAAGCATGAATCATCATCGTAAAAGTGATATTAGTTCGTATCACGGTATCTATTACATTTAGATCTCGTTATCATAGAATTGGCACCTTTCTGATACGTTACACACCTGCATACAGATAGATGAATGAATCATCTTTGTGTACGTGAAAAAGTTGTACCTACTACCTTTGTAATTGATTTTTATTGTCGAATTTTCACTTGGTTTATTTTTTATTTGGTCTGTGGGTTTATAATGGCTGGTGAACACCTAGATTACTACATAAAAACTATAGAATCTATGACTTGTACAGAGCTAAATGATTTTTTTTAAACTTATGAATAAAACCGTAGGTATTTATGATGTCACATCACGCCTTTTTTCCCGGGTTGGGCAGAGGTGTACTTATATAGTACACACACATTTCGCCAATTATGTTTAAGTTCCATGTAATTGCGGCGAGCCTATTGCCGTCAACCGAGCACAAATTCAGACTCCGCGCTACTACTGACAAATTCCAGATGTAAAAACCCAATAAAGGCTCTTACATACTGGCGCGATTCGCCGCACGACGCGAATTTTAACAAAACAATTTCTGAGAAAACTTCACGGCGAACAATGCGGCGGCGTCGCGTCGCGCGACGAATCGCCCCAGTATGTAAGAGCCTTAACACTTTGCCCGACCCACAATTCCCAATTATGATATCAAAGTTTCATTATATACCTACTTACTTACCATACCCAATATATACTAATAAACTTTATTATAAAACTGGGATATTATTGGGCATTTTACGCTTGCCGGGCTTGGTCCGTGGATGGGTGACCATTTTCACATATCGAGACTCCTCCGTGCCTCGGAAAGCACGTTAAGCCGTTGGTACCGGCTGTCATTTGTGGATCTTTGGCAGTCGTTACGAGTCATCAGAAGCACGAAAGTCTGACAACCAGTCTAACCAAGGGGTATCGTATTACCCAGTTACTGGGTTGTGAAGGTCAGATAGGCAGTCGCTCCATGTAAAATACTGGTATTCAGCTGCATCCGGTTAGACTAGAAGCCGACCCCAACATAGTTGGGAAAAGGCTAGGCTGATTGATTACTAGGCATTTTACCCCACCTTCCGTTCTATCGGCTCACTCCGTTCAATAGTAGTCTATGACTCCGTTGGCCTCGTCACTCTCGGACTCTCCGATACCCAAATATACCTATATAAATAAAATCCTACACAGTGCAGTAAAATACTGGTTCGGCGCCTATTCCACTATTTTATTTCTAAAACTCAATATTACCTTGTTACCTTGCTACATAAATGAAATCCTACAAAAATACTGGTTCGGCGCCTATTCCACTATTTTATTTCTAAAACTCAATATTACCTTGTTACCTTGCTACATAAATGAAATCCTACAAAAATACTGGTTCGGCGCCTATTCCACTATTTTATTTCTAAAACTCAATATTACCTTGTTACCTTGCTACATAAATGAAATCCTACAAAAATACTGGATCGGCGCCTATTCCACTATTTTATTTCTAAAACTCAATAATACCTTGGTACCTTGCTACATAAATGAAATCCTACTAAAATACTAGTTCGGCGCCTATTCCACTATTTTAGCTCTAAAACTCAATCGTTTACAATAAACTAAAATTCACCTACGTATTATACTATAATTTATACAAAGGCATTGTTCACTTTCATATATAAAAAACAAATGAGTAGGAATTGCTCTTTATTTTTACAATAGCTTTATCTTACCTAAACAGCTCGTGATCCAGTTATAAAAATCCGATTCTTTATTTTTTGCGATAAAAATTACTATATATTACGCCCCAATGTTTAGGTAATGCGAGTTGATAAAACGCGTTGTAAATAGATAGTTACCATTAGTTCACGAGCATTGTAGGGTTACTGTCAAAACTTCCTGAATTTTGTCGTGGGTAACAGAAATATACACTTTTGATGACGAATACGCTTCGGATATCAGTACTAGTGATCAAACTGTGAGTACCTATCTATGAACAAATCTTTTATTATTATTTTAACATTTAAAACTATCAAGTCTTAGGTCCGTATTACAGAAGGAAACTCAAGTATTGATCTCTGTTTAAAACTAGTTTTAAGTCCGCTTTTAATTTTAGAATGTTGCTCAAGCATAGTTTCATTGATCTTAGTTCAACTGAGTTTGGCTTTATTTTACATCGCTACTCAGTTACTCAATCGAACCCACAGATCGAACCCAAGCAGTGATCAAATCTGTAATCACCCAAGTGTGGTCGAGACCGCGCTTGAGCATAGATTGTCATGTCAAATCCTACTTCCTACTAATATTATAAATGTGAAAGTTTGTGTGTTTGGATGTTTGTTACTCAATCAGGCAAAAACGGCTGAATGGATTTGGATGAAAATTGGCAAACAGATAGCTTATAACCTGGATTAACACATAGGATACTTTTTATCCCGATATTCCCACGGGATCGAGACTTACGCGGGTGAAACCGCGGGGCGCAGCTAGTTGTCAATATTTCTTCTATTCCAATAGTGCAATGTCGAGTTCTGTTGATATTTTTAAAAATTAGGTACCTTCTATCAAAATCATAATCGATATATTTGAAGAGGTAGATAATAATAATAACATAATTAACGATAATTCTATTATAAGGTTGAACTACTAAAACTACAAACTAAAATTTTTCTTCCGTCCTGCCATTTTAAAACTGTTTAATATGAATAAAATCAGCTAAACAAATAATTAAAATAGATAAACAACAAACTAATGTTTTTCACACTGATGTTTTGACATACTGACATTTTAAATAGCATACTTATTTAAGGCCACAAATACAAGTTTTTTAAGCTTGACAATTTTGCTTACTAAATTACTATACTTGACTTCAAAGACCTTTCCTTCTTCAATAAATGGGGCATTTTACTATTCAGGAATGAAACAATAACGCTGATTTCCTAAATAACTGGGGTTCTATGGTGTATTTTAATATTTCTAATCCAGTGAAGATCGGATCAAAGTCGGTTATTATAATCGGTTATTAATACTTCCTCTTGATATCAGGACGGCCACCAGTCGCATTTAAGCGGAAACTGCGGAGCTTTTTTCAAAATAAATAGAGGAGAGTCATGTCATCACCCTCTCTCCCTTGAATTTGTATGTTTTATATATATATAGTATTTATTATAGTAAATATGTATGTAAGTATATGTATCATAAGTTTATAGCTTATTTATGTACTGTAAACCTGTTTTATCTATAATGCAATACGATATATTATATATTTTTTCTCTTTGTTCCTCTCAATTAGAGCACCTGCCATCTAATCTCTTCACCACCCTTGGTTGACTGGTAGAGAATGCCTCAGGCATTAAGTCCGCCTTTGTACCATTTTTTTGTGCTAAAAGTTTAAATTAATAAATAAATAAATAATAAATCGTAAACGAAAACAGGCTGATGTATAGACAATACACATCTCTGCTTGAGGCTCGATTTGAGTCTCGATTCAGCTGAGTATAGATTGATTGCCGTTCTGGAATAAGACCGATGCTCAAGTACTGATTCTATACTCAAACAGTGATCAACTGATTGCAGATCAAACTGGACTTGAGGAACGTTCTGTAATACGGACCTTAGTGTAAGACGGGACTAACCAATTAATACGAAAAAAAAATCCTTGTAAGAAACAGTAATTAAAAAACCGTCCAAGTGCGGACCATGCTTCGTAGTAGGGATAAATATTTATGCATTCCTAAGTTGTTTTTATCGACCGCAAAAATAAGTTTGTATTTCATAGTGTTTTTCGAAACAATTATGAAAAACAAAGTTATTTCACAACCATGGCAAATTACAGCTTTTTAGTACCAAGGGTTAAACCGGACACGCAGACAGACGGACTTGACGAAACTGTAAGATATCATTGTTTTACTACGGAACCTTAAAAACGATAAAATCACACGAGTTCCGATATTTTTAATATTTTTATTTTTTTTAATACCTATTTGATTATTTTTATTCATAGTGATAGATTTGTAAAAATATAAATTGTAAAATTGGCTTGTATCTACTCGATCATCCTACTTCCTACTAATATTATAAATGTGAAAGTTTGTGTGTTTGTGTGTTTGGATGTTTGTTACTCAATCAGGCAAAAACGGCTGAATGAATTTGGATGAAATTTGGCAAACAGATAGCTTATAACCTGTATTAACACATAGGATACTTTTTATCCCGATATTCCCACGGGATCGAGACTTACGCGGGTGAAACCGCGGGGCGCAGCTAGTTACCTATATTTTTTTAATTGGCCAGAACTCTCCTAAATGTAAAGTATAAATAATTGACAACTAGTTGCAGATTGATTTATTGAATATTTATCCCATTCAAAAACTTTTAAATTCCATAACTTCATATATAAACCACAGTAAACAGTATTTTAATATCAGATACGTACTATTTGAAAAATACAGTTTTCATTTTTTCTGATTTGTGATGAATGAAGGAATTAGGCATTCCGCATCAATCATAATATAATGTGATAAAATAAATGAGTACCTGTACCTACCTATCTATATCTATACTAATCTATACTAATATTATAAAGCTGAAGAGTTTGTTTGTTTGTTTGTTTGTACGCGCTAATTTCAGGAGCTACTGGTTGGAATTGAAAAAATCTTTTTGTGTTGGATAGTCCATTTATCGAGGAAGGCTATAGGCTATATAACATCACGCTACGACCAATAGGAGCGGAGCATAAATGAAAAATGTTGCAAAAACGGGAAAAATTATTCCTTTTTGAGAGCTTCTGTTGCGTGCGCTGCGTAACCGGTTTAAGTTACGCAAATATAATGTATGATGGAATTGTTCCTCTTTAAAAGTTCTAAAAAAAAGTCCGCGACAGCATATGTCTATATTTTAAGATTGACTCACTATAACCATTTTTTATAGTAATCAAATTTGTTCAAAACTAATGCATTATTTGCGAAGGAGTTTTATCAACATAATATTAATTCTTATTCAAATAAATAGTTTTAACATCAAGGGTATCTATGTAGCAGCAGAATACTTTTTAATTCATTCGAATCGGACATTTAATTTCGAAGTAATCATGAATATAAAAATGCAATACGCGAACCGTTTGACGCCGGCGCGACGTTCCCTATGTTCGCGAGGAGAGGATGGGCACACGGGTAGACCATGAACTGGAATAGGACATAGGATACGTTTTATCCCTATCGATGGGATCGAGACCTACGCGGGTGAAACCGCGGGGCACAGCTAGTTTAATATAAAATGACACATGAAAACATTGTATTGTGTTAGTCATAAATATTGTGCATAGTGAAATAAGCCGCGAACTACGCTCATAATGTGCGCGGTTCGTTAGTGAGAAAGTGTTTTGTGTTGATGCATAACTTTTCTCTAACAATTGTTACGACGCGATTTTCTTACTTATTTATTAATCTGACGTCAGTAGATAAATATAATATATGTATTATCGATATGTAGAAAGATAAATCATCATTGATTACGAAAGAAATAGAAATAGAGTAAATAGAAAATTCATAGAGATTTCAAACTAATGATTTAAATAATTATTTTTACGCTGTTATTTTAATTCGTTTTAATGTGGGTATAGGTATTAACCACGCCTGCATTAATCCCTCGGGGAGTATACATAGGCGTGGTGTTATATTTCATTAGCTAATTGCGTAACACACTTTCAATCACAATCTGAATGATTTTGAAGGATATTGCAAATCCATTCTTCATAAATATGTTCGAAAAATTTGACTGCTCAACAATGTGAATAAAGGCTCTTACATACTGGCGCGATTCGCCGCGCGACGCGAATTTTAACAAAACAATTTCTGAGAAAACTTCACGGCAAACAATGCGTCGGCGTCGCGTCGCGCGGCGAATCGCGCCAGTATGTAAGAGCCTTAACGCAATGAATTTTGTTGAACTGTCAAAATGAAAGCCATTGGTACAGTGTGTTACTCAGTTACCCCGCTGTTACCATTGTGTGTACTGTACACACGGCTACACATCAAGCTATACATTTCCAGTATAAGCTGACCTCACATTGTACGGAAATTCTATACAATGCGAGATGCCGTGTGTACCATACCATTAATGTTAAATGGATTACACGCATTTCAGATTATAATGTCGCATGAAATGAAATTGTCGCTTGAAATTTTTTATACGTTTCAAGAACCGACAACTCTACAATTATTTGATATTTTACACCTTGTGCTGCAGCTGTGCCAAAAGAGCGTGTGTTTAGTTTTAAACTGATATTTTACTCGACATAATCAACAAACGTTAGAACGAGTTAATTAACAGCATAAACAAAAAGTAAAGTAAAGTAAAAAAGTTTATGGTCACAAAATGGGAGCGTACATAAGAATTTGGTACATAGATACAGTATATTTTTACTTTAGGAACGGAAACTGATACCCAAACTAAGCCAGGGCTTGTATTTAGGGAGTCAGTCCTCAAACGTTGAGTAATTCGTCAACTCGTCCTACATGCCTATCGTCCATTTAGGACGTTCTTTTGATTTTATGCAAGTCGTCCGAAATGGGCCGTAGGCATGTAGGACGAGGCGCGGGCTTGCGGACGGCGAGCAATGGGTAGCTCGCCGTCCGATTAGGACCAGGCCCGGGTCGATGGCGCGTCGTGTTCCACGCGCGCCTCAAAGAGATGTCAGCACAATTGGCGGGGTCCGCTAGGACCGATGTCTGCCAGGGTTGCGGCTTAGTCCGAAAGGGATACCGGGACCTTGGCAACAGGCAACTGAAGGAACACGGGTGGGTTTTAGTCAGTAAAAGTCTGACACGCTCTTCCGCTCCGCCCAGAGCGGGAGAAGTCATTGGACCATTTCCAAACCTCAAAAAAAAAAAAAAAAGGGGCATGTAGAACGAGTTGACGAATTACTCCAAACGTTGAGCAGGGAAGATCGTGTCAACATAAATGTCGTGACGTAATTTATTAAAAGTAAAGAAAACTGTTTATAAAATACTAGCAGCGCGCTCCTGCTTCGCACGGTTTTTACAACTTGACAAAACATCGAGATGTCTTAGTTTAATAATAACGTTTTATACACATAAACCTCCCGGAATAAATCCTCTAAACGATGGTGAAAACCTCATCAAAATTTGTTGCGTGATTGAGAAGAACAACGCGGACATACAGACAAACACGAAAAGCGACTTTAATTACCCGACTACGGCGAAGTAAAAAGGAGGGTTATGATTTTGACCGGTATGTACCTATGTATGTATGTTCATCTGTTCCCTCCTATCTTCCAAACCACTTATCACAATTTGACAAATGAGGTATCGTTAGAAGCGTCGTGATTGTCCGCTGGTTATAGGCTATGTGAAGTCACATTAAATTAAAAATGGCGCCTTCTAGAGGACATAAAGTGAGGAACTTAAAAAAAATATGGTTTAATAGTACCATGTTGGGTATCAAATGAAAGGGCTTAATGAGCACATTTCAAAAATATATATATTATACTTAATAAAAACTAAAACCCAACTACGACTTAAAAGGTATAAACAAGACCCCACAGACAGACAAATTAAAAATCCGGAGTCACACGTAATCTGTTCGATTTATGCCCTAACACGTGTGACTCCGGATTTTTAATTTGTCTGTCTGTGGGGTCTTGTTTATACCTTTTAAGTCGTAGTTGGGTTTTAGTTTTTATTACTTGTTTTTTTTTTATAATATGTATAAGATAGAAGAATTTATAAAGCTAAAACAAGATTCAAAGAAAATATAAATTTGCTAACAAGAATATTTTCCTGTTTGCGGGAAAGTTTTGCGGAATTTCCCATATCCAGATAGAGTATATCAACGTAGTGTTAGAAGATGCCGTAAGTATCAAGTTTTGTCGCCGATATCGAAATGTGTATTACAGTTACAGCGGGTTATTGATTTACATAGTTTTACCCCTGGCGTAGTATTCCAGGTTATCTGTAGCGTGATAAGAATAGATAAGGAATGAAAAGGAAATAGATTTTCTATAGTGGACCTTGTAGAGTTCATCGATTGAGTAATGAAATGGATTTAAAAAGACGCTTAACGAATCCGAAAGTCACTTGTTATTCTCGTCATTGTGATCATTTTTTTTGTTCTGGACCATGCCTGGGAACCTCTGGTTACGGACATATTTAAGGTCAAAGTTCCAACGTTTTCAGACGTTTTTTAAATAAAGCAAGTTCTAAATGTTATACTTAACTTAATTTTTAAGTAGGTACCCCACCAACCCTGAACTTTTACATGCAATAAACATGCGTGCGCTACGTTGCGCACTTAGGTACCGTAAACAGCGATTTTTCACACCAAAAATAAAATTCGTCTCCCAGCAATTATTTTTGTGCAATATTATTTAATTTTATGTACAGAATCCGTAGTTGACGGCTATGGGATGGATCTTTTGACACCCTGTATTTATGTTGATTTTCAACATAATTTGTTTAAATTTTGCTGTCAATAATAATTGTCAATGCCTCTCTCTACAAAGCGAATAGAACACGATTAAGTCCGCGTATGGTCATCACACTTGCAATTACGACATAACTTTGGATTAGCTCATGTTTTATTAAATACCTTCAATTAAACAGCTTGCCTCCAAATGCTAATAGACAATAGATTTGTAGACAATAACAACTAGTCATATTTTATCGACGTCGTGAATCGCTACAACAACAATTGTTTTCGGCACAATGGCAGCGGTGTTGCTCCGGCATTGACCGTTGTTGCGTGTTGCGGCTCTAGTTTTAACAACAGCCTATCTATCTAACAGCGATAACTGCTACCGAAGCGCGTTGCCGACTGCTGGTTCCACAGCTGACGGCCATGTGGGGAGTGGGGGAGAACGACCGATAATCGTCGGCGGAGCACCGCCAGCCGCCTGCGCAGCGCAGTTCGCCTTCCAAAGCCAGCGCGTCAGGCCGTCTAACGCGCAACTGTCGCGCTACCCTCTTTGTTTACATCGGACGCGTTTCTTTGTTCAAATTAGCGCGCGATGGATAAAGTGCGTTCTCTTGTGTTATAGTTATTTTTGTGTGTGAGTGAAAGTTCTCAAACATGGCCAGCGAACACTCCGAGTCCCAGGAGACCAACTCCACGTCGCTCGTGGAGGACGCGCTCAACATATCGTTTGAAGATATCAGCTACACTGTGCGACATGGTGTCTTGGCGGGAGGTAAGAGAACCTTCACACTATTACGAAGTTTGTTTACATGAGTTTCTAATAGTAGCACCCATTAAGCAAGATACCACTCAGCTTAAGTCGATATTATTCAATAACACAACTTATTTTTAAGCCATTAACGATCATTTAATGATGAATGGAACTTCTCTAGTATTTCAATGTTTTATTAGTTCCACAACCTCTTCTAGATTACAATTTTTACTCTAGTAATAATAAACTACGTAGATAACAGCTCATTAGATCGATAAATATACGTGAACCAGTTCTTAATTACCTAAGTACTTAAGATATAAGTACCTACTTAGTTTGATATCAAACTTAAGTGTAAACAAACAAAAACCACCAAAAACAAAAATAAGGAAAATGATCAAATACTACGACCTCAAAAATATTTTAAGCACACATATTATAATACCTAACGGCACATGAAATTGGAAATTATATAAAAATGCAGTCTGCGTTACCCCAGCAAAATAGTCATTTAAATCTTACTCCAGTGTACACACGGCTACACCTCAAGCTATACATTTCCAGTTTATGCTGATCTCGCATTGTATAGGATTTCCGTATAATGCGAGGTCAGCTTATACTGGAAATGTATAGCTTGATGTGTAGCCGTGTGTACGTGCAACAAATTTAAAAATGTGCGCAACAATTGCAGAAGCTGGACAACTAATTATTATAAGATTTAAATGACTATTTTCGATTATCTATAAGGTTTAAATTACTATTTTCGACATTATTTTGCTGAGGTAACGCACACGTTTTCGACATTATTTTGCTGGGGTAACGCACACAAAAATGCATACAATACGGCCGTTATTACTTGCCAGGTCTGAACATAGAGTCTGGCAAACGAAAGTTGATCCTGAAAATACGCGCGAAATTTAAAAAAACAAGACTGTTTATCCCTGTACTTATTGCGATATGACGTGTTGGTACTTGAATTTTTATTTTATTTAAATGAAATTAAGTTTCAATTATCAACACGTGTTCTCGCACTATGTGCAGGGATAAACAGTCTTGTTTTTTTAAAATTCGCGCGTGTTTTCATGTTCAACTTTCGTTTGCCAGACTCTACGTAGGCTTGCAGAAAAAATATCGATATATCGATATTTTCAGGCGATATTTATTATTTCGATATATCGATGTATCGATATAAAATATCAAGTATCGAAAATGTATCCAAAACGATATATTTTCAATAGCAACACCGTTGTCGCCGCTGACTAAAACCGCTGGAATTCTTAGTAAACATTATTAGTACTTGAACTACATAAAGTAATTTTTTTTTTTGAAAATTCTACCGATATATCGATTTTTTATTTCGATATATCGACATAGGTATTGCTATTTTTTTAAAATATCGATACGATATATATCGATACTTTTTTACACTTCTTAAACATAGGTGCTTAAAACTTTCGCGCATGCTCTCTCACTCACACTCGCCTCATGTCACCATTTAGTTCCTAAAAAATGTTATTGCGCGGAACTGCCAAGTTATATCGGCCATATTGTAAGTGGTTACACTGTGTCCTTCGCAGACAGTTGTAAACATGATAGGGCTGAAAATAATCAAAGATATGCTACTGCGTGCTACAAAACACAGTTTAAGTACCTAATGCTTTGTTTAGTTACATTCAAGTAGAATAAGTATCGAATAATACATAGGTAAATCCAAGTAAGATGTCAGGTTCAGGTAAAACCAGATAATATTTTTTTATCCTATCCAAAAATTTCCACTTTCAGCACCATTGACAAAATTTTCCGACTAGACTTCTTATACTACTTGTACCTTTTGATGACCCATAACTCTAAGGTTATATGCTATAAGTAAAAATAATACAAAAATTCCCAGACGAAGTTTTCCAAAAATACATAGTTTCGTCGAAGATAACATAACACTGGACTCTTGATGTTTCATTCAAACCAATCATTCATATTTAAAGCTAAGAAAATGCGATGTTGTCATATTTCACGTGAGGGTGTTTTACATAAATAATCTTGACCTTGTAGAATTATTTCGTATGAAAAATTTAATGTTTTTTTTTTAATAATAATTCATTATGTCGGTTGATTCTTTAGCATGGTCTCATGAAGAACCTAGAGTTATACCCTAGAGATGAAAAAGAACACGTTGCAGAGACACCCCTATCTCTTCTGTTTACTAAGCCTTTGCTGGTATATTCCTATAATCTAGGAGAAACTTTAGACAATCAATATTTGTCTGTGGGTGTGACCACACCTGCTACATTTAGCAACTATTATACGAATCTGATAAAAATAAAATAAACTGGCCTTGAGTCGGGTCGCCGACTTCACATTGTGTTTCAATCTTTCAACCGAAGATAGTTTTACAGCTGAAACTTCATTAATTACAACTATCATTATTTATTTATTCAATACTTCAACCACACGAATGTACAGAGACGGACTTAATGCCATAGGCAATTTTTACATATAGTAGTGGCATTATCCTTTTACTTTGCTTATGGTTCCTAGAGGAGCAAGTTAAGCTAGAAAAGTGGTTAAGTATGACTGTAGGTAGTATGATGTAGGCTTTAAAGAAAGTGACAGTACAAAGATAAGACTAAGATGAAATGGTTAGGAAGAAAGTAAACATTGATATTGATGATGGCTAATATAGAGCTCGTGGCTAAGTAATATCAGCCGTACGGGTCGATCCAACAGGTTAAGCTACGCTTACCGGGGTTGGTCCGTGGATGGGTGACTATCACGTTAAGCAGTTAGTCCCGGCTGTCATTCGTGGATTTATGACAGTCGTTACAGGTCGTCGAAGCCTAACAACTAGTCTTACCGAGGGGTATAGTATTACTCAGTTACTGGGTTGTGGACGTCAGATAGGCAGTCGCTCCATGTAGAATTTATACTGCTAGGCAGATTTACTTTTTAACAGACAATTTTTTGAAAATCTGTGAAGCGACCTCTCGTGATTTGATGCGTTACGCAATAGGGAATATGCATGTGATTCAAATATGGGTCAAATATTTTTTTCAATAAACTATATTACTTCAGAATTATGCCCCCATCAATATTTTTGAATAAAATTTCTTTTTGAGCGAGAAATTAATTTTTAAAAAGTCCCAAAAAACTGTGGGTAATTCAAATACTTGAAAAGGTAAGAGCGGATGTGACGTAACAATCCGGGATAACAATCAAAATGTCAATGTCAAGTCAATCAACAAGTATCAAGTCGATGTCAAACGCTTTTACAAAAAGGAGTGTTTAACGTTGACTTGACAGTTGCTTGTTTGTTTTCACGGACTGTGACGTCACCACACCAAGTGCGCCAAATGGAAGGCGTTTAAATAGCCCGAATCGGTTAGATATTTTTAAACATTTTTTTAAGTACTTTAAATTGCTTTTTTGCCGTCCATTTTTTTAAAACTATTGTTTGACGATGTAAACTATCGAATAAAAATATTTAAAAAATACATGCATATTCCCTATTGTGGTGCTGATCCTACGAAAATTGGGGTAGAAGCAAGATGAATGGTGAGAAATCTAGCAAGTTTCGGTCAGGGCTCAACTTAATTACACATCAGTCTTGCCAAGTTTCAATATTGATAAAACTCATTAGGTATCTATCCTACACATACCGCTCATTTGATTGGCTGACAGCTCTCACTATCATTGAACTAATTCTAATGATTTGACAACAGACCAAAGTTTGTGGCATTAACGCATGATGCGTTATCGTGTTTCGCAGGAATCCCCTCATTATTCTCTACCAATTTCATAACCATACATGATGATGATAAATAATGGGGATTACCTAATTTAATATTATTGTACTGTACCATTCAAACTTAATGGCGGCTCGGAAGTTAGCTTCTCGCTGCGCAGTACCGCATCCCTCAACCCCGCTGACACATGAAATTATGGTTACTGCGCAGCGACTCGCCTCATGTTCCGAGCCGCTATAAAGGCTCTTACATACTGGCGCGATTCGCCGCGCGACGCGAATTTTAACAAAACAATTTCTGAGAAAACTTCACGGCGAACAATGCGGCGGCGGCGGTGTCGCGTCGCGCGGCGAATCGCGCCAGTATGTAAGAGCCTTAACGTTTGAATCGAACTGTACCTACTAAGTATTGAGAATTTTAGTCATTTTAAGTCATAATTTATTTTCCTAAGTGATTT
Source organism: Lithophane semibrunnea (assembly GCA_947363905.1). NCBI lineage: Eukaryota > Metazoa > Arthropoda > Insecta > Lepidoptera > Noctuidae > Lithophane > Lithophane semibrunnea. The sequence continues at coordinate 8,405,536 of OX376185.1, forward strand.
TCCTACTGTACAGCAGCAGCTCTACTACATTTAAATAATAATATATTCAATTCAGTGAATAAATAAGAAAATATACCTTAGTTACTATAAACAAGCTAACACTAAAATATATAAATTATGTACAAGTACCTACACAAAGGAAAAAGAAAGATATTTTACTTACTACATTTTGACTGTATGTAAGTAAAATATAAATTAGGTATACAAATCTCTTGTCTTAATAGATGCTAACTCTTGATTCTTCAGGCAAAAATTGTGTTAGACCCTTTAAAAAGGCTGAATGTATTTTCATACTCGTTCTCGTATGAAATCTGCTACCTATAAACACTATCTGCTTCAATAACGCTACAGATAGGTAAGTTTCAGTGACAACCAATAGATGGGTAGTATTACGAATTAGACATAACACAGATTTTTGTCATAAATTCATCATTTATCACTTGATCATTACCGATTCCCGCAAGAACCTTCAAGTAACAACACAATTTTTATGAAATATTTTCCATATTTTTGCCTTCGAAGACGTGTTACTCAATAAAGAAAGATTAAGCAACTCCAAGAATATAAAACGCGTGTTATTTCTTTAAAATTATTGGTCTATTCCAGTATTCCCGAAATAGGTAATCTAACGCCAGTAAGCTTTTCCTAAAGTACCGAGACAGTATAATATTTAAAGGGCGACTGAAAATGGATTTGCGTTTCAGTATTTGGGCGTACTTATGAATAAATAAAAATAAATACAACAAAAATAGACCCTGGTGTCACAAGTTACGATAACAGATCATATAGATATTTGCTATGCCTATGATAAGGCCGATGAACCAATACCGCACGGTTCGGTTGACTGAATGACTCAGATATAAAACATAATCAATTTTGACATACATGTTAGTTGATAAAAGTTTTGAGAACAAGTTTAGCCCCTAACAAACTTCAAGAATGAGCGATAAGCCGAGTGAAGTTGGCGCTAGTTCTGATATAGGGGAAGGTTGCTAGAATGGACCACCTAACTTTACGACAACATATCTTAAAAAATATAAGTGATAAAATGAAACCAGTTTATTATTTTTATTACGTAGGACCTTTATTTATAATAATCAAACGCACAAACAATTTGGGCTTACACTTTTTGGTATAAACGAAGAAAACTAAATTTTGGGCTGTTACCTTCTTTGGACCATGGGCACCTTCATTGAACCACCAGGGGCCCTACCATCAACTTTTAAAATACTTGCCAAGTACATGACAGGTCAACTTAGCAGGCTAACCTGACAGGTTTTCTATTTGTACCATGAGCATTTCCGTCTGACCTGCAATGTATCAACTTCAGACCTGCTACGTAACCGTTGACCGGTACGCCATATTATAAACAAACGTTCGGAAATACTTTTTCGCAATGTTACCGGTTTTACGGTTTTAAAGAACTACATTAAATTAATTGAATAACAGTTTATAATGATCAAGAGAATTCTAAAAAAAACTATTTTTCGTAACAAAATATCTTATTTAACACGATTATGACACTGGAGACCCTTTTAGATACTTATGAAAATAATCTTGAAAAATACCAAAGTTATTGCTATTTTCGAACGACTATCCTAGCCATTAAGTATAAAAAATTATAGTTTTTGATTGCTTGTCAGTTTGACTCTAGTGATGTTACTTAGTCACTAACGGTCAGGCACTCTATTGTTCCGATTATGTAATTCAAGTACTCAATTCAAGTTGAATCTAAGGAACTACCTTAGATTCAACTTGAATTGAGTAGAGGGCAGACTAGAGGGAGGTTTCCAACAGCTTCGCACGCTTGAAACGCACACAAAAAAAACAGAGAAAAGAATCATAACCCGATCCAAAATACAACAACCGTTCCATATTGGTACGGGGTTTAAGTCAGTGACATTCGGGTAAGATTGGCTTTGTTCGACTTTGTAAAAAGCGCATTCTCCACATTCCACTCTCAATCTGATAATCAATGATGATACGATGATGATTTTAATGACAAATTACAAGTTATCAACAGAAATCATTAACCCACAGTACATATACTTTCACTCTTATTAAAACTCTTTGACTCTACACAACATAGTATTTTGGTACCTTGAGAGAAAATGAAATCGAGTTTTTATTTTATACACTGCAGTAACGAGATAAACAAAATTTAGCCGCATCACTATCTGACACTGTCAGAAAGACAAGTCAAGTCAAGGGACAACAACACTTCATTATTTAATTTTTTCAGTTTCTTTCGAATTGCATCAATTTCATATATTTCTTTTTTTCCTGTGTGTTATTGAAGAATTATAATTAATATGAAATCTTCAAGATGGTACAGCATTTACTCCAGATGGATGTTGTGTTATTTGTTCTGTGAGATTCCAACGCAATGTGCGAAGACATAGTCCGAAGCTACAGATGTGCGGTGAACGCTTTTGTATCAAATGCATGTCGTACAAAGATGAGAGGTGGAGCCTGGAGGAGCAACCTGCATCTTTTTTAGATGAAATATTATCTACTTCGAAGTCGTCCGACGTTGAAATTGATACTTACAGTAATAAAAATGCTTTGTTTACATAATGTGATTTTTGCTTTCAATAACCGTTTAAAACACCCTACGTTCCTATTATACATTCCTACGTTCATACATTCCCACGTTCCCAGGTAACTACTATACATTACGGAACAGTGCACTATTTTACTAAACTACAAATATCGATGAAGGTTGGCCTACTCACTAAACATTTTTTAAAGTTATGATCGTATTTCTCAGTAACCTCGTTAGACGAAGTATAATTATTACTACCACTGTAATCTAGAGATCATTATCAGAGTACATATTCACAAATGAACATGTACCTACTTACGTATTTTATTCGAAACTAAAGAAAACAGTTCACTAAAAGTAAGTTTTACACGCCTGCTTAATATGACTGCAGGGCAGTTCAGTAGTCGAGTGTTTACATGTCAAAAAGGACTTGATGGTACAGCTCAACGCAGGTCAAACCAGTGAAATGTTGCCACGTGACCACTGACCGGCTTTAGTCACGTGATCGCTGGCTTGCCTGTTATTTGACATGTTCACGGTACAAAATAGCCCGACAGTTCACTTTCCGTCGAAAATTGACCTGCTATAAGAGTTCATGGTAAGCCCCCAGGTTGCCGTCAATGGACTTCGAGAAATTTGTTCTAGAGGTCCAATCAAGGTAACGAATTATAATTATCAATTATGGTTAAATTATGGCATACGAGGAGAGACAAACAATACTCATACACTTACGACAAGCAAACAAACTATAGTTAGAGGCTACTTAGTTACTAATTAAATTTTACATTTGGCACATCAGGTCATCAAGTCTCACTGATTCTAGGGCGAGGTTCATGCTAGTTTTATTCCAAGTATTTTCTTTTATTCGGCGACATTCTGAAATTATAAATTTATAATGATTTTTCAAGAGTTTTTTTCCATAATTAGTGAAATACTCGGAGCCTACTCCAATAGTTATGACAAAAAAAAATACAATAAAAAGTTGCTATGATTGTACCGGTCCAACGGTGGAACTCTCTTGAGGTCCATTGATGGCAACAAGGTACTCGTTAAGAAAAGGAAATCTTAAATATACATGGACATGATTAGACAAAATTGAATAACACTCATAGAATCACAATTAAATTATCTAATATTTCATACCAGTGCACACAAACAAATATGAATAGAATGATACCTACATCAAATTGTTCCGAGTCAAATCATAAGATTTTGACCGCCGCAAACACAACCACTCGAGTCACTCCTCACCACGTGCAGCAGCGTCACTGAGGTAAGAGGGGGTTGCAACTGAGACGTCACGGACTCGTTTCGACTAGTTTGGGTGTTGCTAGCTTGGACAGTTTTGGAAATACCTTGGTGGTCCAATGAAAGAGCTAGTCCAATGATCGCAACTTTCCCCTACTCCCGGACACAACCGAACCCTGCATATTTTTGTTTAAAAGTCTCTATCTTATTAAATAATGATAGTGCAAAGAAAAAATAGTTGTTTTTAACCCAGTCACTATCATTTCCGTATGTCATTATTCCAAATTCAAAATCGGTATACTAAAAATAACAGTTTAATTGCAATAAGTTTTCTTTTAACGATTCTCAGGGAATGTACTCCCATGCTTCCAAGATGGCAGTTTTCAGCTCCTGAAATGTTTCTGGAGCTAGTTGGTTAGTTCGAACACGCCTCATGTCAGGGCTTCTTGCTAGCTTTCCATTCCTGCAATACAGAACAATTCTTGGAGAGCGCGCCCTTGCATTATCAATATTATCATGCATAAAAAATAAAAAAATAATCTTGACCCACAAACACAGCATATGGTATCACGTGACCCTTTAGCTAGGCATTGACGAATGTATCAGTCGCTATTTAGTGGTGGCAACCGAGGTTACCGAGGTTCCGTCACAACCTCAAGGCCAGTTTTTCCTTCAGTGTAAATTCCGCCCCAGACAGACACAGACTGAGTCCATGACCCACCGCCATAGCTCACGCCCTCGTCAATGCAACATTGCTGAAAACGTTCTCCCTGTCTTCGGTAGACTTTCCTACGTCCATCATTTGCCATACAGCATAATCTGTTTTCATCCGTAACAAGAACCTGCCTCGATTGACATTGAGCTTGAGACCAATGCCAATGTTAGCGTACAAACTGAAGATTTCTGACATGATTTCTTAAGAAATAATCAGTACCTTTGTACTCATATTTTAATTATGTCGTATCTTTTTGATTTTACTGTGTGTACATAAATAATAAAATAAATAAACTATAGGCGCGCCATTCCTTGAGCTCGTGTCAGTTGGCCACGTTCTTCGAGTCTCCTTCTTATAGTTCGAGCGCAAACAACCAGTCCATGAAATTCTCGAAGCTGTTCTTGGACCTATGCTGAGGTCAGTGGCGATTACGCAGGCTGGTGGTAAGGGTAAACCGCCGATCTTGTCGTGCTGTAGTGACCCAGTTTCGTGGTCCTCCTGGACGGCTCACGAAGCCACCATTCTTCAGGTGTCTATGGGAAATTCTTTGAACGACAGTACGACTTACATGAAGTTTTGCACTTACCACACGTTTTTTTGTGTAACCATCACACGGCAGGACAAAGTGATCTTCTCAAATAAAGAAGGCATTAATTATAAAAATTATACCTAAATTGGTAGATCGTTTACTCTAGCGAAAACCGAAGATACATGTGTCGCGACCAAAAGTAACCACGTGATAGCCTGAGTCATTTTTATTCTTTATGAGATATATCCGGTGCTTGTTGGAGGCTTCCTGTTCCTCACAAACAGTTCATATAGTTGTGATTTTTTTTATAATTAAAATCTCATAACATTACACGTGTAATCCCCGAAAGCGCTACTGCTGAACATGAGGTCCTGGGTTCAATTCCTGGGTTGGGCAAAGTGTTATTCGGTTTTCCATCTGGAATTTCTCAGTAGTAGCCCGGAGTCTGGACTTGTGCCCGGTTGATGACATTAGGCTCTCTCCCTATTACATGGGTTTTAAACATAACTGAAAATGAGGGTGTGCTAGGTACACCTCTGCCTAACTCTTAGGGGATTAAAGGCGCGACGTTATGTTAATAATCTTTGAATCTTTGGCCAATATATTACTATATTAAACATACATTGTTCTGTACTCATTGACGGATGCATTGAATTCTCATTGCACTTGAATTCTCTATTGTCTACTTACATAATAGTATACAATACAACACGATAACGGTAAGTGGGGTGCATAGCTAGTAATGTATTATGTAACAAACTTATAATAATTTATAATATTTATTTATAAAAATAATTATATGTATACAAATGAAATAAAGGAAATATTTATGTAAACTTTTTGCGTGACACACGATGAGATAAAATAAGTTTTATTGTCATTAGTAGTTTATGAACCTACGTAAATAAAACAGAATAAAATTATAAAAAAAACTTCACAAATTACGGCTAGTTACTATTACCAATAACGAAACGTTATGTTTACCATTAGTAATGTCAACTATCCTAATCGAGGCGAGAGAGAGTCTGCAACGCTCTACAAAAATTTCTCATTTTACTCTGCGTCCAGCGCAGTCCAACGCTCGGAGTGGCAACACGTCGTGTTCTGGTTTGCAGCTGGTCAATCGTCATCCTGAGGATGCCTCGTTGAGAGGTGAAACACGTGTCGATTTCTTACAGGGTTTTTTATGACTCTTGAAGAATAGTTAAGCTGAATAGGTTACTAAATATATCTACGTCTATTGTATTTTATTTACGCTTATTTATTAGTAACAACTGTAAGAGTAGTCTGCCACATCTGTTACTAATAAATTAGCGTAGTTTGAGTAGCGTAGCGTAGCTTACTGTCTTATGCATTGAAAGGTCTAATAATCGGCTAAGCTACGGTGTCTGGCTATGGCCACAGTAGAACTATGGCGTAGTACATCACCAGAAAGCAAATAGACCTCAATATTCAAAAACTTGATTCTTCATAATACGCCTATAATGCTACTGGCACAGGCCTCCTCTTAGTCAGAAGGAGTGGGCCGTAATCTACCACGCGGGCCGCGGGCAGTGCGGGTTGATAGATGTCACATTTCTTCGATTTTTTTATTCCAGGACATGCCTGTTTCCTCACGATGTTTTCCTTCACCGTTTTGAGAGCAGTGGTGATGAAATAATTTATACCAAGTATAGCGCCTGTCAGGGTTCGAACCTACGACCTCAAACTTCTACAACTCTTAAGTCGCAGTTACCACTGGACCACCACTGTTGTTCTTCTTTAATTTAACCTTATAAGTTCAACTTCAGTAGTTTAGACAAAATAATAAGCCAAAGATTACTGTCTGATCTTGTAAAGCTAACTGTTTATCTAGTTACGAGAGTAAATTGATCTTTTGTTTATAATAAAACCAACATCTGTATAATTTTAGTAGTTAATTTCATACATATTTATCTCATTTAGCAATATTATCATATAAGTAGTATTAGCCTAGTAAGTAGGAAGGTACATATAAAAATAAGCCTGTAGGTACTCCTAAACTGTGGCCTAGCTATAAATGAAAGTCTAGTCGTAGCGAAAGGCATTGATTAATAAAACTGATTGGTAATCCTATTGGGATTACCAATCAGTTGTAAACAAGTACCAACCAAGGTTCTATTAAAGAAACTACTTATCTTAAACCAGGCCCTTACGACACATCTCATTTTATGGATCCAATCTTAATCGTTTAACAATTTACCATTAAGTTTAAGATTCTCTTTACATGTAAGTACTAAGGAATGTATCTTCTGTCTGAAGGGCAACCTCCTGAGAATCATTAAACAAGTAATTGATTGTATTTTTATGTTTTAGTGACAAATCACTTTTCAACCTTATACCCTTAGTAATAAGGTTGAAAAGTGGTTCACCATTACTGTCCGCGTTTCTACCTACCTGAAGTGACGTCATAATGAGTGATAGAGAAATCAATCAATGAATTTCAAAATTCTGATATTATCAACAATTATGCACAAATACATTGCGATTAATTAATTGTGAAGACAGTTGCATGGAAAGAATCAAAATACCTATACTCCATTTGAAATAAGATTAGACATTAAAAAAAACCTTTTTACAGTCTGTTCAACCGATTTTGACTTCAATACCATATATTTTGCATATGGATGGTATTACAAACAAAAAAGGTTACATAATACCAACTGTTTACTGCAGCTGCCATTTGTCATGCCACCAACGTAATAGAAGTCAAAATCGGTTGAACGGACTGTAAAAAAGGTCTGTCTGTCTAATCTTATTTCAAATGGAGTATAGATTTTTTTTTTTTACTTAATCTTCCAACGCAGTTGTGGTCTATAGGCGGACATTTAATGCCACAAGGTATTCTGTATAAGTCTTCCTTTGGGTTAACAGGGACGTCATTATGTAGGTGTTCAAAAATCAACAAAAAATAATAAAACAGGGTGAAGAGAGATTTCATTTAAACTCGTAAACAATTAACTGACAACAAACAATTTAGTAACGTGTCACATTTTCCCATAAACAGGTAGAATACCTTCCGCTCCAAGCAATTTCGTTTCCGTGTCCGTGTTGCTGTAACTATATCTACATATGTATACGCCTGTTTCCATACAAGTTAGCTTCCTTTTAGTTTTTATAGACTTCTAAGATTCCATTTTGAATCTCATTAATTGTTTGCAATCATACGTATAGTTAGACCGAGACCGCTGTACCTTAGAAATGCGCGGCGAGGCGGGGGGCAAAGTTGACGATTGAGCAGCGGAATGCCGTGAGCGTTGACGAATGAGCGGCGGGACGCCGTGAGCGTTGAAGAATGAGCAGCCTGCACTGCCCCCCATCTCGCCGCGCACATACGTAAGGCGTGGTACAGCGGTCTCGGTCAAACTATAGTGCGCTAGGCCGCACGTCAGTACTAACAAAACTAAGCTGCTCTCTTATTCTATTGATGCTCCGTACTAGGCTACGCCAGCGCAAAATCAAAGTGTTGTACATAAACAGTGCCGTCACTTGGCCCGTATTACAGAGCCTCACTCTAGACTAGACTCAAGCATTACTTAAAACTAGTTTCGACCAATCAAAAGGCTTTAAAAGAGTTTTAAGATGCTTGAGTTTTGCTTTTGAGTGAGGTTCTGTATATAGTCCAGGGCCAATAATATTTGAGAAAAAAAAATTCTTAGCAGTATGTGGCTGGTCGGAAAATTTAGTATAAATTATAAGCAAATGAGAAAAAATTAAGAGAACACGGAGAAAGTTCCGGAACAGGGGTGGGGGTAGGGAAATAGCCATTTTGGGGGGGTGAATAATGATTTTTACGATTCGTACGTCTACGGCATACGTCTCGGCATGTAAAGATGATCACCCATCCCACCCAGCTATATAAATATAGTAAAACTCAATTTTAACTTATGTATGTTGCTATTGCTATCGTTTTCGTCAATGTTTGTTTAGATTCACTTTTATTATAGGAATTGACTTGTCACCTTTGATCATATTTTATGATTCAACTATTATTCTTAATAACCTCATGAGTGCCAGATACGCGTCAAGAACGCCGATATTCATTTAATACCCACTTATTTAGTTTAAAAGTAGCACTTGAATTCAATTATAGTGTGATTATGGTAAAGTACTTGTCTGCAATTGTGAGGTCACTTAATTCGTCAATACATATTAATACGTAGGTAAGTAACAAGAATAACCCTCCATTGCAATTAGGAAACGCTTATCTCGTGTAACATTTTGGCTAGTCTTTTAATAGACGTAGAAATATTTAGTAACCTATTACGCTTAACTAATCGTCAAGAGTCATAAAAAAAACCTGTAAGAAATCGACACGTGTTTCACCTGTCAACGAGGCATCCTCAGGATGTCGATTGACCAGTCGCGAACCTGAACACGACGTGTTGCCACGCCGAGTGCTGGACGCAGAGATCGTCATCCTCAGGATGCCTCGTTAAGCGGTAAAACACGTGTCGATTTCTTACAGGGTTTTTTATTACTCTTGAGGAATAGTTAAGCTGAATAGGTTACTATATATCCTTACTAATATTATCAATGCGAAAGGAACTCTGTCTGCCTGTCTGTCTGTCGCGCTTACTACTGAACTACTGAACCGATTTAAATGAAATTCGGTACACAGATAGTATAGAGCCTGAGAAAGGACAAAGGCTGCTTTTTATCGACATACCACGCGGGCGGAAGCTAGTTTATTATAATATCTACGTATATTGTAAAAAAATTAAAAAGGATTTTCGCAAAGTCACCCCTGAATCAATAAACTATCTTATCTTAGTCTGTTGCTATGCTAATTCATCCCCTGGAGCATAGGGCCTTCACGAGCTTCGCCACTTCATTTGACCTTTTAGCATTTTTTTATGGGCAGCTATGTAAGCAAGACGTTATTACAATCTGTAGTCTAGACTTTCAATAAATCCATCTCAAAACGTTTCTTCTCGTCCTTAACAAAAAACCAGACTATTCTGGACCATACTGTTCACGATATACGTAGGCATATAATAATGTAATTGCCAACGTCTTTTAATGTTACTAGAGTTTCCTTTATCTTTTGATAGAATAACTTAGTCATCGTTTCGTTCGAGACAGTATGCATTATCGTAAGAGAATATATGTAGAAACCATTCCGAAACTACATAAATAAAAGCTATATACTACGATACACATTTAAAATAATATTGGGCCCCCACCTATGAAATCGGCGTTTTTTTCTCACAAATAAAGAACCTCGCAGTGGCGAAGGGTGATTTTTCGGGGGTGGGAACCCAGAGCAAAAAAAAAAGAAAAAAAAAAAACTGATTGAGAACCTCCTCCTTTTTGAAGAATCTGTTAATAATACTTGTTATGATGTCACTTCGGACCTTCCTTGTGGCCGCGAAAAGCTACTTCTTGTTTGTTTACCTAACAAAAGAACGGTGTCAATAAACCGTTTCATTAAATTCCTATTTTGATCTACTTTTCTCAAACTTATTTATAAACTCACATTCAAAAAGCCCGCTTTCACAAACCACGCACACTCACACAGTTCTACAAGTGATTTCAACCGCACTACCGCAGATCTATACTAAGCTCCTACGCTCCTAATAGCGCAGCGCCATCTAACGAAAATATCAGAAAAGCAATGCATTTTGTCAGTACAAGAACGAGATATCTCCATTCAAAAAATTCACAAATAATTAAACAGAGGGCGCGTTTAACGAGAAATTTTTAGGGAGTGGCATTTTACAATTCAGAGTTTTCGCTCACGGCCACTAGAGGGAATTGGCCGCGCGGGTGTAGAGCTTCAAACGAATTAGCGAAAAATCGTCAGATTATGAATGTAAAAACCCCATTATTACATAAACTACTAGAATCTGAGAAAAGTAAACAAGGGAAACAATACATTTTATTTTATTTACAACTGCCAGTCAGCCATTCATATTTATCATAAAGGGAAACATTAGAATGTTTGAAAAAACTATCACGTCGTTTGTAATTTATACTTATATCTGAGCGAGCACGGCCTAACTTAAAAACTTAACCTTGGAAAGCATGTTTTCTCACAAAGAAAATAATCCTAAACAACAATGTATAGGCTACCACTAAGCTACCAGACGGGCAGCACGCGGGCCAAAAGACATTGTAGTTAATTAGAAAGTCCTTGACGAATTATTGCCGCCATCCTAATCCTACTGTTAGTACTAATAACTTTTCAAATCTATTAAGAAATTTCAACTTATTAACTATCTACTTACCCCAAATACATAATTACAACGTACACTTTCACTAAAGTCAAAACACTTTAATCACTGTTTTATACCAACAAACTAATACTACTACTACGATTCTCGTACTGATAAACTAATGTATTCAATAAATAATACGAACAAAATGCAAATTAACTGCAAGTGTAAACAAATTATAATGCGATTACGTCAAACAGCAACCACACAATAGCGTCCTGTCCGAACTCCGAGCCGAACGCATTACGAAAATCAACGAAAACTACCGAACCGATATCTCTCCATCTCGTTCACGCGCAAGCAATTTTCGATCACTGTTTGTAGGTATAACTCGCTGTCGGCCGGGTTACTGGAGCCGTATGAAACCGGGGTGTCACGTGACCGAAGTGACGTCATGACGCCTTGATGTTTGAATCAACGACAAGCCGCCCGCACCGCCGAGTTATTTTAGAGAAATTTTTTTTGCGGTCGGGAGATAACAATGACAAAACATTGAATGTGGGCGTTTTGTATAGTTTTAGTTTTATGGTGTATTAAATACCTCTATTGTGATTATTGAACAGGCATTTTAAACACTACTGACTGTGTTAGTTTTCAACGAGGATAGAGTGGTTTTGTTCCGAAGTTCAGAAGGGAAGCCGATAGGAATCGGGCTGTAGGGTAGCTGCGGCCCTGGAACCTCGTCACTTCTATGATTTAAAATATTCATCAATTGCTTGGTATTATATCGAATAATGACCATCATAGACTTTAGTGCATAAAAGTTTTAAAACATTAGTGTTCATGGTTGTTATATAAATTAAAAAACGTTAGTCGTATGAAAACTGCAACTTCTTTAAAATTCCCATACAAAACGCTGATTTCATAGGTAGGACCTAATATTTCCACAGCATTTCTTGCGTACCTACCTACGCATTGGCATCACATTGGCTTTTCTTGTCATTATTATTATATCGCGTTAGTATAGCACTTATATTATATATGGAACAGCTGTTTTTATTCAATATCTGGTTGGTACTTTTTTTTAAATGGTTCATTTTCATGAGCTGATACCTGTTATACTGGTTATCCATATCTTTATAAATGAAAACCTAACCCTTAACCTAACCTAGCCTAACCCTTCCCGGATTACAGGCGTATGTATGTTATGTTATAAATGAAAAGTTTACAGCAATCATATAGATATAACTTATCCAGGGATGTATCCCTTTTTTTTTTGAGGGTGGCAAATCCTCAAATGACTTTTCCCGCTCTGGGTGGAGCGGGAGGGCGTGTCAGACTTTTACTGACTAAAACCCAACCGTGTTCCTTCAGTTGCCTGTTGCCAAGGGTCCCAGTATGCCTTATAGACTTTCCCGCAAAAGGGATGTATCCTGCGTAACACTTCACTTTGCAGTATAAATTGAGAAAGTAAAACTTTGCCGAAAAATACGGCCAGTTTAGGCGATGTTGACATAAAGGTGAGTATACACTTGAGCATTTTATCGAGCAGTTCATATAATGTAACGTTCTTACGAATGGTCCAATACAGGCAAGAGCTCAATTTAAAAAATCATTTCCATTTAATGTAACGTTCCTGGGAATGCTGGACGCTGCGTTCGACGTAATGCTCAAGGCGACTGAGCATTTCCCTGTAACATTTCTTTCTACCTTGCGTTCATTGTAACGACCTGCGGAGCTATTCTGTGAAAATCTCACCGTGAAAACTTGGGTGAAGTGAGCTTGAAGTGAACTGTCACTGTCTTGGTATCAGTAGGTATCCATGACAATGACAGCTCACTCCACGCTCATTTCACCTAAGATTTCACGGTGAGATGGTTACAGAATAGCCATGCTGCCCTCGGCCCACGAACCTCACTCCGCAACGCCCTCGTTCCTTTACTCGATAAAATATTACACCAATACGCTCGTTTGTTTTTAAAATCAGTTGTACTTGTAACAAAACATCGATTTACGTGTTCGAAGTGAGGTTCGATAAAATTTAAAAACGGCGAAACCTCGATGTTCTGTTACAAGTAAATGCTCTAGTCCATACTCACCTTTAGGGCAAACCAGTACAAGGTTGTGGCTTTTATGGTTAAATAGTTACCATTAATATTGAATAATTAAATATTTACCTAATTTTCGTTCCGTTTGAAGTTTCTAAACTGTGATAAGTTTGTAATGATGCCAACGTAGCACTATCTTAATATGTTGTGTTGAACTATGTAAAATACATAATTAATTATGATTTAATCACGGTCAGAGGTCAGTCTCTTTTATCGTTAGGTGCTCCTGCAGCAAGTCAGTCTATCCCTCATAATTTGAGCTCCAATTTATAAATAAATAGCTGTTGCCCGCGATTTCGTCTGCGATCTAGAACGAAAAGAAAAATCTATTGCTGCTGAAGGTGCGGAAAACCTCAAATGGCGCAAATACTCCAATCTCATTGGGTCTTATATGTTCGAGCCGTTTATTATATCAAGACATCGCCAAGCGGTTGGTCGACTCTTCACGTGACCAGAGGGCTGGCCTATTCTTCGGCCAAAGAATCAGCATTACCATACAACGTGGCAATGCTGCCAGCCTTTTGGGCACTTTTCCTGCTGACAGCGATGCGGACGAATTTTTTGATGCACTTTAATGATTATTTCCTCCCCCTTTTTATATACTTGTACATATTATTAGTATTGTAGTGTTCGATGTAAAATAATGTATATTATTGAATCTTGTAAATAATTCTATATATTATATTAAAGACATATTCGATAATGGTCACAATAGGCCAAAGTTTGTTAAATATAAAAAAGGATGAAAAGTAGTATGTCCACCCATGTGCAAAATTTCATCCAAATCCGTTCAACGGTTTCAGCGTGAAAGCGAAACAAGCAAACAAACTCACTTTCGCATATTTAATAGGAAGTTAGGATTCATATATATTTATTTAATGATATATTATATAAGACATGTCATTAGCTTTACTTTTACATTATTATTATTTCCTCCGGGATGAGTCATAGAGAGATCATAGGGAGGTCTAATCATAGGGAGGTCTAATCATAGGGAGGTCTGCAGAATAATCTGTTACTCTGCAGACTTACTTACTACCAAATGTGTGGTCAAAAAAAGATATTTCTTGTGATTTATTTGCGTCTTCCTGCGGATGCGGATGTCGTAGGAGTACATATTACGAAACTCTTTCGTACCTACACTGTTCGTGGGCGATCGAAAACTGACGATTACCTACGAATATAGACCGAGTTGCTATTACGACTTAATGAATGAAAATGAAGGAAACATTTAAACTATTAAGATTTCAAGTAGCCCAAAATGCAACAGATTTTTTTTTCTTATCACTTAATATCAGTAATAGTATACACGCGCTTGACATAGTGAGTGGCAATGTAGAGTAATAAATTGTAATAAACCAACTGATAGAAGTATTCATTGTTTACTGAACCCATATCTCCACTATATCCGTATGGTGCAGCCGCTCTCTTAAACCCAGTCTTATTACCGCTCCTACCATAAGGAAAACCTATCTAAAATCAACCAGACCCTTTTAAAATTCGAACTCAGTACGGTGACTGACACATTTTCCTGTATGTCCCAGGACGCAAGACGATCCTCAACGCGCTATGCGGCACGTTCAACGCTGGTGAGCTGACCGTCATCATGGGACAGTCCGGGGCCGGCAAGAGCACGCTCATGGACATCCTAGCGGGATATACGTGAGTCTACTTTTTAATATTATAATCTACATGAGCGCCACTGTCATTTTTGGCGTTCGAAATACAAATGTAGGCAAGCTATAATTGAGGCATGATAGAATTCCGTCTGTTTGATTGTATTTTTAAAAGATCTTTGAACCTGATTTGAATTGTTTAGGCGTGGTGTCTTGCAATAAAAATATATTGTCACGCAACCTAAGTTTATCTTTAATTGTTGTAAAGTCATATAGAAAGATAAAAATGAGTAGCTCAACATGTCAACCTACAAGTGTGCATTATTAGATGAAAACTAAATAAAATAAACTGCTAGTATAGATATCTTTGTCACATAACTGAATGCTTCATTCTTGCATACATATTTGGTGTTAATTTATCCATTTGAGACATTCAAGGCCATTAGGTAGGTACTGATAAGTTTTAATGCAAAATAATCTTGTTTATAATTTTTACCAGTCACATGATCACAAATTAGATACCCCAAGTTGTTATTTTTGTAATGAAAAAGAGGTTTATAAAAAAATGTAGATTAATGAACCATCTTGACAAAGTTGTCTAAATTGCGGTCAAGAGAAGACCTTATATCTCTTTAAAAGAAAAATGCATCTCAGTAGGTATGCAAATTTCGTTTTCCCAGCTAAAGCACAAAGAAGTAGTGAAGAACAGGCGTTTTGGAGCACTGTCTTAAATGTTGTCGTTCTAGAAGTGTCGATTCTCAGCCTAGTTTGAATAAATATGACATTTGATTTGAGATTGAAGCTCTTTTATGCTTAATAGATAAACTAATTTTATGCCTTCTCGTATACTATGCACAATAGTAGGTACATTACTGTCGCGACCTGCAACTTGGCCATTGATGGACGAACGTGAAAATGTGGGCCGAGGCGAAGGCGAGGCACACATACGTGAGTCCACCAATGTTTGGTTGCGGCCAAGACTTGTATAGTAATTTGGTCAAATAATGCGCGGAAATTCCAACTGAGTAAATTAATTATAAATTCCAGAATCAATGACGAACAACGATAATTTTTCACGCGCCATATGTTTATTTGTTTCTTTTTTACTGTAAACAGCTGTATTTGCAAGCCAAATCGAAATTTAAATAAAATCTTTGATAAGTTACCTCCTTGGTTGTCATGTGAAGAAGTAAAAAGTTCGTTCCATTTTTAAATAACACGGCAGATATGAGTTTTCATAGTAATTTATATGGCCGCTAAACATGACATGAATTTTCATTGTAACATTGCCGGCCGCATCGTCACTTGTTTTTGACCAGTACAGCAATTTTGATTTATCTCGAAGGTTGTCAAAATAATGCTCGAATTTCCAAGCATGTTTAAGAAAAATTACTAATCTGTTTGCTAAAAGCCAAGTAGCAACAGATTCCTACATGCTGACTGAGACGTGAATATAATAATAAGTAGGTATTGATATCGTCTTTTAAATTAAATGTAGGTATCTAATTTAAAAGACGATATCATATTCTTAAACAAAACTTTTCTAAGGCACAAATTAAAACTTGAACCACTTATACATATTTTTCGACTTAGTGACTAGTTTTAATTAAATTTAAATTAATAATAATAAACATAACCGTCTGTCGGCGAAATTTTACAGAAAATTAGCTCAGCTACAAACTTACAGCTAAAATACTTACACAACATAAAAAGAGCAAAAATTACATTTTTGAGAGATTTTTTTTACCCCGAATACTTTTTTGATAACGAGGAGCTCGAGGAGTTCGTGGCTAAGTAATAACAGCCGCACGGGTCGATCCATCAGGTTAAGTTACGCTTGCCGGGGTTGGTCCGTGGATGGGTGACCATCTTTACATACCGAGACTCCTCCGTGCCTCGGAAAGCACGTTAAGCCGTTGGTTCCGGCTGTCATTTGTGGATCTTTGACAGTCGTTACGGGTCGTCAGAAGTTCGAAAGTCTGACAACCAGTCTTACCAAGGGGTATCGTATTACCCAGTTACTGGGTTGTGGAGATCAGATAGGCAGTTGCTCCATGTAAAATACTGGTATTCAGCTGCATCCGGTTAGACTGGAAGCCGACCCCAACATAGTAGGGAAAAGGCTAAGCAGATGATGATGACTTTTTTGATAACGCGATATTTTGAATAGCATTTGAGCATTGTGAATTAATATGCTGTATGATATTCAGGTCTCTGTAAACAAAATCGCTGATATAGACGGATTTAAAAAATTTTGACTACTATCTTTTACAAAGTTGCAGCAATGGCTGGGAACGTGACTACGATCAATCACATATTTGATAACTGGTGGTATTGACCCACAATATCAACTAGTACGCTAATCACCACACTGATAAAATCACCACATGTCACTAAATTTTATTTAGTTTTCAGGTGTTAGAGATAAACTAAAACACACATACATTGTTTCATGTTTGATATATTTTGGGTCTTAAACCTATTCATTATCTACCTACTATTTGTAATATTTCAAAAGACTGTCTAATTAAGCATAACACACGTATGTCATGTCTAGTAGAGACATCATTAATATATCCAATACGATATCCAGCATACCTTTCTTTTGCTTCAAGGATATCTCATGATATGGTTAAAACAAGTTAAAAAATTATTTTAAAAAAGCTCAAGACGCGCATTGCAAATCATCGCTACTGCTGCGTCGAAGCTGCTTGCCACGCGTAGCGAGTTTCAAACAAAATCTTGTGTTTGAATCATTGTGTAGGATGATCCTCATTCTTTTCGTTAAGAAATTCTACTTTTCTATATCACAAATTCAAAAAGTCGAAGTCCAAAATACGAGGCTTCACAGTTTTAGTTCAAAGTTCTCTCAAGAAACAATTATTACGATAAAGAGATAAGTTGTCAAGTATATTTAACAACATAGGCCTTTGATTAACAATTACATAAGTATCTATCGAACTATCGGACCTACCAAGGTGCTTAAAATGAGTGGTTTGATTTTTTATTTAATTGCTTGAGTGAGCATAATCCTTTAGTTTAATCCACCTTCGATATCTGCGTATAAGCATATTGAAATAGATAAAATGTATTGCAATTTTATATCAAATCGCACCAGTTCAGGACAGTGTACAAGAATGTTCAGCGAATTAAGCCTCGTGCAGACTGGCGCGACGCGACTCTAACAAAACAATTTCTAAGAAAATTTCACGGTATATTTTATATAATTATCATATTTATACAATACAGTTATCGGTGTCGCGTCGCGCCAGTCTACAAGAGACTTTAAGAAGCTAAAATATTATTAGCAGCATTTGAAGATATTTTGATACTAACTTATTCACTTTTGTAGTGTTTTAAATGACTATATAACCTAAAGTTACCAAAAATTCCCTCGTTTTTTTATAAAAAAAAGCTATTCTGCATGTAAGTAAATAACATCCGCTAATGTACGATAATAACAATAATTCATTATGACGCGTGTTTCGACACAAGCATTGCGGTCAAGCAGCTAATAGGTCCACTGCTTATCATTCTATACATAGATGTACACACGGCTACACAACAAGCTATACATTTCCAGTACAAGCTGACCTCGCATTGTACGGGAATCCTACACAATGCGAGATCAGCATAAACTGGAAATGTATAGCTTGATTTGTAGCCGTGGGTACATTATTAACGTACCTACATTACACATACATAAATGCTTTATATTATTTTATTATTCGACTGTGTATGTGTTATACAGGTTCATCGGAACCAGTGACTAGTGATAGCCAGAAATAATATATTTTTGAATGAAGTAAAATCGCAACAGACGCCATGAGTAATTTTTGCATTGAGAATAATAATAATGTCATCAGCCTCCTGTTCTTATCCCAATTTATTTGGTGTAGTATATCTATATAATAGACTAGCTGCCCGCCTCGGCTTTGCACGGGTAGCACTGAGTACTTATCTACGGCGCACCTACCTACCTATCTACCCTCACTACATACCTACCTACCCTACCTACCTACCTACTGTCAATCATACATACATACCTACAGTGGTACCCAACTGATAAGGCGCGTCGTGAATCATCGTTCGCACAGAAAAGAAAGTATAGCCCCGAAGATTAACGGAAGAACTTAAAACTTACAACCAACCTTAGATCAATATCATAAGGTTCATAATACACTGCAGCTGTTAGTTCCCGTCTCACTCGCAAGTATGGCGGCTGACTAATATGCCACGCGGCGCGCGCTAACATGGCGGCAGCTACCGACCAATAGCGGTATAGGAAAAAGCAGCGCGGTGCGTGGAGCGTGCCGATTGGTCAATAGCATTTCCCGCGCTTTGAAAATTCATCTTCTGCGCAGGTACATCGGTAAGCCATATCAGTTGGGTACTACTGTACCTACCTACCTACCCTACTTACTTAATAATTTTCAGTGAGGTCGCTGTCACTAATGTCAACTTTCAGTTCACCACGAATGGCGGGAAATGTTTGAAAGTGGACCGTGCGTGCACAAGGAGCTTGGCGTGGTGATGAGCCAGTGTAGTGATGTATTATTAAATACATCACTACACTGGCTCATCACACACCACTTAATTACGGAATCAACAGGATTCTACTTTTGGGATCGGCGCAACATTTCTTTGTCCACCATACTTCTCGTCGTCATCTCGTTAGTCATCCTCTTTCCATATAATCTTTCACACAGTTCATCCATCGTTTCGTTGGTCTCCCCATACTCTCAGGCTCTTATATAGGTACAAAGCGCGACGCGACGCAACCGCATTGTTTTTGTTAAAAGTCGCGTCGCGTGACATGTCGCGCCAGTATGTAAAAGCCTTAAAGCATAGACGTTTTTTCACTCTACCGCATCACATGCCCAAACCGATTTCCACACAAGTTTGCAGTCACCGGTGCGACACTCAGACTTCCTCTAATGTACTCATATCTTATTCTATTCATTCGCGTAACACCACATATCACCACAATATGTGTATAGGCTCTTACATATTGGGGCGATTCGTCGCGCGACGCGACGCCGCCGCATTGTTCGCCGTGAAGCTTTCTCAGAAATTGTTTTGTTGAAATTCGCGTCGCGCGGCGAATCGCGCCAGTATGTAAGAGCCTTTATGCTTGAATAAAACGGTTGAATTAAATTATTGATTACATGTAAGATAGGTCAAGAAAAAAGAATTGACAATCGTCTATAATCCTAAATATTGTAAGTATACACTACATTACGTATAATATAAACATAAGAAAAAAAACCTATTTACATGAGCGTAGTAACAACGATACTACTTGCTCCAATCATACATAATATACACAATAATTATCTACTTTAACATTTAAGGCTCCCACAGTTAGGCGCGACGCGACACCTGTAGAACAATTTCCATTAAGTTCCATCATAGTCGCGTCGCGCCTGTCTCTGGAAGCCTTTATAAGGGCCTTTATAACTTCCGTGTAACAATTTTTTGTGGGACCTACCATGACATTGACTTTTAAAACTTTATTTACATAATAATTGCCCACGATATTATCCGTGTGTTTTAACATAAAACATATCCTATGTCACTCTGCAATGACGTAGCTTTCCATCAGTGACATAATTTTGTAATCGGATTAGTACTTCCCCAGAGATTAACTTTACAGATATTTAAACAAACAATTATACCTCTTTATAATATTAGTTTGATAGTTTAGGTCACTAGCGAAAAACAAAAACATACCAAAAATTAAAGAACTTTAATAATCAAGAGTCTTACAAAAACATGATTAGTGTAAACAATTAACTAATGAGGCAGGTACCTATATGAGCGGAAGTCATTTAGTTTGCCTCGAAGATAATAATATAACTCATTGATTTATCTAAGAGGATAGTTAAAAAATCGTTATTGGTAACTAAAATGTAGGTACTTAGTTAGTAAAGTTCGGATTAATGAATGTAATAACAGTGTTAGGTCTATGATCCTTGCGGAATGAAAGTGGACTGTATGTTAACAGGGGGCCAAGTCTACTAATTCACAAACGTGTCAGTGGTCCCGCAATGATGAGCTTTGACAAATTTTGTATGGCGTATCTATCAAAAACTGATCATTGTGAGACCACTGACACGCCTGCAAAATAGCAGACTTGGCCCCCTGGTGTATTACATTTACAATAAAATGACAAGATAAATAAATCCCGACAGTAATATTATCGAACGCGTTGGAGTTCCGATCGTTACGGGTGCGCGTGCTTTATCTTCGGGCGCGCTCAAAGTCTCTATTATTTAATTAAGTTAGCCCATTGGTAACGGTCTCGAATCACGAGTTCACGTCTTGGGTTCGAACCCAGACAGGCGCTTCACTTTGTTTAAACAATTTCATCACCACTGCTCTCAAAACGGTGAAGGAAAACATCGTGAGAAAACCGGCATGTCCTAGAACCAAAAATTCGAAGACATGTGACATCTACCAACCTGCACTGGGTTCGCGTGGTAGATTACAGCCTCTCAGCCTCAACTGAACATTATACTGGGAACATTATAGGCTGATTATGTATTATTTAACATAAATTTATTTTTCCTTGCAGATCTTAAATTACTCTATTCGGCCATATTTTATTTTACTTACATGCGTATCTTAAACACTAATAAACTCTTCACAATCGACGACTAGTGTACTAAGATAACGTAAACAAATGCTCAGGAAACTATCACAGAGTACACAACAATATTACGGTAAAAACGTTTACATAATACCAAACAATGCATTATCTCACTGCTGTTGTCATACTGACATAATTCCGTACAAAAACACAACGCATATAATATATGTTGTTACTCTGTGGCGCTACCGAGAAACGGCCACAAAGAGACACGTGTTTACTGCTCCAAAGGTCACTTGTTCCTTTAAATCTATAATAATAATAATAATAACCCCACCGCCGTATCTCTACGTTGACGTCGTGGTGGGGCTTGCGCGCTCTGAACTCTAGGTCTGTGCCGGTAGAGTTTACTTTGCCGGGACGGGTCTAGAGTGAGGAGCCAGACCAAGAGCGATACACAAACCCGCAGGGCAGCAAGTGGCGAGCTGTTGGGCAGTAGCGACCCCACGGACCCTATCTCCCGGGAGATGTCTTGTTCCTCACCTCTGGCTTGCCTTTATTGGCCGGCTACAGTGAAAACTGACGAGGAACGGAGCTCCCACCTCATTCTTGCCTTTATTGGCTGGCTTGAGTGGAGACTCGCAAGAGCAAACGTGCTCGGAGGAAGGAAGTATTCCAGTAAGTGCTCGTAGGGATCTTGACCATCTTCCGGGCTCTGGGATTGTTCTGAAAGCCGTGGAATACCTCTCCACTCCTCAAGCACCTCAGGAAGTGTTGCCCCCTTGTCGCTACATCACTATGTGCTAGCAACTGTTTTTGGGGGCCCATTATTGAGTGTGCAAGTCACCCCCTGCCATTTTATTATCCATGTATACCATAACATTGATCAGGCAGGGGACATAGCTTTTCCATAGTTCTAGATAAACAATCAACTCTAGCCACCCAAACCCCAAACCCAATAATGTTTTGTTTCCATGTTCTGCAATAGTCCTACACCAACCGGGGGTTGTCCTTGGGTGCACTTGCATAGTGCATACAGGGATAATCGTCGGTTGGTGCCTCATTCCTTTTGAAACTGTCTAAGGGGCCTCTGCGAGTTGGCTTCGGCCCCTCGTACGCCTTCCAAAAGACCGGGACCCCATGGTCCCGAGATATGTAAAGACATAATAATAATATAATATACCATTTATTTCAGGCGACACAGGCCCATAGAAAAATACCTTAACCTAGACATACATACTTTTATAAAAACTTGTGTTAATAAATAAGGCTTAAGACTATGTTAGTAGCACTTCACTTTGCACTAGCTCTTTGTGCTGTCCTGTGGTACTTGTCCGCGGAAGCGACGGAACACTACGTCCTGCGGCCAAAAGTCTTCTTCCATGACGAGGGGCAGATAACAATTTGGTACACGCACCACGAACGCCTTGAAGTTGACGTTCCGGTGCGATTCCAGCAACTGCACCCTCGGCGTGTACTTGATCTTCTGGCAATAATAATATCTCTCTAATAATATTATAATGGTTAACAGTATTGTTTACTTGTATTGAGTATGGTACTTTACTATACTCCATAATCATTATGCTTAGGCCTATATGACTAAAAAGAGAGAAAGAAGTACTTATAATGATTTATTTGAAATAAAATGTAATAATTAATTAATTAATGTTTAGTTTAACGTAATGAATTGTAATAATTAGAATCAATATTATGTAATTTAATCATTTGCAGTGCCCTTACAGGGTGCATGTCTTAATACTGTGCCATGAAATTTTAATGCATGCCTACTAACCAGTGTTTTACATGTTAGCAAATAAATAAATAAATATTACTAAGTTGGAGTTACTAATACCGACCAACAATACATTTTTAAGCTTTCACTTGCCTTGCAAATAAGGGTGCCCACCCTCTGAGTTTGACGCGGAGACTCCGGGTTTGAATGATGCATCTCCAGGATAATACGGGTTGACATCACATATTATATATCCGGGTTATATGGGGTGGGCTCAAAACTGTAATATGAAAATGCTGTAAAAGCTGTTGAATTGCTTGTTTTGAAATCCACAGTTCACACAATCACAAGATTTTTCAATATTACGGTTATTGAAGACAGCAAATCTTACTGAAATACCTACCGAAAATCCTTTTCCTTACATGAGCGAAACCAAAAAATATGGTCAAGTCTGAGTTAATAGTGATCACTTAGGATTTGACTATACCCCATTTGAAATAAGATTAGACATTGAAACAAACCTTTATACAGTCCGTTCAACCGATTTTGACTTCTATACCGTAGGCATAAGGATGGCATTAAAAGCAAAAAAGGTTACACAATACCAACTGTCTACTGCAGCTGCCATTTCTCATGCGACCAACGCAATAGAAGTCAAAATCGGTTGAACGGACTGTAAAAAAGGTTTATTTAAACGTCTAATCTTATTTCAAATGGAGTATAAATAATTTTGATACCAGGTAGGTATATAAATTTAACGGCTTTACCCAATGTATGGAAGTTTTTATGCGCAAATGACTTCCCCGTCTTTGGTCACTTTGGCAGTTTTAAAGGTACCTCAATCTTGAAGCAAGTTAACTTGCTCAGAGTGTCCATTGTGCAAGACGGTCGCGGAAGGTGACTTCCGCAATAAAATTGCTAGTGGACTTTAGGACACTCCGCTAAAGGACTTCAGCATTTACTAAATTGAAATAAGATGTTAAATTATTCTAGATTTAATTTAAAAACCTACCTCTTTATTTGCAAAACGCCCGTTTATTAAGTAATTTGTCATTTACATTGTGTTTAAATGCATGTTTTTGTTATATTTTTCATACGTGTTTTAATTTAACACAGCGCAAACAGAAATTAAATTTTATCTTGTCTTGCTAGTGTGAAGAGAGATTTATTCATTAATTTCCTAATTGCTTTCATACTAAACACCAAAATCATCCCTAGATAAAACAAATATTAAATTCATCAAAATGGCCGTCCTTTTTCATCTCTTCCTTTTATCGAAACTTTAAATTATTTTATTATTTTCGAACTCTTTAATTAGATGAATTACATAAACGTTGTACTATAATAGTACATACTATTTCCATGCATAAACCACAGTTTTAACTGGCCAGAAGAGTTCAAAATATTAAAATGTCATTAATATTGTTTTTCTTTGTAGTTTCTGGTTTCTGTTGCATTTCCTCTTCTTTTTGTGCCTGTATTCTACATACTAAACTTTTTGCTTACCTACCTAATTATATAAATAAAACAGTTCTAGTACTGGCCGTCGGCAATAAAATTAATTATTTTCTAATGTTTTCCTTGTTTGTGAATATGTGGGTTTTTACATTCATGATGAAAGAAAAATGTTATACCTAAAATGATGCTCTCAAACGATTTCTTCAATCTCATTCTGATTTGACCTGTGTTTTGACTTGGTATTGTGGATCACATGTAGGTAACAGGTCAGTAAATTCAACTCTTTATCATATTTTTTTTAGTTTGTTAGGTGGTTTTTTTATCCAACTGTGTTAAAAATTAAATAATTATTTTATTGTTATCCTGCAGTCCCGCTACCTCTTAACTTTTTTAATGCGCACAATTCTTTACTTTTTACCCACTCTACCATAAACGTGTGCAATCGTGACTCGTGACGCATAATGTATATGATTTATGCCGCCGTATCACGTACACACGGCTACACATCAAGCTATACATTTCCAGTATAAGCTGACCTCGCATTGTACGGAAATCCTATACAATGCGAGATCAGCATAAACTGGAAATGTATAGCTTGATGTGTAGGCGTGTGTACATAACAATGTATTAACTTACTTAAAAGAGCACGTTCCAAATATTGCACATAATAGTTATCTAACTAACGCGCATTTTCGTTCAGCTGAGTTATAAAACTACAACTCAACTACGACAAAAAAGTCAACTAAAAAAAGATATAAACAAGACGTCACAGATAGACAAATTAAAAATCTGGAGTCACACGTAATCTGTTCTATTTATAACACGTGTGACTCCGGATTTTTACCCGACTACGGCGAAAAAAAAGGAGGGTTATTACCCGACTACGGCGAAAAAAAAGGAGGGTTATGATTTTGACCGGTATGTATGTATGTTCATCTGTTCCCTCCTATCTTCCAAACCACTTATCACAATTTGACAAATGAGGTATCGTTAGAAGCGTCGTGATTGTCCGCTGGTTATAAGCTATGTGAAGTCACATTAAATTAAAAATGGCGCCCTCTAGAGGACATAAAGTGAGGAACTTAAAAAAAAAATGGTTTCATCGTACCATGTTTGGTATCAAATGAAAGGGCTTAATGAGCACATTTCAAAAATATATATATTATAACCACAAAAGAATTTTTTTTTAAATCAAGTCATAAAAACTAAAACCCAACTACGACTTAAGAACACGGTGACAGATGAATTCTCCATACAAACGTAATACCAAAATCATTTGCAATTTGAGCATATGTCCACCATATTGTGTTGTTATTCGGATTGAGACAGTATTTATCTAGGCTTCTAAATCCTTTTTTTTTTTCAAAAAACCTACCTAAAGTAAAGTTATAGCGAATTGAATTTCGAACATTTTTACATTGTAAATGACATGTTTTCATACTGTTTTTTCTGTATTATAAACAACAATATTTGTAATATTGTTTCAGCAGAAGCACAGCCTATATTATCAAGTTACAAATTATCTAAAAAGAATTGGAAAAAAATTAAGTTTTCATTAATCATTTTTGGTATTACGGAACACATCCAAATTTCTCATAAAAATTCAATAGAATTCTATTCGCTTCACGCGTGTCAATGTGTGCGTGGTCGTGGTAGCTGTCTGTATCGCTCCGACAGGCCTCGTGCCTCTACTACACGCGGGGTTTGTGTGGGATTCTTTCGGGGTGTTTGTTATCTTATCAGTGAAGTTTTGTTTTGTTTACGGACTTGGAATATTTCTTACGATTTGGTTGAAGACATGGACTCCGAACGTTGGGATTTGGGATGTACTTACCTACTTATCTCACAGTAAGTATTACCCAATGATATAGGTACCTATTATAACGTTAAAGGTACCTCTTTAGCTACTAATTGTTTACTTATAAACTCAGCCTAAGAAAATAAAGACATTTTTGAAGTGAAAACTTCTTTAGGCGCGTTGAGCACTTTTTGGGTGAACAAAAATCATGGAACTCGCCGCGCCTCTAAACTGTTCACACGGCACCACAGCCACGCCGCGACCGCGCCGCCTGACGCCGCGCCATTCCACTTGATCGCCGGCTGCTTGCAAAAGTGCAAGCCGGCAGCGGCGCGGCGACGGTGCGGCGGCGGTGAGCCACCGCCGCGCGGCATAATTATATCAAGAACACTACTCAATACTTGACAGTGATGTTTGTCCAGCGTACCGGGGTAGGGTGATTTGTTTGGACAAGTGCGGCTTTATGGCCTCGGCCTCGGTACGGTTTTTGATCGAACTTTTTTGTGAAATTCCTATTACATAGTATACATACATTACATTGATAAAACTAAAATGAAAAGTTCAAAGTCGTTGAAGTTTATACACTTTTAGTGCCAAGCACCCGGCTCGCAGGTAGAACGATAATTCGTTCGCGTGACCACAACACTCCTCCCGCGTCGCGTCGTATGTATCAATAGTTATAGGCAGTGCACCGATGGACTTGACTGACCGGCTGTTATAGATTTGTGAGAGTTGTAAAATAAGTCAGTCTAATTGTTGTAAAACAAGTCATTATTTAACTGTTGGACTTTTTTACATGTTTGTTTACGCATAAAATGATGTCGAAAGTAAGGGAATAGGAGTGCACCTGTGTCTCTACGCACACACGTAGGTATAATAAAACTTCTTGCCGTTTGATTACGGTGGATTATCATCTTATGTAATAGTACTGCAGATAACATAAGGTAACAAGCCAAATCCTATAAATCTGCGTGTTTTGTGTGGATCTTTGGGACTACATTATGTATTCTGATAATTGTATTTTTTGTAAATAATTCGTTCAGTCGATAATTAACCCTACACGACTTCATCACGATTCGACTTATATTTTTTAAATTATGAATTATCATTATCTCTGAAGTAAGAACCGAAACAAAAGTTTTGTCTTTTACTAATACTTTGCTAATGTACACTTTTATTATTTGACTTGTATTCAGTATATCCTAATCACAATATTTAAAGTTTAGTAGGTAAAAGAAATAAGTAAGTACCTACTTACTGAAATAACAAAGAAAAGCCTTAGTTTTTTAAAGTTGAGGCCACCCACCCTAAAGAAAATAAATAAACTTGTACAGGCTTTAAATAGAGACAATAATAATAAATATATCCTAATCCTATTAGTTTATAATTACGCGCCGTGGGTGGTCAACTTTAGCGCCGCCTGGTCGTCTGTCGATTTCCAAGGCCACTCTCGATAACGATGCATAGGTACTAGGTAGGTACCTTATTTGAATGAAGTAAGTACCTATCTACTTACTAGATTTTCTCTACGAGGCGTAGATCTCGAGATCCTAACTTTATATCCATACTATAATATTATAAACTCGAAAGTAACTCTGTCTGTCTGTCTGTATGTTACCTTTTCGCGCCCAAACCACCGAAGGGATTACGATAAAATTTGGCAAGGAGATAGATGGCCGCCCGGGGAAGGACATAGGTTACTTTTTATCGACATACCACGCGGGCGGAGCCGCGGGCGGAGGTTATACTAATATGAATTCGAAAGCAACTCTGTTTGCCTATCTGTATGTTACCTTTTCACGCCTAAACTACTGAACGGATTTCGTCTAAAGGTAAGGAGATAGATGGCATCCTGGGGAAGGAAGGACATAGGCTACTTTTTATAACGCGGGTGACGCCGCGGGCGGATGCTAGTATATACATTTATAATATTAGTAGGATTAGTGATATGTATATATATACATAATATCACTAATCCTACTAATATTATAAATGTGAAAGTTTGTGTGTTTGTTACTCAATCACGAAAAAACGGCTGAATGGATTTGGATGAAAGGCAAACAGATAGTTTATAACCTGGATTAACACATAGAAAATTTTTTATCCCGATATTCCCACGGGATCGAGACTTACGCGGGTCAAACCGCGGGGCGCAGCTAGTAGATATATAAAAACTCGTGTCACAGTGTTAGTTGCCATACCCCTCCGAAACGGCTTGACCGATTGTTATGAAATTTTATATGTATATTCGGTGGGTCTACGAATCGGTCGTAATCTATTTTTCATACCCCTAAGTGGTAGGTAGGCTAGGTAGGTAGGTAGGGTAGGTAGGTAGGGTAGGCAGGTACTTAGTGCTACCCGTGCGAAGCCGGAGCGGGCAGCTAGTAATAATAATATTATAAATTCTAACTATTCGAAAGTGAGTTTGTTTGTTTATTTGTTTGTTACTCTTTCACGCTATAACGGCTGAACGGATTTAGATGAAATTTAGCACATGGGTAGATCATTACTTGGAATAGTACATAGGATACTTTTTATCCCGATATTCTTATGGAATGGAGACTTACGCGGGTGAAATCGAAGGGCGTAGATAGTAATCTAATATCTTGAGATATTGACATGGTAAAGAAATTTCCAAAAAACGCATTACTAGTATAAACATTCAATAACGATTCCCCAAATTAGTCAACAAAAATATAGCAAATAATGAACATACCTAATTATTAATAATAAATATAAAAGCCGATTGAACGACTCGATAAGAATGAATGGCAATTAATAATATCTACTTATCTCTTATCTCACCACGCACACATACACGGCGGCGCACCGAACGAAGTTTGCACGAACTCCAAATTGTAGTTGAGAGCATCAGTCGGTGGTCCCTTTAAAAGGTATAAACAAGACACCACAGACAGACAAATTCAAAATCCGGAGTCACACGTAATCTGTTCGATTTATGCCCTAACACGTGTGACTCCGGATTTTTAATTTGTCTGTCTGTGGTGTCTTGTTTATACCTTTTAAGTCGTAGTTGGGTTTTAGTTTTTATGACTTGTTTTTTTTTTTATTTGTCTGTCTGTGGTGTCTTGTTTATATCTTTTTTTTAGTTGACTTTTTTTCGTAGTAGGGTTTTTGTTATATAACCGTTATTTTACAACTCATTATCTTAAGTGAGTTATGATGATGTTTCCTGACATGTAGACAGGGTGGCAGGGACCGCATCATCGGCGCGCCCGTTTCTAGACCCGGATTTCCGCTGGAAAAAAATTGCTGTTTCATAGATAAAAGTGCATTAAACTCGCGACAATCTAAGAAGTCCGTTTTGACAGCTACAAAAATGCTATGTGTAGCGATGAAAAAAAAAATTCGTTTCTTATAAAGTGATTCTCGAGACATATCGATTGAACATACGTAGATAAGGCATCCCCAGTCCCCCTCAACCAGTTGTCAACAACTACTCTATGTCAAAATAAACCAGTTTAGTAGCACCATCCAAATAATTAAGTAGTCAGAGTCCATGTTTGTTTATTAATTATTCACTGGTACTGTAAGGCGTTAAGTTCGATTGAGGAAAGAGTTTTTTTGGGTATCCGTATGTTTGTAAATAATAATGTTAGTTGACCATTATCATTTACAAACATAAATTTTCATGCAAGTTTTACATGGCCGCTTTTAGTTAGTGTCAAGTGTATGCACCGAAATCTGTTATTTACACATTACTAGGCGCAGGCGCAGTACTGAGCAGACAGACCGAAACAAAATCCGACGTTAAAAATTTACGATCTATATGAATCTGTTGCACAGGCGTTGAAGCCCCCTCTTGTGTGACATACATTGGCACGTGTCCCACGAATGTTGATAGGTACCTTAGTTAATATGGCAATGTTGCAACACTTCATATGCCCACTTAGTGTAACGATAGATGTTAAAGGGCATGTAACAGACCATTGTTGACAGGAACTAATTAATTAGTCTTTAATCCCATATTCATGTGGTGGCCCAAGGCATTTCCAATTAGGTGAGTGGTACCAACCGACTTACTCGTAGGTACACACGGCTACACATCAAGCTTATGCATTTCCAGTTTATGCTGATCTCGCATACCTATAGGATTTCCGTACAATGCACCCAATTTTTCATGTTAAATACCAATACCCATATTTTTCGTGTTGACTACTGACTTCTAAAGCACTTTCATTGTTTTGACGTTAAATCATTTACATTGGATTAAATAGTTTTATAATCAATCCCGCAGTGTTACAAGACTAAGGTCTTCAACCTGTACTTCCTGCCCGTTATGACATACGGAGCCGAAACGTGGGCACTGACAGTCGGGCTAGTCCACAAATTCAAGGTTGCTCAGCGTGCTATGGAGCGGGCTATGCTCGGAGTTTCTTTGAAGTGAAACCGCGGGGCGCAGCTAGTTCTTATTAAAAAAATATTTGGCCTCAATCTTATAATCTCATTAGTTACGGCATTACGAACATACGCCTTACTTTTCATGTAGTGTATTTAAAATAGAAATATTATGTATTAAGTTTATTTTAAGACGGACTCAAAACAAAACTTCCAAAGACAAAGACTTACATACGATATGAACTCATTGTTTACTAATTGTACCGACCGCATTTATATTTGATGCTAACTGAAGAACGGTTACGCCAACCAAACTAATGACTACATTTAGTTCATTACCACTTTTGATAAAAAAATGTTGTATTTGATCGACTTTAAAATTTAGGCTGCCTAGGGTTAAAAAATTAAACATATTATAAGAATATTTTGATAAAAATATTGAACGATGAACTTATTCAAATGGAGGAGCTCGTGGCTAAGTAATAACAGCCACACGGATCGATTTCTCAGGTTAAGCTACGCTTGCCGGGGTTAGTCCGTGGATGGGTGACCATCTTTACATACCGTGACTCCTCCGTGCCTCGGAAAGCACGCCGTTGGTCCCGGCTGTCATTCGTGGATCTTTGGCGTTACGGTTCGTCAGAAGCCCGAAACTGACTACCAGTCTTACCAAGGGATACCGTATTGCCCAGTTACTGGGTTGTGGAGGTCAGATAGGCAGTCGCTCCATGTAAAATACTGGTATTCAGCTGCATCCTGTTAGACTATTGTACTTATTGTACCACCTATGTAACATACTATGGAATGCAATCAAAAATTGTGTATTGAGACTGGAAGCCGACCCCAACATAGTTGGGAAAAGGCTGATTGCATGCAGATTGATTGATTGAACTTATTCAAATACAAAGCATAGTGTGTGGTGTTGTAGTTGTACAAGTACCTTTTGTTTTAAAGTTAAAAAAAAAATACTAATACAACGTGTAACAAAAACCGTTTCCGAGCCGTGAGGATATTGTTAAGAATCATACTGAGAGTCTATTTATGTGGTAATTTTTTGGAAAAAATAAATAATAATTCGCCGCCTTTTTTTTCAATGGGGAATTTTACCGGGTTATTGCGGTTTTACGCGGGCAGTCGTCGTTTAGCGGGGGTCTACAAGTCATAACTTATGACCTCTGTAGAAAATTTGCTAATTTACAATGAAACTGGGTAATTTTGAAAAACGTGAACGTGTTTTAAATTTTCACAAAAATAAAACCTTATTATTCTACAAATGAAAATATGGGACCAAAACATTGATTCAACCGATTTTTTATTGAACAATATTCTGAATCCATATGACGGCACGTCTAAAGATATTAGGTACGACGCTAAACTTACGGAGTTGATTTTCGAACGATTGTGACAGCTGTCAACTTGACGTAATCCCGAGTACTGAGGAGGCGGCCCCCCGCCAAAAATATTGAAAGATCACGGAGATGGATCGAAACCGAAAAACCGGCAAGGATTCATGGCGACTGTAGTATTGGTGATCATGGTGACTACCCTGGCAGGGCAGTGAGTTGATTGATCTGCGCTCGCGCCTCACGTACTCGGTGGAACGTCGTTTACATTATTGTTCATTCCCATTTAATTACATCTCCTAGCCCGCAAACCCACGCATAATAAGAGACAATAAGACCTCTTCTGATAAAGACCACGTAATGCCTTTACATATATTTTTAATGTTATTCTAAACATTTTAAAGATTTGACGACAATCTCAGAACATAATTAAGCAAAGTCTATTACTTCTCTGTGTTAATTAATACGTCGCGCGTAATTTGCAATCATAAATAATACTCGTTTTATTCATAACTATTAATCCACGCATAATAATTACAAGGTTACCGGGACCAACCTACTGGCCCAGTAATAATTGTTTACTATTAAGTATTTTGTTACTCAAGTAGTTCAAAATAACTCTCATTCAATATAAACAAATGACATCGATAATAAAAAACAACCGTCACTACACAACTGCAGTGCGTCAGTAGATTAGGTTATTGTGATAGTATTCAAAACCATCAAGATATCCCGGTGTATGAGATAAACATTGAGCCACCCTGCATATTTTTCTTTAAAGCAAGCAATTAAGGTAATTTATTTTTTGTTTTATCATGTTTATACAGAGTGACTGGATCTGGACCCGCCATAGCAAATTCGCATAAAGAGGAAGTCATTTGCTATTATTAGACCTTAATTTCCCTAAGTAAACTTTAGTTTAGGAGATAAATGTCAATTTTTATATTTTATTGAGGTTTTACCAAAATTTGACATTAAAGCATTCATAACTTCAGTTTTTTTCATTATTTTACAATTTTTTTATTAATTTTTGGTAAATTGTGGTAATAAACATTTGTGGTTAAAATACGTCGGAACTTCCCTCAAAATAGGGTTAAAAATAAGATATTACGCTCAAAAAATAAAAAAATACTTTAAAAAAAGGAAGGAAATTTACTTTCCTTCTTTTTTTTCCTTCGTTCAATAATTAGTAAATGACCTCCTCTATATGCGAATTTGCTATGGCAGGTCCAGATCCAGTCACCCTGTACCTATCACGTGTGAGTTTTGCTAGCTAATTTAATTTGACCCTGTATGTATACACTCCCGAACACCTGAATCGAGCCACCCTGCATATTTTTGATTAAAGTTCTCTATCTTTATAAATAATAGGTACCGACTACAAAGAAAAAAAATATATTTTTGAAGCCAGCCACTTCTCCGTTCTCCAGCCCTTCACACCACACAATTTGCCTTTGGGTATTAAACTAACTATAAGGTGTATCTTTTCATACACGAAATCTCGTAAGGGGTCATTGTACTGATCATTATGAACAACTTTCACTATGGGACCAAACTTGAAATCACGAAAAAAAAAAACAATTGTTCCCTACATTTAGGAACTGCTAATTTTTTTGGGAGATTACCAATATTATTATGTCTATTTTACAATTTCATTATATCTTTGATAAATGATCACGATGAAGTTCCGACACCCGATTTCTAAGAATTTTAAGTAGAGAACTTCTCAGACTCCACTTTGGCATTACTTAAAGTGGAAACAAGACCGGACCATAGTCAAATCACAATACATTATGTACTTACGTGTATTTCCTATCCATTTGGATTATAAAAGGAGAATAAAACAGCAGTGAAGATGACAAAGGTAGACTCCAAAAAAAACCGAAATGCCGAGGTGGAATGCAGAAAAACGGAATTAATTATAGAATCGCTTATCATTTTATTTGCTAACAATGAGGAGCAGTGAACTTTAGTCGACAATACACATCGTTACATCTAACTAAACTATGAGTAATAATGACCATGAGTAATGTGGGTATTTATCTACCTATGTACTCGTAGGTACCTACAGCTTCAGCGACGTATCGATTTGTTTATTCAAATAATTCTGAAGAACTTCGGTCTCAGATATAGGTACTTCAATAATTATCTAAAATAAATAGTCTTCTTCGTGTTGCTGACACGACAGTATTTCAGATATTGTTGAACCCAAAACTTCGCCGCTTTCACAACGTCGTCAGTGGCAGCTGGCAGCGCCAGCGCAGAGGTCACTTCGACTGCATGTTTTGGAACACAAAGAGCAGGATCTAATGTGTTCCCGTGCTCCGGTAGGGCATTCTAACTAATATTATAAATGCGAAAGTGAGTTTGTTTGTTTGTTAAGCTTTCACGCAAAAACGGCTGATCGGATTTGCATGTTTGGCACATAGGTAGACCATAGGATACTTTTTATCCCGGTAGTACATTCCCATTCCGACTGCATACATTTTTTTTAAATCTCGGAAACATCTGGGGGCTTAAAACAGCCACTTTGGGAGAATCTTAATAAGAAAATATTATGAACCATCGTAAAATGTCATAAACTGACAATTCATAATATGATCTGCGTGCGATTCTTATTACGAAATAATCCATTTGTTTGTCAGTTTTCTATTGAGATTCGTAAAATGGTCCACACACTATGAATTGCATTTGTGTCAAATTAGAGGTATTTCTATTGACATCTGGAAATTCAGGAAATGAATTGCTTTAAAAGGAATTGCTATGTGGCCGTTTTAGGCCCCCTAGTAATAATACAATTCAAATGGTTTTAAATTGAGAATACCGAATCGTTGCTCTTGTAATCGGACATTCTCTTATCACTACCTGACAACAGTTTTTAATTACCAGTTGTAATCGTGTTTATCACTAAATAATTATGTAGATGTACGTTATCGTATACGTCAGATGTTCAAAACAGTCCTCACAATGACTTGGTATTGTTAATCTCTTCTTTGTCTGAACTGTTCCAAGAATCTCTTGTTAAATGGGATGGTCAGTATCGTCTTAATTAGCAGAATTATCACGATTCTTACAAGTAATAAATATACAAATATAGTAATATAAAAGGTTCATTACATAACATTACGCGTGTAGCGTGTATTCACCGAAAGATTAGGCAGTGATGTTGTAACGGCTAGGGCTTTGCAGGTAGGCTGCGCAGGCCGTTAACGAATAGGTAGGTAGGTAGGTAGTGTAGAGAGAGGAATGAAACCAGCTGGGTAGTTTGATACATATATTAGGTAGTAGATCCACAGCTAGGTCGCGGGTAAGGTCACTGATCTTTCCGAGCACCCGCACACTTAGGTAGGTAGAAGGTTACCGTCCTTGGTCATCCGTTGTAGTAGGAAGGGGCCTGCCAGCGCAGGCTCAGCGGGAACAGTAGGGCCAGCACGGGTCGGAGACACGTGGCAGACGAGGAGGCCTGTCAGCACAGCCTGCCGGTGGTATACGGCGTTAGGCCGCAGGTAGCTCGCGGCGGTAGGCCGCAGGTAGGCCAGGCCTCGGCAAGGACTCGGTAGCGGGCATTGGCAGCATGCCAACGCGTCCTGTCCTTAGCCGGACCTAAGAGCCGGGACGTAGTAGCCGGGGTGTAGAAGCCGGGATGTAGAAGTCGAGGTGTAGATGCGCCGGTACGTAGAATCGCCGTGTAGAATCGCCGTGTAGAACCCTGAAAGCGCGTTAGGGAGCGCATGTCAGATGCGGCGCAGATGGTAGCAAGCCGCGTGCGATGTGCTAGCCTCCTTAGGGACCAAGAACGGTATGGGAAGCAGGATAGGTAAGCATAATACATCGCAGCGGCTTACAGGCAGAGATAGAGAGAGTGCAATCACAGCGTCGCAGAATGACAGGTGATTTTAGGTTATGTTGTGACAAGCCATGCTTAGAGAGCATAACCATTGCAGATGGCACAAGGAGCACACAGTACAGTATAATAATAATGGTGAACTCACCCTAGACTCGGGGCACATGGTAAATCTAGGGGTTCTACATAACGAACCGCTAGTATGGCTGGTTACAGATGAAATGAATGAGTAGTCTGTCAAGTAGTGTTGGGCATGTAATTCAGTGTTGTGCTCAACCACTTAGTAACATACTAACTACTCCACTAAGTTCAGGTGTGAAGCCACAACGTTACAATGTATCTATAGCCCAACCCCATTTCGGCACATTTAATAGAGGGCGGGCCTATTGCTATCACCCGGGGACGAAACCAGACTCGGGGCTGCAGAGAACAGAAATTCCTGATGGAAAGACCCAATAACCACTGCCCGACCCGGGAATCGAATCTAGAACCTCATATGCTCAGCAGTAGCGCTTGCCTCCACCAGACCAGCGAGGTAGTCAAACGGTTATTAGTTTCTTTTCTATCCTATAATTTTATGCACGAAATCATTACAAAAACCAGTTTTCAGAAATATTTTTGCTGTCAAAACTATAGATGTACCTATAGACCTTCATTATTTCCGTATCTGCGCTATTTGATCAGACATTAAGAAGAAATAGGGTGGGTCTTTTTCTCCATACAAAAAGTCATAATTCGAGATTCGGCTCTCGTCTATTTCCTCCACCAATATTGGACCAATTTGAAAGATATTTTATAAATTGAATAAGAAGGATATCTACTGTGCCCCTTTGTTTTCCGTTTTGATGATACATTATGTGTAGAAGCACTAGAATCCTCAGAAAATGCTCAAAATTGCCTGTTTAGACCGCTGTCATTAGAGGCCTATTGTACAAATTTTACAACTATAAATGAAAAAAGTAAAACATAGGGGCACAGTCAATATCCTTTCTTATTCAATTTATAAAATATCTTTCAAATTGGTTCACTATTAATACTTTTTGTATGGAGAAAAAGACCGACCCTCAAACTCATAATAATAATAATAAATTGTTTAGGCTTTTTCTCATAAATCATATTTCACTTAGAAATCATCAGTAGTTATCTTAATGATTTATAAAGGATTTGTTAGATTAAAAACATTACTAGGTCTATGTAATTGATGGTAGGATTAAGTTCGAGATTTATTTTTTAATTCATCAAGATGTTATGCGAGATTCCTTTTTAATGGCCTGAAGTGAAATATTGGATTTCTTACACCAATACCTGTGTATTTGTTGTAGTAGGTACCTGTGATATTCATTTGCCTTTTTGTTTTTTTTTAAACGTTTACATAGGTTTTTTAATAATATTTTAACGTATTTATTTTTCAGTCGTACGGTACCACAAATAAGTACCGTATATTATTTTCGTAAATTATTATTCTGTTTATGAATGAATTCCATGAAACATTCTTCATGGAAGTCGTTACTAATGTTCTACATTTTGATGTGTTTAGTCTACAAATAAATACGCAAGCCTTGTTGAGCTTGTTTTTACTTTAATATAAACAATATGCCTTTGTTTAGTATATGTAGGTAGATACTTTCCGTAGGTACGATTAGATAGTGTAGCGCTTGTAGTCCAGTATTGTGTGGGGGCGGGCGTAGGTTCTAACTATCTAAATACTAATATTATAAACGCGAAAGTTTGTAAGTATGGATGGATGGATGGATGGATGGATATAAGGATGTTTGTTAGTCTTTCACGTAAAAACTACTGAATGGATTTAGATGAAATTTGGCAAACAGATAGTTTATAACCTGGATTAACACATAGGATACTTTTTATCTCGATATTCCCACGGGATCGAGACTTACGCGGGTGAAACCGCGGGGCGCAGCTAATCCTACTAATATTATAAATGTGAAAGTTTGTGTGTTTGGATGTTTGTTACTCAATCACGCAAAAACGGCTGAATGGATTTGGATGTAATTTGGCAAACAGATAGTTTATAACCTGGATTAACACATAGGATACTTTTTATCCCGATATTCCCACGGGATTGAGACTTACGCGGGTGAAACCGCAGGGTGCAGCTACTTAATAAATGATCAATTTATATTATATTTATTTTATTATTTTATATTTATTATCTTATCTCAGAGAAACGTGCACTCTTCTACATGTCTATTTAAACACTGTCGTTTTTTCTTAAACAAAAACCTATTAATCTTTTTTCCAAATTCGCTTAAATGATCGAATGCAACCAAAGTTATTTTTCTATCAACCTGTACGACATAAGGTCGCGTTTTGCATGTAAACTTTACAGTACTGTGAGGTTTTATGCAATAAGCAACCCTAAGTGGCTACAGGCTGTTAAAAAAGTAGCTGTAGCTACGAACGTTCTAGAAAATATGTTAGGAATGGAAATATGACACGCCCTTCCGCTCCGCCCAGAGCGGGAGAAGTCATAGGATGATTTCCCATAAAAAAAAATATATATTTTGTTTAATAAGATGACAGACGTCTCAGCCACCGAATAGTGTACGCGTCCTTTTATAATATGATTAATCTAGAATAAATGCCTTAAAGCAGTACGTTGTTGCCCTCCGTAGGTACACTTTCCCTCACACTCATCTATACTATATATCCTACTAATATTATAAATGTGAAAGTTTGTGTGTTTGGATGTTTGTTACTCAATCAGGCAAAAACGGCTGAATGGATTTGGATGAAATTTGGCAAACAGATAGCTTATAACCTGGATTAACACATAGGATACTTTTTATCCCGATATTCCCACGGGATCGAGACTTACGCGGGTGAAACCGCGGGGCGCAGCTAGTACTATAATATTATAAAGCTGAAGAGTTTGTTTGTTTGTTTGAACGCGCTAATCTCAGGAACTACTGGTTGGAATTGAAAAAATATTTTTGTGTTGGATAGTCCATTTATTTGTTAATTCTATATAATTATACATATTTATTTCTGCCTAATTTTTTATTATTATTAAGTTTTTTATTTTTATTTTATATGTCTGATTTTTTTTAATCCTCATAATGCTAATGAAATTAATATTTGACCATTATATCGTCAGCAAAAGTTGTCAATCCACTTCTGGCTATATACAAAATACAAAAACTAGTTTTAATTTAAACCTGACCACATTTAATGGAAGGTCAGAAGTATTAATGTCATTGACCAGCTAACATAACGACTGAATATCAAATAAATTCGGTTGAGAAGTGTTATGTGGGTACATACATATTTAGTTAATAGTGAGTATGGTAGACTCGTTAGTGAATTTAAAACGTTAACGACTGCTGCGTCAGTCCAATATATTAGCTTGTTCGTATCGGTTGCATTATTTTATCTCCCCCCTTTATGTTATAACAGTTGGCGACGAGGTCAAAGTACAAGTTACGCGTACTTATATCGAATTTTATTTAATTATGTCAAAAGTACCTGCTACAGTTTCGTTAACCATGAACATCAAGAATGGCAATTGTACAAAGAACGACTCGAACAGTGGTTTCTTGCAAACGAAATTGGGGTAGATGCTAGGCATGGGTTCGATATATCAAAACGTAATGTTGGGGATTTACATATAAAACACCACATAAAATAGAATACTGTATAATCACTTGAGCCGCGCACTTATAACTAGTACATAATTAGGACATATTAAAGGCAAAAACATAAGAACTGAGTTTCATTTCCTTGCGAGAGCTTAAGTACTATTTTACCATAGCGCAAGTTGTGTGTGGGTCTGAGACAATTCAATTTTAATCTAGGCGTCTAGACCAATAGTGTTTGTCTAGGTTTGGTGATTTCGGTCAAGCGTAAGCTTTTTTCTTGGACAAGTTACAACCTGCTCCCGGGCAAGTCTATTTGCTATGTTTGTGTATCGTAGACTCGTGTAAATGGTTTGTAGGTGTGGGTGTTGCAGGTTGAGACCTGCTCCTTTGGGCGAGCCCATTATGTGTGCTAGTGTGCCTAGAGTGTTGTCTGGTGTGACATGGGTGTCTAACGGCTCTAGAACAGGTTGCGACTTGTCTGTTTGGAATCTAGTTAGACTTTGTAGTTATGTGAAAGGTTTGTTTACTTTGTTTCAGCCCTTATGCGCTTTTATGGCATATATTAAAGGAAAATAAAGGTAGCCCTAAGCTATTCAGGTACATTCATTATTCTAATGAGAAAATAGGTTATTTATTTTAATCAGTACTTTCTTAGACTAGATAAACAATCAGCGATTCTTATAATAAACAATCAGCAATTCTTATATACTAATTAGATGTATGTTCGTCGCCAACAGTCTCCCCCTCGGTGCGTTGCACTCCATCTCGTTGGGGCGACGTTGCAGGTACAATCAGTACTAGGCGCGATGCTGGTCGTCTCAGGATACCCACTGTTGTTCGCACGTCGACGATCCTAGTTCTTCCGTCTGGTCCGGGATGCGTGGCGATGATCTCGCCGCGTGGCCACGAGTATCGTGGTAGTGTGTGGTCGACGATCAAGACGATGTCGCCCAATGCTGGGTCCCGGTAGTGAGGACCTTGATTGTAGCGAGGCGAGAGAGTTGGTAGGTACTCTCGCAGCCACCTTGACCAGAAGTGATCGGCCAAGCGTTGGGAAGTCTTCCAGCTGGGAGACCTGATGAGTTCGGTGTCGTCGAAGGAGCCGAAGAGGGTAGCTCCGCATGACCGCCCGATGAGGAAGTGATTAGGGGTCAAGGCTTCTTCTTCTTCTGGATCGGTGCTCACGGAGAAGAGAGGTCTGGAGTTTACCATATGTTCGGCTTCTAGCAGTAGCGTGTGAAGAATTTCTTCTTTGGGTTGCCGCTCGTGCAGTGTGGCGGCGAGGGCGACTTTCACCGACCTTACCATTCTTTCCCAGGCTCCGCCCATGTGGGGGGCTCCAGGAGGGATGAATCTCCAGACGATGCCCATCTTGTTGGTTTCGTGGCTCAGGCTCGCGATGGCTGCGGAGATCTCTCGGTTGGCACCGATGAAGTTGGTCCCGTTGTCACTCAGGATGATTTTCGGAGTTCCCCTTCTGGCGATCATCCGCCGCAGGGCGAGAATCATTGAATCTGTGGACAAAGAATTAGCAAGTTCGAGGTGGATGGCCCTCGTTGTTAGACATGTAAATAATGCCCCCCATCGCTTTTCTGTGCGTCGGCCTATGGTGACGAGCATAGGCCCGAAGTAGTCGACCCCCAGGCAGGTGAAGGGGGGGCTAGTTTTCGTCAGGCGCTCCGGTGGCAGATCTCCTTGTGGTGCGGTCTGCGGCGTTCTTCTCCGGAGTTGGCACCATCCGCAGTCTCGTGCTATTTTCTTCACCATGTTCCTGAGGGAAGGTATCCAATACTTCTGACGTACTTCGTTCATTACGGTGCTGTGGTTGCCGTGGTTGAATCTTTCATGTATGTACTTCACAAGTAGTTGTGTTATTCTATGATGTTTATCTAGCAGGATCGGATTCTTGTAGGACGATAACAAGTAGTTGGCCGCTCCTACACGAGTGGATAGTCTGATGAGCCCATCTTCTAATTTGACAGTGAGGTTCTTCAGCTTGGACGTTGTTTTAATGTTCTCTTCTTTGCGTAGTGCGATGAGTTCATCTTGAAAGCAATCTTCCTGTATTTTCTTTATTAGAAGTTGCTCTGCCTTTTCCACATAGAGTGCCGACTTAGGTAGGAATGTAGTTTCTTTGCTGATCGACCTTCTTTCCGACGTCTGGGTTGACCTCTTCTGTGCTTTCTTCCATACTGGATCTTGAGTTTTCCTCGTGATTTGCTTCGTGATGTTTACCTTTTTCTTCAATTTGCGTTTGAAGACATCCACAGCTTGTAGGTATCTAGCTGTTGCGTGAAGCAGGCGCGTCCAGTTGGAGAATCTCACGGGATCAGGCACGATGCTAGGCGTGGTCTTCTTGATGCTCAGGGTGGTGGCATTGGGTTTCTCTTCTCCTGTCGCAGGGATTGAAACTTTCTTCTCTTCAGAAGGCCAATGTCGTGGGTCTTCGTATAGGAAAGCCGGTCCTCTGAACCAACGATGTGTTATGTCGAAGCTGGATGGAGCTCCTCTCGTTGCGTCATCTGCTACGTTGAGTTTTGTTGGAACCCAGTACCATTCCTTATGTTTTGTCAGCTCTTCTATTTCGGCGAGTCGATGCGCGACGAATGGCTTGAATCTCTTAGGGTCAGACTGGATCCAAGCTAGTGCTGTCCTCGAGTCGGTCCAGAAGTACCTTCTTGTCACTGTTAGATCCATTTCCTGAATTGCACTGCTGGCCAGGCGACTTCCTAGTAGACATGCTTGGAGCTCGAGCCGAGGTATCGAAGTTGGCTTGAGAGGCGATAGATACTCTTGCTTTTGCAGTCAGCAGCTTCACTTCCACGTGGTCGTCCGGATGCTGGGAGCGCCAGTACACCGCACAGGCGTACGCAGTTTCGCTTGCGTCGCAGAAGGTGTGCAGCTCCCCCTCGGTGACGTCGTGTGTGAGGCAGCGCGGGATGCGAAGATCTTCAAGTTTTCTTAGGTCTTCAAGCCATCTTCTCCACTCTTCTTCTCTTGACGGGGGTATCTTCTCGTCCCACTCCAGGCCGGATCTCCATAAGTTCTGAAGCATGACTTTACCTTGTATTGTTATAGGTGACGCCAGCCCTAAGGGGTCAAAGACCGACATCACTGCGCTGGTTGCTTCTCTCTTCGTCGGCGCTCGTCGTCCTTCCTTGGCTTCGTCGGGAGTGTTGCGTAGACTCAAGGTGAAGTGGAGGCTATCTTCTTGAATATTCCAGTTGAGTCCTAGAGTTTTCTCAACTTGATCCTTTGGTTCCCCTAACACGATGGAATTTTGATTGTTTTCGGTGTCAGTGAACTCTTCTATTGTCGCGGGGTCATTGCTCGCCCAGCCTCTTAAGTGGAACCCTCCCTTCTTGTGAATGTCGTTTACGTCTCTTGATACTTTGGTAGCTGTTGACACGTCGGGAAAGC
Source organism: Lithophane semibrunnea (assembly GCA_947363905.1). Lineage (NCBI taxonomy): Eukaryota > Metazoa > Arthropoda > Insecta > Lepidoptera > Noctuidae > Lithophane > Lithophane semibrunnea. Next base: position 8,448,618 of record OX376185.1, read on the forward strand.
TTGTTATGTAGTCATCCATGTAATGATTCCGACTTATTGCCCTGGCAGCTTCCGGACACTGGTCGGTGAAGTCTTCCGCGTTCTTGTTCTTGACGTTTATTGCAGTGCACGGTGAGCAGGCAGCCCCAAATATTAGAGACGTCATCCTGTACTCTTTGTTCTTCCAGAGAAATCGAAGGCTATCTCTGTCTTCCTCGTTGATTTTTATTCTCAGGAACATTTCTTTGATGTCTGCGACGACAGCTATTGCTTCTTGACGGAAACGGAGCAGCACACCGAATAAAGATTGCAGCAAATCGGGTCCAGCTAACAATGCGTCGTTTAGTGATTTCCCATTTGATTTGGCTGCGGCGTCGAATACCAATCTCATTTTCTTCTTCTGTGGGTGTACAACGGCGAAGTGGGGTAGGTACCAAGTTCTTGAAGAGGTGGGTACCTCTGTTACTTCTTCTGCATAGCCGCTGTTGATTAAGTTTTCGACTTGTTCTTCATATTCCTTCTGAAATTCTTCATCTCTTGAGAACTTCTTCTCCATTCCCTTCAGTCGTCGTGCTGCAGCTGTTCTGCTTTCAGGTAAGTGCTCGTCGTCTGTCTTCCATAACAGGCCCGAGCTGAATCTTCCGTCAGGCAATCTCTTCGTCGTGGAGTGTAGCACGTCGAGAGCTCGTTGGTCGATATCGCTGGACGGTCTCTTCGCAGCGACTCCTAGGGCTTCAATGTCGAAGTGGTCTCTGATCATCTTCTCGAGGTAATCATCCTTCCCTCTTGACTGCGTTATAATGTGATTCACTCTTCGAACTGGAGTGTTGCTGCTTGACTTGGTTCCGTGAAGAACCCACCCTAATTGAGTTCTGGAGGCCACCGGTTTGCTTCTGTCACCAGCTTTTACTTCCTGTGACACGATGAGATGCCAGTTGTCCTGTCCGATCAGCACAGTAGGACGAGCGTTGGGGTATTTCAGTTGCTCGGCGATCTCTTCTAGGTGCTGGCAGTCTTCCAGGTCCTTCTCGTTCACTTCTTGTGGGCTTAGGTTTAAGGTTTTCACGGTATATCCTGACATCATCTCAAGGTTTCGTTCGAATCTTCCTCTGATCTTGATGTCGATCTTTTTTGACTTCTGATCCATTCGATGGCCTCCTACGCCCTCGATTCTTAAGTCTTCTTCAGGACCCTTGGCGCCAATCATGTTCACGATGTCATCTTCTATGAGTGTCACCGTTGATCCTTCATCCATAAGAGCGTAGACTTGAGCTGTGGCATCTGGCCCCCATAACTCCACTGGTACGATTTTCAGATAGGCTCTTGAGATGGTCCGGGTTGCATTTACAGTTGACGTTACAGGCTCGGTCTCTTCTGTGGCTGGCTTCACACCCCCTTCTGAGTGTAGCATCACGTGGTGACCTCTCTCGCATTTCCCGCACGGCTTGGCCTTGCAGTTGTAACCTCTGTGTCGTCCCAGCAGGCATTTGAAACATATGAAGGCTCGTTTGACTTGTTCCCATCTTTCGTCTACGGAGGCGTCGATGAATTTTTTACATTTCAGTATCGGATGTTCCTCGGCGCATTCAGGGCAGGCCATCTTCTCCGGCTTCTTGGTGCCATCCTTGCAGGCGCAGATCACAGCTGTATGTGGTTCGGTTTCTTCGTCTTCTGATTGGTCCTCTTCCGATGAACATTCTTCATGCGTGGCTTGAGCTATATTCACCCCTCGGGAACCTGGCGGTCGAGTGCGGCTTCTTATTCCTTCCTTCTTGACTCTGGTTCCTGTGAATTCGTGCATCTCAAATCGATCCACCATCTGATTGAAGAAGTTCATGAGGCTAATTAGGATCGGTTCATCTTCTTCTTCTTTCGAAGCCCTATATTCATACCACTTGAATCGTATCAGGAGACACATTTTTTCGATTATTCTATTTGATATGTCACTTGAGTGTAGGTAGCTCTGTTTCTTCATTTGTTTCACGACGCTGACTGTATTGGCCACAGCTCCAGCGTATCGCACCAGCTCCCTCGCATCGTCGGACATGGCAGGCAGCTTCTCAATGTTTTCTATTTCGCTTTTTATTAGGTAGGTAGGTCTTCCAAATCGGCGTTCCAATGCAGCCATAACTTCTTCTGGATCCGCCTGGGTATAGAGGAGTGACTTCACGGCTTCTTTTGCTTTTCCTTTCACTGCTCTTCGAAGTCGCCCCATGTTCTCGATAGCGCTGAACAGTTCCTTAGAATCCATGTATGTCGCTTTGAAAGCCACCCAATCTCTGGCGTCTCCGTCGAATTGATGCAGCTCGCTTATATATTTCGGTGCTCGCTGCATGATGGCTGACGTTTTGCTGTCAGCGACGGACTTAACAGCTTCTAGTATAGCCTCCGCCAGCTGATTTGTTGGAGACTTTTCTACTGGTTCAGTGGTGCGCGATGTCTCTGGTACTATTTCTACTTCATCACGCCCCTCCTTGGACTTGGACACCCAGGCAGCTGTGGCCTTCTCCGCGGCGGCCTTGGCGGCAGCATCCTCTTCTTCATCACTGGCGTCTGTGTCATCATCGTTGACACGCGATAATTCCAACTTGGTACTTGCCAATTTGGTTTTCATTTTAATCTCTTCTAACTGTAATTTCTCTAATTCTAATCTAGCTTGTAACTCCTTTTTCTTAATATTCGAAGTTTTATTTGAAGTGCCCTTTGCTTTCTTTTTCTGAACCATGGTAGCATCCGCATCCTCGACCACGGTTGTTTCTTCCGTCGGCGCGGTGCTGTCGGTGACTGTCTCGGAGGTTGTCGCAGACTCCTCCGTAGTCTCTTCTTCCGTGGTCGAGCGCGCGCTATCTCCTTTACGGCTTCGCGTCATCATGGCTCATATACACAAACACTTTATCAGCAAATAATGTTCAATAACTCACCAGTGTTATGTTACAATCCTTCAGCAAAGGCACTTCACCACACAATGTTCACTAAGTTAATTGTCTTTATGTATTCACTTATATAATGTTCAAAGTTCCTTATGTATTCACAAATCGACGTTAACTTATTTGCACGGCGTAATGTTCTTTATTTACTCACTTGTATGACGTAAATAACACTTAAATGTTCACTTAGAGCAATGTTCCTTGTTTACTTACATGTACAACGTAGATTGACACTTATATATTCACTATTCGGCGTGTATATAATACGTAAGTATCACTATTCGAACGTTCACTGTTCACGCGAGTAATGTTCCTTATTTACTCTCGTATGTGGCGGCAAATAACACTTATGTATTCACTATACGTAATTTATATAACACATAAGTATCACTGTTCGAACTTCACTATTCACTTGAAGTAATATTGCTTATTTACTCACGGATACGGCGGCAGGTATCACTTATGTATCCACTATAAGTCATTTATATAACACATAAGTAGCACTATAATTCACTCACTTAGTACACGCAGAGCTTCGAGCGACGCGGGCTTCGAGAGGGCGCGACTCTTCCTGTGGTCGTCCCTCCCAGCTGTTCTATTTCACTCAGCGGTTGCGTGTACACCGGGCTTCGAGAGGGCGAGACGTCCGTAGTCGTTCCTCCCAGCGTTTCTTACCGGCACACGTAGGGCTTCGAGCGGTCCGGGGCTTCGAGAGGGCGCGACTCTTCCTGTGGTCGTCCCTCCCAGCGTTCTCACCGACTCGTAGGGCTTCGAACGACGTGGGGCTTCGAGAGGGCGCGACTCTTCCTGTGGCCGTCCCTCCCAGCGTTCTTACCGACGTTCGTAGGGCTTCGAGCGGCGTGGGCTTCGAGAGGGCGCGACTCTTCCTGTGGTCGACCCTCCCAGCGTTCTTCACTCAGCGGGTCGTGTGCACGGCGATAGGCCTTCCGCAGAGGGCCTGGCTTCGGGAATGAGCGGTCTTTCATACGCCGCCTATTCCCAGCGATTACTAACCTTCTTTACGACGAAATAAGTGCGCGGCTCGTCGTAATCTTCACGAAACTTATGTATTCTTCTTGATATACATAAGCTTCTCGATAATTCGCTATTAATTCTTTGAAATAGCGAGGTTTCTTTACGAATCTTCAGGCTCAGGCTTCAGTTCTTCAATCCGGCTTGTCGAAGGACCAGTTCTTTTGGGGATTTACATATAAAACACCACATAAAATAGAATACTGTATAATCACTTGAGCCGCGCACTTATAACTAGTACATAATTAGGACATATTAAAGGCAAAAACATAAGAACTGAGTTTCATTTCTTTGCGAGAGCTTAAGTACTATTTTACCATAGCGCAAGTTGTGTGTGGGTCTGAGACAATTCAATTTTAATCTAGGCGTCTAGACCAATAGTGTTTGTCTAGGTTTGGTGATTTCGGTCAAGCGTAAGCTTTTTTCTTGGACAAGTTACAACCTGCTCCCGGGCAAGTCTATTTGCTATGTTTGTGTATCGTAGACTCGTGTAAATGGTTTGTAGGTGTGGGTGTTGCAGGTTGAGACCTGCTCCTTTGGGCGAGCCCATTATGTGTGCTAGTGTGCCTAGAGTGTTGTCTGGTGTGACATGGGTGTCTAACGGCTCTAGAACAGGTTGCGACTTGTCTGTTTGGAATCTAGTTAGACTTTGTAGTTATGTGAAAGGTTTGTTTACTTTGTTTCAGCCCTTATGCGCTTTTATGGCATATATTAAAGGAAAATAAAGGTAGCCCTAAGCTATTCAGGTACATTCATTATTCTAATGAGAAAATAGGTTATTTATTTTAATCAGTACTTTCTTAGACTAGATAAACAATCAGCGATTCTTATAATAAACAATCAGCAATTCTTATATACTAATTAGATGTATGTTCGTCGCCAACACGTAAATTATATCGGATATGTTCTTATTATCATACCATATCGATATCTAAATATACATAACCGTTTTCACAAAAACTTCATCGAGCTATGGCTTATCCAAAGCGCAACAACGAGAACGAACTACGAATAATGTCGAATAAGTAATAACGAACAAAACGCAAACTTCACATAACGAGCGATATGACATCGACGGTTTTTATTCGCTTTGTCTCTGTCTTACCATTCAATGTTTTACTGGCGTAAAAGTGATGAAGCGAATATTACGTAACTTCGGCTAGTGATTGGTTATTTGGTTAATAATAGTGCGTGCGTAATATCTATATCCTAACGCGCTAGCATTAGGTCTAGTTTCTATTTATTTAGTTACAACACATATTCCATAAGTTAGCAACTTTCCGGCGGCTACTCGATATCAGGGAGCAAATCGTACTACTGATATCGATATCTGAAAACGGTTTTCGATATCGATATGAAAACTGAATATCGGTTACATATCCGTTAGCAACTAAATACGAAAACGCCCATGTCTAGTAGATGCGTAGATGTGGATAAAGCCGGTATTAAACGTCGAGCTATTCTGTTGAGCAACTGCTCCTCGGAATCAAGTTACAGATTGATTCGCGATTATAAAAAGATATTTGGACACGCTTTTTCCTTGAGTTATCTTTGAATGAAACACTCCAAAAAAAGGCTGCACCGTAGTATCCTTTTGACACTTTACACGCATTCAAGAAAGAAAAGAAAGAAAGAAAGAAAATAAACGCTTCACGTACCTATGCTTTATATGACTGTATTATATATAAAAGACTCATAATTTTATTCATAATCGACACAAGTTTCTCCATATTATTTTTTAAGTATAAAATAATATCTTAATCGAAATTGAATAATAATTCTTAACATAACTGGGGGCCAAGTCTACTAATTTACAAACGTGTCAGTGGTCTCACAATTATCAGTTTTTGACAGATTTTGTCTGGCGTAGCTGTCAAAAACTGATCATTGTGAGACCACTGACACTTTTGTAAATTAGTAGACTTGGCCCCCTGGTGAAATGTGGGTGTACTATGGGTGCACCTCTACCTAACCCTTCAGGGAATACACGCGTGATGTTATGTAATACCAGTTTACTAGTGACCAGTTTTTATAACATTGGATAAAAGTAAAGAATGTTAAACAACTCTGATCACAATCAACTTCGATAAAAACATTATTTCATTCAACTTCATACTAATACTGCTTTGTTACTGATCTCATGTTGAGTGAGTACAAAGCAGTGGAAATATTCCTTCAACAGAAGTACATTATAAGAAACAAGTTACATTCCACGTATACCTACACAAAGGAAGCAACATATAGGACAATTAATGGATACTTCCTCATGCTCCAAATTCTTACGTTGAGCGGTGAGTCAAAGCGGAGATGAGAAGCCACCGATAGTACTTAAGTTGTTACTATACTAACCTCTCATTGGTTATCGGCTTATTGTAGCTCTAGCTGTCATTTTAATGTCATGAAACACGGTACATTTTCAAATTGCCAAATTCTTTATAGCCTTTATTGAGCGAACCACAGATACTAAGGCTCTCATTATGGTTATCAGCTTATTGTAGTTGTCATTTTAATGTCATGGAACACGGTACATTTTCAAATTACCAAATCCTTTATAGCCTTTATAGAGCGAACCACAGACCTGACTTTTTATTATTCTGAGGAGCAAACGCAAACAATTGTTTTGTATAGTCTACGCTGCTATCGGAAAAATAGCAATTGAACACATGAATTTAAGAAACTCTTTATTTGGAGTCAAAAATTTAATTGAAACATTTAAATTCATGTTATAAAACAAGACCCATATTGCAAGGGGCAAGGTCCAAACTGGAGATGTAAAAAATCCGATTCGGATGCCGATAATATATCGGCCGATATAATCGGCAGGTCGATAGATCTATTAAATATACAACCGATAACAAACAGTTGGAAAAGCGCGCAGAACGAAGACGCGCGTTCACAACATTGCCGCTCCGTCGCAGGCGGAAGAGCCGCGCAGCAAATGCTTAGCGACATGGCAAACGGCAGTATTTGCAGTTTGCCGAGTGTTGGCTGAGCGATGTATTGTTTCGTGCCTGTTTCACGTCACCGCTATATGCTGACACAGTGAACTGAGCACTTTACTATAACGCACTATTAAGCAGTTATGCCCGAAATACAAAAGACATACAAATGCTCGAATTACGTAATTATTTATTTGATTTATTATCTACTAAGCCATCGATGTTGGCATCGGTATCGGTATCGCCGATTATTTACTACAATAATCGGTATCGGTAAAATTATGTATCGTTACATCCCTAGTCCAAAACATCTGGAATACTGGAATGCCGATCGTTATTTAATTGTGTACTTACACAAAAATGTAATTCGCGATAACTAGAGATACAGTATTACTTCCTACAGATTTATTTTCTATCTCCAATCATAAGAATAAAATTAATCTAGATACGAAACAATTAGATTCCTACACAGATACTATCATTGTACCTAATAAGATTAAATAAATCCTTGCACCTGCTAGATACAACAAACTAAAGTCTAAATCTATAGATAGGTGCGCTGCGTATTATAGATAAATGTTGCCAAGTCTGTGGTACGATAAAATAATAGGCTATACTATAGCCTATAACCAATGACTAATAAATCCTATGGACTTGGCATACCTACAAGAAAAACGTGTATACCTATGCTCTACTGAGAGGATAAAATGGCGGTTACTAGAGCAGCCCTTATCGATACTTCTCTAAAATAACATCGATAAAATATTGTGAGAATGTTTTCATAATGTCACGGTACAATATGTACGGGTAAAAATACCCCAAGTTCTTTAACATGCATGAGTCTTTCATTTAACCGATAGAGTACCGCGCGGGGTTGTTGAATCGTCCTTCTTTCAAGGCTAAACCGTAGAACTGGAGGACAGCTGATATACGCTGCTTTATATCGACGTAGTATTCTATAGTACAATAATAACCACGTGGTGCGTCAAGTCTCAACTTTTAATGGCACGACTTGTACCTACTTACATCGAATAATTTTTTATTGACTTTCTTGCTGGCTTTCCATCCCACGGTTTCTTTTTACTGTAAGCTTATGGTGGTTCTGTCAATGGCACGCAGATGGTAATTTTTAAATGAAATAAATTTATATTTTTGTCGCGTTTTTTATCTACATACGACCTAATACAGAGCTGTAATTGGCAAAAAACGTATGAAAATTTGAATTTCACGGATAACCAGTGAAAAACTTTTTTTTTTTAACGGATTTATTCACCATAATTCATATTTTTGATGCTAAGTTTCTAAAAGGCAAATGATCGAGGGTTAATTATTTAATTAAAAATCAACAATAATTATAATAAAGTTACATTATAGAAATCAATTTTATTCATTTCTGAAAAATACAATTTAGTTTGGGTAATTTCTATGGGATATTGTCTCAGTAGATTTCTTCCCATAATATTTGTATCTCAAATTCATGTATACCTCTATTACACTTTTAATTAATAAATATTATTATATCCTTTAAAATCTTTGATAATATTACTAAAATGAGCAATTTCTTTCGTCTGTCTTCTAACTTTCTCCGTCTCTTTATCTTCTTGGACTGTTTTTGACATTTGTCCTTTAATTTCTTTATCATTTTAGATATTGTGTGTACCTGAAATCAAATAAAATTAAGCTTTAATAGATATTGAAGACAAGAAGCGAGAGATATCTCCCAGCCAGTCTCAATTCAATCAATGAGATGTTATCAATTAGATAAAAAAAAACGGAACTGGTCATACCGGTAAATCTGGCGTAGCCAGAGGTGCTAGCAGCTAAATCTGGCGCAACGGAGGTGCTAGCAGCTAAATGTGGCGCAGCGGCGGTGCTAGTGACTAAATCTAGTGTAGCGGATGTGCTAGGGGCTAAATCTATGCCACTCCTCTTTGAAATCTCTCCAGGTTGATTTTGAGTGGTAGGCACACAAACAGCTTGGACCTGAAAACCACTTTTTATCATTAACATAAATATTAAATCAAAATTGAATAGTAAATACTTCAAATTTTTATGACTTTTCAAAACAGTAATGATCCTACTGTTTATAATTACAAAAATCAATTACCGTATTAGGAGCACCACATCCAGATATTGATTGTGAGTTTGTCTGATTTTGATAATTCTCAATTAAAATGCCAGACATATTTGTTCGGATCTTAGGCTGTAAACAAGCAATAAAATGATTAGTATTCTTGATATTTCTTGATTTTATTAATAGGATTTTTAATTAATATTAAGTCTTCTAACACATTCTTTACATCACTCTTTGTGTCCATTAGACAACTGTTGCAATTGAGGACATCACCATCATTTATCAGCCACTACACAATCATGTTGGAAAAATTTATAACATGCAATGTTACTTGCCAATAAAGTTCGTGAAGGTAAAGCATCGTCACGTAATGTTACTTTATTCAGTGTCCAAAACATGATTCTTCAAAGTGAAGAGATCAAAATATGTGAATTGTTTTTGTTGACATCTTTAAATTTTCAACACCGATTGTTTCTAGCCAAATTTTCTTTTTTCGTTCATCAGGCAGCCTTGAAAATAAAACGTAAAACCAATAAAGAATCATAAAATAGCATTATCGATAAATATAAAAATGTCTAAATGCACTATTGTCTAAGACCGCATAGCTTGGAGACGCGTCATATGTTGTCGCGATCCTCAACATTGAGGAAACGACGAAGAAGAAGAAGAGAAATGCACTACTCTATCCCTTCAATAACAAGAAAATCAATTCATGTTAAAAACTGTTAAAAATAAAGGCAAAAGGGAAAATAAGAATGCTTTACTGTTAAAGCTCTTCAACAAATGCAGAATCTTTTGTTTATCATATAAATCTAAAGATATTTCAGCTGAAATTATGTATGTACTGGTGCAAAGTTATGTTCGGGAGATTTCCGCTTCTTTTGATGCCACATCCGATTATATTGCAATTGGGCATCTTGCTATTGACGATTTCCACTATAGGACCGAGTTTAAACGCAATAACACTGCAAATTACTCCAAAATTTACAATTATAACCACAGCTCAAGAGCATTTGACAGTTGACGTACTCAAGTTTGGTACCAAACAGCGAGAGGATAAAATGGCGACTCAGCCGCAAATAGGTATTCAATGACTCTAGAAATGTAGGGTTGCCAATAAAGTAACTGTCAAAAACACTATTGTCCTTTTTCACTTACGCAAAATTATGAAAGTTAAAAAGAGATGGCAATATTTTTATGATTTTGGCGTCGATATGCCTCATATTTGTATAACTGTTTTTTCTATAGTCAAACATTTCAAGTCCATATGATTTATAAGTCAATGCCTATAACAGTGTTTTTAAATCTTTTAGTATTACGCGACCCCTTTAGAAGTTAACAAATTCCAGCGACCCCCTAGGCCTGATGATGAGGATGATGTATTTTTAGTGTGAATTGTAGGACCTAGAAACACTTGCCTTTTTCTTTTGCCCTCGACCCCCTGATTAAGGCTTCGCGACCCCCTAAGGGGTCGCGACCCACAGGTTGAAACACTGGCCTATAATATAGGAACGATAATTAGTTTACCGATACTACCTATAGCCGCTATAGTATCGGTAAACGAATTATCGTTCCTAACTAAAACGATCACAGAGTTAACTGATAAAAATAGGTACCAAAAAAGGTAAAGCAAATTGACTACCAATTTGAATTATCAGTATATTCAAATCAGAACTGTCATTCTCCAACAGTTGTATGAATTTACTATAACACGAAAACGTTAGAGTGCGTTTCATCAAATAGTTCCGTTAGTTTTCTTCTGTAAAAAACGGCTCATGAGGCAGCCCCGTAGCGTATTCTTATTGGTCCTACAACAGACCAATATAACGGCAAAGGAAGTATTTGATGAAACGCACGCTAGGGTCTTACTATTTGACGGGGTCCGCTAGGACCGATGCATGCCAGGGTTGCGGGAAAGTCCGAAAGGGATATCGGGACCCTTGGCAACAGGCAACTGTAGAAACACGGGTGGGTTTTAGTCAGTAAAAGTCTGACACGCCCTGCCGCTTCGCCCAGAGTGGGAGAAGTCATTTTAATTAACAGGATAAAAAAATGGGTCTTACTATAAAAACTTAGACACTTGTTTAACGTGTTTCTAATGCCAGTCTTACGTCAAACTCCATACATAAATGTCGTGTTTATAGGACGTTTCCAAAACCAAAACCCACACTGACATTCTTTTCTCTCCCCTCTCCTTCTTTCACTGTCATTCCTTCTCTCTCACACACATTGCGTTCCATTCCTCATCTTACACTATAATCACTCATCCTACATTCAGGGCTAAATAACTGATAAGCAGTGGTATTATGGTAGATATTTAATTCAATCAATGAAGTTCGAACCTCGGCCACGCATCTCTGACTTTTCGGATTCATGTGGATATTGTATAATTATCCCTTGCTTTAAAAAAGTTGAAGAAAAACATCATGAGAAAACCGGAATGTCAGAGAGATATTTCTTGAGGGCATTTGAAGCCAAGTCAGAGGCCCTCGGCTCTAAAATTCTGACACCAGAACTAACCACACGAAAAGAAGAAAAATTCAATCAATTTCCCTAACTGCAAGTGTAGGCTTGATAAGGTCGATGGGGTGTCCTTTTTTTTTTGAGGTTTGGAAATCATCAAATGACTTCTCCCGCTCTGGGCGGAGCGGAAGAACTGTCAGACTTTTACTGACTAAAACCCACCCGTGTTCCTTCAGTTGCCTGTTGCCAAGGTCCCGGTATCCCTTTCGGACTTTCCCGCAACCCTGCCAAGTCGATGGGATGTCCTACCATTGCCTTCATGTCATACCTATATAGATAGGATTAGATATCACTTGCAACGTAAACCATGATTCATGGACTGTGTTATGGTTTTTTGGTTTTGTGAAGGTTTCTGACAATTTCCAGTGGGTACCTAACAAAATTAAACTAAGAGAAAAAGGATAAATATTGAGACCTTAACGCTAGCACCATTGAAAGGCACCCAACGAAAGTAAACGCAAAAAGCGCTAGGTAGGTAACAAGGTCACAGTACATTTATATTAGGTCTTTACCTATGAAATTGCCGTTTTGTATGAAAAAATTTAAACGATTTTTTTTCATGTATTTTTTATTTGTATTAATCGAAGTAATCACCCATGCAATCAATGCATCTTTGCCAACGCAGTGGTAGTTTATTGATGCCCTTCTTAAAGAAATCAGCTGGACGGGAGGCAACAAATTCTTCAAAGGCATTTTGTACTGCCTCTCGGGTATTGAATTTTTTTCCCGCCAAGAAGTTATCCAAATTCTGGAAAAAGTAGTAGTCTGTAGGCGCAAGGTCTGGTGAGTAGGGCGGATGACGGAGAGCTTCCAACTCCAGTTCTTGCAACTTGGAGACCGTCTGCTGTGCAGTATGAGGTCGCGCGTTGTCGTGCAGGAGCAGCGGAGACGAGCGATTGACCAATGCTGGTTGGAGATGTGCCAGCTTCTCCATCATTGTGTTCAGTTCTTCACAGTACACATCTGCAGTAATGCTCACCCCGTTGGGTAAAAAGCTGTGATGAATCACACCGGCGCTAGACCACCAAACAGTGACCATCACTTTTCTAGGGGCAACTTTTCGTTTAGAGCATTTTTTAGGTACTGAACCAGGATCCAACCAACTTGCTGAGCGCTTGCGGTTATCAAACAGAATCCATTTTTCATCGCAGGTAACAATGCGGTTCAAAATTCCTTCATTTGTGTGGCTGTTGAACAGTGCAAGGCACGCCTCGACGCGTACTTCGCACTGGCGATCATTGAGTTCGTGGGGCACCCATTTGTCAAGCTTTTTTACCTTGCCAATTTGACGCAAATGGACCAATATTGTTTTGACGCTAACGTCGAAAGCTGCTGCTAATTCAGCCGTAGATTGTGTATCATCAGCTTCCATAATCGCCTTTAATTCGTCATTGTCGACCAAAGTCTTCGGACGACCGCGAGGTTCATTTTTCAGGTCGAAATTTCCAGAACGGAAGCGAGCAAACCAATAACAGGTGGTGCGTTGGTTTGTAGTGTTAGCTCCGTAAACGTCGTTGATGTTGCGTGCCGCTTGTGCCGCGTTGCTGCCACGACGGTACTCATATTCCATAATTACTCGAATTTTTAACGTATCCATGATGACGAAAAAGATTGAAATGCGATGAAAATGTAACACTAATCATTAAACAAATGACTTCTTTTGAAAAAAGAATTCCATGTTTTTAAAATAAAATTAATTTGAAATTAGAATTCTTAGCCAAACAAAAATTATTTTGATTTGAAATGGCCAGTACTGCAGAACGGCAATTTCATAGGTAAAGACTAGCTTGCGCCTGCGGCTTTGCTCGCGTGGTATGATGATAAAAAGTAACCTATGTCCTTCCCCGGGATGCAATCTATCTGTTTTCCAAATTTTATCGAAATCCGTTCAGTAGTTTAGGCGTGAAGAGGCAACATATAGACAGAGAGCGTTACTTTCGAATTTATAATATTAGTATGTATGGATACAATGTTGAAATCATGAAATACAGTACAAATATCACGGCTATGTCGTTACGTAGTTTTTAGGTGAATGACAGGCAGGTAGGCGGCTGCTCAAACACGAACTGGTCTTCTTCATGTTTTCAAACATGCATCATATTATCATAATACGGTCTTACAACATTGCCTAAGTTATATTCGTCACCAGCAACTTACACGCTGATATCCAATAATACATAATATTACCTATGAAATCAGCGTTTTGTATGGGGAATTTTAAAGAAGTTGTATTTTTCATACTAACATTTTTACCGACTTCAAAAAAGGAGGAGGTACTACGTTCGGATGATTGTTTTTTTTTTTTTTTTTTTTTTTATATGTATGTTCACCGATTACTCCGCCGTTTGTGAACCGATTTAAAAAAATCTTTGGTTCGAAAGGGTATACTCCCGAGATGGTCCCATGTAAATTTTATTAAGTTTGCTTGCGTAGTTTTTGAGCTAGCTTTAATATTACGTATTTTTCCCACAGTCTATGTAGACGATATAATTATTAGACTCCTTCACTGTTATATACTTACATACTTTAATTTCGGAAGTCGGTGGCAATAAACGAAAATTAAAAAGCAAAGACACAGACTTCTGAAATTAAAGTTATTTTTCACTTTTTATTTAGTGTTTTTTTTGAAGTCGGTTGTTTTTTTTTTGTAAAAAGTTTTTATCTTAATTTATACTCGTATAACAACCATGAACACTAATGTTTTAAAACTTTTATGCACAAATGTTTAAAAACTAAGATAACTAATGCCACTTAGATTAAGCGACAAAAATAAGATCTGGCTAAGTTAAAAAAAAATTGTGGTCAATTCTGCTAGCAAAATGAGGAGTCATTTTTAAGGTATTTTTTATGTTTAGAAAACTATACTAGTACTAGCTGTCTATGATGGTCATTATTCGATATAATACCAAGCAATTGATGAATATTTTAAATCATAGAAGTGACGAGGTTCTCTATTTGTGAGAAAAAAACGCCAATTTCATACCCAATACAAGTCAAGTTTATGGAATCAAGTTTAAGGAGTAATTGCACAATCAACTGACTACCAAAAAGGTATTACCTACTCGATGAAGAATATGAATTAGAAACAATAATTAAGCAACTTACGTTGTTGTAAAATCAGCTGCAGCTGAATACCAGTATTTTACATGGAGCAATTGCCTATCTGACCTGCACAACCCTGATTAACATGATGAACAATTACTGAGTAACATGATACCCCTTGATAAGACTGGTTGTCAGACTTTTGGGCTTCTTTCTAAGCCATATCGATTGTCAAAGATCTATCAATGACAGCCGCGATCAACAGCTTAAAGTACTTTCAGAGTCACGCAGGGGTCTCGGGTGGTCACCCATCCATGCACTGTTCTCGGCAAGTGTAGCATACCCCAACCCTGCGGCTGTTATCATTTAGCCACGAGTTCCTCCCGAGTACTATATTACATAAATGAATGAAAAATCAGTTAGATAATAATACAGGGTGTTAGGGTAAACACCGTTATCCTTGCAACCAGTGGTTTGGTTTCATTTATATAACGTAAAATCAATGGAAAATTACAACTTTTTTTTTAATTTTTTTAGATTTAATTTTTACCACAAGAGACGCAAGTTCGTTGCCCTATGCGCTAGGGCAACGAACTTGCGTCTCAACACGGGCGGGGGGTACGGGATGTGACCTGACCGGCGGCGAGCGCGATCCCTCCCTTAGTCAGTCAGCTGTTTCGCTAGCAAGCACTGTGTCAGATAGAAACTTTTTAAAATCTTTTAATGAAAATAACGTTTTTTTTTGTTGTGTTCGGTCATTTATTTTTAAATTTAAGTCAACTACCCATGGTTTGAATGACAACAGTGTTTACCCTTACATCCAGTATATCCTCCAAGACTAGCTCCATCTAATGTATTTTCTTTCTTATCTAACTCGAATCTTGTTTCAATTTCAGAAAACCGACAAGTGGCAGTATTTGCATCAATGGTCGCGTACGCAATGAAAAGATGTTTAGGCGAAGATCATGTTACATTCTACAAGACGACAGAGTACAAGACATGCTCACAATACAAGAATCACTCCACATAGCAGCGGATCTCAAATTAGGCAATCATATAAGTGGGCAACAGAAAAAACAACGCGTAAGTATTACCTACCAATACAATGTAGCGGATTATTTCAATATCTAAATTGATTGCATCACATCATGTTTCTAATCTTTTGAGGTCGAACCATAATAATATTAAAATGTTCACGTCTTTAAAATAATCATATCATGCAAATGGTAACTGACATACCTATAGCTACAAGGGCCTGGCTCCCGATAAGCAGTTTAATGAAATTGTGCTGAAGTAATAAAAATAAACTCTTTTTCGTCTTTAAATGTCATGTAAATTGCACCCGTGCGAAGCCGGGGCGGGTCGCAGGTTTTATTATAAAGCAAGATGGTTATATGTATAATATTACTAGCTGATGCCCGCGTGGATGTCGGTTATTATATACTAAAACCTTCCTCGAAAACCACTATCCATTGGTGAAAACAGCATAAAAATCGGTGCAGTAGTTTTTGAGTTTATCACGAAGAGGACGACAGACAGACGCGGTGGAGAACTTAGTTTCATAATATGTAAGGATTGAATGGAAAGCAATTAAGATACCCTGATTCTAAAAATGAACAAGTTATATTAATTCTAAGTTTATTTTTCTGCTATCAAGGTAGCCTAATGATTCCTCTTTTTTCCAGGTAGAAGAAATTATCACATCCCTTGGTTTAAGTAGAGCACGACACACTAGGGCTGGTAATTTGTCTGGTGGACAGAAGAAAAGGCTAGCAATAGGTCTGGAATTAATCAGTGACCCTCCGGTCATGTTCCTGGACGAACCTACCAGGTAAATGGTTATTTATATGTCAACTACAATGTTCAATTGCACGACAAAGAAAAGTAAAGTGGCTTTGTACTTTTTAGTTGATGGCCTTGATAACTAATAAAACCGACCCACTACTTCCTTTCGGGAGTGGCCAGAGGTGACTAAGAAACTGTATGATAAAAAATAACAGTGAATGATAAAAGTACCAAATGTAACTCGATTAATTTCAACGACTCATGGCTATTGTATGGTGTGGGTCATCTTTCATTGAGAGCAGGCTATGGAAGCCACCTAAATAAAACAATTGAATTATTGTTAATAACACACAATAGTACAGCATCCTGCCTCTATTTATGGTCTATCATCTATATACAAACTGTTCTTAAACAACACGTTACTGTCACATGAAACATCTAAAGGTATCACTTACATTTTACTTGAACAACGTTATCTAACTCAAATCAGAAGGATTAGTCGAGGAATTAAATATTCAAGATAACGACACACATTGTTTGGGTATATACTACGTATATTTAATTAAATTTTATTGTTTAAAAGATGGTGTAGTGTTTATATTAGCATCGCGTGGTAAATATCACACTACACCTACGCTGCACGCATATGACTCAGTCAGTAGCCTGCTATGAAATTAACTATGCTGAACTTTATATAATTCAATTACAACTCAGTTATTATTGAAATTTGTCATTTATTTGTTACCATGATTAGTGACGTCACTATTTTAGAGGATTGACCAAAATTACGTTTTCCGACCGTCTGACGGAAAATTATAAATAAATGTAAAATTACATAACGTCATGGCTCCATACCAAAAGTATTTATCTGTTGACATTTTAATGATAACATTATCTTGATCTGAGGTGAGACTAAAACATTGTAATTTAATCCAATATATGGCATTTATATCAATTATACCTACACATCTACTGTTGATTATTACAATGTAACGTTCAACAAATCCGGTATGCGTGAGTCTTACAATTTCGGCATAAATATAAGTGGAAAGTATTTTAGAACGTTAAATTACACTGTAGATACAAGTTTTCTTATCAGGAATGCCTGGATTTTTTAAATTAGCTACCAGATATGAAATTATCTCAAGATATTTAGAAAACCTACAATCAATATATCTCTAACTAGTAACACTTAACAGTTTTTTGCCTTTTCCTGAAATTAGCTGAAAAAACTTAAATTGCTTAAGTTAACTTGCTTGCCTCTTCATGCATGCTTTTTGAGAGAACATTTTTTGCACTCAGCCTGACTCGTTTGTCTAATGGTCGAAAGTACCTACTACTTCTACGTTGAGCATGAGTCCATGAGGCCCTGGGTTCAATTCCCGGGTCAGGCCAGGTGTTATTGGGTTTTTCTATCGGAATTTCTCAGTAGCAGCCCGGAGTCTGGATTTGTGCCCGGTTGATGGCAATAGGCTCTCCCCCTATTACATGGGACTAACAGAGTGGGGGAGTACTTACACTGTCTAAGCTTTCGGGGAATACCGGCGTGATGATATGACAGTAAAACAAACAAACAAAAAAGTCCACAAAACAAATAGCAAAAAGTTCAACCTAACTGTATCTTCTTTCCAGTGGGCTGGATAGTTCAATATCGAAGCAAATAGTATATTTACTTCACCTTTTAGCGCGGCAAGGGCGGACGGTGGTGGTGACGATGCACCAGCCGTCCGCCGCCCTCATGCACATGGTGGACCGCCTGTACGCTGTGGTGGCAGGCCGCTGCGCCTACGTCGGCTCCGTGCCGCAACTGCTCCCATGTCTTGAGGAAATGAACTTGATGTGCCCGCCATACCATAACCCTGTTGATTTCTGTAAGTATGCGTTTTGGTTTTGATGTTTAGAAAGATGTTCATTTTTTTTTTTAATGTCATCATTATCATCAACGTTCAGCCGTACGACATTTACTGCTGGACATAGGCTTATCTAACATATCCCACATAACTGTTTTTCAGTGGCTATTGAAATCACAATAATTATTAGTGAGTACTTACACTTGTTAGGTACTTATTATTATTAATATTTCACTGGCTATCTACATCTCTAATGTAAACAAAATCAGTTAAGGTAATACGCATAATTTATTCGTAGTAGAGATCAGCCTAGTTATAAACCGGTCCCCTCTTCGGAACACGCTGCGTGTTGCGTTGGTTTATTTTTGAATATACATATTTAATATCATAGCAACAGTACAATATGAATGTAAAAGATAATTTTATGCATACTTCTCTAAATTATATTAATTTTAACGTCTGAAAATAGCAAAAACACAAATCTTTACTTTTAGATAAGTATTCATTTTTAACACACAGCTTCAAATAGCCAAATTTGAATTATGTTGCCATATTAATCTTATCGTTTTTTTTCTTTTCAGTAATCGAAATATGTGTAGAAAACGCGAGCGATCTCGTGGAGAGCTCGGGAAATGGGAGAAATAAGAGATGGATTTCAAACGTATCTCATGAGACTGATAGTAATTTAATAGGTATGTATTTCTGTATTCTACTGCTAGCTTTACGACGACTAATAAACACTAATGTTATAATACGAAGTCCGCCGCCGCGTCTGTCTGTCGTCCTGTTCGCGATAAACTCAAAAAAGACTGCACCGATTTTCATGCTGTTTTCACCAAT
Organism: Lithophane semibrunnea; assembly: GCA_947363905.1. Lineage (NCBI taxonomy): Eukaryota > Metazoa > Arthropoda > Insecta > Lepidoptera > Noctuidae > Lithophane > Lithophane semibrunnea. Next base: position 8,467,609 of record OX376185.1, read on the forward strand.
GGATAGAGTGGTTCTCGAAGAAGGTTTTATGCCGCGGGCATTAGCTAGTAAACACTAAAATCTGACTACATAACACATCTATGAATTAAAACAGTTATCACATAAATCGGTGATATGTATACAGGGTGTTAGGGTAAACACCGTTATCCTTGCAACCAGTGGTTTGGTTTCATTTATAGAACGTAAAATCAATGGAATATTACAACTTTTTTTTTCTTTTTTTTATATCTACATTTTACCACAAGAGACGCAAGTTCGTTGTTCTATGCGCTAGGCCAACGAACTTGCGTCTCAACACGGGCGGGGGGTACGGGATGTGACCTGACCGGCCGCGAGCGCGACCCCTCCCTTAGTCAGTCAGCTGTTTCGCTAAAAAGCACGGTGTCGGATAGAAACTTTTTAAAATCTTTTAATGAAAATTACGTTTTTAACTACTCATGGTTTGAATGACAAGACTGTTTACCCTTACAGCCTGTATTACAATTGTAGATAAGTGATTGTTCAGTTATATATGCGCACTAACTAACAGAAATACGTCATGTTTTATGATATGTAAGAATAGTAGGTATTCCGTGTGTATGCTAACGTATTCAAACCATGTTGAATCCTTGAACCAATGACTATAACACTGGCACGTCGCTTTATAACAGGCTTCGTATGGACTTCGTCCAAACCGACTGAATTAATTAGATATAAAAATTATCATAATAATGAAAACCTAACACATTAATGTGATAAAACACCATTAGAAACTGGTATTTTAATAATCTTAATAAGAGATACAGCATGAAATCGTGATGTTTTTGGTTTCCTGGTCCAAAACTGATAAACAGGTTCTTAACTTTGACGCAATACAAATATATAGGGTGACTGATAATTAGTAACGATACTTAAACACGTGACTTTACTCATTATCAGGAACAACTTTACTATGGGACCAAACCTGAAATCGCGAAAAAAATCAGCTGTTACATTTATGTTCGTACATTTTGACGAACTATGCAAACATAATTGTAGGGAACAGCTGATTTTCTTTTCGCGATTTCTGGTTTGGTCCCATAATGAAAGTTGTTCATAATGATGAATTTAGTCACGTGTTTAAGTATCGGTCACTAATTACCAGTCATCCTATATAATGTTCTTTTTATTTCCTCTTTGCAGAAAAATCTAATTTAGGTGCATGTGAAGAGGTTTGCCTGACGACGCTGCCGGCTCCCAAGGAGGACCCTACTAGTAAAATACTATTAGCACTAAAGAGTACATACACCACATCGTTCATGAAACAATTCACCACCCTCACAAGGAGATCGCTTTTGGTAAACTAGTGTAATTTATTTTCTTTTCTATGTTTGCGCAACTAATGATATATTTGTAAAGTTTTTTGTTTGAATCCAAAACCGTAACTTAAATTAACTTTCAATTAGCTCCAAACTCGGAATCGGAATACCGCTAACCGAGATTCAAACGTCTCATTAGACAAGACTGCTATAGAAAAATAAGCTTACAAAATAATAACCGAAAACAACAATTTAAATGCTTGGTAGTCATTTTAAAATTATATAAGTACCATGTTTCGTTTGCCTTTCATTTCTTGTGAAAGGTCTGCAAAATAAGAGCAGTGCCCTACTCGTTCTCTTGAACTGTGAGTGCTGCATCTGGTTGAAAAGTAGTTTTTAAAACATAGCTTAGTTATTCACGATAGGCGTGATCGCTGTTTTTTTTACGTAAAAAGTGAGTTCTTGTAGGAAATGTAAGACTGCACCCGTCGTTTCCATGTATTTCCTATTAAAAGCTATTAATTCCATTCCCAGTTACTGGGTTGCAGAAGTGAAATAGGCAGTCGTTCCACGTAAAATACTGGTATTCAGCTACATCCGGTTAGACTGGAAGCCGACCCCAACATAGTTGGAAAAGGCTAGGCAAATTGAAGATTGGAATTCCATTCCCAAACCAACATCTTCGTTAGATTGATATGTCAATTTACCGTCATCATTTTATTTTCCAGTCAATATGGCGAGACCCTTCGTTCACAGTAATGACGACGGGCATCCACTGCGCGATGGCCCTCTTCATCGGCTCTCTGTTCTACAACATCGGACAGGACGCTAAGGACGTGCGCGACAACTACAACTTCTTGTACTTCAGCCTTATGTTCCTCATGTTTACTGCTTTCAGTGCCGTTACTATCAAGTGTAAGTATATTTTATTATTTTACATTATGTTAAACATTTGTAGGTACTGCCCCTCATATCAATGGTTTAATATTGCTCCGTAGAAAAAGGGTACCCAATTTAATCTTATAGAAATCTGGGTCAAGCGTTCCTACGTAGTGTTTAATGCCTCATTTACATTCAGCCTCTGCCGCTGCCCCTCGCGCTGCCGGAAATAATTCCCTTAATATTGCCGCAGCAGGATCGAGAAGAGTGTGTGTTTACATACTGCCCTACCACCAGTGTTACCAGGTACACGGTAATTACCGTAGAAGCACGGTATTTCTGACCAATACACGGTCTACGGTAATGATTCCCTACCGTGTAATTTTCTACGATAATTTTAAATATTAACTACCGTGTAATTTATGTAGCTGTAATTTAATAAAATTAAAGCCAATACGTAAAATAAAACGCATTTTTAGTTTTTGTTGCTTTGCATACTACACTACGCCGCGCCGCCGCGTTGTCATTCCCAAAAATATACACACACACGTAATCTTAACACGACTAAATACAAAAAGGTTTCTTTTTTGTCCGTCTAACCATGATCAAAATTAAAATCAATATTAAAAGAATAAAATAAGAAAGTGGTTAATTATAATTTTGAATACTAATAATTATTGAATATTCATGGTTCTTTCTTTTGCTTTTTACACGATAATTTACACGGTATTTTTCAAATATGTCTACGGTATTTTGGGTCTGAAACACGGTATTTTTAATCCACCAACACGGTAGTTTTTTTTTTCATCTGGTAACACTGCCTACCACTCACTTCGCTTTCAAGTTTCGGCAATGGCAGACGTCGAAATAATTACAGCGGCCGCGCTGTCTTTTTGGGATACATAAGTATGTTCGATATTTATAAAGATTTATCGAATACAAAAAAAAGAAAGTTCGTCGTAGACGAAGGTGGATGATGATGATGATGATGTTTCTGTTTATGTTTTTAGGGTTCCGTACCCAAAGGGTAAAACGACAGACAGACAGCGGAACCTTAGTAATAGGGTCCCTATTACTAAGGTTCCGCTGTCTGTCTGTCTGTCCGTCCGGCTGTCACCAGGCTGTCTCATGAACCGTGATAGCTAGACAGTTGAAATTTTCACAGATGATGTATATCTGTTGCCGCTATAACAACAAATACTAAAACCAGAATAAAATAAATATTTAAGGGGGCTCCCATACAACAAACGTGATTTTTTTGCTCGTTTTTGCTCGATATTGAAAACGACAACAGGTAGACGCTTAGAATTAAATTAAAATAAAACAAATATTTAACGGGGGCTCCCATACAACAAACGAGATATTTTTGCCATTTTTATAGATAATGGTACCGGAACCCTTCGTGTGCGAGTCCGACTCGCACTTGGCCGGTTTTTTTTTATCTGCAATTTATGCCAAATTACTTTTTCGGTTTCCAGAATTTCTAAGAATTTTATTGTTCTGTCATTACTCCATTCGGACGGTATTTTCGCTGATCTTAAAAAACGCGCAACAAACGTCTTTCTCGGTCCAGGCGCTCGGCAAGTACTGAGCGACGGAGCAGAATGTAAACACGCACTGCCGCTCGCGCTGCCGGTCCTTTGACTTCCGCACAAAAAACCGCCTTTTTGGGGAGCGCCGGGCAGTGCGAGTGGCAATGGCAGTGGCATGAGAAGTATGTTTTTACACACTCGTCCTACCCACTTCCCTGCTCACTTCGGCTGAATGTAAATGAGGCATAAAATTCTACAGCAATCCCGATTTTTGGTACCTACTGTAGGTTGTCTGCAAAATGGAACCTTTTTTATCATGCAGCCTGGCAGTATCCACTGATAAGATATAATTTGTAAACACCTACAATACTTTTATCCAAATTCCAAATATTACATGCACCTTGAAACAGAACTGCATCAAGTTAAATAGCTCGTAAAGGTTTCACGTACGTTTCGGTGAACTTAAAACGACAAGGTATTGCCAATTACATCTCTGAGTCAGAACACGTTATTAGGTCAAACGGAAGCTATAATTGAATAATTAAAACTTGATTTACACGTACGAATTGTTATGCATAAACAGAGTATTGAATAACCTACTACATTGTCACTGATTACTAAAGTATGTTTTCTTCCGATGTTAATTATAGTGAACTGTTATTGATACTCATATTTATCTACTTAAAGGCTATTTTCAATGGTATTTCTGTTAATCCTTTCTTCCAAAAAACACTTGAATTACATTTACAGTTACTACAATTCGTAAAATCCCACAACAAAATACACCATTATCTTGCTTGATTCTATAAAATCAAACAATTTCTTTTCTCAGACCAATGGTTTAAAAATACCATTTTCCAACAATTCGACAGGAAGCCAAATCACAAATCAATTTCTCACTTCCAGTTCCCGAACAAATCCCGGTGATCCGTCGCGAGCACTTCAACAGGTGGTATACGGCGGGAGCATACTACACGTCGACCTTAGTATCGACGCTCCCAACTCAGACGGTGTGCACATTGTCTTACGCGTTTATAGCGTACTGGCTCACGGGACAGCCGAACGAAATACGACGGTTTGCTGGATTCTGTTGCGTACTGTTGCTGGTGTCCTATGTGGCGTTGTGTAAAGGACTGCTTATTGGATCCTTGTTTACTGTTAAGGTTAGTACTGCTTCCTTTTTTTTCCTGTGATTGATAAGCAGTACCCAGATACGAAAAAAATACGGCCTTAAATACATTTTGCCTTATTGCAATTGTTTGAAGATCTAAATGATCTTCAAACAATAAGGCAAAATGTATCAGGCTTAGAAATGGACTTTAAACTGAAAACTTGTTGGATTATAACTAACAAAGATAACAGATCTATGTACTTGTACATGTATATTAAAGAAATACCGAATCGACGAAGTCATGCTACCACAAAAAGAAACTACTCTACCCGCGTATAAAGTATTCTTGATGTTCTCTAATTTCAGAACGGAGTGATCTTCGGGCCATTCTTCATTATGCCGTTCACGATCTTCTCCGGGTTTTTCCTCCGCTTCTACGACGCGCCGGTTTTCGTGCGCTGGTTGTTCCAGGCTTCCTTCCTCAAGCACGGGCTCGTCGGCCTCGTTCTCTCCATCTACGGCATGGACCGACCAAACCTCGTGTGTTCAAGCTTGTACTGTCACTACGCATACCCCAAACAATTCCTACAGGACAACGACGTAGTCGGCGAGAAATTTTCCATGCTCATTGTTGCATTATTCTCCATAGGCCTAATTGTAAGTGTATTAGCTTTTCTGATATTAAAAATAAGGTTAAAGAACAAATGGTGATGCCTAGGCATAGAAATGTATTGAATTAATAATAGTGATTGTAAGACGAGATGTGAAAATCTCGTTTTCTTATTGAATATGACAATACTACTAGTCGGTTCATGGTAACGAACCATAGAATATACGAAATGCGTATCGCGTCAGCATTATTTATTATGATATTTTTTACCAAACGAGGTTTTAACAACGTCGAAAAATGGAGTTTTGAGAAACTACATGTTTTGATATAGTTTAAGGAGTTCCAAAGTTTTAAAATCACACATGATGTACCTAATAAAATACACTGTAATGTAATAAACACATTTTCACATACTGACAAGAAAGATGAACAAAATCTCTTTATTGCAGAATGTAGGAAACATGCCTATTCTAACATATAAATAGATTGTACATGTTAAGATTATTATGGTAGAAATTCCAATGTAAATATAGTAAATTTTAAGAATATATTTATGAGATGGGATTAAAACTCAAAAATTGTATCCATTGTCCACGAAAATAGGTATAACCAAAAATATGTTCATGATTTCATCAGAAATAAGTAACCGCGTGTTCTGTTGAATGATATTTGTTGTTAAACGATTTTGTTTGAGTTAACAAGATCAAACAAAATACGCATACACAATAATTTAGAATACGATGTCTTGATGATGTATGTAAGTACCTTTTTTGTACAGATTTGTCTTGTAAACTAATTATATCTTTTTCTTATTGTATTCCTGGCCGTTAGAATAATTATCCCAATTAGACTTAACAAAAGCTTTCGACAACAACAAATCTTTATCCTATTCCAAATAAACAAAGCATTAAGCTTAAAACTATTATAGATTAGTTTTAAAATAACTTTAGTCATTAAGGATAGTGTTTGGGTCAATGTTCAAGCCAGTACCGTAATATAAAATAAATATCTACTTATTGGAGTACCTCAAGGTAGTATTTCGGTGCCAACCTTATTTTTAACTTTTCTAAATGAGTTATTTCGTTGCCCATAATCAATGCAGACACAGTATGTACACACAGCTACACATCCAGTTATACATTTCCACTTTAACCTGGACTCGCATTGTACGGAAATCCTATACAATGCGAGATCAGGATAAACTGGAAATGTATAGCTTGATAGCCATATGCACCTACAAAATTGTAAATTCAAAACAAGCTAGTGAAGCTTTGAGTAGGAAATTAAGTAACGTTTCATTAAAACTGTACTCTACAATTTAAATTCCTTATCAAATTCTATGTAAGTATAATTATATATATTTGACGATGGATTTATATCCGTTTAATAAGTGGAATATGTAGTGTTTTACATCATTAAAACATAAATGTGCATTCGTTTACAAGATTAAAAAAATACAAAAATTACTGTAGGTATATACTTAAAGCATTAATCTGTGATGTTGAACATTATAATTATAATGGACATACATATATGTATAATAAATAAAACATTGATCAGACAGGCAATAGTCCTTACATAGCTCTAGGTAACCAGTCAACACTAGCCACCCAAACCTATTGTTCAATATCTTTTCCCATTTCCTGCAATAGTCCAACAACAACCGGGGTTTGTCCTTGTATGTACAGTCACGGACTTTAATTGATGAGCCACCTTCAAACTTTTCAATTTTGCAGTTTCATACATTCACGAGATTACACGATTAAACACGAACTCAAATCGCAAGCTACAAGATGACAAATAAATTACTTTTAATCGGAAATATCCATAGAGGTTCACTAATAAGTTCTCAATGATAAAAATAAATACAATGTTGCATTAAGTTTATCCAATCTATTTGATACCGACCTCCTTTGAATCATAGCTCATTAACTCGATAATTATGAAAACATAACTGAAGACATTGACAGTTGAAATATCAAGATCACAAATAAATTACTTTTAATCGGAAATAGTCTTATCCATAGAGGTTCACTAATAAGGTCTCAATGATAAAAATAAATTCAATGTTGCATTAAGTTTATCGAATCTATTTGATACCGACCTCCTTTGAATCATAGCTCATTAACTCGATAATTATGAAAACATAACTGAAGACAGTGACAGTTGAAATATCAAGATGACAAAAAAATTACTTTTAATCGGAAATAGTCACATCCATAGAGGTTGACTAATAAGTTCTTAATGATAAAAACATATATAATGTTGCATCAAGTTTATCCAATCTATTTGATACTGACCTCCTTTGAATCATTTCATCAGCTCATTAACTCAATAATTCTGAAAACTTAACTGAAGACAGTGACAGTTGAAATATCGATGTCAGAGAATTTCTCCGTAGGTACGCTAACGTTACTATGCAACAGTAACCTAGCAACAATTGTTTATCGTTGCTAGGTTACTTTTGCTAGACCTGCAATTGGTTGACTTTGAGTAGTCACTGCTGTCAAGTTTGTAGTTCTGCTCTCAGGTTAGCCAACCGGTAAAGATATGAAATATAATTTTCTTCTTTTATTACGAAGACATATGACTTTGCGTGTCGGGAACCGAATAAAACCGATTTGCATTAGGTACACGGCTAAAATGCGAACAGTGCCAGGTGGCTCATCAATTAAAGTCCGTGACTGTACTTGCAATGTGCATACATGGAGAATCGCCTGTTGGTACCCCAAGGCCTCTGCGAGTTAGCTTCAGCCCCTCGTACGCCATCCAAAGATATGTAAAACCCATTTTAAATACTAATAGACATAAATTCATAAACATTGAAATAAAGCCTTGTATTTTGCAAAATTTTATGTCTTTACCTTTTCTTCTTCAATAGTGAACAGACAGGTGTGCTTTGCGGAGTTGAACCAGAAGGAAATATTACTGCTACTGGCGGTTTTACAAATAAGACCATATAAATGTAAATAAAAAATATATAAACATAGTAATAAATGACAACGGGACTGTTTTTATTAAGTAAAACACCAGTTTTACCTATTGTACATATATTTTTGATTTATTATATTTGACTAAAGATAAAACAAAAGTGCTTTATAAGGTAACGGTCCTCCTTATTAAACCATTCAAAATTTTTAATGTATGTACCTATAATATGATTGTAAATGTTTGGGCGGAGAATATGTTACCTGAAAGTAGTAAAGCTGTGTCAAAAACTAAATAATATATAATTTTATCCAATATTTTAAAAAAGTTTATATAAAAGTCGCAAGTATCATTCATTCATTAAAACATGTTTTTTACCAAAGTCTTGCCATAACGTTTATTAGTGTCATAAAATATGATAAATGCAATGGCATTTAAATAAATATTAGGTTTCATACATAGAAACTTTTAATTTAGGTACTAAGAAATTATTTCGATGTAACAATTCAGGAATGCAGCTCTGACTCTTTATACAAGTTTCGAAGCATAAGTTATGTAGGATAGGGATTTTATTAGATTGACTCTGAATCAAAAATAATAATATTAAATTAACAAGATCGGAATCATATAAATAAAAACAGCTTCATATTGTTATGCAGTTCCCTAAATAAATGTGTTGAACGGAAATTATATCAATATGAGTAATTAAAATGAACAAACAAGAGCTCTAAAATAACAAAACGTTTTTTCATAGCTGTATTTCTGTTAGATTATAACTATTTTTGGAAATTTAGTAAAGGTGTTAGACAAACATTTGAATTAAAAAATGTACATACATACGGTACGGCCGTGCGAATAAATAATTAAAATTTGTAATAATATCATTTTATTTCTAATACCCTAGACCTACCTCTAAAAGTCTAGACAAAGACGATCACGCTGAAGTTACCATCAAAGTTACCGAATCGTTTCTTCATAAGATCAATGTTTTCAGGTAAGAAATAAACCGAGGTTGAAAAAGTTACATAATATAGGATTGACAACGTCAATGTCCATAAAAATATTATTAAAAAACCGGCAGTTGCGTGTCGAACCACGCACAATGAAGGGTTTCGTAGTTGGGATGAATTTATCCCAAGAACAAACTAGCATTGTAGTTGAAAAACTTGTTCTCCCTTACGGAATGTATGGAAGAACATGTTTTTGCAACTGCAAATGTAAGTTGGTCGATTATTACTCGATAATTTACTTGCCAATGTCTTGTAGAGCCTACTAAGCTGTGGTAGTTTTCCTTTTAATTTCATGTATTACTGCCGTGATTTTTTTCACAAATCCAATACCAACCATTTAGCCGGGGGGACACATTTGACTCTTAACAAAAATTTGCACTTTAAAGCTTAATTATTTTGTAAACGGATCCCTGAATCCAAAAATGGTTTTCACAAACTCCTTTTTTTTTCATGTGTTTATTTGACCACTTTGTCCGCGTGATTTATATATACATATAGATACCCATACCAAATTACAGCTTTCTAGTACTAGAGTCTTTGAGCTAAGCCGCGGACAGACAGACGGACATGGCGAAACTATAAGGGTTCTATGTTGACTACGGGTTTAAAATTTAGGGTTAAAAAGAAGGGAAGAATCCGCTTCCTTGTTTTCAATAATTACGTATTTTTCCCACTTTGCGTATGTTGATGATATGTTAATTGACTCCTTCACATAGCAGATAACGGTATAATAATTTGTGTGGGGTAGTTACCACAACTAAAAAGTGAAAAATAAAAACTTTTTACAAAAAAAAAACAACCGACTTCCAAAAAAAGTGAAAAATAACTTTAATTTCGGAAGTCGGTGGCAAAAAACGAAAATTGAAAAGCAAAGACACCGACTTCCGAAATTAAAGTTATTTTTCACTTTTTTAGGTATGTTTTTTGGAATGTATGGAAGAACATGTTTTTGCAACTGCAAATGTAAGTTGGTCGATTATTACTCGATAATTTACTTGCCAATGTCTTATAGAGCCTACTAAGCTGTGATAGTTTTCCTTTTAATTTCATGTATATACTACTGATTTTTTTCACAAATCCAATACCAACCATTTAGTCGGGGGGACACATTTGATTATTAACAAAAATTTGCACTTTAAAGCTTAATATTTTGTTGTTGTTTTTTTTTTGTAAAAAGTTTTTATCAGTTTTTATGTTTTATTTTGCTACTACCTATAGTCATTCTAAAACCGCAGGTTATGACGTACACGTGAACATAACAAAAATCCAATTCTGAACTATTTTTGTCGGTTAGGTAAACTGTTGGTGATACCAAGACACAAAAAGCAGATGAATGGAAAAGTTATCTACCTTACGGAGTGAGTTCGCTGTGACATCGGTTTCAACGATATGTTTCGTGATAATAGCTGCGAGCTATATACTTTTATTATCATGAACATGATTGTGACGTTCAAAAGTTTTAACCCTTTGCTGAGAATATATTGTTCTAAGCTTCGAAATCTAATTTATCGTCGATAAATAATTATCACATGCAGGACTCTTTCCAAATTATAATAAGTTAATAAGCAAAGATAAGTAACACTGGTCATTATTGTGTATCTATTGATAAATTACTGTATGAAGATAAATATAACACCCGTCGGTGTTCCAATATCCAGTAAGTATAGTGTGCTAGTAGCGACTTGCGCGTTAATACGAACAGTCTCGCGGAGAGGAAGTCTCGTGGTCTTATGACCGACGAATGCTGCATCGCTCCAATTTTCCAATTCCGCGCATAATTCGTGATAATCATTACCATCCGTGACAGTTCCTAATATACTAAAATAACGAAATTAAAGTTTTGAGTGCTAAGATGGATGTGGAAGCAGTTCGGGATGACATTAGTATCGAAGATGGGAATTTCATTGTTTACACTGACATGTTTTACGCGGTCAAAAGTACAAGTAAGTAAGCTGTTGATCATACTATTTTTGCAAAACAAATTCGAATTTTCCAACTGAATAGCTTCATGTAACATGTCACAATTTTAAAATAGTATCCTAAAGTACCTGAGACAAAAAGTGTGTGAAGGTAATCAAGTTCTTGCTGTACGTTCGAATGGCTTTGTCCGCAAATATTCCAATGCGAAAATTGCGATTCTGTTAAAATAATTTTAGACCCAAAATATTTGACCATCTTCGACTTCAATCTTCACGTGAGTACTAGAATAAAAGTTACAGTTGTGCTGTTTCTGTTTTCTTTTTATTATTCGACGTCAGACGTAAGGGATATTGTCTATACGCGTACTTTGAATGAAGCCAATTGTTTAGTTAGTAGATTTCCGGATTTCCTTTGAAAATTGCATCAGTTTCGAATATATCTCAATCAACAACGACACGACTCCAAGACAACAATCCAGGTTTTAACAATCAGGACTACAAACTAAATAACTGCGCATTGGTTTTAACCTAGAAGTATTTTTAAACAACCTAAATAATTAATTCACCCTTTATTTACTTGACTTCAAGGCACAAGTAATTGTACCATGATGACAATAATTTTTTTATCTACATTCTACTGAGTAACATTAAAGTTTATCTGACTACAGATCTGCGTTACAGCTGAGCCCTATAACCTCACAGGTCGTTATGTATGTGATCACGTTTATTTTTTACACGCATCTAAACTGTTGTAGCTAAGCTATTGTTATAACAAAGGAATTTATTGTTACATTTCAGGATAATAGTTCTTGTACCTCCATGATGGAAAGGTTGTTTCCTATCTTTATAATTTGCCCAATAAAACAGCTGGTTTTATTCGCGTCGTCACTTGCATCAAATACTTATCATGCTTATCAGTCTTCGACGTAGATATTTTTATTATCTGCAGTAACAGATGCAAGGCTATTATGACCTCACTAAAATGTACAAAGTATGTCCCTATATTTGAATGTTATTTGTAGACTTTATCACTGCGTTCTTTTCCCAAGTAGAGTAGAGCCAGAGATAAAGCCAATTAATGAATATTTCTCGCGAACTACATTTATGACTGCACCTCACTTATCAAGTAGGTAGATTTCACGGTACTTATCAACTGCAAATTGCAAATGAATTGACTTCTATACGCTACACGGAAACTTTTCGCAACATTATTGTGCAAAATTGTTAAAAATGAGTGGCTAAGTCTAAGAAACAAAAAGTAGGTTGAGATCAAATCCCAAGAAATTACTAAAGGTTGGAATCTTTAAAGAGCAAGATAAATTAATTTAGGTATATGCTTAACAAATTTTGAAATCAATTTTTTTCAGATTCAATTTTGACTTGAAAACGTCTTTTCCTTACTTCTACAAAAACATGTAAGATTTCAACCGCTAATAACTACAATCAATCAATGTTTCAATTGGCATTCAAAAGATAGGCCATATTTGTACCATATATTGAAGCAGGATATATAATTATTTGCCTATGACATCGCGAGTGCAGTCGTACGCTCGCGACCCTCTATTTTAATTCACTATGTGTCGAAATTCCAATTCGTATAGTGCGTCCGTAGTTAGAAGTTTAGAACTTTGATTTTGATGGTATTATCAAGATTTGACAAAGCACTACTAGGACCTAAAGAGAACAGAAATATTGGCCGAAATAGGGTTAAAAAAATAATTTGAATTGAAGTCACAATATTGAACAGAAATGAAAAAAAAAACTCGATTGAAGTAAACTTGCATCATAAAATCATAAGGAATGAGCCTCAATCTAAAGTTCAGTACCGAGCAAATACAATTGCTACAGCAGTAATAGAAACCGAAAATCTGGAGCAAGCAGCAAAAAGTTATATCGGCACGTATCCATTATCAGCCGACAGCGAAGCGGAGAAATTTTTCGACGCCATATTTTAGTTAATTGTGTATTTGTATACTTAAGTATGTAAGTTTTAATTAATATTAGTTAGGATTTAATTAATACTTTGCAGAAACTTAATAAAAAATAACAGCCGTAATTAAGACCCCACCAAGTTTCTAATTTGATAACTTCGGTGCAGCCAGTATCAAAAGTAAGTATACTTAGTAGATACTAGCCTTGTTACCACAAAACCGTGTTTATTAGTTGTTTAGCCTAAACACCTTTTAAACATGGCATTTCTGTATGGACTTTGACATAAAACTGCCACTAAACACGCGCTAAGTTTTTGTGGTAAGGCCCTACTTGTTTTATACAAACTTCTCTGCGCAATAATACATTTGTTTATCTGTGTAGGTATTGGCACGTATTGACGTGTGCTAGCTGACATATGACAAATACAAAGATATAATAAAAACTTTTTACAAAAAAAAAACAACCGCCTTTCAAAAAACTGGTGTCTTTGCTTTCCGATTTTCGTTTTTCACTTTTTCAGTGTTTTTTTTGGAAGTCGGTCGTTTTTTTTTGTAAAATTATTTTATTTTTCACTTTTTAGTTGTGAGACCCACACAAATTCGAATACCACTACCTGCTATGTAAATATTTGAATTCTTTGTTTTGTATTTCTATGTTTTGCTGTTGTTTGTAATACTAATTACTTTGCATACTATTGTTTCATCTATCCTAACAGATACATTATGTGCTACTGGGGACATTATGTGGTATTTGTTGCGTCACTTTTCTTCCGAGCTATAAGCACCAATAAGTGAATTTTGATGTTCAAAAAGTGCTGATACCTAAACAAATTTGACTACATGACTTTAGATTTTTTTCAATTTGGTTCGAATCACAACTGTTCTAAAAAGCCGAAAGTCACTTGTTATCCCCATCATTGTGATATTTTTTTTGTTCTGAACCATACCTGGAAACCTTCTGGTTTCGGACATATTGAAGGTCCAAGTTCCGCCTTTTTTAGACGCTTTTTAAAGAAAGCAAGTTCTAAATGCTATAACTTAATTTTAAATACCCCCACAATCCCCTCAACCGTTACATGGACCCTTAAACACAATATTTTGCGTGCGTTACGTTGCGCACTACCGTAAACAGTGATTTTTCACACCAAAAATAATAGTCGTTTCCCAGGAATTCTTTTTATGCAATTTTACTTATTTTGATGTATGCGTAGTTGACGGCTATGTATAGGGTGGGTCTTTTTACACCCTGTATACCTAAGTAACTGTTGTAAAGAAATGTGTCCACAACAAATTATGAAAATTTCAAATGAAAAGAAGAAGATATCCAGGGTTGCTGGCCATCAGTAATTAAAGTGGCACCACAAGAAAAAGAAAAATCATAATATCATCGGAATATCTCTAATAAAAACCAACACACGAGCAAAATGAGCACTATGTAAATTTAATTCAAGTATAGGTATTATCACCACCAAAACTGTAATCAGTTTCAAAATAAATCGCTATTGCGTTTAATTAACAATCAAATTCATGTCACAGTCTAACAAGATAATTTGACGAGTATGAAGAGAACCCTCTCTGCCACGAGTGTATACGATGCAAGCGTTACATTATTATCGCGGGTCAGTCTCACAGCCGCCTGCGCATACATCACACGCGCAAACAAATGAATATCGCGATCGTAATAAATCATAGCTTTCCGATTTACATTTTTAATTCCACAAAATGGATGTAGAACTTGGAAACCGTGATGATATCAAAATAAAATGTGATGTGTCTGTGTTCTCGGATATACAATTTAGGATTCCTAATGGTAAATGTTCTTTTTCTAAGTGAAAGTTTTCTTTTGGCGGTAATATGGTGGTCGACTTACGAAGGTGTAACTGCATCAGTGGCTTTCTTACGATAGCGGTCGTACTTCTTTGTTATTTACTTGAAATAAAATGTAGCAGGTACCTAGATCCTTTATAGGATATGAGATATTTATATCAAGGTTCCTCTTTGTAAAATCACACCCTTTCATCATGCATGAAGGTGCAATAAATTTATTTAATTTGCTAATCTTTAGCTGTTCAGTTTCTACCGAACTTCGATGGAGACCAAAACGAGAAAGTTTTACAAAGATCTACCTACTTTTATAGATACTCGTTTGAAAGCATTCTTTACTCGGCCTTGTGCATCTTCGTCCAGCATAATAAACTAAAAAAAATCAAGTAACAAAAACTAAAACCCAACTACGACTTAAAAGGTATAAACAAGACACCACAGACAGACAAATTAAAAATCCGGAGTCACACGTGTTAGGGCATAAATCGAACAGATTACGTGTGACTCCGGATTTTTAATTTGTCTGTCTGTGGTGTCTTGTTTATACCTTTTAAGTCGTAGTTGGGTTTTAGTTTTTGTTACTTGATTTTTTTTTTAATTCTTTTGGGGTTATAATATATATATTTTTGAAATGTGCTCATTAAGCCCTTTCATTTGATACCCAACATGGTACGATAAAACCATTTTTTTTTTTAAGTTTCTCATTTTATGTCCTCTAGAGGGCGCCATTTTTAATTTAATGTGACTTCACATAGCCTATAACCAGCGGACAATCACGACGCTTCTAACGATACCTCATTTGTCAAATTGTGATAAGTGGTTTGGAAGATAGGAGGGAACAGATGAACATACATACATACATACATACATACCGGTCAAAATCATAACCCTCCTTTTTTCTTCGCCGTAGTCGGGTAAAAATGTTTCTTTACCTTAAAAAATAATTAAGCTATTTAGTTATAGGTGAGGTGCATACATCCATACTAGTATTATAAATTCGAATGTAACTCTGTCGGTCGGTCTGTCTGTCTGTATGTTACCTTTTCACGCCTAAACCATTGAACGAATTATGATACAATTTGGCAAGGAGATAGATGGCATCCCGGGGAAGGACATAGGTTACTTTTTATCGACATACCACGCGGGCGAAGCCGCGGGCGGAAGCTAGTACGCACGGCTACACATCAAGCTATACAAAACCAGTTGACGCTGATCCCTCATTGTAGGGAAATCCTATACAATGCGAGATCAGCTTAAACTGGTTTTGTATAGCTTGATGTGTAGCCGTGTGTACAAAAATAATTGTCGAATTGTTGACATCGATATCAAGCTTTATCAGAATTCAGATTTCTAATAGCAAATCGAAACTCTACGTAAGAATACAGCTACAACATTTTTTACTCGATTCGAACTCGATGTCTCGATTCAAAAATTCTGGGTCAAATTATATTAGTAAATTGTATCTTATGAGGACCATAAATATTTTTGTCTCTAACTTTAGGCATGGCGGCTACAACCTGATTTGTCGTACGCTCTACTAAGTGGTATAAATGTCAGAAGGATATCTTCTGACATTTATATTGTATTAATTAAGAAATTGAACTTTAGAAATTACTCTGATTTTTACTGAGAATTATCAGTTGGGAACTGGTGTGTCACAGACTAGGATAGCATGACCAAAAAGGAAGGAGGCCTATAGTTACTCAGTAGCGGGTGGAACAAGGAGGCCAGTAAAGATGATGATAATGTTTTTGGGATCGGATATCAGTTTTGCAGTTCGGACTTTATTTATTTGTCCCATTTTTGCTACTACGTTACCAAAGCAGTCGAATGCTTCATTTGGTTATCATTTCATTTGAGGTCATATTTTTTTATCCCGGTCATGTCATGTGGCTATTATCTCTAGAAATGATAATTACAACGTTATTTTACCAACACTTATATATTTACAGTTTTGACGCAAAACAGTATTAAATAATAAAGACAATTGAATTCACATAGTAGGGTACCTAAGCTACGTCAATTCGTTTATTTTATTTTAACCTTGTATAATTAATTAACTTTTAACGTACCTAAACAAATATAATAATGCAAATTATGTTGGTCATCAAATACCTTATTGTTAATTACAAAGTTTTTATTAGAAGACAGTTTTTCTCCTTTCATCGACTGTAGAACCAAAATTTCAACGACATTTCGGACAGATTCTCCCAGCACGCGCGTGAACCTATCTTCCCAGAGACACGACGCGCTCTCCAGGTTTGTACGGAATAATCTTATTAATACGTCCGCCAATACTGCTGAGCGTGCCCGCCTGCTGGCTGTGGGTGAGTGGGAGTCGGGCCTCTGGCTTCAGGCGCTACCGTCACCCAAAATAGGCACTAATATCTGACCCGCTACTTGTCTGCGTGTGGGCGCTCCTTGCGCATCGCTGCCAATGCGGTGAAAGTGGCGACTGCCTTGAACACCGTAGCCTATCCTGCAGTAAGAGCGCAGGCCGAATGGCAAAGCACGCCAGCATCAATGACATCACTAATTTTCAAACGTGTCCGTGGTCTCACAATGATCAGTTTTTGACAGATATGCCATACAAAATCTGTCAAAAACTCATCATTGTGAGACCACTGACACGTTTGTAAATTAGTAGACTTGGCCCCCTGGATGAGCCTCGCACAGACCAGGGAAGCATGGCACAAAAGGGAGCAGACCTATACTCAGCAGTGGGTGGAACAAGACTGCCAATGACGATAATGTTTTTTTTTACAAGCTCTCTCGAAACCAGTGTTTATCAAAACTCTTTTTTTTTAATGTTGTCAAAAGAGATCATCGCTCTCTTTTAAGAAAATCGAATTTAAACATTTATTGCGGTACTAAGCACGACACTTGTAAACTTAAAAACTCTCTATTCCGTCTTATAATTGTAAGATGGAATAGAGAGTCGCCGGACACTCTCAGGATTTGTTATGATTTTCTACAAGTTGTAACTTACAAATAATGTTTTGTTATGCAAAATCTAAAACTAATATTATAAATACGAAAGTGAGTTTGTTTGTTTGTTACGCTTTCACGCTAAAACGGCAGAACGGATTTGGATGAAAGTTGGCACACGGGTAGACCATGACCTGGAATAGGACATAGGATACTTTTTATCCCCATATTCCCACGGGATCGAGACTTACGCGGGTGAAACCGCGGGGCGCAGCTAGTCACGAATAAAAGTGTAAAAATATAAGTACTTGTGAACTAAATAATGACACTTGGTAATACAAGGTTTGTAAGTTTTGAAAAAGAGCAGCGTTCGGACTGACCTTATAAGAATGGACTAGAACAATTTGAGCAAACTTGTCTCAACGAATGGCATGTGGGACTGCAACAGCCTCAAAATGGCGTTTTTAAAATTAAACAAGTGACGACCTCAAGGTTAAATAAAAATTGACAACTGTAGGAATGGCAATTCGTCTACATGAACTGTTTGCCAATAACTAGGTACCTACCTACCTACCCAACTTGTGAAATTTTGCAAAATCTAAAAAAAATTGGCCACAGGTCATTGGCAAAAAATTGGCAACAGGTCAAGTGGTGTATAATTAAAATTCAGAAAGGAAAAAAAAACGTGATGGCCAAATATAAAAAAATATAAGTTCATTACTTTATGTCCTCTAGAGGGCGCCATATTCAATTTAATGTGTCATCGCATACCTATAACCAGCGGACGATCAAGACAAGACGCTTACAACGATACCTTATTTTTCAAATTTTGATGAGTAGATTAGAAGATATTAGGGAGCACGTGAACGTACATACATATACATACATAAATAAATACATACCTGTCAAAATCATAACCCTCCTTTTTGCTTCGCCTTAGTCGGGTAAAAATATGGTTTGTTGCTATAGGTGTAAAACGTATTTTAAACGTTTCTTCTTTCTTTTTGGTTTAAAACGTTTTAAACCACACTTAGCGGTTTAATAATGGTTTAAAATGTTTTTTTTTTTAAATAGAATGCACTGAGGCTTCACACGAAGTGATTTAGACCACGTCTACTCCCTGATATTTTTTTAAAATATTCTCGATTTATTTAAACAATTTCATATAAAATTGTTTAAATAAATCGAGAATACCCATACCAAGTTTGTTTTCAGTCTGTCTAATCCTAAAAAAGTTGTTAATATACTTATAAATTAATAAAAACGGTGAAAGATTTCAATTAGCCTTTCTAATTTAATTTTTAATGTAATGCGTAATCAATGTTCACAAACACGGCTACACATCAAGCTATACTACATATTTCCAGTATAAGCTGACCTCGCATTGTACGGAAATCTTATACAATGCGAGATCAGCATAAACTGTAAATGTATAGCTTAATGTGTAGCCGTGTGTACGACTCACGTGGTCATGGTTTTAAACAAATTTAAAACGGTTTTTAAACCACGGAATTTGGTTTAAAACGGTTTATTTACAACTATAGTCTTGAGCCAACGTACGTCATATCCCTATGTTTTGTATCCATGTCGGAATGACAGTTTTACCTCTGTCATTGTTCACTGATGACCTCCTTTACCTTTACCTACGTCTTTCTATACATCTATATTTCTTTTCATCTTTTCTAGTGGTATATTTAAAAGTACATCTGTAGGTGAGAATTATCGATGTCGTTACATCTAATATTTACTTTGACATTTAGTCAGTCGATGCAATAATATTCTAAAATAGTTGGAGGTTGGAGATTTACAAAGTTAAGTTTTGTATCTCGTTTATGATTATGATAGACAATATAAGTATGAACAAACCGGTATAAAGCTAACAAAAACGTAGATGTTAGAATTAGTAAAACAGGTCTATACTTAACTAGTTAGATTGGCATTTTTAATGAAGTGTAACCAAGATGAGATTTTATGGGGCTTAAGTTTTTTGTTGAATTTGAGACCACTGACACGTTTGTAAATGAGTAGAGTTGGCCCCCAGGTCTACCCCCAATCTTCTAAATATCATCCACCCAACTATCATCCATCCACACATTTCAGAGTCGAAAGAAATAAGTGATTCCAATATCCTGGTTGCACAATTAATTGGCACGAACTATTGATAAATAGTGATACCGAGAGACGAATAGTTTTCTGTTTGCATTGTGCACGTGTACTGTGATTCATAAATATCCAACACCTAATGCAGCCATCTGACCAACAGCATTGTGATAATACACAAGCCATTTGCGGAATCAATGTTTAGTCAAACCATAATCAAACTGCATACGACTTCATTCGAGTTCTTTTATTTAAATTTTAAGCACGTGGAATTTGATCGTTGCCCAAGGGACATAATATTGGCACCTAAGCAAGTACGCTGTACAAATACCGATTACCTAATACAGGATTTTCTCTTCTTTTATTTTTTAATTTTTAACCTACTTCAATACATACAGACGAACATAGAACCTGGTGGTTGTATGTTCATTGATATTTTCATCAATTCTGGACCGATTCTGAAAATTCTATTTTTGTTTGAAAGGGTAAAGTATACTACTGAGGGTATCGTTTTTGAGTATTTAATTACGTATTTAATCCACCTTGTGTATGTTGATGATGTTATTAATTTATAATTTACCTTCACTGTTCTTTACATAGCAAGTAGTCGTAATGCGTGTGGGTAGGAGTACCACAACCAAAAAACTATTTAACAAAAAATCCAACCGACTTTAAAAAAAAACACTACTAAGTGAAAAATTACTTTTATTTCGGAAGTCGGTGGTAAAAACGAAAATATCAACCAAAGACAAGACTTCCGAATATAAGTTATGTTTCACTTTACACTGTTTTTTTCTTGGGAGTCGGTTGTTTTTATTTTATTTTAGCTATCAATACGCTCAACATTGAGCTTTGCGGAATCACTAGTTTGACTAAGTTGATTCGAAACTATAGCATGTGCCTGTCTTTGCGGCGTCTACGCGATATCTACGGTAATGTTCTTGACTGCTTAAAAGTAGACATTTTTAGGTTCGCTTAGGTTCATAAAGTTACACAGTTATTCAATAACCTTAGTTTTGACCGAGAACTCATTTTATTTTATTCCCACAATAAATTACAATAGAATAAACTGAACTGAAGGTGAACTAGTAGTAGTAGTAACAAATAGTTTAAAAAAAAACTAGCCTACCTTTTTTTTTAAATGACTTAAAGTTATTTTATTTTAACAGTCGATCTTTCTATTGAAATTGTCTCTTAGCATGGCTATACCTCTTTAACTTAGCAGTAACACATCCCCTACCCCTACAGCTTTCCATATACCTACCTATCCTCAAATCATAC
The DNA here is from genome assembly GCA_947363905.1 of Lithophane semibrunnea. NCBI lineage: Eukaryota > Metazoa > Arthropoda > Insecta > Lepidoptera > Noctuidae > Lithophane > Lithophane semibrunnea. The sequence continues at coordinate 8,488,939 of OX376185.1, forward strand.
CACAGTTGACCACAGCCCTCGGTTCGTCGTTTCCACATCAGGCATAGACGCATAGTCCAGCTACAGGTATAATTATTTTGTAAGTAGTCCATCTAGTAACTGGCAATCATACAAAAAAAAAGTCCTAGACAGAATGTTTGTTCAGATACCTACCTATGTGACTATGCCACGCCATCATGGGCAACCGTTGCTCTTCCTACATGCGCAGGGTACGCACTGACCCCAACAGCATCCTGAAAACTATAGCTGATAGGTGGGACCACCCTATACTGCAGGACATTGGATACGTCTAGATGCCACTGTGGCGTAGTAATGAATAGTATAAATGTATACTAACTAAATGGACTATACTAGTTATTATAAGTGATCAAATGAACTTACCTGTTGTGAAGTTCGATCATTATTATACGAAGGGCTTCGTTCGAAGATATAAAATTTACCAAGCAGCTTCCTCACGCCAGTTGACAACCAATCGCATATTTAGAGCTGAAAGCAAAAACTAAACGCACATGTGTAGCTATTCCGCTCTATACGTCATCTGTCATTATTTTAGAGTAAGAGAATCTCAATTTTTCTGTGGTAGGGTAGGGAGGGTCCCTATATCTTCGAACGTAGCTCTTCGTATAATAATGATCGAACTTCACAACAGGTAAGTTCGTTTGATCACTTATTATACTTTAGGCTTCGTTCTCGATATAAAATTTACCAAGCAGATGTTAAGAGTATATGAGGAAAATTGAGGTTCCAAAGATGAAATTATAAATAAATAATATTTCAATATCAAATAAAATCTTTCAGTTTTTAGACACAAATGACATAAGTAATAAAATGGCAATACCTAACCTCATTCATCTTATTATAGGACATAATGTCCAATTTATAAACAAGTTTTAATAAAATTACCCTTATAATATAAACAACCAAATTATTCATCTTATTATTGAATTTCTTGTCTAATTTAGTTTCATACTTATTATGCCACGTAATAAATAAAGGTAATATGCAGCACAGCATGAGCAAATTAACTTGAATTATAGATAATATGTGCCTATAAAAAATCAGGCGAAAGATGGAAGGGCTATTTGTCCAGCCTGCCGGCCGTTTGCCATAGTACATTCTAACGATACTCCCTTAGCGTTAGTAGTGGATGTCAAGGCACATGTAGTACTATGTACAGAAAAAAACAATACTAATATATTTACTGCAAACAGATAGTATTTTTTATCCATTTATGATGGTAGAGGCAGAAACTGGTTTCTGGGGCTTATTAAAATGAAAGTATTATCTGAGTACTATTTCCCCTAATGCTATATGTAGGTACAGTTAATTTTATTATGCAAGTTTGTAAGTAATGTACTAGCTGTACAAATTTCGAACCTTTTAAAGAAAGGTAAAAGAGAGAGGTTCAGTCAGTTGACTGCAACCGTTTATTAGCATCTGTAATAGAAATGTGTATACCTGTATGATTTATTGTGTTGTTAGGTATTTTAATAAGAGATTAAGTCTGTGCTCTTTGATATGTAATTAGTGTTACTAAAATTACCAACACATCTTTTCAAATTTCTTAAGAATCTTTTTTTATTTTTTTATTACATTTGAAACTTTACTTGAGGTTCCAACTAGTTTGATACTGGGACCAATGTACTTAGTTTGATTTTATAGAAACCTTTAAGTAGCCTCTTGATGCGGTCGTCACCCCCATTTTTGAGTCCATTATTACAGCAAGAGCTGACTATGTAAATTTAAAGACCCATACGTACCCTTAATTTGAATTGCTCGGTACATAATATTTGGTAGGTATAGATGTTGTAAATGGATCTATAAGTACTTTGTTTTTGACAAAAGACCCACCATATTTTATAAGTAAAATTGCATTGTTTCAAGTTGTTATTTGAAAGTGAATTTAAAATAACATCTATTGCTGATGGGGGATGCCATGCTTTCCTGATAATATCCCGACCCTTAGTGTAAGGTGGAGATGTAGAGGTGATTCTCTCAGGCTTATGATGGCCTCTGCCAGGGTTGCGGGTTAGTCCGAAAGGGATACCGGGACCTTGGCAACAGGCAACTGAAGGAACACGGGTGGGTTTTAGTCAGTAAAAGTCTGACACGCCCTTCCGCTCCACCCAGAGCGGGAGAAGTCATTGGATGATTTCCCACCCTCAAAAAAAAAAAAAAAAAAAAAAAAAGGCTTATGATGGCCAGTATGGCATAAACGTGCCTGTCATTTTATCATTCCTAATTTTTTGTAAACATCTTAATGATAGACAAAATGGGCATAAAAAAGACGTAACAAAGAAGTTCGTCCAAGACACGGTAAGTGCTTCTATATTCTATGTATCTGAGCCAGTTTCCAGAAAATGTTGAGATTAATATTTTTCATTCATTCTTGAAGTAAAAAGTCAATATCAGGTTGACCAAACTGAGTTGCAATGTACTGGAATGTGGAGGTATTTCGTTCCCACTTTTTGTCAGCATTGGCTGTACCAATGTGATTCTTTATCTGCTTCCTTGTTATTCTTCGATTTTATGTAAGAAGCAAAATAGCCAAAATTTGTGTATCTTCACACAATTGAAAAATAAACGTTTATTACATATAAACATTTATTTTGGCAATGTATAATATGGCAGTCTTATTATCAACATTTAATAATATAAATGTGAATGCTGTTTATTTTTACCAAACATTTATAAAGGCTAAAAATAATAGTGAGTAATTCTAAATAATTCATGTGAGAGGTACTCATAATTTTCAGTCTCTTTCCAGAACCCATGAACCTTATTACCAAACAGCCCCCCCCACATCTTGATGCAACAGTAAATATTTACAAATCATATTTTAAATATGCTATACTTTTGTGTAAACTATTGATATTATCAGCCACCGCTGTAGGTCTAGTTTAATATCTGGTTGAATGATAATCTTTATACCATAATTGCCTTTACATTAATTTAAACCATGATATTTATGGTTACATGGTATATTAAATGATCTAATAGTTTTATGTGAAGCCAAACATATACATATACTTGCCAGGCATTTAATGTTCCTATTAGCAGTCTCTAATACTACACCTTTTTTCAAATTAATATTTTCAATGGACCTAAAAATTGACAGGAGTCATGATGGTCTAATTATATATACAACGTGCCGCTACAATGGCGACATTAATTTAACACACGGGTAGGGCTAGTGGTCAGTAACCATAAAAATTATAATAAAATAAAATAATTCGTAAATTGAAAAAAAATAATTTTCAAACAAACTAAATAATAAAAACATAACCAAAATTGAGATCACTCTTTGTAAAAGATTCATTCATGTAGTTACCTACCAGCTGGCTTACGTTCCATCGGTCAAGATCCTTTGTCGGCATAATTTCTAGGAAATTGCGCGGCTTTCCTTTTATTCGCCTACATATGATCCGTGACCCCGGCAAATGAACTCTTAGCTACAGTTCTTTAAGTACAGGTTGCTCCAGGATGGTAATTTAGAAAATTGTAAATAAATCAATAAATAATAACATTTAATGAAATTAAAATATTTTCCTAAAACGAATACGCGAAATCGGATACGTGTGTTAAATTAATGTCGTCATGGTAGCGGCACGCTGTATATTAACTAATACAAGACATTTGAACATTGCAATTGTTTCATTAACATTGTTCAAACATGTTTTTAATCAAAGTATTGTGCAGACTTGTGATTTTTATTAGATTTAAAATTATGTTACCACCGCTCTCATAATCTTAGAGAATGCATAAGGTGCAAAACATAAGACATAAGGGAATGACATTAAATTCGTATAATAAAAATGTATCATACTGAAACCGTTAATGCTTCCTGTGAGCTGGATTGATATTTAACAATAAATAGAACTCTTTTAAATCAATAAATTCTCCTGGAGAAATTAGGGTTACTGCAATTCTGTGATCTTTCATTATAAAATGGCATGTATTAGCAAACTTGTTAAGAGGCTTAGAATAAATGAATTAGGTTAGAATTTAGAATTAGGTAAAAATCAGATGTTGCCATTCAATTTGGAACTCAAAAAAACTTTAGGTATGAATTGGCCTTTACATGGTGTGGCAAGAGAATTGCACCATAATGCCAGCAAATTATTAATGGCTGTATGCATATCAGGATCATTTAAAATATCATTTTATAATGACTGTTCAGATTGTGACTGATAAGGTGTATCAGTAAAAGGTATTCAGTATCCATTGACATGATTCAATATTGAAACACCGTCACAGATGCTTTGCCAACAAGGTAAGAAATCAATTAACTAACCTCAAATATCAAGCACAAGTCTCGTCCTGTGGTGGTGGGGTTTGGGCTTTCACACACAGTGGGCTGTGACTGGTACTGGTTGATATTTCCATGCTTGATATGAGAACTGTGGTTTCTTGTATCCCAGCCTCAGATTTGTCCTCTGTTGGTTGCAACGAGGTGGACCACTAAGTTTCCCTGACAGGTTGTGGTAAAAGTAGTTGGCTTTTTAAAGATTGAACTGTTCTTTAGCAAGCTAGTAAGAATCTTGATATTTTTTTTTAGATAGGTTGTTACCATAAATTTAGATTAGATGTTAGTGTTATTACCATATAGGTGATCATGTCTTTCTGCATCTTTGACAATATCTCAGCATTTTTAGCCTAGAACAGGGATTTTTTTTCTAGTTGAGATTTTTTGTGAAGTTTAAGTCTGTTAACATCCTTCCAGCATAATTGAGCAGGGAGAACAGTATTAAGTCTATCATAATTGTTATTGATTAACATCGATAATGCACCAACTGAAATGGTGAGTCCCTCCTTCAAAATGGTATTCCAAATACGGGCTAAGTCCTTGTTTATTTCTACTTTATATGCATATTGCTTATAGGGATAGAATATTAGTAGGCTCAGTGTCTAGCACAGGTGCTGGGTCAGGCTCAGGTAGAGCATCAGTTACAGTCATGGCTGTATTAGTGTTATCCCAGTTTGGGGTAAATGGAACCGGTGATTTGACACAGTTCTCATGTAGTTCAATAACTACTAATACGACCCACTGAACCTCTTTTGGTTCATTATTTTTGCAGTCTGCAAACAAATAGAATTGACCACGATAATGTATCATAATAAATTTACTTACTGCTTAGCCTCTCGGACTACACCCTATAAAATGGGTTAATGATCAAACTCGTGCGTTTATCTCGTAAACACCCCAAATTATTTGTTCGCATCAATACATCTCGTACACTACCCGCGTAGTACGATAAATATCGTATGTAAGCCATGTGAAAGTGAAACACGTTTTACTGTATAAAACGTTTAAAACAATTATACAACTCCTGCATTTATCTCGTAAACGTCCCGAATTATTTGTTCGCGTCAATGCATCTCGTACAGACGCCAGCACATCAAGCTACCCGAAACTGTCAAACTTTCCCAATTAACCTTGAACCTAATGCTTTAGCGATAAGGTTTAAAATTTAATAAAGAAATTTGACAGGTTGTAGTAGCTTGATGTGCTGGCGACTGTACATTACCCGCGAAGTACGATAAATATCGTGTTTAAGCCATGTGAAACACGTTTTATTGTATAAAACGTTTAAAACAATGATACAACTCAAAACAATTGTTTGTTTTATCTGGTGAAGAAAAAATGGACGACTTTGATGAATCGGTGTTATACCGTTGTTTCATCTTCTTTTGTAATCTTCGGATTTTTTGAAGATAATATTCCTTTCCGTGTTTTCGTTTCGGCATGATATCGTATGCCCACTTTAAACACACTTTAAACTAGTTTTAAACACTTTAAATTAATATGCTTTGGGAATCACAGCGTACTGGTTGCCGCGCAATCGTAAAGAATGACAGATGACGTATAGAGCGGAATAGCTATACATGTGCGTTTAGTTTTTGCTTTCAGCTCTAAATATGCGATTGGTTGTCGACTGGCGTGAGGAAGCTGCTTGGTAAATTTTATATCGAGAACGAAGCCTAAAGTATAATTATACATATACTTATATAAAAATCTTTTATTTCGGACCTCGGTATGTGTCCGATTTTTTAAAATTATTATTCCTTTATTTCATACAATTTCCTCCAGAGCATTGGAAGCTACAATGAACATACAGGCATTCTTAAGCTTATTTCTAAATGTATTCATGTTATCGCACTCTTACTCTTACTTATCTACGGCGCACCTACCCTACCTACCTACCTACCCTGCCCTACATACCTACTCTACCCTACCTACCTACCTTACCTACCTACTCTACATTACAATTATTATTTATTTAATTTGATTACTCATCGGACTTGATACATTAGCATCTTTGCATATGCAAATGCATAAAACTCTAATTACGGCGTTAATGCATATTTTACCCTTTTTTCCCAATCGTGCATATTTCGGGAGGTGGGAGGTAGGTACCTTTAAGGAGCCTACATCAGCGGCACATTTTGTCCAATGACGTCAGTTGACGTAGAGTTGACATCGTTTTCGGCATACTAATTATATACTGGGAGACACAAGTCACAAAGCTCTCAAAAATTGGGAAAAATACTAAATTGTTGTCACAAAAATCATACATAATTTAATTATATAACAATATTTCGCTGTTTTTGTATGTACCGTCTTTATAAAAATAAAAATAGTTTTTTGATTTTGCATTGTGCATATTTCTGCCCTTTTTTGTGCATATTTGCATGCATATTTTGAAACTTTGTTAGTGCATATATAATCCGATGTCTAGTTATAACACTTCATTACATAGTTTCATTGTTTATATATGTTGGTCATTTGAATTGACCACGTAGAATGACAACATTCATCGACTGTTTATAACTTTATAAGTTATTCTACAACACACGTATTACCTATTAGCAGATTTAAATGCAGTTTGCGTGCAAGAATGCGAAAATTTAAACTGTAGGTAGGTATATGTCCTGCCAGGGTTGCGGGTTAGTCCGAAAGGGATACCAGGACCTTGGCAACAGGCAACTGAAGGAACACGGGTGGGTTTTAGTCAGTAAAAGTCTGACACGCCCTTCCGCTCCGCCCAGAGTGGGAGTAGTCATTGGATGATTTCCAAAACACAAAAAAAAAAAAAGATAGGTACTAGGTATATAAGAATTTAAAATAAATATTTTTAATGAGGGACTCACAATCACAGAAACACTAAAATGACCTGATTACCATCCTACATACTTACTGTTGACTTCTTCAAAGTCACCGAACTAGACGGACTGCCATAATTTACTTAGGTACAAGAAGAAATTACTTAACTCATAAGATGTAGACATGAAACACAGCGCAAATTGTTAGATCGTAAAATGTAGGACGTATACATGATCGTAAAAACTCTAAACTAAAATTGAGTCACGCTTTTAAGAAAATCCGTATCCGTCTGTATGATTTTCTTTTTTTAATTTTTATCTTAAAAAATCTTAGTATGTTTCTTTTCTTTTTTAAATTTTAGCTACATAGTTTTTAATTTGTGGAAGCTTGTAAATGATAATTGTAAGCGCTATTGTACATAACCTACTTTAAAGATATTAGACTGCAAGCTTTCTGAAGAATAAATAAATCCTACTAATATTATAAATGTGAAAGTTTGTGTGTTTGGATGTTTGTTACTCAATCACGCAAAAACGGCTGAATAGATTTGGATGAAATTTGGCAAACAGATAGTTTATAACCTGGATTAAGACATAGGATACTTTTTATCCCGATATTCCCACGGGATCGAGACTTACGCGGGTGAAACCGCGGGGCGCAGCTAGTAAATAATAAGGGCCTTACCAGAAAATCTTAGAAACTTGTTCAACGCGTGCTTAATGTCAGTTTTATGTCAAACTCCATACAGAAATGTCATGTTTAAAAGGTGTGTAGGCTAAATAACTGATAAAAACGGTTTTGTGGTGTTTCGACACGTCGATTTCATAGAAATACATAGTCAATAGTGTCGCGGGGCGACACGTCGTCTGCTGCTGCCCGCAGTCAGCTACGGAATTGTACCTTTAACAAACATTGACAAAAAAACTTTTTACAAAAAAAAACAACCGACTTCAAAAAACAAACACAAAAAAAGTGAAAAATAACTTTAATTTCGGAAGTCGGTGTCTTTGCTTTTTTGTGAAGTCGGTTGTTTTTTTTTTTGTAGAAAGTTTTTATTTTTCACTTTTTAGTTGTGGTACCTACCCCACACAAATTCGTATACCGTTATCTGCTATGTAAATGATGATTAAGATATCGTCTACATACGCAATGTGGGAAAAATACGTAATTATTGAAGCTAACTCAAAAACTTCGCAAGCAAAATTAATACAATTTATATGGGACCACCTCTGAAGCTTGACCTACCAAACAAAAAAAGAATCATCAAAATCGATTCATAATTGGCGGAGTAATCGAGTAACATACATACAAAAAAAAAAAAAAAAAAAAAAAAAAAAAAAAAAAAAAACATACAGACGAATTGAGAACCTTTTTGAAGAAGTCGATTAAAAAAAGGATTTAACATGGGTAAATACTTACCTACCAACATTAAAGCCCAAAACACACACAGAGCGGGTGCGGGGCGGGAGCGGGTCGGGTCGTTTTCATCGCGTGAGTCGCGCGGTTCATCGTGTTCACACAGAGCGCGGGCGCGGGGCGGCAGCGGGTCGGGCGCGGTTGTACTTTGACAGACGGCAGCGGTTGCAGTGTGAAAATGTTGGGTGATTCTGACACGGACGAAGAATTATTATTTTTTACTTATTTTAAAGAGAACAACGCGAAAATGGAAAAAGTTGTAGGTTCATGACATTAATAAAAAAAACATCAATATGGAGAATATCATCGATACGTGTATTGCAACGAATGTAACACCGCTACACCCACATTGCTATTCTGTAACCATCTTACCTTGAAAACTTAGGTGAAGTGAGAGTGGAGTGAGTCATTGTCATCGATACCTACTGATGCTAAGGCAGTGACAGTTCACTCCAAGCTCACTTTGATATTTTACTACACTTAGTTTTCACGGAGATATTTTTACAGAATAGCACAACCGCTCCCGTCCCGCGCTGTTGTGTCAGCGGGCGCGGCTCCCGCTCCGCGCCCGACCCGCGCCCGCGTTCTGTGTGTTGTCATCCATATAATTCCTTGAATTACAATTTATGACACCCGCCTTACTCCCGCGCCCGACCCGCTCCCGCCCCGCGCTGTTGTGTCGGCGGGCGGCGGGCGCGGCTCCCGCGCAGGTCCCGCTCCGCGCCCGACCCGCGCCCGCGTTCTGTGTGTTGACATCCATATAATTCCTTGAATTACAAATTATTATACCCGCCGTACTCCCGCGCCCGACCCGCTCCCGCCCCGTACCCGCTCTGTGTGTGTTTTGGGCTTTAAACAATCTTAACTACAACACCTAAAATTATATCAGAACTAGCTGTGCCCCGTGGTTTCACCCGCATAAATCTCGATCCCGTGGGAATATCGGTATAAAAAAAAAACTATCCTATGTCCTATTCCAGGTCATGGTCTACCCATGTGCCAATTTTCATCTAAATCCGTTTGCCCATTTTAGTGTGAAAGCGTAACAAACAAAACTCACTTTCGCATTTACTAGCTTCCGCCCGCGGCTTCGCCCGCGTGATAGGTCGATAAAAAGTAGCCTGTGTCCTTCCCCGGGATGCCATCTATCTCCTTGCCAAATTTTATCGAAATCCGTTGAGTGGTTTAGGCGTGAAAAGGTAACAGACAGACGGACAGAGTTACTTTTGAATTTATAATATTAGTATGGAACTATGGATAGTTAGGAATATATAATACTAGCCAATGCCCGCGGCTTCACCCGCGTGGATGTCGGTTATTCTTATTATATAAAACCTTACTCGAGAACCACTCTATCCATTAGTGAACACAGCATGAAAATCGGTTCAGTAGTTTTTGAGTTTATCGCGAACAGGACGACAGACAGACGCGGCGGAGGACTTTGTTTTATAATATGTAAGGAAGTTAGGATGCAATCGGGTATCGAAGCCTACATACAGGTACCGAGGAATGCCAGTTAATTATCTCGTTTTTTAAAACAGGACATCCCTATTGTGAAATCAGAATGCTTTATCAAAACTACTGCAACATCCGTTTGATTGTAATAATATAATAACATTATTCAAATGTACTTTTGTTAAAGAAACAATTTATACATAACTAGCTAACGTTATCCTGCCCGAACAGCGCCACATACCGGGTTCAATTGTATTTTCAAACCATCCAGGGACCCACTCAAATAATACACACAAAATTTCATGCAAATCAAAATAGGAGGAGTTAGGTGATAAACACACGTAGGTACAGAAGAATTATCTATAATAATTTAGTAACTAGCGATAGTAATTTAAATAACCAAATAATTGCCAACAATTTTATAATATCGTTGCCGATATTTGTGCACTAACATATGTAATCCAAGATAATTCTATTATAAGATATAAAAGGATGAACAGTCATTAAAGTCATGGACGAAAAAAATCCTCAGACTTTAGGTACGTAACTACCTGCTTACATAAAGTCAGGGAAACTGTTTGGTAAGCAATTTGATTACTTACCAACTTAAATTGACCGATTCAATTCACAATAATTATCAATCCTTGGCTGAAATGGCTATTTCACGGCAAATTGACGTGGGGTGTTAATCTGCTTAGCAATTAATTTATACATTCTGAAACCAGACAAGGTCTAGTAGACAATGGTTGCTAAGAAAGACCTGTGAATGAACCTGCGGCGAAATTACGTCTCGCCACCGACTAGAACTATCTAAGTACAGTCACGGACTTTAATTGATGAGCCACCTTCAAACTTTTCAATTTTGCAGTTTCATACATTCACGAGATTACACGATTAAACACGAACTCAAATCGCAAGCTCGTAAACAAGATGACAAATAAATTACTTTTAATCGGAAATAGTCCTATCCATAGAGGTTGACTAATAAGTTCTCAATGATAAAAATAAATACAATGTTGCATTAAGTTTATCCAATCTATTTGATACCGACCTCCTTTGAATCATAGCTCATTAACTCGATAATTATGAAAACATAACTGAAGACAGTGACAGTTGAAATATCAAGATGACAAATAAATTACTTTTAATCGGAAATATCCATAGAGGCTGACTAATAAGTTCTCAATGATAAAAATAAATACAATGTTGCTTTAAGTTTATCCAATCTATTTGATACCGACCTCCTTTGAATCATAGCTCATTAACTCGATAATTATGAAAACATAACTTAAGACAGTGACAGTTGAAATATAAAGATGACAAATAAATTACTTTTAATTGGAAATAGTCTTATCCATAGAGGTTGACTAATAAGTTCTTAATGATAAAAATAAATACAATGTTGCATTAAGTTTATCCAATCTATTTGATATTGACCTCCTTTGAATCATAGCTCATTAACTCAATAATTCTGAAAACTTAACTGAAGACAGTGACAGTTGAAATATCGATGTCAGAGAATTTCTCCGTACGCTAACGTTACTATGCAGCAGTAACCTAGCAACAATTGTATATCGTTGCTAGGTTACTGTTGCTAGACCTGCAATTGGCCGACTTTGAGTAGTCACTGCTGTCAAGTAGTAGTTCTGCTCTCAGGTTAGCCAACCGCTAAAGATATGAAATATAATTTAGAAGACATATGACTTTGCGTGTCGGGAACCGAATAAACCCGATTTGCATTACACGGCTAAAATGCGAACAGTACCAGGTGGCTCATCAATTAAAGTCCGTGACTGTACCTAAAGAAACAAAAATACGATGATTTTAAAATACTAAAGGTGATTTAGTATGGCCAAGAAAGCTTCTGGCGGAATGTGGGTACACCTCTGCCTATCCCTTCAGTGAATACAGGCGTTATCATGTTAGAAAGCTTGTCAAGAATTACAATTATCATTCATCATCATAAGGGATGGGAGCACACTTATCGATGCGGAATGAGCTGATCCCGTATAACCATACTTTTATAGTTGTGTCATAAAGTTCAACGCGGTGTCGAGTCGCGTTGTCCGAACCGAAACGAGGCGAAGGACTTCATTTCGCTTTTATTGCATACAGACATAAAGCTTTTCTCCGGCTTGAGCCAATAGGGAATATGCATGTATTTTTTTAATCTTTTTATTCGATAGTTTACATCGTCAAATAATAGTTAAAAAAAAATCGACGGCAGAAAAGCAATTTAAAGTTGTTAAAAAAATGTTTAAAAATATCCAACCGATCCGGGCTATTTAAACGCCCTCCATTTGGCGCGCTTGGTGTGGTGACGTCACCGTCTGTGACAACAGACAAGCAACTGTCAAGTCAACGTCAAACACTCCTTTTTCTATGAGCGTTTGACATTGACTTGACACTTGTTGATTGACTTGACATTGACATTTTGATTGTTATTCCGGATTGTTACGTCACATCCGCTCTTAGCCTTTTCAAGTATTTGAATTACCCACAGTTATTTGGGACTTTTTAAAAATTAATTTCTCGCTCAAAATGAAATTTTATTCAAAAATATTGATGGAGGCATAATTCTGAAGTAACCTAGTTTATAAAAAAAAATATTTGACCCATATTTGAATCACATGCATATTCCCGATTGCACGTCGATAACGCCGGTAGCACACCTCCGCCGCGAAATATGCTACCGGCGTTAGTATGGTGACTCCCTTGAGCCAAAAGGCGTTTACTGTTGGACAAAGACCTCCAAGTATCGCCACAGCTACCGGTGTCGTTCTTCCATCCATTGGATTCTCACGAACTTCATCTTCAATCATAATTGCAATAATTTATTAAGATGATCTGGATACGAAGTTTTTCCTTCTATATTAAAATTACTACAAATAAGTTGCACCACTAAAAAAAATACATATACCTACATCTACTTAGAATTCAATCACACGTGGCAGATTACCATTTGTCTAAATAGCCTGACCATTTACCGGTTCTTATAGCTAGTCCCGCGACTGAATTAAGCTTATTTTTATATCATTCCGAGGCGCAGTTTGACAATGAATTAAATTTTGACGACTATGAAACGAGTTACGGTTTAACTTAACCTGTAAACGTTAGTAAAGGACTAAAATTACTGCACCTGCAAGAAGGTACGAAGGGTTGCTCGATAAATAATAATAATAATAACCCCACCGCCGTATCTCTACGTTGCCGTCGTGGTGGGGCTTGCGCGCTCCGAACTCTAGGTCTGTGCCGGTAGAGTTTACTTTGCCGGAACGGGTCTAGGGTGAGGAGCCAGACCAAGAGAGATACAAAAACCCGCAGGGCAGCATGTGGCGAGCTGTTGGGCAGTAGCGACTCCACGGACCCTACCTCCTGGGAGAAGTCTTGTTCCTCATCTCTGGCTTGCCTTTATTGGCCGGCTGCAGTGAACACTAACGAGGAACAGAGCTCCCACCTCATTCTTGCCTTGATTGGCCGGCTTGAGTGGAGATTCGCAAGAGCAAACGTGCTCGGAGGAAGGAAGTATTCCAGTAAGATGCTGGTGATGCTGGGATCTTAACCGTACTTCCGGGATTGTCCTGATAGCCGTGGAATACCTCTCCACTCCTGTCAAGCACCTCAGGAAGTGTTGCCCCCTTGTCGCTACGTCACTATGTGCTAGCTACCGTTTTCGGGGGCCCATTATTGAGTGTGCAAGTCGCCCCCTGCCATTTTATCTGTGTATTTTATAAACATTGGTCAGGCAGGGGCCATAGTGTTTCCATAGTTCAAGATAGCCAGTTCACTTACCCACCCAAATCCATAATCCAATATCTTTGTGCCCATATTATCATGCAATAGTCCTACACCAACCGGGGGGTGCACCCAAGCACTTGCATAGTGCGTACAGGGATAATCGATGGTGGTCGGTCGGTGGTGCCTCACACTTAAAAATGTCTAAGGGGCCTCTGCGAGTTGGCTTCGGCCCCTCGTACGCCTTCCAAAGGTCCGGGACCCCAGGGTCGCGAGATATGTCAAAGACATTTAAATAATAAATGTCATTATTGGCCGGCTGGCGACTTGAGTGGAGATTCGCTAGAGCAAACGTGCTCGGAGGAAGGTAGTATTCCAGTAAGATGCTGGTCGGGATCTTCCGGGATTTGTCCTGATAGTCGTGGAATACCTCTCCACTCCTCATTAGCACCGCAGGACATGTTGCCCCCTTGTCGCTACGACACTATGTGCTAGTGACAGTTTTCGGGGGCCCATTATTGACTTTGCCAGTCGCCCCCTGCCATTTTATCCGTGTATTGTATATAAAACTTTAGTCAAGCAGGTGGCATAGTCTTTCCAATAGCTCTAGATAACCAGTCCGCTATAGCCACCGTACAACAAATACATTGTACTTATTTTCTATTAATCTAAAAAAATATATAGTTACCTATCGATTATACATTGTACAGTTCGATTCAAAATTAATGGCGGCTAGGAAGTTAGCTACTCGCTGCGCAGTACCCCCCTCTCACCCCCACTGACACATGAAATTATTACTGCGCAGAAAGTCTCCTCACGTTCCGAACTGTAACAGCGAATCAGTTTTCACGCCTCCCCTTAAGTTAAGACCTAGGCGAAATATTTCTAATAAAGAATATGAATTAAAATTCTAAACCAAAATATATAAATCCGGGAAACGCGGGTTAAAGCTAGTCTAGTAAATTATAATAAGCCGATATTTTTTTATAAAGGTACACCAACAGCTTCTGCGTTTAAAATAGATTTAAGAGAAAATAATTAGATAATCTCACTTTTCAAATAATACAAAGCAAAACTGGTACCGATTCTCTTGTCACAAATTCTCTAAACTAAACTAAAATCACTAAAATTTAGTTTATTCCTGTCAAACGACGATTTTCCATTCTGAAAATAGACTAAAGTGACACAACTTAACTATAATTTAGTTTGACAGCACTAAGATGGGACTGAGTGAAAATGCTTTAGTGAAAATGCTATTCTGAATTTGACCTTTTAACCAAAATTTTTGTTCTATATCTAAAATCCTCTAACTCTTGACTATTTTTATCACGATTAAAAATGTGTGGAATAAAATTAGATGTCATGAACTAAAATTCAAACCAGTTCCTCGAATTCAGTTGCAAAACGGTACTGTATCTTTTTTTTATTTTCTTTTGCTTATATCTCGAAAATGGTGTGTCCTATCGCAAAAATAATGAAAACCCCCTTTGAAACCCGTGAACCCGTAATACACAACATGTTGGTAATTTTTTTTTGTTTTCTTCCAAAAAGTGAAAAATTCCATAGAAAAATACGTCGAGACGGCCACATTGCGCGCTTCTCGGGCTCAAAAAAAATCACGTGGTAGGCAAAGAAGTAGGTACCAAGTGGAGTCGCGATTGTCAAATTCGATTTTAGTTGTGTCAAAATAATTTTTAAATTTAGAGTTTTTTTTTGGCAGAATAGCTCTAAGATTCTCATAGTAAAAAGTAAGGAATTTTAGTGATAGTTTAGTTAGTTTAGTTCGGTGTACAAGAGAATCGGCACCACTGTGTGTGTAATATCTATCAAACATTAAAATTGTTGTATATTTGATTTTTTTTTACCTTGTAGAGCGTAAGGTCACTTATTATTACCTACAGGTAAATAGTCTGGGGTCAGTTTAACATACACACCAAGTATATACGTAGACACTAGGGTTTTGGGCCGAAGAGATAGTTTAGTTCATATCAGGTGCGGAGCACTCGACAGACGTCAGTTGAATGTCATGCGCGATGGAAGGTTCTAGATTAGTCTAGAACCTTCGCCTGTCAAGCGGATTGTGGCGGGCACGTAACTTAGCAAGGTTTTAGCGTATTGGGAGTAAGCTTGCGCATGCAAAAATATTGACACTTTTATTGCGTTATTCTATGGTTATTGCCATAATTTATTTTTGAACATACCTGTTAAGAATAACAAGCGAAAATAAAATCTTCGCATCTACGACTCTTGCCAAGTTACATGCCGACGACTGTAAAGTTTTTAGATCATAAGTCAGTTCACAGTTTTCTTTTTACTTCATTTTTTTTAACTGATTTTAAGAAATTGTTAGCGAAAAAGCGGACTCGCGCGCGATCGATTCCGTACCATTGTCTAAAAAACCGCAAAAAAATCACGTTTGTTGTATGGGAGCCCCCTTAAATATTTATTTTATTCTGTTTTTTAGTATTTGTTGTTATAGCAGCAACAAAAATACATCATCTTTGCAATTTTCAACTGTCGACTGTCACGGTTTATGAGATACAGTCTGGTGACGGACGGACGAACAGCACATTCTTAGTAATAGGGTCCCATTTTACCCTTTCGGTACGGAACCCTAAAAATTTGTTAAAAGTTTAACTTTTTTTTCAATATAGTAGGTACCTACATAATGAATAAAAGTATTATGATAATTTTAGCCCTAAACATAAACAAAGGTTTCCTACTTATACAAAGGGTACAACAATAAGTCAACAACAAACAATCATTTATTATTATCCTTTATGCGAATGTGACCTACGTAATTATTATTATTTTAATTATTTAGCACTGACACATTAGATCTAGTCATTGAACTTCTGTTCTTGCATCGGGCGACAAAGTCAATTAAACAAAAGGTTGGCTACCTCTATTTTTTGTTCTCATTAATCTTATCAACCTTTTTTTTTTTCAGGGCGAAGTTGCAGAAAGAAAAAAGACTTAACAGAGGACCCAAATGATCCAGATATCATCCTACGTGGTGCTTCGGGAGCCCTCAGACCTGGGCGGATGACTTTCATACTGGGTCCTTCAGGAGCCGGCAAGACCACACTACTGAAAATCTTAGCTGGAAGAAAGTAAGAAAATTGTTGAATATATTTGCCATCACTTTTTAACCGACGAAACAAAACGGAGGAGGTTCTCAAGTCGACGCGTACATTTTTTTTTATTTTTTTATGTATGACCTCGCATAACCTTTTAACGAGTGGTCCGATTTTAACTATTTTTTTTTATTGGGAAGGTTATACCTCGAAGTTGGTCCCATTTAAAATTAAAAACTAAAATCCACCCTACAAATTTTGAGTCGGCGCCGAACAAACAAACAAACAAATTAATTAGGTAAGTACTTAATTATAGCGTATAATGGCAACTTGATGAATCTTCGTTGAATGTGTGTTGGGCGCCGACTCAAAATTTGCAACTTAAATTAGTTTGTGAGCTTAGTTACACTAAAAGGTTTATTTTTATTTTTCGCTTTCCAGTTAACTTTTTTCATCGGTTTACTTTTTTGTAAAAAAGTTTTTTATAATAATAAGGCTCCACAAAGCTACGCAAGTTTACTTAGATTCGCTTTGTATGAAAATATAGGCACAGTCTGCGAGTCTGCGACCCACGTGCTATGCACGAATCGAATGCGTGCCTGTGAAGCAAAATTTGAACCGCACAGCTAACGTTGGAAACCTCTCTTACCTCTCCGTGCACATTGTGCGTATAATAAAGAAGTGGACGGTAAAAAAGTTATGTAAAAAAGTTAAGGGCACTGGGTTTGTTGAACCCATGTTTAGAGCTTAATGACTGTAAAATTTTCCGTTTATTTAAGTGCATGCAAATAAAGCGTAGTGATAAAATTTTATTTCTTTATTAATATTTGAACAAAAGCCAACACAAGTGCGAAAAACATGAATACCCAAACATTACCGCAGGTTTGCTCGTTGTAACACTCAAGTAAAAACAACATTGTTCAGAGCATATTGTACCCTGTGTGTTTAGCCTGTCTGGGTCTCACACACGCGCATGCAGTACAACGCCTTGCGAGTTCAGGGTGCTGATGAGGGGGTCGCGGGAAAGTCCGAAAGGGATACCATGACCTGTGGCAACTTACAGGCAACTGAAGGACCACTGGTGGGTTTTAGACGGTAAGAGTCTGACATGCCCTGAAGTAATTTGATAATTAGCCAGCCAAAAAAAAAAATATGCTGATGAGGCTACCCCGATTCTGTAGCGCATCAAGGATGTTCGCCGAGTCGCAGACTGTTTATATTCTACTATATGAAAACGATGCACATACCCTAGTGCGCAAGGTTCTAGCTAGCTCCAGCGGCATCCTGAGGGCATTCGCGCAGAGGTTTGATTGTCAGACTCTACGTACCTGAACGGTCCTGAACCATTGCTGGATGGTTCACGTACTGCGGGGGTATTATGAAGTATTAACGTCATCATTATTCCACTGCGAAAACGGGATGTTGCTAGCGGCCTTGTCTAGCTCCGTCTCTCTCTCACACTGGAAAAATGGTGGCATTAATACTTCATAATACGGCACCTGAGCAATTATAGTTATATGTTTGTAACATGTTCATGTGAAATCTTTATAATTATGTTTTTTAAGCCTACTATGGTCCATTCTTAGTCGTAATAAAGCCCAAAACACACACAGAGCGGGTGCGGGGCGAGAGCGGGTCGGGTCGTTTTCATCGCGTGAGTCGCGCGGTTCATCGTGTTCACACAGAGCGCGGGCGCGGGGCGGCAGCGGGTCGGGCGCGGGACGGCAGCGGGTCGGGCGCGGTTGTACTTTGACAGACGGCAGCGGTTGCACTATGAAAATGTTGGGTGATTCTGACACGGACGAAGAATTATTATTTTTTACTTATTTTAAGGAGACGAACGCGAAAATGGAAAAAGTTGTAGGTTCTTGACATTAATAAAAAAAAACATCAATACGAATGTAACACCGCTACACCCACATTGCTATTCTGTAACCATCTTACCTTGAAAACTTAGGTGAAGTGAGAGTGGAGTGAGTCATTGTCATCGATACCTACTGATGCTAAGGCAGTGACAGTTCACTCCAAGCTCACTTTGATATTTTACTACACTGAGTTTTCACGGAGATATTTTTACAGAATAGCACAACCGCTCCCGGCCCGCTCCCGTCCCGCGCTGTTGTGTCAGCGGGCGCGGCTCCCGCTCCGCGCCCTTCCTTTAATTCCTTGAATTACAAATTATTATACCCGCCGTACTCCCGCGCCCGACCCGCTCCCGCCCCGCACCCGCTCTGTGTGTGTTTTGGGCTTTAACGTATTATTACTAAATCAGCTAACATCGTGCCTATTTTTGGGTAAATAAAAATTCTTTTGTATTAGAAAAGAGTTTGAAATACCTATCTTAATGATAATGATTAAGCATTGTCAATTGCACGTAGGTACCTTGTCTAATGAGTTATTTTTGTAAGTATTTCTTGTACGAGTATAAATTATGTAGGTAAGTAATTTAGGCATAAATGATTTGATTAGGCATGAGTAAAGGTCACGGTGACCAAAACGCAAATTAGGTACTTATCATAGAAAAGCAGGTCGTAGGTCCTAAATATAATGATTCCCACAGCCAGGGCGACTATAAATAAAAGCCTTTCATAAAACGTTAAAAGAAAGTCTTACTTTTCATAGTGTCATTAAGTACATACATTATTGACTAAAATAATTGCGCAAATAGAATCTTTGCACATTGCTCGTCCTAAATTGAGGAAGTAATTCTTACTTTATGTGATAAATTACAGTAACTTCCGTCATTCCGTCATCCGTGAATAAACAGTTAGGTAATAGGTATGAGGTAAGTTATAATCAAATACCTACTTTGACTTTGTATACCTACTTACAATTTCCGTACCTCCAAGTTCCTTCAAGATGTTTCCCTTGAGATTGACCTAAATGTGACCCATCATACAACAAATGGTACTTAACGCCTTTGTAGGTCTAAGTGTCAAATCATGAATAACTTAATATTTACTTGTATTACTAAGTATTATTGTTTTTGTAGGACTTCGGGTAAACTAACTATCTTTATGATTTTAACAGCTATTTTTACAAGTTTTCATAGCTTGGCTTTTGGCTTTTTTTTTTAGCTTGCTCTGTTCGTATGTGTTTCCGGTTACTCCAATTGTCATCCAGTTTTCAAGCACTTCCTGGCATCCGATTGAGCTGAAACTTGGCATACCTATACAACTATTGAGACATTTTGAAAAAATGATACCATGGAGCTGGTCTGATGATGGATCCGGAAGTTGGCTATAGGAACTCCTCAGTCAAACAAGATAGCACTTTCGTGTTTTGACTCATTGGCTATGTATTAACAAGTGCGACACTAGGTGATGTTCAGGGTCTGATGATGGAGCCGGAAGGTGGCCCTGGGAAAACCCTTTTTAGTTCATTAAAAGCTTGTTTTTAAAGAGGTTTTTACTTATATTTTATTATGTTTCAATTTTAACTTGGTTACCTACTTATAAATCGTTATGAATCAAACATAAAGATTTATTGATGATGATTATATTCAGAGATATGATTAATTCAAACACATTTGAATTGCAAATTAACAACTATTTACTAACAACAGTGCCTGTAGGTATTATTCATTGCATTGTTATTGCGCGATTAACACCGGAGTCAATAAGTGCATCGACAGATCGTTTTTAAAGTCATCCATTCTCAGTACCTATAGGTAATAAGAAGATAGATTATGATCTAATAGAGCTTGCACCCTTTAATACCAACCAACCTTAAAGGGAACTAGCAAATCGGTCCAGCAACTTTCACGAAAACGAACTAAGGTACAAACAGAAAAAAATACTTCGTAATGATTTTCTTACAGATGTAGATACTTACAAATAAAATCGTAGCGAAGTCAAAACTGTACTTACATGAATATTGAACAAAACACTTCAAAGTGAAAAATAACTTTAATTTCGGAAGTCGGTGTCTTTGATTTAGAATGTTTGTTTTTTGCCACCGACTGTTTCGCTTTGTGGTGTTATCTTTGGAAATGCTTTTTTTTTGGTTACCTACCGGGTTCCCTCTATCTGGAAGAATCTTGAAGTTCCGAAATTTATTTAATAATATATTATTTTATATACTTAACACACTTGGCATAATCTTCTTTAAACGAATATTTTTATGGCATAAAAATTGTTTAATATAATTATTGTTTGCCCGAATGTTTATATTTCCGAATTTACAATGGCATACTTTTAAGATAGCAGAATTTTAATTGGCATAATTACCTTTGGCAGAGTCAAAATTCCAAATAATTTCGTTAGCTTATAGTTTATTTAGAGCAACGATTATTTGGTACAATTTCACTTGGCATACTATGAAGATCTATCGATGGTTACTTAGGTGACTGCTGATGCATGAGGAATCCCGTGTGGTTACAATCTATTAGTTTAGTGAGAGCTCTTGGTCACGATTAATCTGTAAGAATGCAACAGTCAGTGTTGTGCCACTAGGTAGTATATGCAGGAACGCAGGCGTTCATTTATTCGCTAAAACCGAAAAACTGCGCAAGCAATGGGAAACGATTGAAGGCTGCGGGTCTTGACCTCAGGACGAGCTGCTTCTCACACGGATAACCTGTACGTCGCTTGCTCCCGGCCGCGTCACCAGTCCTGACTGTCCGTATTTTGGCTACTGAGACCAAAACTACAAACGTAGTATACAGGGAAGTTTTATAAAAGTGGCTGTTATTTTAGTGTGAGCACCTTACGACTTCAACGCGAACGAATTCGCGGGCTAAGCTAGTCCTTTTAGTAAACCACAAATAATAAAGCCCTTTTGTTGCAGAAAGACTGGAGTAACGGGATGTTTGTACGGTGCAGGTCGAAGCTCAGTGCTGGTGGCCCAGGACACCACGCTCATTGACACACTGACTGCTGGAGAGACCCTCAGGTTCGCCGCCAGTCTCAAGCTGCCGAATATCTCATATAGAGAACGTAGTAATGCGGTAAATACGATACATTTTTGTTCTTCGTAATGCATGCTTGAACCAAGTCGGACTCTCGAACTTCTGACAGTTAATGTTACGACTATCATAGATATCCGTATGATCTAATTATATAAAATACTTTGTACTTACATCACTACAATAAACCAATGTCCTGCGTCGCGTCTGTCTGTCTGTCTGTTCGCGATAAACTCAAAAATTACTGCACCGATTTTCATGCTGTTTTCACCAATGGATATAGTAACCCTCAAGGAAGGTTTTAGTATATAATAACCGACATCCACGCAGGCGAAGCCGCGGGCATCAGCTAGTATAATAATAAAAGTTAACAAGTATGGGTTCTTATGTAAATGCCACAGATGTACACGACATTCATATAAAAATCAAGTAATAAAAACTAAAACCCAACTACGACTTAAAAGGTATAAACAAGACACCACAGACAGACAAATTAAAAATCCGGAGTCACACGTGTTAGGGCATAAATCGAACAGATTACGTGTGACTCCGGATTTTTAATTTGTCTGTCTGTGGTGTCTTGTTTATACCTTTTAAGTCGTAGTTGGGTTTTAGTTTTTATTACTTGATTTTTTTTAATTCTTTTGGGGTTATAATATATATATTTTTGAAATGTGCTCATTAAGCCCTTTCATTTTATACCCAACATGGTACGATTAAACCATTTTTTTTTTTAAGTTCCTCGCTTTATGTCCTCTAGAGGGCGCCATTTTTAATTTAATGTGACTTCACATATGCCTATAACCAGCGGACAATCACGACGCTTCTAACGATACCTCATTTGTCAAATTGTGATAAGTGGTTTGGAAGATAGGAGGGAACAGATGAACATACATACATACATACCGGTCAAAATCATAACCCTCCTTTTTTCTTCGCCGTAGTCGGGTAAAAACAAATGATCACGGGAATTGAAGGTTTTAAGCTAAGCACACATTAAAACCGCAGCGGACCGCAGTGCATTGCGTTGCATTAAAAAAAAGTGTGGTGCGGTGCCGCCTATAGTACACACGGCTACACATCAAGGCTCTTACACACTGGGGCGATTCGCCGCGCGACGCGAATTTTAACAAAGTAATTTCTCAGAAATTGTTTTGTTAAAATTCGCGTCGCGCAGCGAATCGCCCCAGTGTGTAAGAGCCTTCAAGCTATACATTTCCAGTATAAGCTGACCTCGCATTGTACGGAAATCTTTTATAATGCGAGATCAGCATAAACTGGAAATGTATAGCTTGATCTGGAAATGTATAGCTTGATGTGTAGCCGTGGGTACAATGCGATTTTTCATTCAAAATGTAATAAAGTGATGCAAGAGGAAAATGCGTTGAAATCTGCGTTAGCCTCATGTCATTGTGTGAACTATGTGCGAGCGCAGTTAGATCGATAGCTCCCCAGCTATTATTTAGCTAAGTATGACTTACTACGAGAATAAGGCATCCAGATAACATAAAAATCAGCCTATTATGTTCTCACTGCTGGGACACACTAGCACACGGGCTCCGTGCGGGTTGATAGATGTCACATGTCTTCGAATTTTTGGTTCTAGGACATGCAGGTTTCCTCACGATGTTTTGAGAGCAGTGATAATGATTTTTTTTACACAAAGTAAAGAGCCTGACTGGATTCGAACCCACGACCCTCAACTTGTAAGTCAGGGCCATTACCACGGGGCTACCACTGCTCCAGTTAACATGCTTAGTTTTAAATCTTTTTAACAGTTTTAAGTATCGGTAAAATAAGTAATCGGGTATAACGTAAGTATGAGTGTTCGGCCTTCTGTCATTCGCCATTCGATGTAACACAGGGAACCCAATTAAACAATTATTTTTGTAATACAATCCTAAATAAACGTCTATCCTAATGTTACAGATCAATACAGTCACTAAGCAGCTCGGCATACATGAAGCCCTCAACACCAGAGCGGGTCGCCTATCCGGCGGTGAACGAAAGAGACTTATCGTCGCTTGCGAACTACTCACAGACCCCACTATCATGTTACTAGACGAGCCTACCAGGTAATCTAGGCGTATTGTACAAATTAATTGAAATTCTTTACACTTTTATCACAACCTTCAAATATTAATTTGTATTTCACACGTGTATTTCAATAATATGATAGACCAGATTAGATTGTATATATAAAATTGTTGATTAATCTCTACGTCTATATCAGTGGTGTATTTACCCTAGGGCCAAAAGGGCCATGGCCCGGGGCGGTAGGCTGCGATGGGCGGCGTAAGCCGCACCTCGCGCGAAAATTAAAACTCATTTGGTTGTAAATTTGATAGACATCAAGACGCGGGACTATCGTATAAGGGCCGAGTCACACCGGAATGGTAGCGGCCGGCAGCCAGGACGCGGCGAGCACTTTCAGTGTTAAATAATTTTAAACTTTATCTACATACTGAAAAGACCAGTATCACTTGAAAAGGTCGCGAGGCCGCCCGCGGTGACGCGAGCAGCCGCGCGCCACGCGCCTCTTGTCAGTGGTTCGGCCCGCAGCTGCCTGCGGCGACGCGAAGTCGCTCGCGGCACCGCGGGTGGCCGCCTGCTGAATGTAGAAACTAAACTAGTCGAGAGGAGACTAGGCGCAAGGCCGCCTTGCGCGACCTCCAGACCGGCGGCGACGCCGGGGCACAGAATTTAGTCTTGTGGCCGGGGGCCGCTGCTGGCCGACTCGGCCCTTACTGACCGGCGGCGGCGTGTCGGTCGGTCCGACTCCATCGCGACTCGGGACTAGTTTCGTTGCTTTTTTTTTCCTTTAATTTATGGGGCGGCAAGCCTTTCAGGCCCAGAGCGCTGAATCTTAAAATACGCCTCTGGTCTACATGTTTAAATAAAGGGAAAAAAAAATACTTCCCAGAACTGGTTCGTACTACGGAGTTACATTATATAATACAAACTCCACGCCTAAATATACATGGCATGTTATATCTACCGCTGTCTGCACCAAACCCTACGTAGATGTTTATGGACTTTTCGAAAAAATACGGTTCAATCCCTTTCTCGTAGCATAAAGCCCAAAACACACAATAGCGCGCGGCGGGAGCGGGTCGGGCGCGGGAGTACGGCGGGTGTCATAAATTGTAATTCAAGGAATTATATGGATGTCAACACACAGAACGCGGGCGCGGGTCGTGCGCAGAGCGGGAGCCGCGCCCGCTGACACAACAGCGCGGGACGGGAGCGGTTGTGCTATTCTGTAAAAATATCTCCGTGAAAACTAAGTGTAGTAAAATATCAAAGTGAGCTTGGAGTGAACTGTCACTGGCTTAGCATCAGTAGGTATCGATGACAATAAATCACTCCACTCACACTTCACCTAAGTTTTCAAGGTAAGATGGTTACAGAATAGCAATGTGGGTGTAGCGGCGTTAATTCGTTGCAATAAACGTATCGATGATATTCTCCATATTGATGTTTTTTTTAATTAATGTCAAGAACCTACAACTTTTTCCATTTTCGCGTTCTTCTCTTTAAAATAAGTAAAAAATAATAATTCTTCGTCCGTGTCAGAATCACCCAACATTTTCACACTGCAACCGCTGTCGTCTGTCAAAGTACAACCGCGCCCGACCCGCTGCCGCCCCGCGCCCGCGCTCTGTGTGAACACCATGAACCGCGCGACTCACGCGATGAAAACGACCCGACCCGCTCCCGCCCCGCACCCGCTCTGTGTGTGTTTTGGGCTTAAATTCGTAGATCTGCTACGTGTTTTGTAGCAGTCAGATGCTTCCCATGTTTTCTTCTCATATCGTTATTGATTGATTTTTTAATTTTTATTTGTATCCCTGCTATGAGTTTGTCTTAACTACGAGTATCGTAGCAATCAGATCCTCGCCATATCTATCTTCTTGGTTTTAAATCGTGGTCAGCGATTGGTCTATACATTATAATAAAATCGTAGTGAAGACAATACTGCTCATTGAATATTTTTCGAAAAAAGTAATTGCTACGAGGTCTGGGAACGATTTTAACTCGAAAATACTTATTTATAGTTTTTTGATTTTTTGTCTGTTTTTCTGAATGTATGCCCCAAGTATTGCATGATAGATTTTGTTCATGCTTATACATCCTAACTAATATTATAAATGCGAAAGTGAGTTTTTTTTGTTTGTTACGCTTTCACGCAAAAACGGCTAAACGGATTTAGATGAAATTTGGCACATAGGTAGACCATGACCTGGAGAAGGACATAGGCTAGCAAGGGCATAGTCGCAGGCAACAGCTAGTTCCCTATAAGTTTGGTCCGTCTTGAGGCTATAAATTATCACGCTATTTGCTATGGGGGTTGAGCAATATTGCATTATGTTCGCAAGATGAGCCAAGGTCATCATGCTATACCTAATATAGTTTAACAGTCAATCATGACATATACAGGGTGGATTTTTGAGATGGGGCAATACACTCAGGTACCTTAACCGTTGTCGTTACAAGAAAACGGTCTTACGACTTACCATTTTTTTATATAAGTATATATTAGATATACAAAGAATATAACTACGGTTCGATTGGTTTTTCAGCGGATTAGATGCTGTATCATCTCTATCCGTGGCCCGGGCTCTTCACACAGTGGCCCGCAGTGGCAGAACTGTAGCATGTGTTCTTCACCAACCGTCGTCACAACTGTTCAACACCGCTGATGACGTTATCGTGCTAGCCAATGGCAGGACACTATACGCGGGTGCCATAGCTGATGTACCCCGTGCACTCTCCAGGGCTGGGTTTACGTGTCCACAGTATTATAATATAGCTGATTATTGTAAGTATTTATTTAAACCAACCGCTGATGACGTTATCGTGCTAGCCAATGGCAGGACACTATACGCGGGTGCCATAGCTGATGTACCCCGTGCACTCTCCAGGGCTGGGTTTACGTGTCCACAGTATTATAATATAGCTGATTATTGTAAATATTTATTTAAACCAACCGCTGATGACGTTATCGTGCTAGCCAATGGCAGGACACTATACGCGGGTGCCATAGCTGATGTACCCCGTGCACCCTCCAGGGCTGGGTTTACGTGTCCACAGTATTATAATATAGCTGATTATTGTAAGTATTTATTTAAACCAACCGCTGATGACGTTATCGTGCTAGCCAATGGCAGGACACTATACGCGGGTGCCATAGCTGATGTACCCCGTGCACCCTCCAGGGCTGGGTTTACGTGTCCACAGTATTATAATATAGCTGATTATTGTAAGTATTTATTTAAACCAACCGCTGATGACGTTATCGGGCTAGCCAATGGCAGGACACTATACGCGGGTGCCATAGCTGATGTACCCCGTGCACTCTCCAGGGCTGGGTTTACGTGTCCACAGTATTATAATATAGCTGATTATTGTAAGTATTTATTTAAAATATTGTGATTCATACACAATTATTAAAAATATTACTTATCTCCTTATTTTTTTCTTGTCGCGGTAAGTCAACGATAGATAGGCAGCGTTATTTATAAATTCCTGAAGACAATCGCAGCTGTTGACAAAATGGTGTTATCTTTGCCACGAGTGATGAGGAAAATAAAATCGCTTCATATTTACACAAACTTACAAGTTAATACAATAATTAAAATATACCATTCGTGCTAAATTGTTATCTGTTGCGTTCTTGAGGGACCTAGAGATATGTTAAGACGAAATAAAAATTACGTAACACACGTATTCAATTACAGCTTCAAAAATTATCAAGAAAAATCAGACGAGCTTCACAGTGGAAGTTCCGCAAGATATCATTTTGGGCCCTATGCCAAACATGAATAACATTTTTAAGGCTAGCGCAGATTGAGGCGGGGCGCGCCACAACGCAATGCATTGCAAAAATCCTCCTTCATGCCTTTCCACACAATACAGGCGGGCCGCAACGCACTTTTTGTATAAAAATGCGTTGCACTGCGACCCGTTGCGGTTGTAATGTGCGCTTGGCTTTAAGGTTAAATAAAGACTAACCGGAAATAATTGAATCAATAACAATGGGTTGTGACACTTCTCTTGTTTTTAAACGGTTGAGTTCGAATGATGAATGATTAAGAGAGTTCTCCAAGGCTTCATTTTGGGCCCCCATATGCCTGGTTTACATAGTTACTTTAAAGTTATCACTCCAGCAAGGTTGGCCACAAGTGTCTACCATATCAGCCTATTATTGCCTACAGCAGGGCAAAGGCCTCCATACAGAGAAGGCACGAGAATTGATCATCACGCTTGCTCGACGGGTTGACATATAAAACAAAGCCCTCCGCCGCATCTGTCTGTCTGTTCGCGATAAACTCAAAAACTACTGCACCGATTTTCATGCTGTTTTCACTAATGGATAGAGTGGTTCTCGAGGAAGGTTTTAGTATATAATGAAGCTGCGGGCATCAGCTAGTTAACTATAAGTCGAGGTATCCTCACGATGTTTTCCTACACCGATGTTAGTAGGTACATAGGTACATATAAAATGCCCAAGATAAACTTAGAAAGTACATTACTTATCTTAGGTATGTAAATTGAAAACGTCACTTTGGTACTTGAACGGATTTGAACCCACAACCTCATACATGAGAGGCTAGGTCGTGGTGGTCTAGTACTTGAGCCCTAGGGCTCAAGTACTAGACCACCACGACCTCACGATACCACAAAAACTTACTTTTAATTAACTGTTTTTTTTGTTGTTTTCCAGTGTTAGAGATAGCTAGCGACGAACACGCTGGTGACATGAATCTTTTGGAGAAAGAAGCCAACAGCTATGCTCACGAGATGAGTAAGATCGCCAAGAATGACATTTACAATGGAAAAGGAATAGGTAACTTATAATTCTGATAAATCTGTCTTTAAGTACCTACTATGGAAGTCTGGCAAAAATCGCTGATTGCGATAAGATCGCCCATTGTATCAACATGGTTATAATGAGATATAAAAGCATACTAGGCATTATATAGCAGCTACCTAGGTATTTTAAAATTTTCATTGGAGGTCAACCACACGGAAATATCGGATATCGCTTAGGTACAATCAAGGAAATTAATTGTTAAGCGAAATGATACCATAACTCAAACAATTGTCAAGGAATGGCAGATTTGTGATTTCAATTTGCGGAAGTGCTGTTTCTTTAAGTATCTGTGAGTAGGTACCTACCTAATAATTAATTTCTCTACAGCCTCGTTGGTGTAGTGGCCGCAAGCGCTATTGCTGAGTGATACGAGACAAAAGGAAAGACCATTAGAGATATATGGTTTTATCGCATAAAAATTACAGGATGGTATGACAGCTGTAAATGTGACAGAGTACCTACATTAACTTTCGTGGTAACCTAAATGGCAATAGTAAGTACGCCACATTCACCCCCGCGTCAGAGAACGTAATCCGCTAGACGTGTTGGAGCTCTCTTCTCCCTTGTGGAGCGCCGGGTTGCTGTAGTCTCCTGTGGCTGATGTTCTGTTGTCACTTCTGGAACCTGAGCTTCACCCTCGGCATCTTCATAGCTATCATCGGATTCTGACTGATCCGCCTCTAGTGACGGATCTAGCGGAAGAGGTGCTAGTTGTCTGTTCGATATGGTAGTTTCACGGCCATCCGGTAATCTTACGTGAGAATAAGATGGATTAGCTTCCAGAAGCTCCACTTCTTCCACCTCGTATTTTGATGTTCTATGATTTTTACGCATCAATACAGGTCCTGGTTCCAAAAGCCATGTTGGCATCGATTCCCCATTTGCAGATCGTCGAGTATGTCTAAAAAAAATTTCATGGGGTGTGGCATTAGTGGCCGTGCACAGCAACGAACGAATTGAATGGAGAGCGTGTGGTAAGACTTGCTCCCAGCTGGCTGTTTCAAGATTTTTGGTTCTTAAGCATAGCTTTATTGTTTTCCATAAGGTGCCGTTTAGACGCTCTACCTGGCCATTTCCTTGTGGATTATATGGCGTGGTTCGACTACATGCAATTCCATATGTTACCAAATAGTTCCGTAGTTCATTAGACATGAAGGCTGCTCCACGATCTGAATGGATGTATTGTGGAACCCCATAGGTATAGAATAAGTCCTTCAAACATTTTATAACGGTGCCAGCAGACACATCTTTGGTTGGGTAGGCGAATGGGAATCTTGAATATTCATCTATAATTGTCAAGATGTAGCGATTTTCAGTGTTGGTAGGTAGAGGTCCTTTAAAATCGATGTTGAGTCTTTCGAATGGAGAGGTTGCTTTTATGAGCGTTCCCTGCTTTTTAACAAACCTAGGTTTAATTTCTGCGCAAATACGACACTCAGATGTCATTTTCTTGATATCGTCTACGGAGTAAGGCAGATTTTTTGTCCGTACCCAATGAAACATTCTTACGATACCGGGATGTCCCAAGGTATTGTGTAACTCATTCAGTCTATCCGTGGTCATATTTGAGCACACACGGGAGAGGGTATCAGCTGTAATATTGTCTTTACCCAGACGGTAGATTATATCATATTTATAATTTGACAGCTTAAGACGCCACCTCTCTATCTTCTCATTTTTGATCTTGCTGTTATGGGATTGATGGAACATGAAAGAGACAGATCGTTGGTCAGTTATTAATAAGAAATGTCTACCAATGAGGTAGTGCCGCCATTTTCTTAAAGATTCCACAATAGCGCATGCTTCTTTTTCTATTGAGGAATGTAGGCGTTCAGAAATATTGAGTGAACGTGAGAAAAAGGCTACTGGGCGTCCTTTTTGAGACAGGGAAGCTGCGATGGAGTGTTCCGAAGCATCAGTTTCAACGGTGAATATCTCATTCTGATTGATGACGGTTAAGGCTGATTCCATTATATCTGCTTTTAGTTTTTGAAAGGAATCGACAGCGACATTTTCGAGGGGAAATTCATAAACTTTAGTCAGGGGGCTGATCTTTTCAGAGAAATTTTTAATCCATTTTGAGTAATGGGCGAACATGCCCAGCGTCCTTTTAAGTGATCCTGAGTCGGTTGGAATGGGCAAGTTCAATAGAGGACTAAGGCGGTCATCATCGGGTCGAATGGTATTCTTTTCAATTTTGTAACCCAATAATTTAATAGTTTCTTGCCCATATACACACTTTTCTGCATTAAGAGTTAGACTATATTTTGCCACAACCTCCCTGAATCGAGACAAATTCTGATCATGTTCCGCGGCCGTTTTGCCACAAATTGTAACATCATCTAAATATGAATAAGTACCTGTCAGTTTTTCTTTATTGATAATATAATGAAGTGATTTCTGGAACGCAGCGACCCCGTTTGTGACTCCAAATGGTATACGTGTAAATTGGTATAACTTACCGCAAGCTTCAAAGGCTGTATACTTTTTCTCAGTCGGTAAGATGGACACTTGGTGATATGCACTTCGTAGGTCAATTTGGCTGAAGAAGTTGTGTTGTGCCACCTTTGATACTATAGATTCTATGTTGGGCAAAGGATAAGCATCCAGTTCAGTGAATTTGTTAATTGTTAATGAGTAATCAATCACGAGACGTTTGCGGTGGGTTGTGCCTCCAGTAACCAAGACTTGAGCTCGCCATGGCGAGTTACTAGGTTCGATAACCCGATCTTGCAAAAGTTTACTGATTTCTTCTCTTATAAATTGATTATCGGCGTCAGAATGTTTTCTTGACTTTATAGCGATGGGTTTGATATTATTTGAAAGATTACTGAAAAGTGATACAGGAGGCACTGTAGCTTCCATGACATTACATATCTTAAGGGGTTTAGCCGTGCCTCCGAATTAGATTTCTACTGATGAATGGTTGCTTAAAATGTCATGACCAATTATCACATCAGCACAAAGATCTTCCTAGGCGTAAAGAGGCTTTTCCTTGTAGACGTGCTCGCTTAGCTTTATTGTTGCATAGTAAAATCCATCTACAAGTGAAGTCCGTTTATTTGAAGCTAGTGTTACCGTTTCTTTCCATGGATGGCGTTTCAAGTTTAGCGATAGAGCAAAGTTCTTGTCAATAAAGCTTGTAGAACTTCCACTGTCAATCAAGGCATCAGCTTTATGGTTGTTGACAGTGATTGAAACTGTTGTCCTATGTAACTAACTGGAGATGCTGCTGAAATTGCTGATATTTCTGGGTCCTTTGGTTGCGCTACAGCATTGCTAACTGGCTTATCTATAGCATTTCCGCCTCTGCACAGCTTGGCGAAATGGCCTTTCTTACCGCAGTTTTGACAAGTTGCTTGAATAGCCGGGCATTTTATTCTTTGATGAACATTTCCCCCGCAGAAGAAGCAGCGTCTGCGTGATGGGGCCGCGGCCAGATTGAAACTATTCATTGTTTAATCCGTGTTTTCAATTTGGTAGAGTTCCTTTGCAGTTTGGAACTCATTAGCATTCTTTTCAGCCATTTCGAGCGAAATTGCCTGGTTCCACGCTTCTTCTAGGCTTATTTCTAAGTTTTCAAGTAGCCTTTGACGAATTTTTTGTGAACTTAAGCCCGCAATGAAAGCGTCACGGACATATTCGTTTCGATACTCTTCAGCAGTAACAGATTTAAAAGAGCACTCAAACGCTAGTTGTTGTAACGCACGCATATAGTCTGCCACTGTTTCTCCAGGTTTTTGTTTGGTTGAAGACAGTATATACCGAGCGTGGATTTCATTCTTCGATTTGAGGTAAATTTTATCTAAAAGTCCGCATATTCTTTTGTTTCTCTGATGAACGAGTAAACGTTAGGAGACACATTGTTGAAAAGAATTTTTAGCTTAGTTCCATCAGGAATTTTGACTTCCTCCGTTTCTTCTGAAAGATAGTTCAAAAATGTCTCCTTCCAGTGCCGATATTTTAGCTCGGCGGTTGGAGTCCCCGGATCCACATCGAACTTTTCAGGCCTGAGTAGTCGCGCAATAGAAGCCATTGCCTTTCTTCACTGCGTTTTTTTTATGCGATAAATTGATACGAGACAAAAGGAAAGACCATTAGAGATAAATGGTTTTATCGCATAAAAATTACAGGATGGTATGACAGCTGTAAATGTGACAGAGTACCTACATTAACTTTCGTGGTAACCTAAATGGCAATAGTAAGTACGCCACACTGAGCATGTGGTCCTAGGTTCGATTCCCGGGTCGGGCAGTGTCATTGGATTTTTCCATCTGGAATTTCTGAGTAGCCCGGGGTCTGGATTTATGTCCGGTTGATGGCAAATGGCTCGCCCCCTAATACATGGGACTTAAACCATAACTGGCGAAATGTGGATGTACCTACCTACTATAGGTACACCTCTGCCTAACCTTTCGGGGATTTCAGGCGTGATATTTTGTAATTAATTTCCCTGATTTTACCTATGGTAACAATATATATATGTCGTGGCGCGAGACGATGGTGTCAACTCACACCTCGGCTAACTCTCAAGATCAGATCACTGTGGTCTTTGTTAGCGCGCAGAGCTTGTTGATATTAAATAATGAATTATTGTTTCCGATAAGAAAGGCGACGACGTAAACCTTATTACGTCGAACGTGGCCGGGAGTCGGCTTGGTATTACCGTGAGAACGTTTTAAGACGTTAAAGAGGAGCCTGGATCAGGCAGTCAGTTCCATTCAGACCACGAGACTGAGCGCGACCCGCGGACTCGTTGTGCCCTTCTAATTAATTTAGACTTTTCTAGTTAGAGTGCTTATACGCGTTTCCTTTGGCCACGAAATAGACAGATAGTTACATAATGAACAATTTAATTAATAATTGCCCTTCTGACGATGATTGTGAGCCCGATAACCGTCTCGGCCGCTCCGACATATCGCACACCTAGATCTAAACTGAGCCAACTCAAAAATAGTTAATTTTGAGTTATGTTTGTATTCGAATGCTCGGTGATCATAGAAAGGATTTAATTTTAGCCCCAGTTTATATACAGTGACATTTTACAAGCTATTTATTATCTAGAATCAAATTAAATTGTATAACTTCCCTAACAAAAAAGGCAGATATACGTTTTTATCGTCTCTTGAAAAATGACCTTTTTTGAGTTGACTCAGTTTAGATCTAGGTGTGCGATATATACCTAACTAGATAATCGTTTCTAAATCTCCAAAACATTGGTCCGATTCTGTTGTTCACAAACTAAACTAAATTTAAGTTCAGTGCATCTTTTTCTTTCCATTTCATTAAGAAAAGGACAGAAGATAAATTTTAGTTTAGTCCTGTCAAA
Organism: Lithophane semibrunnea; assembly: GCA_947363905.1. NCBI lineage: Eukaryota > Metazoa > Arthropoda > Insecta > Lepidoptera > Noctuidae > Lithophane > Lithophane semibrunnea. The sequence goes on from OX376185.1 coordinate 8,522,839, forward strand.
TTAATCAGCGCCTGTCACTACTCCATAGAAGTTTAGACGTGATTAAAAACTTGCCTACTAAAATTACGTCAATTTAAGTCAGGCGCTGATTAATTTGACAGTACTAAACTAAAATTTATCTTCTGTCCTTTTCTTAATGAAATAGAAAGAGATGCACTGAACTTAAATTTAGTTTAGTTTGTGAACAACAGAATCGGCACCATTAACACCATTAACTTCCAAGCTGATCGTTGAATGTTCTTTAATTCCTTATTTTATTTTTACAGAGTTATCTCCCGAATCAGTAGCTCTGCTGAGCCCCAGCCCCAGTCCTTCAAAGGGATACTCTGCCAGTATCTGTCAACAGTTGAACGCTCTGCTATGGAGATGCTGCATAGGAGTGGTCAGAGATGTTTACTTGACTCAGGTTCGTAGGTTTGGTGTTTTTTTTTATTTGCATCATCTGCCTGTCTTTTCCCAGGGGTCGGCTTCCAGTCTAACCGAATGAAGCTGAATACCAGTATTTTAAATGGAGCGACTGCCTATCTCACATCCACAACCCAGTAACTGGGTAATATGATACCCCTTGGTACGACCCGGTACGAATAACAAAGATCCAAGAATGACAGCCGGGACCAACGGCTTTACGTGCTTTCCGAGGCACAGAAGGGCCTCGGTACGCAAAGAATAGTCACCCATCCACGGACCGATCGCGGCAAGCGTAGCTTAACCCGATCTATCGACCCGGACGGCTGTTATTACTTAGCCACGGGCAAAGAGGGCACGTGTTTTTAATAAAAACAAACCACGCCTGGGTTCTGACAATGAGCATACAATCACAACATGACGGCACTAAACCTAATCGGGTCCCGGACCTTACACACCTTCGTTACCTACCAAAGTACTTTAATTCGATCGCTATTTAATAAACCACTTATAAATATTTTCAGATTCGGCTGGTATGTCATTTCGTCGTGGCGTTGCTTCTGGGCGCCCTATACAACGGCGCGGGCGCAGAAGCAGGGCGGATGATGTCAAATACTGGATGCCTGTTCTTCTTCCTACTTTTTCTTTTCTTCTCGAATGCCATGCCTACGATACATACGTGTAAGTACCTATTGAGTATTGAAAGAAGGTAGTCGAATTTTTTTTAAATATTAAACTTAGTAGAATACCTAACTTACCTAACATACGCGGCCCAGGCACTTTGAAGGTTTAAGAAAACCACGAGCTGCAAAACACCGGCTAGTCACAAATCCAGGCACTCGGCTACTACTGCGCCTTTGCCTTTTGCCCAACCAGAGGATCTAACCCAGAACGCCACGCTCAGTAATCGGGCTGGTTATTGAGCAACAAGGTCAAAAAACAGCCCGATAAAGTAAATAGAGAATCTTTATCAACGCCACCTTTTTTTTCAGTTCCTGTGGAAGCAAAAGTTGTCCTACATGAACACCTGAACAACTGGTACTCGTTGCCGGCATACTGTGCCTCCAAAATCATTGTGGACCTACCAATACAGGTATACTAATTTGAACATTTATGTACGTATTCGTTCTCATAAGTCCCAGATTAATTAACCAATCATGTCATGCGCAGCTAACCCAGCAATGCTGCAATGGGATATTAAAGTGGGATATATATAGGTACTGAATTGAAAACAGCCTTATCACACCTGTTAGGTACTTCCATCGGATTTCCTAGGTAATAAAGGGTCAATGACTTCTTAAGATTCCTCTAAATAGGCATGTCTAGAGAACAAATAAACTGAAGTGCACCTTAACAACTTAAGTGCTTTAATAAAAAAAGTACTAGGAGAGATGAATTCGAAGTACTTTATTCTAGTATACCGCTTGAATAGATTCGTTCCTAATTATCCTAGGTACCTAGGTATCTAATTCTAATAAAACACTTGAATAAATTAATTCCTGAAAGTTGAATAAACTACCCACATTGAAACGTGAAAGTTCCTCCAAGATTACGTTTTCTTGCGCTTGTTTCAGTTATTATGTGCGACAGTATTCTTATTCCCTGCCTGGTACTTGACTTCTCAACCGTTGGAAATGAACCGCATGGGGTTGGCGTGGCTCACGTGTGCTCTTGTCACCATATTGGCTCAGACATTCGGATTTGTTGTGGGGGCATCTTGTGGAATGAAGGTAAGAATGAGGACAGCTCATAAATATTTCATAGCAACTTATTCTAATAGGTACAAAACTGGCATCCTGTCCTCGTTGAACATAGACAACCCCCTGTCATAAAATTGAACAACACAAAATTGCTATTAGGGTGGCCTACCTGCAGGAAAGTCCGAAATACCGTGGCCTCTGGCAACATACAGGCAACTGAAGAAACACGGGTGGGTTTTAGTCAGTAAGTTTCTGATACGCCCTCTCGCCCAGAGTGGGAGAAGTTATTTGATAATTTCCGACCTAAAAAAAAATAGTGGCTGACCTACCAGCCTTCGTCTGAAAATTTGATTTTGCGAAGACTTGGGTTGTGTTAATCTTACCTACCTACACATTGTTATGTTTCACACAGACTACTTATAGAAAAAAAACCATGCACCATCATCACTAAACCTGTGATTTATTTTCAGCTGGGACTGTTCGTGATTCCGGCAGCAAACATTCCAATGCTGATGTTCTCCGAATTCTTCATACCGTATCGCGAGATGCCTGTATATCTTCGACCATTCGCGATTATTTCATACTTCCGATACGCGTTCGACGCTTTTCTGGAAACCGTGTATGGTCTTGGTCGAGGAAAACTACCCTGCTATGAAGTATATTGTATGTTCAAAGACCCTAGCAGACATCTAGAGTTTTTAGGCATATCTAGAAATCTAAGTGCTGACTTTTTTGCCTTGGTCATATGGATTGTTTTATTACAAATCGCTCTGGTGTTCGTTTTACTACTAAGGGTCTACAAAGCTTGCAGATAGGTTCGAACATTTGAGCATAGGCTTAACTCTTGATGGGTCATTTTGTAAATCTCAAATTAAGAACACTGTTTCTTAATTCTTGAATACCTATTTGTTTAGACGTTATCCGCGTCGTAAGACCTGGTTAAGAATATGGACGCAGAATAGTCAATCTGTATACTTTGACTCTGTCTGAATACCTTTATTTTATGAGTCGCAGAAATTCATAGGTATGTACGAACAATACCTGCTTATGTTAATCTGATATGGTATGGGTTCTGGTATGGTACCTATGGATCTGTTATGTTGGGATTTGAATGACTTTTTTATTTAGATTTATGAATGAGTTTCATTGTCAAGAACGACAAAATTATGGATTGAAGTATTTTTTATTCCTAAATAATATATTTTTTTATATACTTACGTACACTCGTGAGATTATAAGATTTCGGGGTGCTATACCTATGCTATGTACCAGACCTACTAATTTTAATTTCGGATGTTGGTCTTAGATGCGTGGATGAAGAGATACTATATTCATGATAGGTAATTTAAAATACTCTTATACAAGATGAAATGATTTTATTCCATCAATTTGTTTTAATTAATATTTGTAAATAATGCACCTATTTAGGTACCTACAATATTTTATGATAATTATCTAAAATCGCACAAACGGTTGATTCAAGTTACCGTGATATCAGACAATAATATGAATTGTGCCAACAATAGTTCAAATTGCCAACACGTCCCTACCTACAGTGTCGAGAATATTTTAACTACCCATGACAGCACTTCTGCACGAGGAAAATTTGTTCAAATTCAGTACATTTAATTTTAGTTCTTTTAAGTCTCTTCCACTTGCCAAAATATGCTGAGCACTATCTACACTGTAAATTAAAATGCAAATTTTGACAAACTGATAATTCAAATATCTAACAAGGAAATGACTCGCTCGAATTTCATTTGTGCGAATAGTCTGTGCCGTCATTCTCGTTTCATTATCATATACAATGTCGGCACTGGGCCAATCGTTGACCCGTTCCAGTCAAAATAACAATAAAAATGAATTTACTAAAATTATAAGACAATAATTGAAGTTACCATTGTCTTTTTAATAAAAATGTTGACTCTATGAAAAAGATTTCTTTATCTTAGCAAAGTATGAAGCATCTTTATAATGATTATTATAAGTTACTACGAACATTCAGTACAATTTAAGTATAATATAATATTGACAATACAACTATCTACATTAGGTACGTTACAAAAATACTGTCCAGACTAGACATTTAAGACTATGACGAGATACAAACATACTTAAATACCTACTTGGTACAACACTACGACCATTTGACGAAAAACATAAATAAAAAAGAACATTTACGCTAGAAAAATAACGTCTCTATGAATGTTTTCAGGAAAAGCATTAGGTATATGTTTTTGATTAAATATAGCACCACGGTGTCATACAATGGTCGCAGTTAAATTAAAGTACACGTCAGATGGAAAGAGCGAAAGATTTTATAGAGTAACTATCTAGTTTCTTGCCCGTTTCTCCCCATAGCAAACTTATACTCCATTTGAAGTAAGATTAGACTATTTTACAGTCCTTTCAACCGATTTTGACTTCTATACCGTAGAGATAAGGATGGCATTAAAAGCAAAAAAGGTTACACAATACTAACTGTATACTGCAGCTGCCATTTTTCATGCCCCCAACGCAATAGAAGTCTAAATCGTTTGAACGGAGAGTAAAAAGGTTTATTTAAATGTCTAATCTTATTTCAAATGGAGTATTGGCTTTGGAACGGGCAACTAGCTTCAACTGTCTAACTGAACGTCTCTTTGACAACACAAAGGGTCGATCACATAGTAGGTTAGCTACCTCTAAATGATATCATGAAATGCCTTGAGTTTTAGACTTTTAGATAATACAAAAATATCACCAGTCCAACCAGTTAAAAAAACAATAATTATTGATTTGCAAAGCAACCGGTACCGACAAATCGCTCACTTATCATCTGACGTGCTTTACAGCTATATTAAAAAGCTGTTATGTATAGTCGACCTCATAATAGGCTCTACCACTTTTGACATAAATTCCCAGTAAATTAAAAATTCTATAAGTTTGAAATCATATTACATACCTTCTACCAGTATCGTGTTACAATCATGCTACCAGACGTACTGCAGGGTACCATCTGCACTTGGTCGATATATCAACTAGTCGTACTCTGCGCGTCTCCTCCACATTGATTATACGCACGAGCAAAATGTGGAACTCCCTGCCACCGTCTGTGTTCCTTCGACGTAGAACCCGTCACCCTTCAAAGCAAGAGTGAACAGGCATCTTCTCGGCTTGCTCGTTGCAAAGAGCTAGCCCATTTGGTAATATAAATAAATAAAAAACATAGACAAATTAGACCTTGTCGTTTTATGACGTACAATTGACATTGAATCTTTGGGTGGTAAAGCAGTTACGAGGTCGACTATACATAAATAGGTAATGAACACAAACATTAGGATACAATTCTAAACAAAAGCTGAGTAACACTTTGGTCACAGCGTGTGTACTTTAATAGTATTAACACATTACCATATACTCCACGATAACGACTACATTACATTCAGATATGTGGAGGTATGGAGGACGTTTAAATATTTAAATAGCAAGTACCATGAAAATAGATGTACAAGTATATACCTAACCAAAGAAAAATTAACGAAAAACAACTAGGAACCAAGTGTAAATGTCTTAAATAACTATTTCATACAAAAGCTGTACTAAGGAGGTCCAAAAATAAGTGCGTCCGTTTCATACATCTCAAAGTTTGACTCATTCACAGCCTTTTGAATCTAAGCGATAAAACTTATTGTACATAGCTACTAAGGTGAATATGATGATTATTTCAATATACTTTTTATTTTTATACATCATGTTTTATTTTTATTTGCCCGTAGGTACAATATGGAGCACCATTTTATTTTAATTACCTATTGGATTCTGATCATTAAGATCTAAGTATTTTACACATCAAATGAAGATATCACTTCTAGGTCGGAATAAAAGATAGGAATGGTTCAATAATCTTAAAATTTCGGACACGTGATACTTTTTTAATTTCGGCGAGTTATTTTATTCATTGTAATCAAACAATTTCGTCAATTTAAAGAATAAATAAAATTTGTTAAATGCTATTGTAGTACCTAGTGTATTGTAATAGGTATTTGTATTGTATTAACTAAATACTTTATTTTTGTTTTACACGTTACAGACTAGGTGTCACTAGTTAAAACATTTAATTATTAATCGAAATACTCAAGAAAAAACAAAAAAAATATCGGCTTCAAAGGAATAATAGCGATATATACATTATGGACTTGTAGGTATACAATAATACTTTTTATGCACTACATACTTTAAAAAAATTAAGAAGTTATAGAAATGCGTACCTATTAAATCAGTAGGAAATCAATTAATAATATTATCAAGAAGAGGCAAAATCGTCTATATAACAATACTGGTGCGATTAATACATTATCTATATCCATTCAGTTTACAGCCCTCAAACAACTTTATAAATCTTTGGTGCAAATAGTTTCTTACATTCTTCAATCATCCGGTAACTTTTATTTGAAGCAAGAAAGTAATCTGTCGCGTGAAAAATCGGCCTTTGATCACATAAACTATAAAATAAATCCGTCTCTTTATTCATTAATATTAGTACGTTTATGTCGTATCTATCACAAAAGCACGCGCCACTTGGAAAGCTACAGCGATCAACACGTAGCACATGATATTTCTTGTTGCTACACAATTTGTTCAAGAAGTCTTCTATGACAATACTATGATGGCATTTCGGTTAGCTTTTTCAGGTTACTGCAACATAAAAGGCTTATTAAATAAAATACACATTTGTTAAGGTTTGCCATACCACAAATACAGGGTGTTAGGGTAAACACCGTTATCCTTGGAACCAGTGGTTTGGTTTCATTTATTATAAAACGTGAAAACAATGGAAAATTACAACTTTTTTTTTTCTTTTTTTTTAAACTACATTTTTCCACAACAGACGCAAGTTCGGATGGTTCGGGTGCGGGACGCGAACTGACCGGCCGCGAGCGCGACCCCTCCCTCAGTTAGTCAGCTGCTTCGCTAGCGAGCACGGTGTCGGATAGAAACTTTTTAAAATCTTTTAATGAAAATAACGTTTTTTTTTTGTTGTTTTCGGTCATTTATGATTATATTTAAGTCAACTACCCATGGTTTGAATGACAAGACTGTTTAGCCTTACAGCCTGTATAAATTAATATTTTACTGAGAAATAAGAAGCATAAAACTCACCTACAATATTCTGGGGGCAAATTCAGTGTCTTATACCACAGTAATATACTTAAAGCAATACTCCACGTCCTTAGCGGTCCAAATACAAGAGACATAGTTCCATATTCCAGCCAAAAGAAGTATGCCAATAGCAGCTGTATTGACAATAAAAAGACAAATGGCAAATTTTTTATCAACCGTCTTACTCCCCTTATGTTCTGTCCATACAAACGATATTCTAAGCAGTGGGCCAACACAAGTACTAAGGGTATTTGCACAAACATTAGTTGAACACTTCCATACATGTAAGTAAATGGTTCTGGCAGAAATGAACCTTTTATTAGTATACCCCAAGCAAAAATTGCTCCAACATAGCCATCTATGAGCTCTCCAATGGCCCATGGCCCAATTGGCAAGTAAGCCGCGTATAGCACAATCGGATAAAATATTCGATCTATTTTACTTAATAGCCAAAGTCTCCGTAACATATGTCGTCCGTATTTTCTTCGATATCTCGGTGGCCACTTGAATAATCTTAAAATGACGAGTGGTAAAACATTAACCATCAAAAGTGTTCCAAATATTCCCTGAAACTGTTAAAACATCACACTGGAGTCCAGTTCAAACAAACAAAGTTCATAAAGAACAAAATAATTCCACCAATACTTACCACCACCCCAGCATCCAACATCAGCAAAATTCTTGGTGATATTTCAAAGGACATTAAACTTCCATCTAATGTGAATGGGTGTTCTACATAAGCCTCTCTTTCTAACTCATCATTAACTTTCACATATAAATAGTGAAGACCTGTTTTAAACAAATGGGGTAGCCATTTACATGCATAAAGAGGCTCTAGTTTAGTGTGCTTGCATGCCATCCAACTTATTTTATCAAAGGATATTTCTACAGTTTTAACAGTTACATCACTAAATACAAGTATTCTTATATGACTTGATCCAGGTATCAATTGTAAAGGTTCTCTCCCAGGCATGATATACCTGGCATGCTTGGGATTGGTAACCAATACAAGTGGCCACACATTATGTTTTTGATCAACAAATGAGAAATGCCCATGGTCTATAGCTGCCAACCTGAACATTCTGTTGTCTTTCCAGTCTGCTAACTCAAGCTCTAAGTAACCTTTTTTCTGTTTGGTGTACATTCTTGGCACCAAACCACCCATGGAATGTAAGTGCCCACAAACATAAACCTGTGATCCATGACTGCTACCAATAAGTTGGCGCAAGTTTAATCTTTCGGCTTCAGTCTCGAGGGGCAGTATACATGAGGTAGGATAGTGTCCAAACCAAACAATATGATCAGCCTTACTTTCTGCCTCTGCTTTGAGTTTTTGGACAACAAGTTGTTCTGTTGGATCTAGGATGCCAATGAAATTGAATGGCCTTCTTAGTCCAGGATCTGGACAAGCATCAATGCCCAAAAATGCGACATTAACACCATTAGATTCCTTGAAATGCACATAAGATTTAGCATGTAGCTTTCCTTGTACTGAATAATTTCTGAAGTAATTCTCTTTTGCATTTATTGTTCCGATATTAAAGTTATCTGGAAAAATATTTTTTGTATGATAATGCATAGAATACATTTTGTAATGGATTGCATAGATTATAACATTCTTTATAGCAAAATGATAAAATAATTATTGGAAACAAAAGCAATGCAGAAGGTGACACATACCAAAATATTGAAAACACAAGGTGAATAATAATCCGTACCTAAATTATAATGAACAGTTCAAATATGTTGCGAGTCATAATGCAATTACTTTGTCTACTCTCTCATAAATTTATAGCAAATGAGTAGTGAGAAGAATTTAAAGAACAAATAAAAACTAAAAATAAAACTATATGTATTTTCATCTAAGTTGAAAGTGTACCAATAAGATTTAAGATACTACATCCTAGCAGAAGATATGTCTTAGAGAAACTGATTCCTTGTCTCAGTGATGCCATCTAGCATAATAGCAAAATTACATAATAACTAAGTCTTACACAATACACTTTTACCGACACGTTTGACATATCTATGATTTTATTTTTATTCTGTCTACATACTCAGTAAATGATAAAATGACAATGAACCATAACAAGATTTGCAATATCGTAATGCGAAACTATGAATACTTTCTTAGAAAATATTTCTTTTGGTGGGCACGTGGAGACAACGTCTTGACATACAGGAATACTACACTAGACTGAGTGATTTTTGCCCACTAGGACAAATTGTTTCAGATTACGATTTACTGACCAGCTAATTAGTTTTAATTGCAAACTTAACTTACCATGATTTCCTCTTATGTCTAACCAGACAGTATTTTCAGTTACTCCTGACTCTTTTATAATACTGTGATAATATATCCACTCTGTCTTTACTTGAGAACTCCCTAAGTTATCTTTGGCTTTAGCATCAGTCAGGTCACCTGTAGCCAAAACTAAGGCAGGTTTTATATTATTTACTGTATTGTCACAAAATTGTTGAAACTGTGATATTCTTCCAGGATCCCGAAAAATACTGATATGTATATCTGAAATCTAGGAAAGACAAACATAACATTATAATGCTTTACCTTTATTAGAACTCAGTGACAATGAAAACAAAGCAGAAATAAATAATTAAATAAAGCGGCTCATAAAGTTTTCATTTTATGCATTCATATTATCACAACAATGGTAGTCTTTATTACGTTGCCTTTGTCTTTAAAACTACGTCACGAAAGTATATAAGTGGGCACTATGAATTAAAACTAACATACCTGTAGAAACCAAATTATCTTCTCAGTAGTATCTGTAATTTTACCATATTTTTCAGCTAAATATTTTGTAAAGTTCAATCCTTCGTTTTCATTTTCAATATAAAAATTGTGATCCGTAGCTATACTATTTAAAAAATTGGCCATAAAAATTGATATCAACAATAACACACACAAACACCATACAGTACTTTTTGAAGGAATCATTACTAAACTTATTATCCTCTAATTTTTAGTCAGGAAACGTAACAGAATTTAACGTTTGAAATAAATACTCAGGAAAATTATCTTCAACAGTCAACAAGAAAAGTTCGTTTTGACATTTCTTTCTTTCTTCTTGTTTTGACACTGACAATTTGTATCATTATAAGGGTACGTTCAATTATTACGCACGCTCACGATTGACGAACCACGGAACCTTCTCTGGCTGTTGACCGATGCGATGACCAGCCAACCCTGAATTTAATGGGCAATCAATGGGTCCTTCCTTAGGCTATAGACAAAATCCCTTTTCTGTAAGCGTTAACGCCAAAGGAAAGATCAAATTGTATGGAGTTGACATGAGTTTTAGAGATGTCACGTGACTGCTGCTGTCAACTGCATACAATTTGATCTTTCCGTTGGCGTTAACGCTTACAGAAAGGGATTTTTTCTAGGCCCCCTTCACAGATTAGATAGGGACCTTCCTTTAATTAACGCTCCTTGGCTCGTCGAATTTGAGCGAATGTTATATTAGAACGTACCCCTGATATGACAACTATGAGTGATGTTACGTTCGAAGATGTCCCGTCTCGTCCGGGCTGCCAGCCATAGACTAATAATTATTTAACATCGATATCGATAGTGACATTTCATTATACACTTCCTCAAATTGGTCACTGTCCTCCCATCGAGTTCATTCATTAGAACACTGAATTTTGCAGTCTAAAGTGAAAGTTAGTTCGCGACCTTACTCGGCTCGCTGTCGGTGACACACGTGAAGCTTGCTCAAAATTTCATTGTCAAATTGGCGGCCTCGCGACTCCCAAAGAGTCGTTTACGATTGCCAGTGACACTTATCATAACTTTTCAAAAGCCCAAAACACACACAGAGCGGGTAGTGAAGCATTCAGCGCTGGCTTTGAGATGGCGGGCGATATTCCCATGTTCTCCACCTGTGCCATGCTTTCATCGGCCATATTATCACTAAAAGACTCACGTGTTATGGTTCTGTGACTTCTGTGATTATTTTAATATGGATACTCAGGATTAGGATAAAATCGGCGGGAATTCGGGAAAGACGATTTTTTCGAGTTAGGCCGAGTCAAGTGAGTCGACTATTTTATAATAGGTAGTAAAAGAGAATGTGATGTGAACTCGAATATTACTTAAGAATTATGGTTTGTGTCCAATTAATTATAGGAATAAACAAATTCAAACAAAGTGAATTCCATGTAGTAGGTAGGATCTGGATACCTAATTACCAATAATAACTTTCGTTCGAATACTTAATTGCTCGACCAGGGCCAGATTTATAGGTGTGGAGGCCCTGGGGCAACCAAGAAGTGGAGGCCCCTAAAATCGTATGGAACAGACGAAAAAAAAGATTAAATTCTGCTATCGGTATCAAAGTAATTCAACTTATCATTTTTAAGACCACCAACCCAGGACATGAAAAGAAAATCAAAAAAGGTTCCTTGTGAATTAATACTTATTTAATCTTAATGAATGTTTTTTTATTTAAAAAAAATCATATTATGGAGGCCCTTATTTTGTAGAGGCCCGGGGCTATGGCCCCTGTTGCCCTGCCTTAAGTCCGGCCCTGTGCTCGACACCCTAGAGACGACGATGTTCGACGTACAGTCAACGGCACATCAGTGGTAGCAAATTGGCAGCGCATAAGTATCGTGGATTCGTGGCAGCTAGGACGATGTTTGTAATGCAAGCTGCAAGTTGTGCGTTTGCACTGGCGAAACATTCACAACAAAACATGTTGTTAACTCTATTTTCTGTCAATGTTCCATACATTTTTTGACAGAAACAAGAGATTTCAACATACTTCAAAAAGGAGGTTCTCAATTCGACTATGTTTTTTTTGTGTGTTTGTTACATTTTGATAATACTTTTTTGTTTGGTAGGTCTTCAGGGGTAGTCCCATATTTAATAACTTTACTGTATTTTTCCCACTATATAAGGTCAGTTCACACCCATATATATAAAAGTACTCTGTGGTTCACACCGAGACATGACGCGACGCAACGATGTTTGAAGAGGCCAGTGGTTTCGCGCTGCGCAGCGCGGCGCCGCGAGACGCATCTCGACGTCGCGAGGCGCACCGTGAAGCCGCTGGCAGTCCCACGCCCGCGCGGCGCAGCGGAGCGTATCTGCCAGTGTTTCCCCTTTTAGGGATTTCTCCCTTTTTTAGGGTAAACTCGTAATTAATGTAATCCGTCTAATTTTAGTTTACCATGTTAATATTGTGCTATTACCGTGGCTAAAGACGACATTGGAAGTCGTGTCGCAAGTCGCACATAATTCAGGTTGAACAAGAAAGAACCGACCAAGAAAAACGGGTCCGCGGGTTGCTCCATTGAGTTGAGACGGGTCGGACGGGGGTCAGCCGAATCAATGCATTGATAACTGTAACCTAGAACAGTTTCTCGTTTCTGAAAAATGGTTTGGTTTTGTTTTACGAAAAACTTGGAACGACCCAGTAATATTCGAAACAGACCTTACCCTAAAAGTTACCCTGCTGTAATAGTTTTACTCTAAATCTAGGTTACCCTAAGTTGGCATCACTGAGTAGAGACAAGTCGCCGCAGCAGCTTCAGGCTGCGTTTCGCGGTATTGCGCTACGTCACGCACGTCACGCGGCGCAGCGCGGCGTGCAAGAGCCTCGAAATGCGTCGCGCTACGCAGCGCGCCCCAGCGCGGCGTAGCGCGACTCTGCGCGACGCAGTGAGGCATTTTCGAATTATGTCAATTAAATGTGTATCTTTTTATGTAGTAAACGTAGTAAATAAAGTTATATTTTGTATGACTATCTTAAAAAGTGCGCCCAACGTCGCTTCGCGTTACATCTCGGTGTGAACTGACCCTTAGCCTACCCTTTATGGATGATGTTTTAGAAAGAAAAAGAAAGAAAGAAAGAAATGATGATGATGATGATGTATTAAGTTGCCGTTGTAAAAAATTGACATTGAAGTCATGCCTTTATGTCATCAGCGGTAAGGGTGATTTTCGTAGGGCGAGGGTTACCTACTACTGATGTGCAGCAGACTGTACATACCACCGAGTTATTATTATGACCGTACCCACCTAGTTTGTTGAGTGAGTTCAAACATGCTTGATTTGTAAACGTATTTAAACAATTAATATCTACCTTATTTAAGTACTTATATACCTAATACTTATCATAGGTTCAATTTTATATAGGTAGGTACTTAAGTACCTACGTATGCAGCTGCAATAGCAATACCTACCTACCTAAATACTTACCATTCTAAGGTACCTACCTACATAATGATACTGTACGTAAGTACTTACTACAACAGATTTTAGTAGATAAGTAGGTACTTATTTCGCTGTAATTTAATTAATAAAACATAAAATGTAGGTACCTTCGTGGAATAAGATCTAGGTGGCTAGTCACTTTAGGATTACTTTAAACAATCAAGAATAAGTAGGTAGAGAAATTAAAAATGTCAAGTATTAGCAGTATGGGCGCTGGTTGTCGAATTAACTGTAAGCTAAACAAAAGATTAGAGGTGCTCATAGGCAGGTCGCCGGGGCCGCGGCCTCAAAGTGTTTGGAAATTCTATTTATTTTAATGGGCAGAGGTTGACCGCGCGCATTCCGGCCGCACGGTGACGCCGCCGAGTCGCGTCGCACACCGTACCCACTCGGAGGCTCCAGCCTACAGCGGGCCTCGGCCGGTACCCGCGCGCCACTATCTTGCCGCATTCCACCGAGCCGAAGTCGCGGCGCGCCCCGCGCGTGCCTTCGCCTGTGCCTTCGCCGCCGACCCACGCGCCCGCTTTGCTTCACTCAGTCGTACTAGCGCGCCCATGGACTTAGTGCGCCTCGACGTCAGTCGTCACGCCATTCAGCTTACAAGATCGCGCAACTTATAGTGAAGTGAAGTGCCAATGGATGCGGTTTACCAAGGATTATAGTGTCTTTACGTGCAGCTGCATTGGATTTGTCTATTCATGGTGAGTGAGGTGGATCCAGACGGCGCTACGAACAGCCGCAGTGGATGCGCGCGCTTTCACGATGCGGCCACTTTCATTTCATACGCATAGCTCGAATTCCGCGCGCCCGCGCCGAGCGCGCAGCGGCCGCTGACCCTGCGCTCGCGCGCCCTTCCTCGACACCACCACCGCCGCAGCAATAGCAGCCATGCTCAATGCGACGAATGGTCAATGCAGACTGATAAACATTCATGTTCAAGTTTGACTTAGATCATTAGAGGCTGTTTAGTTTTTGACTTACTATACATTGGTGCCGATTCTCTTGTCACAAATTCTCTAAACTAAACTAAAAATCACTAAAATTTAGTTTATTCCTGTCAAACGACGATTTCCCATTCTGTAAATAGACTAAAGTGACACAACTTAACTATAATTTAGTTTGACAGCACTAAGATGGCACTGAGTTTTAATTTAGTGAAAATGCTATTCTGAATTTGACGTTTTAACCAAAATTTTTGTTCGCTATCTACAATCCTCTAACTAACTTTTTAATCACGATTAAAAATGTGTGGAATAAAATTAGATGTCATGAACTAAAATTCAAACCAACACCTCGAATTCAGTTGCAAAACGGTACTGTATCTTTTTTTATTTTCTTTTGCTTGTATCTCGAAAATGGTGTGTCCTATCGCAAAAATAATGAAAATTTTGACCCCCTTTGCAACCCCCAAACCCGTAATACTCAAAATGTTGGTAATTTTTTTTTTGGTTTTCTTCCAAAAAGTGAAATATTCCATATAAAAATACGTCGAGACGGCCACATTGCGCGCCTCTCCGGCTCAAAAAAAATCATGTGGTAGGCAAACAAGTAGGTACCAAGTGGAGTCGCGATTGTCAAATTCGATTTTAGTTGTGTCAAAATAATTTTTACATTTAGAGATTTCTTTTGGCAGAATAGCTCTAAGATTCTCATAGTAAAAAGTAAGGAATTTTAGTGATAGTTTAGTTAGTTTAGTTCGGTGTACAAGAGAATCGGCACCACCTGTAAGAATGCGTGCGGATCATCGCTGTATTGTACCTAAAATCTGTAAACGCTATTAACATACCTACCTACTTCAGCTTAATAGAAGGTCTTCATTAGGTGTTCGTTCAAAAATGTGAGATAGACCACGCTAGAATCACGGGATATAGTAAATTAATTCAGGTGCCTAAGTTTCAAACACTAGGTATCTACACCCAGCTATTGAGTAAAATTCTAAAAGAAACATGTTTGTAGGATGAACCTGCAAAACTAGTCCGAAAACCAAACGGGATTTGTAGGTATAGTATAGCTCATCACGTCACGCTCTACTTATAAACAAACATCCTGCCTCTGACTCACTTTACAACGACCAATTTTAATATTTCTCTAATGACAACTAAGTAAGATAACAATTTATTCAGAGAGGTTAGGTTGCCAAGAATCGCAGTAATGATCGCTATCGAATATGTAGGTATGAAATTTAATCATTAATTTGATAACATTTCTAAGATATCCGAAACGGTTTTATAGCCCGATTTACTGCTACTAAACAAACGCATGTGTTTCTTGGATTTAAAACAAGGTTTCCCAATACAGGTACTATACCTACCTTAATACTGTTTGTACCTATACCTTATACTGCCCGAATCATTACAAAACGTGAACGGTAGTCCGAGATCATAAATCAACACCACACGATCAATCACAATCGCAATCGGTTCAAAAATCGAAAACGAAACAAAAATTGTAGGTAATCCATAGATTCGAAAAAAAAAAACTGCTCAACAACGTAAATAACGCAATGAATTTAGCTGAACTGTCAAAATGAAATAGATAACGAAAATAAGTTATGCAATTAGATATAGATAGCTGATGGTTTGTAATAAATCAGGGTTTGAGGAGGTAGAAACTTCAGGACTCCTGGACCAGTTAATCCTTGGGTATGTTGTACCAAGTTATAATAGCATGAAATGTTCAGTGCAATTGAATCAGAAGCCCTGTCTGCCACACGTAATAGGGAATATGCATGTATTTTTTTAATATTTTTATTCGAATCGGTTTTTTTTTTTCATCGTCAAACAATAGTAAAAAAAAATTCGACGGCAAAAAAGCAATTTAAAGTAGGTAGGTACCTACTTAAAAAATAACCAATCGATCCGGGCTATTTAAACGCCCTCCATTTGACCAAAGAAACGATGGATGAATTGTGCGAAAGATGATAATGGCTAGCTAGGAGGTAAGGAGGTGACTACTGAGATGCTAATAGAGATTCAACGAGAAGAAGACATGTTACGCCGATCCCATACAGTCACTTGTGTCACCAAGTGCGACGCAGACTAGTGCAGACTCTCAGCAGATAATATAGAATACTAGTAGCGCCCGCATATGTCTCGATCCCGTGGGAATATCAGGATAAAAAGTATCCTATGTGTTAATCTAGGTTATAAACTATCTGTGTGCCACATTTCATCCAAATCGGTTCAGTAGTTTTTGCGTGAAAAAGTAACAAACATCCATCCATCCATACTTACAAACTTTCGCGTTTATAATATTAGTTAGAAGTTAGATTCTGAGATAAATAGGTACTTAGTGTCTTTTCCTTAGATTCATAGAATGAGATCACTTCATAATACCTACTAACCTACGACTCCATGACAAAAACTCGCGATCCTTTTCCATTACCTATAGTATAGGGCCAATATAAGCCTGCTATAAGAGTGCATGGTAAAATGGTAACCACCTATTATGAGAACCATTCACTACCAAATCGATGAGCCATACAAGAAATTTTATTGTAAGTTTCTTTCTGTGAATAGGTAAGTCCCTATGCCTCATGTTTTTAAATTCAGAAACAAATAAAATAAGTACCTAGGTAAAGTCTGTACCTTAAGAATAATAATTGCAATTCACATTAAGGATCTCATACATTATAAACATAGCTGTAATATGTAGTGGTCAATCACAGTCATCACATCACTGCAGTAATTGATAAAGTCGATGAATCATTAGCTCGTAATAAACGACTAACATAGCGACCGCATTCCGTTGATAGCAGAACGAGTAGGTAAATAAAATAAAAGTAAATTTAACCAATGACAAAGCATACTTAAAATTTTATGGCATGTTTTGTCGCCTCTAGAACACATGGACTCTGTGTGCCTACCTACCTACATAAAATCGCTCACAGAACAATGGAGAGATTTCAATCACGATTTAAGATGTGGCATACATTACATACTTACAAAGCATTTAGGTAGGTACTTATAATTTATAAGATAAAAGGCAGCTAGATTTGACCAACGTAAACTAATCATGACCTATTTGTAGAAACTTGAGCTGCTACTAGGATGAAACGCGATAGTGCTAAAAACTATTGTCACTATTACTCACTGTACACCAGCCGAACATTCAGTCCATTCATCATAAATTACGTAAAGACGATAAACGCTAATTTAACCCCTTTCTTTGAATCACTGATAGGTCTAAGCGAACGTTCTGTATAATGTATTATATAGGTAGCTCTATTAAGTGACTCTTTATAGCCACACACGGACACTTCAACACGATATACCTACCTGCATTTATTTGTAAATATCCCCATTGTATCCATTAGTTATTACAATACCTGCAAGCAAAGGTGCACTTACATTCTTAAGGGCCTACCCAACCTCAAATTGCTTAGCATGATCCTCCGTTATGCCGAAAATACTTCAGCATTAATTTTGAAATAAATATATGTTAAAGTTGAGGATTGATGCTGGGTCCGTCCTATGTTTGAGTACATAAATTTTTCTGTATAGAAAAAAAATTCAAAGTTACCTCTAAACCGAACTATAAACCGCTGGTATTAAAAACATACTTCAAATTAGATCATGAAACTTTGCATAATAACTGAACTAACTATAAAGCAGGTAAATAATAATATGCTTTGTTTTTTAATTATGTAATGTTCACCGTAAAAAGCAAAACCTAAACTATTCGAGGCTTGGAGCCGCCAGCTCCCCACTCCGTCTCGCTCTCACTCAGGCCGCGAGAAGTACGGTGCGAGCAAGATGAAAAAGTGAATTTGAGCTGAGGTAGTATAGGCCTAGGCCCTTAAGCATTCAATGTCCTTATAGGCAGATTTAGTGATAGCCAGTCTGTGATCGTTATTTACGAAATATCTGAAACGATACCTAACTATTCAAAGCCTCGACTATCATACCTCCTAGATAGATTGTGTAGCTATATGCTACAGTTAGGTACTTATATATCTGAAGTTATTACCAAGACGAGTACTTACCTAAATTTTGTATATTGTAGACAGGACAGGATTAGTTTACAAATAATTCCCTCGTGATTGTCGTGCGGATATATGGTACCCGGTACCCTACCTATAAGGATCTCCAAAATAACACCAGATTACTATGCTGATAATACACATGGCTCTAACAATATTTTTGACGGTGCGCTAGCAATATAGTTTAATTTTCTGCCTTCCTCAAGTGCCTGCTAGAAAATCACCCATGGTTCATTAATCTGGACTCTGGACCTAACCGCTTGACTGGACCTAATACCCCTGCCTCACAAGTGTTCAAATATTGTTGCTATGTCTGGCGCCGGCATTGATGTGCGCTCGAAAAAATGACACCGAATGGAAAAGTTGAAATAAGTGATCAAACTTTGATGAAATACCCAAACACACGTGTTCATACGAGTGTTCAAATGTTGTTGCTATGTCTGGCGCCGGCTTAACGATGACTCCGTGAGAGAGTTGAAAACCCTCACAGATTTATCGATCGATCTTCGCACTAATAATATTAGCAGCCACAGAAAGTTAAAATTAAACCAACTGTATTCGCAATCGTCTGATATTCAACCACTTAACCACCAGGTCATTCGAGTCATGGATGTGACGCGACGGTGGGACGTTGTCCATTGAACCATGAACTCTAGTACTTACGTCAATCTACGCTCCTGCTAATTGGTTTACTAGCCCACTAATTCGTATGAATTTTGTCGTCGTATAAGCAGGTCAAAGCTTTAGATATAGTGCGGAAATTTGAATGCTGGAAATTTTGTAGAGCGTCTGAGCTCCAAAACTGTGTGATTGTGCGAGTGTCACTGACGAAGTTGGAAAGCTTAGAAAATAATAATCCTAAGTCAACCTTGGCTAAACTTGGAGAAAACTTATATAAATAATCTGTTCATATTTTGTATTGCATTTCGGTCCAATGTTTGCGCAGCAGGAAGTTCTACCTTCTTACATCTTTCTGGTTAAGTTTTAGTAATTTTTGGTTATGTAATGAAACTAACCAAAAGGAGTTCAGTGCACTATAATATAAGTATTAGCAAGATTCGAATGATATACTTAGCCCTACATTATTATAGTTAGGTATACCTCAGATTACCTCACTAAACGTTGAACTTCAGAAAAATGGTACCTACAGACTAGTGCAGAATACTTTTCAATTTTCATCTAAAATATAATGATGGGCGCCATTCATCTGACAAAGGACTGACTAATTGATGGATATTTGTAGACTATGTCGAATCGAAACAATACTTATGTCACAATTGGACAAACCTGCGGGGCGAGCACCGCCATAAGACATGGCTCGATTCAAACATTTTATCCCAGTCTAGTCATATAAAATGTGTGACTCGATGCATGCCACAGTAGCTGTGCTCGAACCTAACCGACAAACGAAGACGAACCAATCCCAAAAGTGTTTGATATGTTCTCAGACCAACAAAAAAGGAAGACAGAGCACGCCGTATATCAAAAGTGAAGCCACAAAAGCCTGTGTGTTTACTTGCTCCTGCAAGTAAACACAGGCTCACGCACACACCTACACTAAAACCATGCTCGTATCACGAGTCGTCGTCTAGTTAACATCAATAAAAAAATAGAATTATGCCTTCCTGTGTAGTAAAAACTTGTAAAAACAATAGCAAATCACATAAAAAGTCTTACGGAATCACTTTTCACTTGTACGTACTTGAAATAACATCGTTTTTTAATTTAATTAACTATGAATTTTAGGTTACTTGGAACAAAAAACCTCAACGAATGAATGAATGAAAGCAGTGACATAACGTGGGAGGGTTGCGATAATGTGATTTTAAATTTTCCCATTCGATTAAACCGATTTAAATTATGATTTCTTAGTTCGAGTAATTATATTCCTGTTTTCTTTTTATAATTATGTATTTATATTTTAGATTTCCAAGTAATACTGAATCTAAAAGTAAATGGATATAAGCTATACGACATAGCGATGTAAAAATGTTTTGTTTTTGTTTCGGAATGGAAGTCCTTCTTAACAATTGAGTTATAATAATTTAAATATTTTATAATTTTTAAATATTATTCCCCAAATTATAGGGAAAAACTTTAACAAATGACAAACCCTTTTTACACACACATAGATAAAAAGGTGGCTTCACTTTTGATGTTCGTAGTGCTACGTCTTCCTTTTTTTGTTGGTCTGAGGATATGTTATAAACTATAAATCCTAGTTGTATACAAAAACGTATCTATGACAAGATGCAAGGCATATTGTAGCTTGCAGTGGGCCCATAACCGACAAGACGTAAGTAGGAACAGGGACCTACAAAAACATTAATTACAAAGTAGTTTCATAGATGATGATGATAATAAGCAAGCTTGCGAACAGTTAATCAAAAAATTTAAGCAACTTGCAACTCGGATACGTGCCTATCAAGCAGGCAAATACATTCTGCTTAGGTACATAATACTAGTTTTTAAACCTAGGTACGTAGTGTACTTATTGTTTCAACATTCATCTTGTGTTGCCTGAATTGTCTTGGCATGTTATTTTAGTAAGATGAGAACTGAGAACCATATTACAAAGGTATAAGATGATAATATCGTCAATTAATGAGTGACGTCTATGGCTCTATGCTAATTTAATATATTAACACTTTTCTCATCTTTGGTGGTAAGAACAGAGGACCAAAAAGAGACTAGGGAGAGCAACTTTAAGCGCTTATACCGCTGTATGTGATATTAGGTGCATATAAAATTAGGTCATTAATTCTAGCCGGAAAACTGACTGAAACAAACAAGATGGTACCTGGATAGGCAGTAAAATGTGCTGTAGAAACCATTTATATAGGTACCTCGTTTTCTTACACATTCTTGATATTTTCTAAAGCGAGACTGATTGGATTTGTTGTGTTAGCAGCAGTTCTTAGTATAAACACTGCCACTATGATTCGATTATTTTATTCAAGGTAAATAAAATGAATTACTTACCATAAATTAAATTATAAAAACTACTGGTGCTATTTTACATACTTACCTACTTTTGGACTTGTGTTGTGCCCCATTCAGAACTACGAAGAGATGATAGATGACCCTGTACGAGTCCATCCATTATCGTCCTTTAAAATTGTTGAGTGTCAAAATTGGTGGCGAGATGTCGAAAATTGGAGGCAACGACGGCTTTAGGTATGCGAGGACGCAAGATGCGGCTGGCGTAGGGGGAGGGGCGCTCGGCATCTGAAGGTCGTCCGCATTCCTCGCGTCGCCGTCCGCTGCTACCGCGCTTACGTAGCGCCCCCCCTCCCCTCCTCCGGCCCGCGCCCCATCCGCCGCCCGCAGCCGCCTGCGCCGACCGGTCTGCCCCCGCCCCGCTGCGCCTGACCGCCATCGCCATCACAAACTATCGCGCATTTACTAAAACAAAAAACATGTTCTTATGGCTATCAAGAGCTGAAGAGCCGCAGAGGTACCGGATGGGATGAAATTTATTCGCGTCTAGTTTTTTTACTTGATCTTGTGGCTCAACATTCCTATAAATGTTTTATATTAGCTACTAGGTACTTACCTACCTACCTACGTAGACACCTATAATAGTGAACATACCCCTGACATGGTGTGGATTTGATTCGTTCATATCTGACAAGCCTGTCTAGGTCTTACTAATCTGTCTAATCGTTCTACGTTGCAAAGTTTTCTACATTTTATGTCACAGAACATCCACAATTTAATTAGGCCTATTAGGTCCAACCTACCATTTTTTTTTGTTTTTTTGAGACTGTAGATTCCATCATTAGTCCATCCTTTAGTTTTTAAATTTGATGAAAACAGCTATAAAGTTGTATAACAGCACTTTCAAATAATAATTCTTAAATCTAATCTACTTACTTATCATTTAAATATACTTAATCACTATAAAAATAATGGTTTGCACTAAGTATAACTGTGTCGAAAACCAACTCCGACTACCGATGTAATTCTACTTTTCGCGAAAACCCGGATAATTAGGAAGTAGCGCTCTCTGGCCGCTACCGCGGCACCGCTCGCTTTGCTCGCTCGGCTCGTGCGCGGTTGGTCACATCTGTTTCACCCAGTTCAAAATGACGAATCATACAATCTGCCGCAAGAATGTTTTCACATTTGTTTAATTATCTAGTCTTTCAATTAATTTTAAAGCTAAGCTTATTTATAATAGTGGAAACCATTATTTTTATAGTTCATCAATTAATTTTACAGCTAAACATTAGTTTTGTGTCAGTTACTCATCTTTGCAAAACGCATATTTTTAACCAACTGCGTCGAAGCCAAAAAAGGAGGGTTAGGTATTCATTGTTCTATTATCACAAGCACAAGACATAGGTATTCAACGAAATACCACATAATCTCGACTATCGGTGTCGACCTAAAATAAATCATCCCTGCGTCCTTCTGTTCCGATAGACTCTTCAACTAAAATTCAGCTAAAGTAGGTCAGTTTCAATAATTTTATGGTTTGGTTTAGTAAACTCTTCTATTATAGATTTCAATATAACGATGTGCATTATTAGTTTTTTTAAATAGGTCGGGATGCGTCGCATTCATCAATGATTGACACATTTAAAATTCTTTTAGGCGAGCGTTTTCGTAATTTCTCCTACTTCTAATTTTTACTAGGCTTGTGCTTGTGTCATAAAAATACTTATAATGAATAAGAAATCTACACATGATCTACACAAATGAACACGTGCGCATGTGTTCAATTTTTCAAAAATATAATTCACAAGTAAACGCAACAATGTGCGCCACAAAAACAGCAGGTAGCAAAAAGGAGATCGTGTACGAAAAAAAAGTAATGGAATGCACATCTGGCGCGGATCCGACATTCCTACCATGTTCAGGTTCTGCTGGTGAATAGGAAATTACACCAAAAAGGACTATAGCGTGTAGGTAGGACATGTGTATTACCTACCTATAATAGTAATATAATGGTATCTTTTTTATGAGTTACAACATTCCGCGCATCTGTTAAACTAAACAATTAATATCAAGTGACCAACAAATTGACTCAAAAAATATTTGCCTTATTATTCTAAATTAGGTATTTATCGTCTTACGTCGTATGTTTAGTTTTCGGTGAATGTTAAATCTACTATGACGCACAAAGAATTCGTGAGGATGTAAACACATTGGAATCCGGTCGAACGAAGACGCAAGCCAGAACAAAGCTACCTAATACTTACACTGGCTATGTAGGTACAAATTAAATAAGTATACATTTTAGATAGGTACCTAGTTTAAAAAATGACACTGTCTTTTAGAATATAGGTACCTATCTTCACTCTGCCTATTTCTGTCCCAATAAAATGGATCGAATGCATTGACTTATTTTAAAGAATCTCTCGCTATTAGGTATATAGGTCTATTAGGTATACGACATAGTAAAACTCAACTAGTGGGATATCGAGCTTAGAAATAGACACATTTTATAGGCTTAGCTCTGTTTACTTGAAAAACACCTATCATTCGATATTTGTATGCCAAGCGTCATGAGGGTTACCTTAGTCTGCTGTAGGGTCATGGACCATGGTGTACAAAAATATCATATCAAAAATTGACCTTTGCGGTAGCCTTAAGGACGCACCCTTCCTCAGATTTTATCCCGCTCGCACCATACTACTCGTGACCTGAGTGAGAATGAGACGGAGTGGGGCGGTAGCGGCTCTAAAGTGTCGAAAAGTTTAGGTAATTGCTTTTTACGGTGAAAATAATGATAATGAAAAAAAAAACAAGACCTGCTTTGTAGATAGTTCAGTTATTATGCAAAGTATCATGATATAATTTGAAGTATTTTGTGAACCAGTGACCGACAAATTCTGATATTTGGCGACAAATTTCGGCGTCGACTAATTTTTTGTGTAATCAAAATTAAAATCCCTGATGGTGGCCCTGCCAGAGTCAGTAAGTGACACCAGTATTTTCGGCATAACAGAGGATCATACTAAGCAAATTGAGGTAGGGTGCGTCCTTAAGACCAAACCATGTGAGCAGCAATGGTCTAGTTGTCTTAAGAGATGAGTTGTCAATGATGGCTTATATCAATCATATTTGTTTCAGTGCGAGTAACAGTGGTTTCGAGATGCGACATGCGTGCTCTGTGTTCGGTTCGCGGGCCGTTGGGCGGCGACACGCGCGCGCTCGGCGCGGGCGCGCGTTTCCTGTCACTGCGCATGCCCGGCCAGCCCCAACCACTGCACTTCGTCGTCGAAGCCAAAGCAAGGGTCAAAGAATTGAAGTCTTTGGCCAATACTCACGCGCAACTACAAGGCATGACCGACACAGAACTCTTTGGATTAGCAATTTTGCAAAGTGAGTGTTAATTTTCACCATAAGACTTACATACTACTCTCGTACCTGACTTACGTTCTAACTTCTAAACGATGGCGAAATGATTTCACAAAGCAAAGTTATTATGTATTCATGGCCTCACATATTCCACCTCATAAACATTCAATCTAACTTTACAAACTCTGTTGGGTAACCAATGTTCTATATTGGTACAGGCATCACAATGTCACATAGAGAAATAATGTACTCTCCAGGAAGAAACAGTGTATGGAACAAACAACAATATCTTTATGCAGAGCACCTATTACATTATGCTTACCTAAATAAGTTTTTATAATCAAATTAATGTATCATTAAACACATTAACATACCTAATTATAACATTTTGTCTTTTCAGATGGAGAATACTTGTTTGTTGACATAGAAAGCAAACTATCTAAATATGCGCCAAAGAGTTGGAGATCATCTCACACCCACGTAAGTTCTAAGACCTAAACAATATATTTTTTATTACAACTAAAATCGCAATTGATAAATCTTCGAAATCTAAAATTTTCAGATATTAATATTAACTTATTTGTTGCAGGGGCTGGACGCTAATGGGAAGCCGCTCCTTGAATTGCACCTGGTCGTGCAGTTCCACGTAGAGAGTCCGCTGCTCCTGCACGATGAAGTCGGCCGCCATCTTTACTTCCTGCAACTGCGCCAAAACGTGCGCACGCGCGACGCTCTGCCCGCTGAACTGATACTGCTGCTCACCGGACTAGCATTACAAGCTGAATACGGTGACGCGGACACTTTCGAGGACAGGGACTACTTCAAAGTTGATGATTACGCACCCTCATCCCTCACTGGCGATTGGGTAGCAGCAGCCATGCGCGCTTGCCATCGAGAACACCGGGGGCTCACAAAAGCTGACGCTGAATCCAGATTTATTCGAGAAGTTTGTCTCCTTCCTGATACGATTAACTCACATAGATACCGCCTAAAACAATCTAAATCAGAACCCGAGGCTGGGACAGTTTGGCTGCTTGTCACAGCTAAGGGCATAAAGATTCTGCCTGATAATGGATCACTTTCAAACTTCATATGGAGCGCTATCGGAAAACTAAGCTTCGATAGAAAGAAATTTGAAATTAGAACCGAGGAGGGCAAAATTACATTATTTTCGTCAAGTGAAGAAAAATGTAAATATCTTTTCGCTCTTTGTAGAGAGACACATCAATTCTCAATGAAAATTGCACCAAAATTCAATGAAATCTTGAGAAAGGAAGAAGAGGAGCGTAAAATTTGCTTTGGTTACTCGAAATCATTAAACATTCAATACAATCCAAATAAAAGTGAACAAAGAATATCAGTGATTTCTTCTACAAGTTCTAATACCACATCTGGCATTGTGAGTGACAGAGTCCAATCTGAAGATGAATTAGAAATTATGATAGATTCCCCACCAGCACCGTCTACGGAAAGTTTGGCTTTCGCTCATTTGCTAGATAGCACACATTCTTACTTTATACGGCATATGGCACAAGATAAACAGCCACTAACTAAAACATCGTCATTACAACTACAAAAATCTAAAATCCGAATGAAGAAGACTAAAGAAGACTGTGAGAATGTCAATAGAAATGAAATTACACAACCAGAACAACACTCTATGAACCAATTAGAAGAAACGACCTCTTTACCTGATCAAAGTAGTAGCGAAACCTTGACAGACAGTCCAAGATCTAATAAATTAAAATGCACCGGATCACAATGTTCCTCATCTTGCAGTACGGTGATAATGGCCAGAGCGGGTCTCAGCACTCTTAGTAGGACATCCAACGCGAGCAGTTTAGAATTAGGATACAGTCATACTGCTCAAAACTCAATAATGAGTGACAACAGTACAGTTGGCATAGATGTAGAATATTCTCAAGATACAGCTTCCGCTTTGTACGACGGTTTAGGTCAACCAGTTACTGTAGCGGCGTCAAGTGAAACAAGCGGAGTCTACACCATGAGCAGTTCTGAACTTACTGCGCGATCGAAAATGGACACCTTATCTGAAGCCAGTAGAACAGATTACGATGGCTCTCATTATGACAGCTATAAGCCAACAAAAGAAAATGATCTCGCAGATTTCGATAGCGTTTCTTCAATCCTGAAAAACAAGTCAGAAAGAACTAGTCATGCAACAGGCACATTAAGATTACAGCCATCTCAACCTAGCTCGGATTGTGTCGATGGAGCAGCAAAGTTTCAGAACCAAGAACAACATAATAAAGAAAATTTATTTAGAGAAAGAACAAATTCCAACGTAAGCGCAGTCTCGTTTCACGGTGACGGTAGCGATCCAACAGATAACAAACATAATTTACTGACTGCGAGTGAATTAAGTGACCTCATTGTGGGAAGAGGCGTGTATCCTAAGAGCCAATCTGTAAGTGACACTTTGGATTCAGTGTCGGATTACGTGAGGCTGCCTCTTCCCTTTTCTGGTGACAGTTACCTTCAGGGTCACGAAGACACTGCTCCTTCAGATGATCACTATACGAATAACTCCTTCTTCGATCGACCGCCAACTCCTCCAACTAGAATTGATAGTCGTAAATTGCTCAATTTGTCTTTACCAAATATTTTTGGCATAAGCGGCGATACACCCATCAGGCCTCCATTTCCTGATAAGCCGCCACCTCCCTACGAATACAATCATCAAACTGTTTCATCATATGCACCACCTCCTGCCAAGGCGCCACCAGCTTATCCTGGCCCGGCAGCGACAGCCAGGACTTTGAAACAGTTGAACGACAACAAAGAAGAAGTGGCAGCCAGAGTCGTAACATCAAAGCCCATGATAACAATTCTGAAAGCAGAAGCGGGCGAAGTGAACGCATCTAGTGAAAGGACATTTGCTAGTCCCATGGTGTTGGAACACAAATTCCAAAAGTTTAAACGACAACAAGCATCGAGTCGAAGAGCCGAAAGGTCGAAATTAGCTCAGGGGATAAGCAATAACCTATCACCGTCCAGAGACATTGCGCACGGCGTGGACTCTAACGTGCTGGTGGCCATGATGAAGCTGGCGCCGGGCCCGCCGCCCGCGCCGCCCGCGCCCCGCCGCCCGCGCCCGCCGCCGCCCGCCGCGCGCCTGCCGCCGCCTCCGCCGCCGCACAACCCCATGTTCCACCAGCAACTATACAGCGACGTGGACTACGTCTACTACCCTTTACAAGACCCGGCCGTGTCGCAGCAAAATTATCTCGACCACAAACTGACCGAGTCTCGCGTGTCGAACATGCACAAAAATGGTCTACAGTACAGAAGTACGCCTTACCTATCGACTTCCATGGCTGCGTCGTCCATGTATGGATCGATCCAAAATCTCTCGGATTCTTATGTCCAGTTACCGGGAACGCGGACGAGTTGGTACTCGTTAACGAGCAGGACGTCGCTTAGCAACCATTCCATAAATCTAGAACGACCGCAACAGACCACGCGAGTCCCAGACGTTTCGCATTTTATGCGGACGAAATCGGATGAGAATGTGTTGAATGCCAAGGATCCACCGCCAATCAAAATGAGACGAATGCCTCCGCCTCCCCCGCCTCCATACGAATACAAAAAGAAACTTCTCAACTACTCGAGAGAAGTCAAAATTCCGCAACCCTCAACAAATGTGAACAGTGAACTAAGTGTGAACAAAGTGAAAGACTCCAATTGTGATTTAGACATAAAAACTCTTCGAGAGAAAAGTAAAAACCTTGACTTGCCACTTATCGCGGCATTGTGCAACGATCGTTCGTTATTGAAACAAACTAAAGCTTTTGGTGCTCCAAAGTTAAATAAACCAACAGGTAGTGACTGTGAAAGTGAATGGAAGTGTGTAAAGTCTGTTCCAAACACCACCGATAACATAGATCTTAAGAATAAACAAGAATATAATGCTAAGAGGGTAATGACAGGGTCCCAGAAAAAAATGTTGATACGAAACCCTACTGATAAACTCCCAGCATTGCCGGTTACTGAAAGTCATCCGAGAGCAATGTCCAATACTTATGTCATGCATCCAACTGTAGCTAAAATAAAAAAGTCTCAACCCAGCTCATGACATTATGATAAATTCTTACCTACTGCTTGTGAATCCTTCCAGTGCTATGATCTTTCATCCACCGATACAAAGACTGAGCTTAACGCCACCAGAACTTAAGATAAGGGCCACACTTGCATCAATGGTTAACTCATATCATTTCATTTTGACCTTAAAAGCTAATCAAATAAGATTTAATTTTGAAAATTCAAATTCTGTTAAAAATTGAACTGAGGTACAAATGTGGTTCCGAATTTAGATTATATTATACATGTTAAAACATAATTAATATTTAAATCCACTTAGTGCACAAAAGTTATAACGGTTCATATTTATTACCAAGAATATAAACAATAGTAACAGCAAATAGTAGATTACTGAAAATGTTCTTAGGGATACTGTTTCCCACGAACTGTACCTACTATGTGGTTTTGTTTACCTACTATATTTGTGTACTGTGGTGTTCTATTACATTATGACGCATCACGTGACTTTTACTACAATGACAGTATGGTTGAAATTCAACTGAACTTTAAAGTGAAGAACTGCATGTTTTGTTTACCTTATTGGAACAAATAAACGCAATGTTATATTATTTAACATACAAGAATAGTAGGTACCTATTTATAATGTCAAGGTTAAAACATTAGGACTATTTATGTAAGCATATGATTTTTCAATTTTGTATTGCTCAATATTATAATAGAAATTATACCTAAACTATTTTTAGATATAATTTATACCAAAGTAATTTGGCGGAATATAGGTATTTAGAAAATAACATCACTGAATATGAAAATTCTTGGTAAGCAACTCAAAATTACCCGCTTAGCTAATAATAATATCTTATATTATCAAGTTTTATTTTTGAAAATTTTAAGTATTCTCCAAACTAAGCAGTACGCATTCCAATATCCTATATTGTCTATGTTAGACGCCTCAAGAAAACATAATATAATCTAAACAAATGTGATACAAAATGTGCCTTCCCAATAATTATAAATTCAAATTAAACTGAAGAATTCCATAGAATTAGCATTACATATGAAAACGCGATACAGTTTCGCATAGGTACTTACCCCTGAAAATATATTTTTGTAAGTATAAAATATACATAACTCACAATTCTAATTCACTATGAAATAGTGAAATAAAGTAAGAAAACTTTGTAATGAAATACTCGCTGTTTGATATATTACCTGTTATAATTAAGTGTATCAAAAATCATTGCTTATAATCATAGTAAATGAAAGTGTAATAATTTCAACAACTATTTATTTACTTTAATATCATAATGTGTACATAATAATATATATACTAAGTACATCATATTTGTTTTCAATATGTACAAATGTATATTAAATTTTTTGTAACTCTAGAGTTCTTTTTTCTTATTTTTATGTACTTAAGTACATTCCTTTAGTTTTACTATTTATATTAAATATATTATGTATATCATGCACACACAATATCTTTGGTAAAAAGGAACTAATATGTGAGTAGTCTGGACAGGACCCTCATTACATAAAAACAACAGAAAACTATCAACAAATAACATTAGTATGAAAAACCTAAATCACTCTAATAATATTATCTATGTTTATGAGAAAACTGTTATTATATAAATATTGTTCAATTAAATGATTAGGTATTAATACTGCTACAAAATTCACTGAGTAATGAGACTAATATTCAGATCATTTTGGAAGCTCGAGATTCTGTTACTATGATACACATAGATATTGTCTTAAACAATTACATTTTCTTATTAGTATTTAATTGTAATCTATGATATAATATCAGTTTAAAATATCAAATTAAATTCTAACACGTTAAGTTCCGAAGTTTCACATAAACCTACAAAATATTGATTTATAAGCGGTTACGGTTAGAAACCGCTGTTCCACGTGCGCGGCGAGGTGCGGGCAGCGTTGACGAATGAGCGGCTGGCGGGCCGCCGCGCGCCGTGAGCGTTGGCTAATGAGCATCCTGCACTACCCCCCCGTCTCGCCGCGCACATACCTAAGGAGGGGAACAGCGGTCTGGTCCTACTGCCCATGCCGTTTCAAGAGAAATGTTTACTTACTTTTCTAACTTTAAAATGATGGCAGAATTTGGAGGAAACGTTATTTTATCAAAATACAATACTTGTCCGACTAGAGAGGTGTTTGTTCCAGCAAGCACAGTGCCACCATAAAACATGGTGGATAAATCAGTTGTAATAGAATTACTTCCTAAGTTCCCTACAAATACACAAGTGTTCCTTCTAGGATACCAACGTTCTATAACAACAAGGTTTTCTTCAGTTTCACGTATTTCCATATTTTTCAGATTATTGCCTTCCTTGTAAATAGATCTTAAATATATTGTTGGTGTATCTAATCTCACTTCCGTAAACAATTTAACAATATCCAAGAA
Organism: Lithophane semibrunnea; assembly: GCA_947363905.1. Lineage (NCBI taxonomy): Eukaryota > Metazoa > Arthropoda > Insecta > Lepidoptera > Noctuidae > Lithophane > Lithophane semibrunnea. Next base: position 8,554,113 of record OX376185.1, read on the forward strand.
ATGGTAGCTTGGTTTCCTTTCAGATTTCGAAATCCAAGGTAAAATAATTGCAGAATCTTTTTCATTTGGAAAAGACATCGACACTATATTGCCAACATCTTTATGTTCGTGAAAATCTCCTTCAATATCACCAAGTCCACCGAGTCCGACTTCGTCTCCATAAAATATGCTAACAGTTCCAGGCAAGGATAATTCAAGAGCAGTCAACACCAAAGTGTTATTCACATGTTTTGTTGCTATTCTTTCACTATGCACACTGCCAATATTCCAATGAACCCATGGATAATGTGGCTTCTCCCACAATTTGCCCTTAATAACTTCATCAATACGATTTTTCAAACCAGTAATACCGTCATTCAAATCCAGATGGATATCAATAAGATCAATTCTAGACAATAACACATTTAAGTTCAAAGCATTACCTTTAGCTTTTTCATATGCATTTTCACTGGCGATAAAAATTTTGTCACTACCTAATATTTGTTTCCACAACTGTAAACTTCTACCAAAATAAACATCATCAACAAAATTTTCTAAATCCTTTAAGTAGAAACCGTCAACCTTCTCTCTAGCCCAAAATATGATAGCTGCAGATGTGGGATCAACCAGATTATTAGTTATAGTTTCATTTGCAATTAATACAGCTTGAGTAAAATTTGCTGATGAATCAGATTTTGCTAGCGATACAACAGGCAGATCAAGGATCAAAGTCATATTTCTATTGTGAACTTCATTGATCAAATCTCTGAAATCCTTGAGAACACCAACACTTCTATCTATCTTTACCAAGGAAGTGATATTAAAGTACTGATCTGGATACTTTAGTGCTTCATAAATATAATTAAGCCTAATAGCAGATGCTCCTAATTCTTGGATATAGTCTAGTTTATTAAGGAGGCCTTTAATATCACCTGTGCCATCTTTATTAGAATCTTTAAAACTTGCTGGGAATACTTCATAAAATACCTTTCCTTGATACCAGGGTAGATCAGGGTTGCAATTTTTTGGTATAGTCACAACCATACCTATGATAGCTCCGAGACAGGCAATGAGACCAGAGAGGACAATCCAAAGAAGTACTTTCCTGATGACGCTCCAGTTCCAATTGATAAAGTTTGGTAACTTTCTGCCATTGACATTGTGGTTGCCATTTAGCTTGCAGTCTTCAGTCTGAAAATTACAAAATAAAAATCATTAGACCTATAATATAGGTCTAAGAATATATTATATTCTTACGAAATAGCTTTTTTGCATCTCTAGACCACAAAATTAATCTTTTCTCCTGCTGCTCTTGCCTACTGTTATGCAGAATGATTGGTATTAATAACTTTTAAAGCAAGTAACAGTAATACTGTAATCATTCTCAAATTAGTAACCAATTATGCAACAAATAGGAAATAAATATGAACGTATAAGGAAAAGCCTGTATGTGTTTTCCACTAAATAAACCAAACAATAGAATAGTGGTTTTATAAAATCTATAACAGCGTGTATCAGATTGTGATTCAGGTGCATCTGGTTAGACTAGAAGCTGACCCCAACATAGTTGGGAAAAGGGTAGGCAAATGATGATGAGCGTGTATCAGAAATTAATAGTTTTATACTAACATCGTAATCGAGAAAAAATATCAGCTGTCCCTTACATATGGGTCAAGTAGGTAATGAAGTTTAGGGGTTTCAAAGTTAGTCATTTTGACACACTGTCAGATTAACACAAAACTCGGACTTATTCAACGAAAAAAATAAATATTAAATGTTTCTGGTTTTATAAAAAATCAACCCCTGTCAGGGTGGAAAAGCATAATAAAGTTGTAAGGGCTGGATTTTACTGTTTGCTTCTATTAACACGAATTTTGGTATAAATAACTACATAAACAATAACATTATTTATAAAAAAAAACAAAACATTATTATTTACATACCAATTTTTTTTTAAACAATCCCTTTTGGTTTGGCACTGTTTATTTGAAAAAAATTATTTGTTACAATCTTGTTTGTTGCTTTCTTCCCATGGGAGTAGGCAGCAACTACAGAATGCAACCTGCTATGATCCTTACATACTCATACTGCATTGATCTATAAACTTTAAAATTGGCCTGAATACTTATTTTAGGGGGTGGAGGGGTTTGTTAAAATGTATACAAGAAAGTATGAAATCTAAATACATACTTGTCCCATGATGAGATCACCATTCTTGCTTAGAGTCTGATAGTCTAGCATGCTGATGTTATTGATAAGCTGAGCGCTGACTGGATCTTGAATAACTGAGCTGTTGTCTCCCGAAGAACTAGAATCTCCTGCTGAAGCATCTGAAATTGTTATAATGTCTAAATTCATTTTTAAAAAGTAAATAAATCCATGTTTAACAGCATGTCGAGAATCGAGATAAAATATTTATACATTTATGTTACGTTTTTTTTTCAAATTGAAAATCTGTTTTACACTTAATAATGAAATCAAAAACTTTGAAAACATTCAAATATTAATAGGTAAGTGCTAATTAAATATAATGATGCAACCTCAGACCAACAAAAAAGTTTAGTTATTGTAAATAAACTATATTATTTGTAAGTACCTACAACATAAAGCAAAATGATGCAACTTTTAAAATTTAATGCTTGTTCAGCAGGTTCTAGAAGTTATTTTTCTATGGGAAAGCATGTTAATAATTCAAAAACTACAAAACTAAAAAGCACACGAATGTAGTCTATTCTCACCTGTCTGTATATTGACCATGTTAGGATCATCATTTAATGTTAAAAACGGACGGTCACTCATTTCTTCTGAGAGAGGATGTTTGAAATCTAGTGGTGTAGGGCTGGGTGTCGTCGGTAATAACAGGCACGTTGACGACTTTACACCGCGTAAATAATCCAAGGTTTCTAAATCATTGCCGCCAGAGTTGTTACTAATCTCCGGCGATTCATTCATATTGGTGGATGTAATTGAATGGAATTTTTATTAGCACAATAGATTGATACTTAACATTCGTCAACAATTGATACTTGAGTAAAACGTAGAGAACTGAAGAGTAGACTTATTGCATGTTTTAATATACAATCAATCGTTAATTCCCACGCAAAAACCTATTTCAGGATCACATCGTAGTGATCGTTTTCACTTTTTCAGTTTTTTTGACATTTAATTTCATTTGATCAAGTTTTTGAAGTTTTATTATCGATCGAAATCAACTAAAATGGACTGCTCTAGTGCTCAACATCAAAAATTGGGATGTGGGCAGCACTAAACCGGGAAAAAAAAAAAAACAATGTCGGACTTTGACATTTTGAGTTCGATGACATTTGATATTTGATGACATTTTATGATTTTTAGTTTCAATTTCATTTTTACGGCTGAGTTATTTAATTTTATTTATTTTCTTTATTAATATTATTTTGTAGAGTAGTCACTGTAATTTAAGTGAAAGCTTTTTTTTGTTATTGTTTAAGATGATCGGAGCTAACAAACTCATTAGTAAAAACAATATAGTGTGTCAAAAGTTTATTCAGCTCAGAAACTTTACTAATAAAAATATTAAAGATGTTAACTACCAGTATTTACAAAGAAGCAAGTTACCGACGATGCATTTTCAGAAGTCTCTGCCTCGTTTGCCGATACCAGACCTATCGAAGACAGGGGAGCGATATTTGAAAGCCCTTAGACCTTTATTGAACGATAATCAGTTTGATGAAGCCCAACAGCGTACTAACAATTTTATTGATAAAGAGGGAAAAGTACTTCAAGAGAAACTCATTGCAAAAGATAAAAGGAACAAGCATACAAGTTATATTTCAGAGCATTGGTTTGATCTTTACTTACGTGATAGAGTGGCGCTTCCCATCAATTATAATCCAATGATTGTGTTCCAAAACGATGTGAGACCAGAATACAACGATCAGCTCATAAGGTCCACTAACATTTTGATAACCGCCGTTCGGTTTATGTTGTCCCTAAGAGAACAAGTATTGGAACCTGAAGTGTACCATTTAAATCCTAAAAAAAGTGACACACCAATGTTCAGGACCTTTACCAGAATGCTGCCTGAAGCAATTTCTTGGTATGTTTATAAATTAATTTAATATCGAACATATTAATACAGTTACTGTTAAATACTGTTATTCGACAGTAACCATAAAATGGTTTAATAGCCCACTAAAAATTGTAAAGTTTTTATATTTTACATTTTAATTATTTTATTATCTCAAAGAACTGTTTATTTGGGGGTACATATGAAATATATTTCAATATATAAACTAAACTTTTTAATTTTTAGTGGGTCATTCATTCATCATAACATAATCAGCCTATACTGTTCCTACTACTGGGACACAGAAGGAGTGGGCCATAACCCACTATGCGGGCTTAGTGCAGGTTGGTTGGTGGATGCTACATGTCTTCAAATTTTCGGTTTAACCTTTGGTATGGCGAACATAGATCTTGTAGAGACACAATGGATTTTTAATGGTGTCTGTAATTATGGCATACAACGGGTTAATGACATTCCGGTTTCCTCACTATGTTCCTCCCCGTTTTGAGAGCAGTGGTGATGAAATGATTTACACAAAGTAAAGCGCTCATCCGGGTTCAAACCTACAACTGCAGTCATGGATGTTACCATTAGGCATTTGGGCCACCACTGCTCCACCATTAATTATTACTGTGGCGGCATCTATAAGGCCACATGTGAACTTTACATCACACTGACATCATCACAAATCCTGCGTCGCGCAAGCAGAGTTTACCGCGCGACGAGTATGTATACAACGTCCCGACATCAATCGTCGGGCAGGAGCCCACCAGACACAATACCCATCTGGTCGGAGGATCCTCCCTTTTCTATGCATGATGAGTGAACTTTACACCGTGTTCCTCATGTCTTCCTCATCTATTCATCATATTTATTCAGTATTTGCTCTTTATTATTTACAGGTATGGTGCTTACCTAATGAAGGTCTTCCCTCTAGACATGAGTCAGTTTGTTGGCTTATTTGGCGCCACTCGCCTGCCTCGGCTCAATAAGGATGAGATCTTTAGGGACCCAAAGAGCAAGCATGTAGTTGTTCAGAAACAAGGAAACTTTTATGCATTTGATGTTTTGGATGCCAATGGTAATTTTTAAGTTTTTTAATTCACATACATAATGGTGTTTACTTTAATTAAACCATGTCTAAGAATATTAACATAAGTAAACCCTAACATTTCTGGTAATTCTTCCAATTAAAGTGAACCTTTTATTGGTTTTTGTTATAACCAATGTTGTCAACATTTGTGGTCTGTGAAAACGAAAAAAAGGAAGTATATAAAAAGGCTTGACAATAAATATATTAATTATTAACTGGCACCTTTAATCAGCTGAATGGCTAACCACCGCATGGATTATCTCTTATTTTATAAAAGTCCCAAACAAAGTGCAAAGTCCACATAAGTCCACCAAATGCAAACAATTTCATTAATCAGTTCAATGTACTTAATCCTACTACTAACTCTTATTGAATCCTTATCTTTAAATTACCTTATCAATTTAGTTTATTCACTGTATTTACATTTAAAATGGTTTTCAGGTAACCTTTTGTCACCCCTGGAAATGCTTGGCAACTTGAGTAAAATCATGAATGACAATGCACCAGCTTCGGAACATCCTTTAGGAATATTAACTACCCAAAACAGGGACGAATGGGCAAATCAACGGGCCCATTTGGAGTCAACGGGAAATTGTGAAGTTTTGAGGAAGATAGACTCAGCAGTATTTAATTTGATATTAGATGATGATAAAATAAATGATGATAAGCGTGTCCTCTTGAAGAAATACTTACATAGTGATGGTACTAACAGGTAAACATGTTGAAGGGTTATTAATTAACTATGTTATCTGTAAAGAGCACTTGTAGACAGAAATTATTTTATTTATTTGGAAGAACTAACAAATACACATTATTAAGTAAGTATACAAAAGGGTTATACAAATAACATAAGGGGTTATACAAATATGCAACCAACAATGTTTTCCTAATGAATCTAGAAAAAATATTAATAAAACTATCTATAGGACAACATTATATAAACTATTAGATGCCCTTGTTCTATTCTAAGAATATTTATTTTCCTACTGTGTAACATAAATACATTCTACAACTACAGAAATACAATCTTTACTACGAATGAATGCAGCCTACCGCTGCATTAATTTGTAGTAAAGAATAAACATAATTCTTGTCAAAATATGTATAACAAACTGGAAGTAATGAATAAATTTTCTATTTTATTCAGATTTCGTAGTTTACAATTAAGTGAGTTACTTCTAGTCCAGTTGGCAATTGTTTTTTTTTTTTTTTTGTATAATTTTACAGGTGGTTTGACAAGTCGTTGAGCCTGATTGTGACCCATGATGGAGTGGCTGGAGTTAACTTTGAACACTCGTGGGGTGACGGAGTGGCAGTACTGAGATGCTTCCAAGACATTTATGCTGAAACTACCAAGAAACCTTTCATCCACCCAGATTCGAAGCCTGTAGATAGTAATATTAGCGTTCAGAAATTAGGTAAGAAGTGTATTTTTTTTATAATATAGGATGACTTGTTCAGATGAAACTTCAGAGTAAAATATGTCACTGTAATGGTAGATACAATTTTTCAATTTTCCACCATGACAAATTTGTAACTTTTAATTTTTAACAGAAACTTTTAAAATTGTGGCCTGTTATTTACAATTACAATTTACAAATTCTCGGTATGTAAAGATGGTCACCCATCCACGGACCAACCTGATTAAAAAACGAGAGTACATTAAATAAAAAATATTGCTCCTGTTCATATTAACAACTTATATTTTCAGAATTCAAACTAGACGACAAATCGAAGCATTTTATCGACAATGCCAAAAAAGAATACAACGCATGGTGTGACTCGCTCAGCATAGACTACATTTTGTATGAAGGCCTTAACAAAGCAGCCTGTAAGAAGTTCAAAATTAGCCCTGACTGCATTATGCAACTGTCGTTTCAGGTATTGTAACTTAAGATTCTAGCAAAAATAAAGTTTGAGGGCAAGCGCAGCACAGCTTGGTTTCACTGCCAATCAAGTATAGACATTGCCGTAGTTGAAATAAAGTCGAAAATAAACCAAATTCCGTGAGTCCATTAAAGCAGACGGAAGGGTATTTTATTTATTTTGGACCTTATTTTATCCATCACAAGGTTGTTATTTATTTGACAGCAGCGAGATCCACGCAGCGGCTTCACAATAAATAACGTCACATAATAAAATTAAATTAAATAACGATGTTTTCTACCAGTTGGCTAATTTCAGAGCATCTTAACCTAGATAATTAGTTCAAATACACAAAAAACTGTAAATGTTTCAGGCTGCGCATCACCTGTTGAAAGGAAACTTCGTTGGTACCTACGAGTCTTGCAGTACTTCGGCCTTCAAACACGGTCGCACAGAAACAATGCGGCCTTGCACAGACAAAACAAAGGTGTGAAATTAACTGATTTACTTTTTTATTTATAAACTTTGTCCATGATATGATACAATGGTTGGTAAGTAATTATAATCCGATTATATTATCTTATGGTCCTTCAGTAAAATCTAAGCGATTTATAATTGACCTATAGTCAAATCAAAGTCTAAGTCAAATAATTTATTTCAAGTAGGCACATTAAAGGCACTTTTGAACGTCAAATGCAAAGTATAAACTGGCTTACTCAGATATAATTATGACATTGACCTATGTGCAGTCTCGCACTAAACAAATTAATCCTCCATTACAAATCATATCAGCGGTAACATTCACAGCTGCCATTGTAAAGGTCAGTCCCAAAATTGGCATAATCCTAACTATACAGGATGAAATTTAATTCATGGGAATCCTCTTAAGGGGTCGTTGTCATCATTATGAACAACTTTCACTATGGTATCAAACCTAAAATCGCGAAAAAGAAACAATTGTTCCCTATATTTATGTTTCCATAGCTCGTCGAAATGTAGGGAATATTATAAATGTAGGGAATATTATAAATGTAGGGAATATTATAAATGTAGGGAATATTATAAATGTAGGGAATATTATAAATGCGAAAGTGAGTTTTTTGTTTATTTGTTTGTCACGCTTTCACGCTAAAACGGCTGATCGGAGTTGGATGGAATTTGCATATGGGTTGAACATGACCTGGAGAAGGACATAGGCTACTATTCATCCTGGTACGCAGACGGAGTCGCTGGTAACAGCTAGTCATCAATATAAAGACAGACTGAACATCCCAATTTGTTGTCCCTAACACACAGTAGGATAGTGCCGCCCAGCAACCATTTAATATAATCTCTTGATCGCCAGTTAGGACGCCGCCCTCAAACATAGAAGACCCACAAAACAGATTTTACTTAGATAATCTTCTGATCCACTGTAATATGAATGGATCAGTGTGTCGTTTGTGTGTGTTTTCTTTTCGATCTTATTCCGTTCCACTGACGGGTGTCTGTGAAGCAAGCAAGTACATAATACTCCATACCCATCCAATGCATTCACGTCATGACGTCATACCTATTTATATTCTTCAAAATCATTACATAGCACCACTCCCGTAAGTCCCGAAGGGTTAGGCAGAGGTGTACCTATTTTGCCAGTTATCTTTAAGTCCCAGACAGCGAGCCTATTGTCATCAACCCGGCACAAATCCAGGCTCCGGGCTGCTACTGAGAAATTCCTAATTGCAGTACCCAATAGCACTTTGCCGGACCTAGCAATCGAACCCAGGACCTGCTCAGCACCACTTGCGATTTGCGAACACTAGAACAACGAAGCATTCTTCAAAATCATACCACTAAAGTTTCTTCCCACTTTCCAGGCATTTTGCGAAACCCTACATTCCAATAAGAGTTCTGACGAAGAACTGCGCGCTAAACTAACAGAATGTTCCAAAATGCACTTGGAACTCGTCAAAGATGCTGCAATGGGACAAGGCTTCGATCGTCACATGTTTGCCCTAATGAAGATGGCTGAGGACAACAACATGCCTAGACCTGAGATATTCGACTCATATGAGTACAAGTTCTTAAATAAGTCCATTTTGAGCACAAGTACTTTGTCTTCTCCTAGCGTGATGGCCGGAGGATTTGGACCCGTTGTGAAAGAAGGATTAGGAATTGCGTAAGTATATTTTTTATAACCTCTTGTTTACCCCAAGGTATAAAACATGTTGCGGGAAAGTCTGAAAGGGATAGCTGGACCCTTGGCATCCGGCAACTGAAGGAACACGGGTGGGTTTTAGGGAGTAAAAGTCTGATACGCCCTCCCGCTACGCCCAGAGCGGGAGAAGACATTTGATGAATTCCCACCCTAAAAAAAAAAAAGGTATAAAACATGTATTCTACATTTTGTATCTACTAGTTTTGTTTATTATTTACACCTACATAGTAAACACAAGTGTAAGTACACAAAGCTTATCAAAAGGGTGACCAAAATGATTAACAATACATGTCTGAAGTGTGAACAACATCAATAGGTGTTTTATGCACGGCATGTTTTCGAAAGCAAGTTAGTATCACAACTTGTAGCTAAGTTAAGGGGGATGCGCTAGGGTGGCCCGCGAAATTCAAATTTTCTTACGTTTTTTGCAATTTGCAGGTCAGTATCAGGTTGTATGTTGATCTAAATATTATTAGCGCTCGTAACAAATATGGATTTACTGAATTATAAACATTAAAATCAGCAATACAACTCTCTAAGTTCATGAAAGTGCCAAATGTCATGATTTCATGAAATAGTCATTCAATACACTTTACAACCTGATACTGACCTGCAAATTGCAAAAAACCTAAGAAAATTTGAATTTCGCGGGCTACCCTATGAGAAACTCGAACTGTTTATAAAAATTCTCAAAAAGAAATATAGTTGTTGAAAATCACAAGCATGTTTCATGTGACTTTTATGTCATCGATATATGGTGCAAAATGCTATGATTAATGCGCGAACGAGAAATAAAGCAACTATAGTAAACATACAGGCAGATTTCAATAATTTGAATTTATTTTATTGTATAAATTTACTTTTTTCAGATATTCGGCGTTCCCGGATAAGTTAGGCGCAGCAGTTGCAAGCTATAAGCCACACAACGATAGCTCACAGTACATTGAAGCGCTGCACAAATCATTCATAGACATTACCAAAATATTATCCGCATAAGTTATTGCTTATTAGTATAGTGTAATTGTTAAGATATACTGTTGCATTTGTGTTAAGTACATTTTCTTACCAGGGTTTTTCACTGTGTTGAACGTTATAGTCTGTTTTCTAATCTTGTAGACTAATTCGACAGTTCAAGCGATTGTTCTTTGTTTTTTTTTTCAATTTGGCGTTTTACTTTTGCTTTCAGGAGCTCGTGGCTAAGTAATAACAGCCGCACGGGTTGTTCCATCAGGTTAAGCTACGCTTGCCGGGGTTGGTCCGTGGATGGGTGACCATCTTTACATATCGAGACTCCTCCGTGCCTCGGAAAGCACGTTAAGCTGTTGGTCCCGGGTGTCATTTGTGGATCTTTGACAGTCGTTACGGGTCGTCAGAAGCCCGAAAGTCTGACAACCAGTCTTACCAAGGGGTATCGTATTACCCAGTTACTGGGTTGTGGAGGTCAGATAGGCAGTCGCTCCATGTAAAATACTGGTATTCAGCTGCATCCGGTTAGACTGGAAGCCGACCCCAACATAGTTGGGAAAAGGCTAGGCAGATGATGACTTTTGCACCTGTCAAATTAGTCTACTAGATTAAAAAACAGACTTCAGATTATATATTTTGTAATAACGAAGCCTTTTTTTAAATATTTTTAACTGATTGCAATTTTGCAGACAATATTAATTTTAAAAAATATTGGTTTTATATAATAACAAAGAAATATAGGTAGAGGTAAGTACATACTATTTTTATACTTACTGTATTGTATAAAGTTTAAGTACCATAAAGATAAGAAGAAAATTATTTACTGGGCATATTGTTCACCATTATTTATGCTATGAAATAAATAAGCAGATTATTTAGTATATAAAATATTTTATGGATATTTTTATATTGTGATTTACTACTGATATTAAGGCGATTTCAATCGACTCTTGTGCAGAATTATATTATGTATACATTTTTTAAACATTCAAAACTATGAAATTACATGTATTCAGATTTAGTTCGTGATCACTATCGCCCTAAAATATGTAATTTAGACTTATGTAAGTTCGTCAGTGTGTGCAATTTAAGTGCCTTAGCTTTTATACGAAACTACTTATTATTAAGAAATACTTGTTTTTGTTATTAGATTTTGTAAAAATAAACAACTTGCAATTCACTAAATGAAATGGTTATATAAAATAAGCACTGTCATGCTGAGAGAGATACGCGATCGGGCGCGTGATTTATGAAATGTATTTAAGTCATTTATTGTTAATATAAAAGATCGAAGGTAAAGATAATACCTATACACTGTCCGCCCACGCTACTCACGTGGCTTACTATTATGTAATGTAGTTTAACCTTTGGGTTAAATAAAACACGTGTTAACCCTAACGGGCTTCCGACAAGGATTTTGCTTGAAGAAATCCATGAATGATGCAATACAACATAGATATGCAACTCTACGGCTTCTGATAATAATCTCATTACAACACGCAAGTTACGCTTTTGCATTTTTTTGTTTTTATATTCCACTGTATTTTTTATATTTATATTATAAAATGATATTATATTTTGTGGTATTATACAATAAACTTTGCCTTTCCTTGATATTGATTAAAAAGTTTGATTTGTTTCATTTTTTCCTATTACTTTGGACCTTGATGTACGAATAATCGAACACAATAATATGAAGAAACATTTGAATTTACCGCATAAAGAGTTGTGCCCACAGAGTACATTTTTATTTTTAAATAGGTTAGTCGTGACTTGTTATGCCACAAAATTCTACAACAATAATAGGCGTGATGATAATAATATATTCTAATAGGCAGAGTACTTAGGGATTTATTGTAATAGCTCATGTATCTATCTATAGAATACCACGATAAAAGGCAACTGCACTACATATACAAACTTCTAAGTAAGCAGTAATATGGCAGGCAGCTTCATGGCAAAGCAACTTAATTACAGAAATCAGAAAATATACCTATGTATACGGTAGGTACCTATAGGATATCATAATCCTAGCCACTTATTAATCAGTTACGCTCTGCGTTTGATAGTGAAAAATTACCCTACAAAATAGGTAGGTAGGTAGTAAGTACCTACAAGTTTTTTTTAGATGAATAAGCTGATAGCTCTTTGGAATGGGCGAATAGGTACACGACGACGTACGATACCAAATGACAAAATAATAGTTAAGTACCTATCTACTAATTAATTAAGTAGGTAGCCCATAATTTATTTTTTAAAAACCTGCAATTACTAATGAAAGCTTCAAATGGTGTATTGTGTAAGTGAGTAGATACAGTCATAATATGTATAACTACAACGTCGGCGCTTTAATTCTGCGACGACTGCTATCGATTTTCTCATGTCCATCTAGTAAAGAGGAGAATATTCATAGTCGAGTCCAGCCATGTACTTTCCAAAATATTTTATTCGTCGTGGCATGCTAACCATCAACCATAGGAAGCATAGGTAAGTAATGAAATTAATTGAGATCAGATTTACAGAGACACCCCTTCTAATATGGCGTGGCGTGTACGGACAACAGACCGAGCAGAAATTACACTCTGTTGTCCATATACTGTTGCGCTTGCGTGGAAGCTAAAGCTGATCTGGGGTAGGCAAAATAAGTACTTAAGACAAATTGGGAATACAAGAAAAACTACCTCAAATTATGTACACAAGCACATACTTAATATTTTTTGATAACTCCCGATTAAAAAAAAATACCTATTAATTATGTACCGCAAAAATCGGTATTTATTAAAATGAAAAAGGCTATGAATACGACTTCGTCGTACCTACGCAGAATCAACAGCGTTCCAATCTACGATCGCGCTTAAAGCAACATAAACTTTGCTAGTACTGCACACAATGTATATTTATTTACTCTACTCGTGAAACACTAGATTTGATGGTGCATTTTGTTTGTGAAATAGTTTCAAGTAGGATGTTAAATCGTGCTGCCATACGAAGTGCATGCGACTGTTATCTTCTGTGGATATAAATTGCACCCCTTGTTACTATTGTGAGATGCTAGATGGTCTTGTGTACAACTTGAAAAGGAATAGCACTTAGGCCATATTGACATTACGTACGATCGCGAAAATGTCAAAGTTCATCCGTAGATCTGTGCTTGGGATGTGTTTTGCGAAAAACAGAAATTATTGAATTAAAAATGCCGTGTAAAGTGTGATGCGGCACTCTTCATATTTCGATCTGTTGAGGTAAATATTTGTGTTATTAACTTTTCGATGTTTTGTAAATAGAACAGAGAAAAACGATAGAGTAAAAAAATAACGTACACATTTTATCATACATAGTACTATCTACGTTCAATTAAACGAAGGATTAATGCTTAATATGCGTTAAAATCCCCTACCTTATCACCTTTAAGTGATTATAAATAAAAGATAACAAATGCATTGATTTTCAAATGATTACATTCTTATTGTTTTTTCATTTTCGTTTACAAATTGGCGTGATGAAGCTCGCTTGCATTTTAGATACTTAACGATGTTGTTCCTTCGATTAATATCCTACATGATTTTTTTACTTATGAGAAAACTATAAATAAATAGCATTTTTATAAAGCTTTATTTTTTTTATTTACTTCTCTTCTATTTGTTAGGTATTCTTCTTTACTATTTATAAATGAACACTTTAATCATATTGAATAAATAAAGAAGATAGCACTCAATACTTTTGTGCCCTTGAATTGATATTCTAAATGGCATTGTTCCAAATATTTTGCTACAACAATAACAATATTTTAATCTCTTTGTTTCAGAATATGTTTCATTATATTGAATGCTCCAATTAAGTCGCCAAAATGCTGATTAAGGAGTACCGAATACCTTTGCCTCTTACTGTAGAGGAATACAGGATCGCACAGCTGTATATGATAGCCAAAAAGAGTAGAGAAGAAAGTTCTGGTGAAGGCAGTGGTGTGGAGATCCTAGTTAATGAACCCTATGATGATGGCCCCGGTGGACAAGGTCAGTACACTCAGAAAATATATCATGTTGGTAGCCATTTACCTGGATGGTTCAAAAGCTTGCTTCCAAAATCTGCCTTAACAGTGTCTGAAGAAGCTTGGAATGCTTATCCTTACACGAAAACAAGATACACATGTCCATTTGTTGAAAAGTTTTCATTAGAAATAGAAACATATTATTTTTCTGATAATGGCCACCAAGAAAATGTCTTCAAACTAACTGGAAGTGATTTAAAAAGTAGAATAGTTGATGTTATTGATGTTTGCAAAGATCAGCTTTATGGTGCAGATTATGTCAAAGAGGAGGATCCTGCAATATTTGAGTCACAGAAATGTAATAGGGGTCCACTTACTGACAACTGGCTTGAAGAATATTGGGGTGAAGTACAAGGTAAGACGCAACCACTACCAAATGGAAAATCTCTCATGTGCGCTTATAAACTCTGTAAAGTAGAATTCAGATATTGGGGTATGCAAACAAAACTAGAAAAATTTATTCATGATGTTGCACTAAGAAAAACCATGTTAAGAGCTCATCGTCAAGCCTGGGCATGGCAGGATGAATGGCATGGTCTTACAATGGATGACATCCGAGAAATAGAGCGCCAGACACAATTAGCTTTGCAGAAGAAGATGGCAGGTGAGACAAGTGATGAACAAGATGTGTCTGAAGAGAATTCTAAGTCTCTGGCAGCTACAATGAGCAGTTTAGAAAAGAATGAAGATGTGCCAACACCATTAGTCTCAAAGAAAAATGTTGAAAAGAGAATACAAAAACATCTTACACCTGAGGGGACTCCACCATCAGAACACAAAACCTCTTCCAAAACAAATCTTAGATCATCATCTTCGGGATCTATTAAAAGTTTGCAAGCACAAGCTGCTAACTGGAGAATGGAAACTCTTGTTAGAGAATCAGAAACAGAAACAGGCTCAGAAGATGAATTTTATGACTGTGAATCCTCATTTAATAAATGGTCTTCCATGTGCTCTCTTGATGAAGCTGACATTGATATATCACCAACACAAGGCGATAATAGTCAAGAAGATAGCATATTCAACCCTTCATTCTTAAAAAGGGTGACATCTGAGAGAGGCTCTCGCAGAATGCCTAACTTACAAAGTCATCCTAGTGTTGATGGTTGCCCAGAGACACCTGCTCACAGCTCATGCCCAACAACTGTCTTGATACTAGTATTTCATGCTGGAAGTGTTTTAGATGCAAATGTTGATATGACTGCCAAGAAGTCGGATGTCACCACTTTTAAAGGAGCTTTCGAATCAGTAATGCGCCAGCATTATCCAACGCTTATAGGACACATAGCAATAAAACTTGTATCATGTCCATCTATATGCACTGAAGCTTTGGGGGTCCTTTCAACACTGAGTCCTTACAGTTTTGATTGTTCACCTTCAACTATTGAATCTCCTTCTCTCACAAATGATCTTATACCTATTGGTGCCATACCGTTAATTGCAACAACTTCTCCAGATTACGCAGAGTCTGTAACAAAAACGATAAACTCAGCCAATGCCACTTACACTGAATTTATCAGATCCGATGATGGAAAAGGTTTCAATGGCCAAGTCTGTATTGTTGGTGACAGCATGGGCTCTGTGTTGGCGTATGATGCTCTTATCAGAACTATGCAGTACCAATCCAGACACGACAGTGAGAATAGCATACTGGATACTGAAATAACTATTCCGAATGATCCATTAGAACCACATTACCTCAACAAGTCTCACTTACAAGCTCCAACACCCAGGAGGCGTTCGTCGTCCACAAGTGACAATCATATAAAATTTGAATTCGAAGTGAGCGACTTTTTCACCTTTGGGAGTCCATTGGCACTTATATTGGCATCAAGAAAAATTTCTGATGACAAAACTCGAGACATTACGAAACCTCCCGTACAACAAGTGTTCAACTTGTTTCACCCTACAGATCCTGTTGGCTCAAGATTAGAACCGTTGCTGTCAGCTAGATTCACTAATTTACCACCAATAAATGTTGCAAGGTATACTAAATATCCTTTGGGTAATGGTCAGCCTTACCATTTAATGGAATTGATACAGAGTCATCCTCAATTATTTGGAGATCACTTGCAAATGCCGCCAACTCCTGTGTTGAGAAGGCTTTCCGAAGTATCTGTACAAAGTACTGTAAGTGGCTTAGTGGATAACATTCCTTTAATTACTATGAACGCGTTACAGCAGAAATGGTGGGGATCCAAAAGACTGGACTACGCTTTGTACTGTCCCGAAGGATTGACGAATTTTCCCACAAACGCTTTACCTCACTTATTCCATGCTAGCTATTGGGAAAGTTCTGATGTAATCGCTTTCATATTGCGCCAAATTGGTCATTTTGATTTAGCTCTTTATGGACACTCAGACGACAAAGAGTGTTCAATGTTTAAACCTGGACAAGAGAGGGAAAAATGGATGAGAAAACGAACGTCGGTTAAATTGAAAAATGTAGCCGCAAATCATAGGGCTAATGACGTTATCGTCAAGGAAGGATGCCCGCAAACCTTTTCTGCCCGTTTCATGTACGGCCCATTAGATATGATTACTTTAACTGGAGAAAAAGTAGACATTTATATGATGAAAGATCCTCCTGCAGGCGAATGGGCAATATTGTCTACTGTCGTGACTGATAAGACTGGAAGAATCACCTACACCTTACCAGAACGACAAAGTGTCGCTTGCGGCATATATCCGGTAAGAGTTGTTGTTCGAGGTGATCACACCATGTGTAATTTCCATTTAGCCGTTGTGCCTCCCCAAACTGAATGTGTAGTGTTCAGTATTGACGGATCTTTTACTGCCAGCGTATCAGTTACTGGTCGAGACCCTAAAGTAAGAGCAGGTGCCGTTGATGTCGTGCGATTTTGGCAAGATCTTGGGTATCTCATTCTATACATTACCGGGAGGCCTGACATGCAACAAAGGAAAGTAATATCATGGTTAGCTGAACATAACTTCCCTCATGGCTTAGTATTTTTCTCTGATGGATTTTCAACGGATCCATTAGGACATAAGGCAGCGCATTTAAACAATCTTATAACTGAACATGGAGTAATTATGCATGCAGCATACGGTTCGGGGAAAGACATTACTGTTTATCATAACTGTGGTCTTGCTCCAAAACAAATTTATGCTATTGGACGCATTAGTAAAAAGTACAGCAATATGGCAACGACTCTTAATGACGGCTACGCTTCGCATTTAGCTGATTTAAAGCTGCCTGGAGCTTCGAGGCCTGCCAGAGGCAACGCTCGGCTTCTGGTTCCTAGACGGCTGCTGGCTCCTGTTAGTGGTGGGGCTACATCACGAATTCGTCGTTAATTTAGTGAAATCTTCTATTATAGTATTCCTTAAAACGCTTAATCTTCCTCTGGTTAGATGGTATTTGTGATAGGATAATGCTTAATGTACAATCGTCGTAACATTATCATCTCATTTTTAGATTATTATTATTCTGTCTCACGTATATCGCTATTGTTGGGGCAGACGACATTTATATGCACATACTTTTCCAATTCGGGTTTGATTATTTAATCAGATTTGCATATGGATAAGAATGGATAAACAACTTTAAAAATAAGTAAATCGGGATGGGGAAAGCGCCTATCTATTTATCCTCATTATATAATTAACTAAATGCTAAAATATTGTAACGACTGTTTTAATATTCTAACTGTAAAAACTTGTTACGTACTTCTATTGTAACTGATAATGTGCAGAATATAATTAAAGAAGATCCTTATGATTTAATGTTATGAGTATGAGTGTATGCTAGAGTGGAGGAGCGAAATCTCTGCACAGAATTTCATGACTTAGGTAATGTGCTGTTTCTAGTCTATTCGCCATTTGTAGATACTTTGTTTGCACTTATGGTTCTACTTTTTAGTCATGGTGAGAATAGTTGAAAAAATTAATATCGCAGTCGGCAGTTTAGTTTACAATAATGTTTACTTACTAATCTTGTCTGGTAGTGTAACGTCTCGAAATACATTTGCAGTCATAGTTAGAATTACCCGTGATCTTTTGTTTAAATAATTTATATACTTGTGTCTTAACAGTTTGTTTGTATATTTTTATCACTACGAAATTACGATGTATGTATAGTAAGATGTATAGGATAATATTTTTCTTATTTATTGGTGAGATTTCCATTGTTTCTGACATCTAAGTAATGGTACAATACACATAGGTAAGTAATGTTAAGACGTTGTAACTATATTACGTGATATTTATCTTGTTATTTATTTATAGTTCTGAATAGTTTTTGAACAAATAATTTAAGTATTGATATTTTATGCATTTGCAACTTACTACCAGACTACGGTTATACTTATTAATCGTTAAATAAAATATTTACCGGAAAATATTAGGTACTTTACCTATGGTATGATATATTCCGGAATTTATAATAATTTAGCTACTATCTAAATTACTAATAATACTTAATCCTTTGTTAAAATTGCCGTAGTGGGCGGTAATCTGTTCTAGAATATTGATGTTTAGCTGAAACTGAATTGATCATGTAGACTTTTTACAGTTAGAAAAATTTCTTATTCTAAATACCTATTCGTGCAATGCTATTCATTTTTAGATACCGTAGGTACAATGGGTTTTTTTTAAATAAATTCTTGTTAAAATTTCATATTAAGTAGATACTTACTTGTATTTTGCATTGTAAAAATTGAGCTGATTGTCAAATATCTGGAAAATTAAGTGTCACAAAGAGTGTGTTATACCTAACTTAGAATTATCTAAGGTTAAAAATAAGTAAATAACTAAAAAGGCAATATCGGAATTCAATGTATGATTTAAAATATACCTATACTTAACTCAGACCAACAAAAAAGGAAAGACAGATCACGCCGTACATCAAGAGTGAAGCCACAAAACCAAGCTCCTGCAAGTAAACACACAGGCTCACGCACACACCTACACTAAAACCAAGCTCATCGCTCCTAGTACGTCACGAGTCGTCGTCTAGCTAACATCACCAAAACAAATATAATTATGCCTTCCTGTGTAGTGAAAACGTGTAAAAACAATAGTAATCACAGAAAAAGTCACACGGAATCACTTTTCACTTGTAAGTACTTAAAATAACATCGTTTTTTAATTTAGATAACTATGAATTTTAGGTTATTTGGAACAAAAAACCTGAACGAATAAACGAACGAAAACAGTGACATTTAAAGAGCGAGGGTTGCCATAATATGATTTCAAATTTCCCCATTCGATATTTTTTACTTCGAGTAATTATATGTCTGTTTTTTATACATTTAATATTTTAGATTTCCATGTAATACTGAAAATAAAAATAAATGGATAGTAGCTAATTTACTAACCTATTTATACACATATATATATATTTTTTTAACACTCAATTGAAAATTAATGGATAATTCTAAGTGAAAGAGCGGAGTCTCATAACACAAGCAATTCTTGCATAAAAGGTGATCTCATAAATGCACTTTGTACTTAATTGTTTTTTTATTTTATTTTGCAATGTAAAAAAAATGTTTTTGTTTCGGAATTCTTCCTAAAAATTGAGGTACAATACTATACTCAACAATATCTTACTCGTACAATATTAGCCTACCCAAAATATTATTCCCCAAGTTATAGGGAAAAACTTTAACAACTGACAACCCTTTTTATACACACATAGATAAAAAGGTGGCTTCACTTTTGATGTACGGCGTGATCTGTCTTTCCTTTTTTGTTGGTCTGAGATACTTAATTATATCGTTGATATTAAAATTTATAAACCAGATAATAACATTATTTTTCTAGTTCACAATTATTCGAGTTCATAAGGAACAAATATAAGTATATTATATAAATTAATGATATCTATTATAAAGAAAATTGTATAATCTTTATTATGTACATTCCTGTTTCAGAGATATTTCTATTGTTATGAAATTAATTATTATAATAATGTACCTTAACGTAAAATATTTATATTATTGTCTAATGTTCTCATTGTAGCTAATATAGATTTATTTAAATGTTCAACAAGTTATTTTCATAAACTCTGGTATAAGTAAAATGAAGTAAAGTCTGACTTTGATTTTTTTAAGACAACAATCAAAGTAAGATATTACTACCAACAAATTTTTGATCAGTGTATTCAATTGATGATAGTATCATAATTTGGAAACAGAAATATTAAGAGACCAATAACGAAAAGGGAATATTTTGTGTCGTAGTCAAAATGATCTGATTAATAGTATCGCATTTTAATCGCTTATTCGTATTATCCGTAAATAACAAATTTCCTTGAACAAAGCAGTAAATTATGTATGCTATATTGCAATAAGTCAGTAGGTATTTGAATTTATATTATAATTTTTCTGAAGCTATTGGTAATCAAGGTCCCAAGTCAAAGTCACAATTGTCTTACATTAGTACGATATAAACCGATTTGTAGCACCATAGTCGGTTATGGTTGGATATAAGTGCAACCTGTAGATAAGCACATAGCCACTTGCATGGCTTCACGCGAGGTCGACCACTCTCTACCAATCTAAAATTATCCGTTTGGTATAAACCTGAAGCCCTGGCAGCGATGCTAACACGGGAGAATATGATCTATTTGATGTTTATATCCGAAAGCCGTAACGTGTTGCGCAAATAGACAGCTAACGCAAACGCGCCCTTGTATGTTGATACGATGTGCAGACATTCACATCAATCTTTATACCTACCTACCACGTACACACGGCTACACATCAAGCTATACATTTCCTGTTTACGCTGACCTCGCATTGTACGGAAATTCTATACAATGCGAGATCAGCTTATACTGGAAATGTATAGCTTGATGTGTCTATACCTAGCTAAATTGAATTTTAACTGATATCTGTTGCTGGCCCTCTATGTAGTAGGTATTTTGATTATTTTTAGCAGTTTTATTTAAATGCTTGGACTATCGTGGATCTCTTTGAAGGTCCATTGCTTCGCCTGGATTTGACCAGCTAGGAGACTGAAAATGTAGGTATCTTCCAATCGTATAATAAAACAATTTGTCAAGACCCAGTAATGCCAATGTATTATGTGGTTGTTCGATCAAGTAGAGAACCTAGTATAAGTAGTATAACCATGTAAATATGTTTTCACGGTCAAAGTTCAAAGGGTCTAACTGTTTATTTTTATCCATATGAGGTCAGTTAGGTATTATATCTTCCAGTATATACCGCTGTTCTACTTTTTACGTTTCATTGGTCAACCATTTCATCCGCGATATTCCGCTTCCTACTAGTCTGTTTATTGATCGGTAGTTCGGTACAAATTGTGTTTATAATAGAGAACAGATGCTCATTCTCATAATACATGGTACGGTAGCCATCCTAATCGTGTCCTATAAATGGATACTTACAACATCTAGGTACCAATGTTGAATGTAACGCTGTATTGCGAAGACACGTACGTAAATTGACTCTATGTACAATACATCACTACTAAAATTTTAAACATGCAAGTAGATACCTAAGTAGACAGTGAGGTACCTACTGTAGGTGTTAAGAGCGAGGTTATTGAACTGAGTAAAAAAATTGAGTGCAAGTAGATATATGCGGTTAGCATTGGAGCCCGCCTGAAACCGGTAAATAGTCGAGACAAGTTACAACATTACGTGATTTATGATTGAATTTGAATCTAATGACTATTTAAATGGCTTGTCCGTTTACAGTAGGTAACACAAAATTATTTTTTTAAGTCTCCGAGGGCTTACCGACATACCATGTATATGTCGCAGCCATATTGTAAACACGCCGTATTAAAAATAGGCGCGCCTGATTGAAAAACGTCGCTGATTTGAAATGCGGCTACCTTTCGGTCAGCCGGATCGTGGTGGCGATACATTCTACAAAGCGGCGTTCAACGCTTAGCTTTATTGTTAGCAAGAAGCAATGAAGGGTGGCTATACATTATGAACAACAGATCCAAATAAGTATTTACTTTTGAAATCTCAAATTTTTTATAAAATTAAAAAGTCTTAAAGTATTTAATTTTCTTATAATTTTTTAAATATTTCTTATGTTAAAATGCTTACAAGCATGCAATAATTTGTTAGAATATCTACTGGTCATTTAATACTATGCTAGCAAATATAGGTTCTGAATGTTTTTATTAATCTTTGAAACTTGTTTTTATCTTTTAAGTATATAAAACATGTATTTATTTATTAATCTTAACAAAATAGGAACAAAACAAAATTTTAAATTTTATATTATTTTAACTTTGTTGTGAGACCGTTGTCGATTGTGACGCTATTTTTGTTGTTATGATCATGCGGCGCGTGTCAGATTTCAAAGCGGCGTATCGAAGATGCATCCATTTGTATGTGGGCGCCACGTTAAGCCGCTTTGACGAACGCGAATTGCTCATACAATGCGGCGTACTTTATTTCAGCCGAATTGAAATCCGGCGGAACGAATGGTAGCCGCATTTCAAAACAGCGACGTTTTTCAATTGGCTGGCCTATTTGTAATACGGCGTGTTACACGATAAGGCTGCGACATATATACCCCATATTCTATCTTTAGCGATTGTTTAGATGTAGGTATAGTTTACGAGAAAACTTTACTCAAAGGGACACATTTTGTTCGATAAAATTCGTTCGTGATTTTCGGTCCCTAAAATTAAATAAAGGGAAAGACTTCCTAGTAGGTATAGTGCCGCCATGCGCCAGTACCTACCTAGTATTAAAAACTCCTACGATTGGCGGATCATTGACATCGGCTTATTCCGTAAATCCACCCTAAGGTGGATACTCCGAAACGTATGTTCGAGAATCCACCCTAAGCCTATAAATTCCGTTGATCCAACTAGGCCTAGGGTGGATTCTCGGATATACGTTTCCGAGTATCCACTTTAGGGTGGATTTTTTGGGGTGGATAAACGGAATAGCCCGACTTGCATTGGCAAGTCGGGCTATTCCGTTTATCCACCCCAAACGAATTTCGAAATGGTGGAAGTAGACCACTCTGTAGCTGAATATATGTACACCGTGGTGTGATGGTTAGTAGGGAGCGCCGAACTTTTATGAAACAGTAACTTATTTTATGGGCAAGCAGAAAGTGTAAACCAAGCAACTGTATGTATATGTAGTTTTTTTGTTGATTTGAAATGTTCAAAATTCTTACTTAATTTACAAATTGCTATTTTATTTCTTGTTTTTTCGCAGTCATTCCGAATTTGTAACTTTACCTTTAAATTACACAAAGTGAAGAGACATCACCTGATAGCATGGGCTTAGCCACGATGGAGGGGGGAGGGGAGTCATGGTGGAAGCCGCACCTAATTCCAGAAAACTGTAAACGCGACAAAGCGGTGGATTTGGTCGCCTTGTGTTATTTGTAAGTAGGTACATATGTACCAAGAATTACTTGGTACGATTGAATTGTAGCGGTCAAGATTTTATACGCTCCTTTTGACTTCCAAAAAACACTGTTATCAGTTGTGCTAGGTATTCTGTAAAAATCTCACCGTGAAAACTTAGGTGAAGCTTAAAGTGAAATGTCACTGCCTTAGCATCAGTAGGTATCTATGACAATGACAGCTCACTTCACCTAAGTGAGATGGTTACAGGATAGCAATGCTGCTCTACCTTATAGGTATTATATCTAAGAGTAGGTAGATCACATTCACATACCAAGTGGTTTTTGCCCCATCCTGGGGTAGTATTATGAAGTATTAATGCCAGCATTATTCCACTGCGAAAACGGTATGGTGCTAGCGTCCTTGTCTAGCTCCGTCTCTCTCTCTCACACTGGAAAAATTGTGCCATTAATACTTCATAATACAGCACCTGCACCCGAATTACGTAACACACTTTCAAATCACCTACCATCAAAGAGTTTTGAAGAATATTGCTAATCCATTGCGTCATAGGTTTGCAAAATTCGTCTGTTCGAGAACGTAAATTCTCAATAAATAAATAAATTCTCAGGTAAATGCACAATGAACGTGGGTAAACTGTCAAAATGAAAGCTATTCAATTGTCATTTTATGTGAGTTATGCAATTACCACTGGCTACGCCTATTTAGATAGCAACTATGATTTAAAGTTGCGTAATTAGTTGTCTGTAATTAGTGTAGGTACTTTTCGGTCTCGAGTTTTGCAACATACCTACTAGCTACCTATATATTATATGTATAATCAAATTCATGCAATCTTATGCATACTGTAGTTTCCTTAATAAATCAGCAGGCGTAATATTCAATCAGTATTTTGAATTACATCGTTTCTTCATTTTATTTAATGTTTAAAGGTATTTCTGATAAGTATTACAATAAATGACCTGGTCTCTCTAAAAACCTTTAGCAGTTACGATAAATTTTTAATGTACTTATTTATTTGTACCTGTTATATAATTAATTTCTCCCTTATATTAAGACGCCTTCAAATTTGCCGCAAAGAGCCGCGCGGCGGCAGCGCTGCCGCCGCGCTGCAACCGCTAGGTTCGAGCATCATAGTGTTGTACATTTAGTTTCGATCTCATCGATAAATTCTTCAACCTGATTTTCGTTGACGTTTTGTACAAAAACTACGTACGTATCGTCACTAGTCGATTGATGCACTGATGCGCGGCGACAGCGCGGCAGCCGCGCTGCAGTCGCGCGTTTTTTATTTATATGGATTACCAAAGCAGCGCGGTGGCAGCGCTGCTGCCGCGCGGCACTTTGCGGCAAATTTGAAGGCGCCCTTTATGCTAGCTTCAAATTCTTTTATGATGTATGTACTAGTGTGTGGGAAAATAAATTATTGTTGTTGGCAACTGTTATTTAATTTTACATTAAGGCCGTACCCTACCTCAAATTGCTTAGCATGATCCTCCGTTATGCCGAAAATACTGTAGCATTAATTTTGAAATAAATATAAGTTAAAGTTGAGGATTGATGTTAGGTAGGACCTAACGTCCATACTTGTTACGGTCACGAATCATATTTTAATCAACATACCTACAACCTGACACTGACCTGCAAATTGCAAAAAATAAAAGAAAATTTGAATTTCGCGAGATACCTTATCGCATCCCCCTTATGAGAAATAAGCGGGTAGTTGATTTCATCAGTAATCAAGACAACAGCTACAGCATACGCTCTTCCCGCCTCCCGGGTCTCATCATACAACACACCCAAGTTTTATTTCGCAGGTGACCGGCACAGTAGGTATAAAGAAAACCGTCTGTCGGTCCTACAAAAAGCAGTCGACGGATAAAGCTAAAACCCTTTACCTTACCTACTTCTTTATCTGATTATGATCGAGGTCAACTGTCAGTAAGTGAGTCATAGAGATATAATTTAGTAGTGAGTCGACACAATTGAGTCATAAGGTACTTTGTAAAAACGTGTAAGATACAAAAATTCTTTGTATCTTTATCATTTCCGTCACTGAGTTAAGGTAGGCTTAGCATGGTACAGTTTTTTTAATTTTTACTTTAACTTGGTACCTACGGCTAGATAATATCGGCCAATTGCATAAGTTATAGAAAATGATACTAGGGATATCATGTAATAGCTGTAGGCACCGATAGAAGTCGCGGTATATCGATCCGTCTCATTTAGTGGAGCACTTCACAACTGCGACATTAAATTCGCATTAATTATCTAAATTGACTAAGTGGTTATGTACTTGAACTCAATCATCATTCGTACTTAACGAATATCTAAAAATGAAGTAATTGGCGACTCACGATAAAAAAGAGGTGTGAATAATTCAGTATGTGCGACCACGAATATTCTCTTGTATGCAATGATATTTTAACAGATATGTTATACACTCACAAAACAACCGAAAAAAGTGTTCCGCGCAGCACCGGCACAAATACCCACGTTTCATTCATTTTTACATTTGACTACAAGTAAAAACGTTACAATTGGAATGTTTTCGAGTCTTCACTATTGCGCGCTTATAACATATCTGTTAATTTAATATCATTGCTTGTATGTGTCAAATTTAACTTGGGGTCTGTTTGCATCATCTTTCGGAATACTGAGGAACAGCCCGTCAAAGGAAATACTAGCCGACCAAATCAATTGAGAGAACTGGTTGGAATACTGCTCAGCCGCCCACTTAGCACCTCAGGTTCCGCGTTTGTCTGAGTACCGTTAAAATCCGTGAAATGTTTGCGAATGACCTCACGATTGATAGTGCTGTCCAATAAACTTGGCCGGGTAGTAACCCCTTATTCAACTCCAAAATTAAACAACCATATGTGTACATAATAAGAAAGTTTATTTACATCAATTTAAACCTACAAAGGCTTAGAAATAACTATACAACACTACGTATAAAAGTGGATTTTACACAAAATATAAAACGTTAAATGTAGGTTGAAATAATATTAACTATAAAACAATACTTTTCTTTAGGAATAGGCGTAAGTGAGAGCAGGTTCTAAAAAATAAAAAATTACCTATTAATACAGGATTTATATGAAAACTCGAGTGTTGACAGCAGATGGGTACCAAAATAACTGTTTGTCTTTCTGGAAGACTGTAGGAGATACCTACCGTCTGAACAGTGAACTCTAAAAGTCGTAGCGCGATTTTTAATGGGATCCTAATTTCAACCTTAACGCTCCCCGATAACCTCATCAACCTTCAACTTACTCCAGTTTTGATCGATTTACCCATTACCACTCTTCATCATCAGTATTATATTTTTCCAATGGCCTTTAGTTAAAATATAACATCGCCTGTATGAACTAACAGATCGAGAGAACGGCCTTGTATGATTTTAGGCACCCATTGGTAGAATGTAATCAAACAAGTCAGTTAATTAAGTTAATTATCTGCAGGCGTAGCATGAGCACCGTTTTGTCGACGGAAGAGTAGACAAAAATGACGTTTCCTGTAGACAGTAGACAGTACGAGACGGCAGCAAAATAGAAAGTCAACTGCACTTTTTACGAAATTCACTCTTTTACATAATTCGACTCAGAATTCTTTGTTTTAACCGGTTTTAACATAGGATTTATCGGTTATCAGTGTGATTTTGACAGTAGGATAGAAAACTTTCTTCCGAAATAGTCTACTTATAAAAAGACCTAGACAAAGGTCGTTAGAAATGAAAGACAAAATGACAGATTGTAGAAAGATTTCTACAGTGGATGTCAAAAATGAAGAAACGAACTGTCACTTTGTATAGAAAAAGCTATGTCTATTCTTCGTAGAGATAGAAAGCGCCATGCTACGCCTGCTGATTGTGATTTAAGTTCAATAACATTGAAATGACACATAAAGTTACATTTATATAACTTGTTATTCAATCTTACCACAACAAATAGTTCATCAATCATACCTATGTGTAAACAGGTTCTATGTTGTAATATAACTTAGTCCATAAATCTCATTAAAATTCGATAAAAAAATAAATAAGCTCCATTTTTGTCATCATTCTTCCGGACCCATAGCAATTTCTGTTATCAAAATGTATGTATAAAGCAACCGCGCGCATACGCTGTTGGGTCCAATCGTCCTACATGCTCTGTTCCAAATGGTTGAGCCAATTATTAAAACGTCAAACCACAAAGGCCGGCTCCATACAACGAGCGAAAATACATGCACACACACAGACACGCGTCTACGTACAGAATGCAAGTTCGCTCACGGGTGGCATGTACACATAGACACGCGTCTACTTACAGAATGCAAGTTCGCTCACGGGTGGCATGTAGGTACACACGGCTACACATCAAGCTATACATTTCCAGTTTATGCTGATCTCGCATTGTATAGGATTTCCGTGCAATCTGAGGTCAGCTTATACTGGAAATGTATAGCTTGATGTGTAGCCGTGTGTACACATAGACACGCGTCTACTTACAGAATGCAAGTTCGCTCATGGGTGGCATGTACAAATAGACACGCGTCTACTTACAGAATGCAAGTTCGCTCACGGGTGGCATGTACACATAGACACGCGTCTACTTAAAGAGTGCAAGTGCGCTCGCGGGTGGCATGCACGCATAGACACGCGTCTACGTACAGAGTGCAAGTTCGCTCGCGGGTGGCATGCACACATAGACACGCATCTACGTATAGAGTGCAAGTGCGCTCGCGGGTGGCATGCACACATAGACACGCGTCTAAGTATAGAGTGCAAGTTCGCTTGCGGGTGGCATGCGCACATAGATACGCGTCTAAGTATAGAGTGCAAGTGCGCTCGCGGGTGGCATGCGCACATAGATACGCGTCTAAGTATAGAGTGCAAGTGCGCTCGCGGGTGGCATGCGCACATAGATACGCGTCTAAGTATAGAGTGCAAGTGCGCTCGCGGGTGGCATGCACACATAGACACGCGTCTACGTATAGAGTGCAAGTGCGCTCGCGGGTGGCATGCATACATAGACACGCGTCTAAGTATAGAGTGCAAGTTCGCGCTCGCGGGTGGCATGCACACATAGACACGCGTATAAGTATAGAGTGCAAGTTCGCGCTCGCGGGTGGCATGCACACATAGACACGCGTCTAAGTATAGAGTGCAAGTTCGCTTGCGGGTGGCATGCATACATAGATACGCGTCTACGTACAGAGTACAAGTGCGCTCGCGTGTGGCATTCGTCTGACGGTCTGAGATAGTAAGCCTGTTTTCGCTTGTTGTATGAAGCCGGCCTTCTTTCTGTATCTATTTTGTTGTTCTCTAGGCGCATGGAAACAACATGTGCGCGTGCCGTAAAAACCTCAGCTAAAGCATTTCTTGAGAAAATTCCGGTTCAATTCATAAATTGCAATTAATTAAACGAATAGCATTATTATGATTTTGAGACGGCTTCAAATTTCAACAAACATGTTTTCCCATAAGCCGGGTCCACAGCGCCATGTTATCTGATGATGAACATGAAACATCAAAACGAACCGATTTGTTAACACTTAATATGTTTGCCGCGACGAACGGATAACATCACCCGCGTTCGCCTGCGGTGGGCCGGGAGGGTTGAAGTGACTCATTTCGTGTTTCGTGCTCTCCGCACGCAGACGAAGACATTTGGTAACATTTTTTAGTTTTTAAGTGCAGCAATGGAGTGGAATCAGGAAAATACTTTGTTTTTCATACAATTAGTTCGAGAAAGACCATTTCTATGGGATGCTACATCAATTGATTATAAAAATAAACATAAAAAGATGCCTTTTTGGATATCTCTAGCACTAAATCTACTATTGCTAGAACACCAGACACGTCATCCTCGTCGAAACTCATTTTTAACCGACGAAAAAAAAGGAGGTTCTCAAGTCGACCCGTATATTTTTAATTTTTTTATGTATGGCCACGCATAATTTAAAAGAGCGATTTGAGGGCGTGGCGTAAATAATAAACAAAAGCATATAACATTTTGTCGCGGTGGACTGGCTACTTACTTAACATGGTTAGTTAGCATATTTTAATAAAGTATTTTGTTACGAAAATTGGCGCAACGGACCCGGCTTAATGGTTTCGTTGACTGTTCACATTATTTATAGATTATATTTTGTAAACATTTTAGAAATCGGCATTTAAATGTTAAAAAATAATTTTCTTAATTTTCTTCTACTAAAATAAAATTATGTAACCAAAATTTACATCACTAGCTTTCTATTCTTATACTACATTGACACGACAATATTTTTGAAACAATACAGTTTTACTTCAATTGAGAATAGAGCATGCTTTACACAAATTATATCTGTGAATAAAAAAGCGAGTTTGCTTTTAATTTACGTGTCCACAACAAAATAATATGACCATCAAATCTAACTATTCTAAAAATTTTAAAGAGCATGCTCTGCTACAATTAATTTATTTTATGTCCTAAAGATCGCTAAAAGAATGCATTAGAAGCTATTTTTGTCTAATAATTTTAATTGTGTGTTAGTATGACAATTTAGGTAATTTGGCAACTAAGTTTATAAATAATTTATACACAATAATTTAGACAGATTACACGAAAAGCAAATTAATTTAGACATTGACAAAATACAACTCAGCTGCCGTTTTGTTATAAAAATCACAAAGATAACATCAATTTGAGATCTAATTGTACTTTAACATTTCTAAAAGTCACTGTACACCACGAATCTATTTGTTATATTCAAGTATCTATTTGTATACAAAATGTTTCAGCGTTTTTTCATAAGAATTCGATTTCACTAGCGAACCTTCACCCGTAAGATTATTCGATCTCATTCTGAAATAATACATTAAGGCGAAAGCTCAGGGTATCCCGCGAAACTCAAAATTTCTTACGTTTTTTGCAATTAGCAGGTCAGTATCAGGTTGTATGTTGGTTAAAATATGATTCGCGACCGTAACAAATATGGAGTTACAGAATTAAAAACATTAGAATCAGCAATATAACACTCTAAGTTCATATATAAGTGTATTAAATGACTATTTCATGAAATCTACATAAATACGAAAAACTTTATTCCGTCAGTCACAAATACGAATTTCAAAATACTGATTTTCATAATTCCGAATAGTTCAAAATTCCTAATATAACAACTCCGATTTATCATTCATCCTATTTTTATAATTCCAATATTCAATATTCCTAACGTTTATAATTACTATTCTCAAAATGCCGAGTTTCATTAGATCGAATAACATAAACTCCGACTTAATGATAATCGAAACATCATAAATACGAATTCCGAATATTAAAGTACCGATTAATTAGAATTCCGAAATAAAAATGCAGTGTATCGGTTCTAATTTCGGCAGGCATGCAGCATGCAAGTAGGCATGTAGCGTGCAAGCAGGCATGCAGCATGCAAGCAAGCATGCACTGTGCAAACAAGCATGCAACATGCAAGCAGGCATGCAGCAAGCATTGTTTCTGTCACGGCTCCGGCGCTGCGGGGTTTGGGCCACGCGAGCTTATCGTCGCAGATGATTTTAAAGCTCACCACCACAGCTTCGGCTTGCTGGCCGGCACGCGGCGGCGGGCCTTCAAACCACCTGCTTCTCAGCTCACGGGCCGCCCCACCCCTCCGCGCCTACGCGGAATCGGAATTAAATTACACTCTAGGGGTA
Organism: Lithophane semibrunnea; assembly: GCA_947363905.1. NCBI lineage: Eukaryota > Metazoa > Arthropoda > Insecta > Lepidoptera > Noctuidae > Lithophane > Lithophane semibrunnea. The sequence continues at coordinate 8,585,327 of OX376185.1, forward strand.
GGGCAGACAAGACTACGTGAAGTCGGTTTTGCAGCGATTCGTTTCTGTCACAAAATGTTTTATGACACTATTTTAATTTAATATTGAGAATGCTACCAAGTAACCGGCTATATATTTGTGACCAAATATAATTCAGTAAAATATTGTTTCGGTGTGGTGAAAATATGTCAAATAAATTTGGTAAATGAAAAGAGTTCAAAAGAGGCTTCGGTCAATAGCCAAAAGTTTTTTTGTAAATCGGCGAAATATAGGTCGGTAAAATAATACCTACCTATGACACATGATACTTCTATGATCTAAAAATGTGTCAAATAGGTAATAATATGCATATAGCAAAAAAGACATCGGTCAATAGTTTTCGGTAAAATTAAATTCGAACAAAAAAAATTCGGAAAAGTGATCGGTTTATTCGAAGTATTGAAAATCGGAATGTCGTTTTTCGGACCAAAAACCCATCGAGCATTTGATTCTTCGAACATAAGAACATCGGAAAACAGACAAATCGCATTTACGACTTTCGGTAAAATAAATTTCGGGATTTTTAATAATAGACATTATAATTCTTAGGTATTATGAAATTCGGAACATCGAAATTCGGAATAAAATATTTCGGAGTATTTGGGTGTTCCCAGTTATTCTATCTTAAGGAGTTGTATTGCTGATTCTTATGATTATAATTCTGCAAAACCATAGTTGTTACGGCCGTGAATCATATTATAATCAACATACAATACAACCTGACACTGACCTGCAAATTTCCAAAACAAGTAAGAAAATTTGAATTTCGCAAGCTACCTTATCGCATCCCCCTTAAAAGTATACGATTTCGTACGTTCTGATAGTTTGTTGAATATGGTTTTAGTAACAGAAGAATTAAACAGTTTTACGCCTAACAACTGTCCTGTCACAAGAACCAAAATTGATACAATTTCATTTATATCGCGGTTAAAAATTGATACCATTTCATTTATATCGCGGTTAAAACATGGCTAATCAGTGCACTGGTAATATCAGTGTTAAGCAAATATCATAATATTTTTACAATACTCAGGTACATCCAGGATCACTGTGCTTTAATGTTTTAATTACACATACATACCACAAACAATTTAAGTAAACAGTAAATAAGTACCAGAAAATATGTAATCGAACGTGGAATCTATTCAAGAGCGCATCAGAACAATACAAACCAATACACAAATTCATACAATAAGAAAAACTCCATTCAACTTTAACAGCACTTTTAACACTCATTTTCTTAAATATATTTTGGTAAATTCAGACATTTTTCACAAAGACACAATGATTACGAAATACTCTTATATTATAGGTATCTGCAATATTTTTTTCGCATTACATAATAGTTGATTCAATCGTTGGCACATAGTACATTTGTGATATTTTTTGTACCACTCCTAGTGTCATATTATATTGAAACTGAAGAAAATAAACTTGTTAATTGACACTGATACGATCGCTTCGAGACCGGAACTATATCGCTTACATAATAATTATGTATTTTAGTTAAATTCAATTAATTTTGTGCTTTCAACGATATCTTTGATAAGGAATCAATGTACTTGAATATCACACAGCAGGATACATTCATTTAAAATTTACTATTGGCTAAATATATTAGCCATTATATTCGAATTTTCTATCACTCATTCATAATCTCCTTAGCTCAACATCATTCGTCTCGTATTTCATAATAAATATTACAAATAACAATATTAAATCGACACAATCAACATGACTTTTACTACATAAGTATTGGAGACAAATCGTTCAATGAGACCAATATTAGTAAATAATTTCGATCGTGTTAAATTCATAATTTCATTCGTTAGGGGACGGGCCCTGAACGTTATTTGACCGTATCCTGTCTTACTTGTTCGCGTTGCTATGAGAAGGCGGTGCCGTTTTTGTGCGTCGCTCTGGTGAATATGATATCCTCGTCATCTGCGTTGATGCTTTCAGCAGTTGTGAGTGCTACCGTGTCGCTGTGTACTACGTGAGGGGACTCGTTGAATTCGTCTAGCTCTTCAATGCCCGCTGGAAGATTATAAAATAGAAATATTAAACATTATAGTAACAATTGGTTCAATGTCCAGCAGTAAAGGTATGGGTTGATAACATGATAATGGTGAGATAGTCATTGAAGTTCACGGGCGAGTGGCAGCCATTGTTATTTAATTTTAAACCTTATGCCAATGTTAATAAAAGCCACATTGCGAGGCGAGCGCTCTTAATTTGTAATAATAACGAATTACTTTATCAAACATTAAGAATAACTGTATCCTTTCAGTTGTTAATTCTTATTCTGGTCCAGAATAGAAAAAGCATATAGTTAACGAGTAGAAATAAAGGGGGAAAAGTCTTTATAAGAGACGAATTTAACTGTTTGTAGCAAAAATCTATCAGGGCCATTTTAATGTACGCTTCATGTATAGTTAATCAGGCATGCGGTCATTTCCATTACTACATGATGTTTTGCGATACATGAAGTGCTTTGATAAACGTACAGATAAAATCATGTTTATTAAGAACGAAAAAGTGATAGCCATCCATAGTAAGTATGTCGGCGATGCGAGTAATCCAGCCTACAGATATCAAGATTACCTTTTATTATGGTTTGATTATTTTCTTTGTCAATAAATCAATAGGGTTTAGTAAACCGAGCAGTTTAATGTGTATGATTTCGTCACTATCAAGCCTTGGATCAAATAAAGTCCCGAACACAGTTAAGTCTGTTTTATTTTGATATAAATAATATCATATCACTTTAATCATATGAGAGGTATCTTAGAGCAAGATTCACAGACCGCACTTCGGCTTTACTTTGCTAAGTAAGCGAAACAAACGAATATTAACATTATTTGTATAAAGGTAATGTTTATATTCGTATGAATTGTTTGCTCACATTCACTTCTAAGAATAAAGTGCACGTTTGTATGAAACGCTTACTTATCAAATGATTCTTGATGTTAATCCACATGATTCTCCTAATAGATCGCTCTTAGGCTGCATGTTCATTGAATCCTAGAATTAAAAGCATTAACTAGAATTCCACTAGCTTGAAAACGTGAATTGATTGGAATTTTATTGGATAATGTTTTCCTAGCTCTGTATTTCTCTGCTCTGCTTCAAAGGACAAGGCAGCTTCATTATCGATCGTTATGACATATACGAAATCATTTACATTACACCCATCACCTACCAATTAGCAAATGGACCGACTAGTAGATAGATAAGAGCACAATACAATAAATATAGACAACAACTATATTTAAAATCAAAATAAATAAAAATTGCATTTATAACGCGTTACGATGACTTCCATTAAGGCTCCCACAAACAGACGCGATATCGCGGGCGCGATAGGCAGCGCTACCCTTGTCGCGCCTGTTTGTACGAGTCTTTATAGATGCATTCAACTATGTAAAGTGATTTGTTTCTTGTTCATGGCTGACGATTATTGATTATGCTTTGAATAGTGCGTTATCGTAACGTGGTCTTTATACAATTGAGTAAACCAGAAACTACGATAATATCAAATACATGAGGCGCTCTAATTTTCTTACACACCTTTGTAATGTTTGTTTGGAATATTTTATAATGTAAAGTCTATACGTAAACTATAATTACTTTAAAATAGTAAATAGGTTAATTACACTATCTAAGTAGGTATTGTAATATTGCTATTTTCCTTCCTTGAGCAACAACAACACAACATAATGCTTTTTATTCTCCGATGGGGTTGGCACACATGTAATAGTGTAGTGCACCTACATGCCGCAAGTTATGTTCAAGAATCATGTACAAGGGGTAGCGAGCCTATTGCACTAACCAGCGCCCTCATTGCGTAACACACAATCAATCACAATCCGTTTCATTTTGACAGTTCAACAATACAGGGTGTTAGGGTAAACACCGTTATCCTTGCAACCAGTGGTTTGGTTTCATTTATAGAACGTAAAATCAATGGAAAATTACAACTTTTTTTTTCTTTTTTTGAAATCTACGTTTTACCACAAGAGACGCAAGTTCGTTGCCATAAGCGCTAGGGCAACGAACTTGCGTCTCAACACGGGCGGCGGTTGCGGGATGTGACCTGACCGGCCGCGAGCGCGACCCCTCCCTCAGTCAGTCAGCTGTTTCGCTAGAGAGCACGGTGTCGGATAGAAACTTTTTAAAATCTTTTAATGAAAATAACGTTTTTTTTTTGTTGTGTTCGGTCATTTATTTTTATATTTAAGTCAACTACCCATGGTTTGAATGACAAGAGTGTTTACCCTTACAGCCTGTATTCATTGCATTATTTACGTTGCTGAGCAGACAAAGTGTTCGAAAATATGATGCAATCGTTTAGCAGGATCCTTCAAAGCGATTCAGATTATGTGGTCGTGTGTTTCGCAATTAGGATGCGGGCAATGGTCTAATCACAATATGTTACTGAGAAATTCATAATGGAAAACCCAAAAAACTCTGCTTAATTTGGGGATGATGGGATGGGGGTCAATTTTCTCTATTATTAACATTATTAGTACCAGAAAAATAGTAATCATTTATTAATAAATACCTGTATAGTCAGAGGGTGCTAGTAATAAGTACTGTTCTGAGCGCGTCGGCCACAGCAAGTGAGCCATTACACAAAACGCGAGACAGTCCGCTGAATATGTGATACCTGAAAACAATTTCAGTATTTTTTGTAGAAAAAGATTGAAATATTATTTTATATCCCTAGAGGTAAGCAAAAGTGCAAATGGCTTTTATGTACAAGCGTTGTGCCCGCTCGATGTGATTTCCCATTTCATTTTTAAGTCTATGTAAGTATAATACCTCAATTTGCTTAGCATGATCCTCCGTTATCTGCTCAACTATTGATTGGCTTTTAAGAGGAAATAGGGTCGGTCTTTACTCCATACAAAAAGTCATAATTCGAGGTTCGGCTTTCGTGTATTTCCTCCTCCAATATTGGACCAATTTGAAACATATTTTATAAATTGAATAAGAAGGCTATTTACTGTGCCCCTATGTTTTTATTTTTTCATGAATAGTTGTCAAAGTACAATAGGCCTCTGATGACAGCGGTCTAAACAGGCAATTTTGAGCATTTTCTAGTGCTTCTACAGATAATGTATCATCAAAACGGAAAACATAGGGGCATAGAACCAGTTTATATTTATTTTACTGTAAAAAATTATTGCTCTAAGGTCATAAACCAGGGAGAAAACAGGCGACAGCGTTTGTATGAGAAGGGGACCGACCCTATTTCCTCTTAAAAGGCCGATAACAATTAAAATTCTATTGCGTCTCGATAGTGACAATTGGAGGTTTATATCGAAAATACTGCAGCATTATTCCTTCTTTAATATTAGAAATGCGAAAGGGAGTTTGTTTGTTACGCTTTCACGCTAAAACGGCTGAACGGATTTGGATGAAATTTGGCACATGGGTAGACCATGACCTGGAATAGGACATAGGATACTTTTCATCCCGATATTCCCACGGGATCGAGACTTACGCGGGTGAGACCGCGGGGCGCAGCTAGTTTTTAAATAAATATATAGTAAAGTTAACTCAGACACTTGTTAAACGCGTGTTTAAAGTCAGTTTTATGTCAAACTCCATACAGAAATGTCATGTTTAAACGGTGTTTAGGCTAAACAACTGATAAACACTGTTTTGCGGTAATAAGGCTAATGTGTGACGAAAACACGATTCCATAAAAATTTCTCTACAGAAAAAAAAAACTTAAGTACAAAGTTGCCTCCAAAACCCAACAATATGCCGCTAGTATTGCTAAATGCTTTGAATTATTTTGTTTAATTACCATTATTTTTACCGTAAAAAGAAATTACCTAAACTACCGGCTCCTTGGAGCTTTCTCCCCGCCGCAGTAGTTGAAGAGTGAATTTGAGCTGAGGTATTACGGACTCTCAAAGGAGGTTATTTTCATTGCTCCGTGGGTTATAAAAAGAGGTTTCAGTCATTATTATGACTGTGAATTAATTAATTTTAATCAGTGAGCCTTTCCTTATTTCTTTACACGGCCTAATTATCTCAACAAACGAGCCTTTCCCACGTCACGACTACATGACGTGGGAAACATCCCACGTCATGTAGTCGTGACGTGGGAAAGGCTCGTTCCATTAGAGTGGACTTCACTAAGTGCAGACATGCGTAAATTGCCGCTACCTACTACGGTACGGTAATCCCATTGAATCGCCTGATTTACATAGTTTTAAGGCCACCATATTCGAGCGCAGTAGGCATTTAGCGCTACCTCAATCCCTGCGAGCCAGTCGCGCGAACACGTAGTTCAAATGAACTCGCTGACGCTGCAAAAATTTTGCGTCACAGTATAAAATTGTAACAGTAAGCACAATTAACTTTGTTTTACGGAATTCATGTTAATGTTTCGGGTGTTTAGTTTTTAGGGAAATATAAGCAACACAATTTATTTTATTACCTACCTACCATTGTTTTTTTTTAATGTCACTAACAGTTTCCTTTTCTTTCATGACTGTTACAGCGCTTCCGCGCTACGCTTACTACCGCACTACGCTTACTTATAATAATAAAACCGGCCAAGTGCGAGTCGGACTCGCGCACGAAGGGTTCCGTACCATTATCTATAAAAACGGCAAAAAAAATCACGTTTATTGTATGGGAGCCCCCTTAAATATTTATTTTATTCTGGTTTTTAGTATTTGTTGTTATAGCGGCAACAGACATACATCATCTGTGAAAATTTCAACTGTCTAGCTATCACGGTTCATGAGATACAGCCTGGTGACAGACGGACAGACAGACAGACTGCAGAGCCTAGTAATAGGGTCCCGTTTTACCCTTTGGGTACGGAACCCTAAAAAACGAAGTATAAAAACAAAAAACACGATTGCAAAAACATAACTGAAAAGAGAAAACCTGCCAAGTGCGAGTCGGGCTCGCGCACGAAGGGTTCTGTACCATTATCTAAAAAAAACGGCAAAAAATCACGTTTGTTGTATGGGAGCCACCCTTAACTATTTGTTTTATTTTAATTTAATTATTTATTTTGAAAGTGAATATGCAACTAATTATTCTGTGAATATTTCTAGCGTTCACCTGTTGTCGTTTTCAATATCGAGCAAAAAACTCACGTTTGTTGTATGGGCTCCCATACAACAAACGTACCCTTAAATATTTATTTTATTCTGGTTTTTAGTATTTGTTGTTATAACGGCTACAGATATACATCACCTGTGAAAATTTCAACTGTCTAGCTATCACGGTTCAAGAGATACAGCCTGGTGACAGACAGACAGACAGACAGCGGAGCCTTAGTAATAGGGTTTTACCCTTTGGGTATGGAACCCTAAAAACAAGCATTATAATCTTTAGAATTTTGGTATGGCAGGCAATTTCCCGCAGGAAGTCAGCCAGTAAGTCGGTAAGTCAGCCGCAGCCGGTAAGTCAGCCGGTATGTTATGAGATAACAGATATCTAGTCACTATTTTGTGTGAAAGTACAACAACATCAACAACCTTGCATTATTATTATAATTTGTACAATAGATACCTACAGTAGGCGCGCGAGTTGAATTGATGCAGTAGGTACACTAGTAGGTACATGTCTGACGCTCACGTAATAGAATCTACCTATTGCGCCTGAGCGAGAAGCAAATACTGCCGTCGCATCGTCGCGTCGCCTTCTAAATACTGCCGTCGCATTCTAAATCCCATTCAAAAAATCGAGTTGTAGGTCAGTTCAACTGAACAGTCAGTTGAACTGCAAAGATAAAAAGTTTTATTTGCAAAAATTATCTTTCGTGTAGTTGTGCTACTGTTCTTTCTGTAAACTGTAATATTAAAAACGAGTAGGTAGTTATAATATACGTAGAAAAAATAATCAAACTCACCTTATTGTTTATACAGACTGATTTTTAAAACTAACACACACGGAAAATAACAATAATTTCTCGTATATTTTGCGGGGAACGCAGCGAGCTAGCAACAGCGACACAGGTCCTACCTCAAAGACGCCTGGCCCGCTACTGAAGCGCGCGGGCCACCTTGTTATATAATATCTTGTTAAAACAATAAAAAACTGTTTTGAGAAAAATAAACCATAGAATATTCTTCGTAATTTCAGTGCCTATTTTTTGACATGTTTTTCGGGAGTAAAAGTTGGTTCTACTACAAGTACGAATTAAAGGAAAAAAGGGAGTTTTCTCGATTTTTTTTTAATCGAGTGAAGTTGTATAAATCGTGTTTTGAACCATAGAATAATCAAGAATATTTATTAAACTACAACATGTATTTTTATCAGATCAAAACAAATAATATTTGATTGTTTAATGTTGAATCAAAAATAGGTCGATTCTGAGAGTCCTGCCCTTAATGAAGCGAAAATACCCATTACGCATACACGTTAAAACATTCAGACTCGTACAGAATCGGCCCAGCTTTAAAACAACTAATACACGTAGATCGATTTAAGATTAATTACATATATTAATTCCCGATAAATTAATTTACACCAACGAGTTTGGAAAACACGACTGTTAAAAATAATTGCCGATACGTGACCAGACATTATTCGGTTAACTTTACTGTAGGTAATGGCCGTGACAATTTTAACGAGTGCCCATTACTGATACTGATAGAAGGAAATATAATTATTCACATGTTATTCAGCAACAGTAATAATAATACGGTACTTCGCATATAAATGAAAGTAAACAAAGAAAACATTTACAATAAATGGTACCTAATCGTAATTCGCAGCGAAAGTATAAGTACACTGCAAACTAAGAGAAAATTATATCTCCTCTGATACAGAACAATTAAAAACTTATGTCATTAATAAAGTGAACCCACTTTCTAGCAGCTACAAAATTGAACCACAACCGAGGTGAATGTAACTGGTAATAAATAAAAAGAGTTGTAAACGTAACTTGGGCTTACATAATGAGAAAAAAAAACAGTAGCACTTACCTAATAAAAACTTGAACCTCCACAGAGGGCTGATCTGCAGTGCAATCAGCGCAATAATCGGCAAGTACACGAACCACACAAGGCTAGATGCGCCGAAGTGTAGTAAAAAGTTAAGCTTTGGCATATTGTGTTCGTACATCATTGTATATCTGAGTTCTAGCACGAACCAAGTCATTATCGCTACGCGTAGCGCAAGAATCAACCAACCGGGCCATGTTTGGTATTCGTCTATCTCTTCTATGATGTCCACTTCAGTCTATAAATAAATAATATTGTGTTTTAAAAGAGATTGTCTCGAATAAAGGTCACCCATTCCAATGTAATGAGTATTGGTTATTAAAAACATTTTACACACAATAGAAGTAACAGGCGTATTGTAATTCCTTTTTTTATGCTACATTTACAGGATGTATATTTTTGTCAAATCTCATAATAAAATTCACTTTCAATGCCAAATGGCCGATTCCTATAATTTACGGACCGTTATTGGTATAATTAAGACTCTTGCATCTTTACCAATAATGAGGCAAAGATCTCATAGCTTTGCATAGTAGACCCTCCCATATGGAAGTAGCTATAGCTATATGCCCAGTTTGGCAATAAAAATGCTACCATTGGTAAGCAAAACGATTTCTTTCTGTTTATAGGAACCTAGCACCTAGTCTTCAAATATAGTTTTTAAAGTCAAAATACTCACTGTATTCCAAACGTAAAGTAGAATATGAACAATTCCATAAGCAAGCCAGACTCCAAACACTAGTGGTTTGTAAGTGAGCTCCAACCTAGTCACTGCCCAGCCTTTTGCTAACAAAAGTAGGAGCAACATGAACAGCGTCTGAAATACAACAAATGTTCATTATTCTTGTGTAGTTTTATGGCAGATAAGTAACTATAGGAATTTTTTTAATGCAATAAAATGTATGAATAACTGAAATTGCATAAGTCAACAAAACAAAAGAGGTATGACAGGATCAGTTGTATTCATTCATGTGCTATAATAGGTATTTAGAGATAGTGGAGTTGTTAGTAGTACATTTATGGTAATATTGTTATTAATAATTATTTATTATGTAAAACCGACGCTCAATGACCACAAATCGAAAAAAAGTTAAAGCACTAAACAAAACTTGTTGCTTCCTCTCGACCTTGTCCAACAATAGAATGAGATGGCGAAAATAATTATGAATAGCTCATAAATAAGGAAACATCTATGGAATTTTCCATACAGGATAAAGGTATCCTTCAATATAATATTTATAAAAGTTTATATGCTGCTTATTATGGAAATAAGCAATCAAAATATAATTAACCAATACAAACATCAGTATGTGTATTGGTGTGTTTATACTGTGAGTCAATACCAGCATATCTTTGTGGAGCTTTCTAAAAATGTAACCCTATATCAGTTTTTTTTTGAGGAATGGACAGAGGCTTAGGACAAAAATATTACTTTTAAGTAATATTGGTGATCAGTCATAGGACTATAAGCAGATGTGATATATCAGCTGTTCGCATACTGTGTGTACTCTCCATTGAGGGTAGCTACTCATATTTAGTAGCCTGGTGCTACTGTTGATTTTTACAGCTCTAGTACAGACGGCTACATATCAAGCTATACATTTCCAGTATAAGCTGACCTCGCATTGTACGGAAATTCTATACAATGCAAGATCAGCATCAACTGGAAATGTATAGTTTGATGTGTAGCCGTGTGTACATTTCGTCGTTTGAGCCGTTCGTTACGCCTCTCAACTGTCGATTGGCCTTTAGAAGGCGATAACAATTAAAATTCTATTGTGTCTTGTTAGTGACAGTTAAAGGTTTAATATTGGAGTCTTTTGTGGTGCCCCACAACTGTATACCATACATCATGATACGTGATAAAAAATAAAAACACAAAGATTTTATGTTTAAATATAAAAAAAACTGACTAGCTGCAGTCTTTGACCCTGAAACAAAAATGTTTACATATCTATACCCAATCTGTCTGTGAAGTTTCGTTAAACACAGAAAAAATACAACCTATTTTGCAGTTATTAGTAGTAAAATAACACCAATAACAGCAAAGTTAAAACAAATACATCAAAGCCTTGTTCAACTTTGTCTTGGGCCAGGTATGTGACCTGTCACTATCACAGGAAGAATATCTGGAGCAGTTATATTATTGTATGTTGAAAATAAAAAAAGACAGGTCACACACAAACAGACAGTTTGATTAGTGTAAGATGATGCATTGTGACTCACTCTGCTCATAATATCTAAAACATCGCCAGCGGCCGCCAGCCCCGCAAACCCTACACCATCCACAGCAAACTTCACAGTATGTAGCACATTGAAGCATAGAGCAATAAACTCCAGGACAAGGCTGCATGAGAACAACTTTGTCACTGGATGCTTTTGTGTTCTGAAATTAAATGGTTCATTTACTATGAATTTTTGTGGCAAAATTCGAAGCAACAATGCAATCGAAAATATTATAGTTATAGCAATACGATGTATAAATACAGGTTAAATATGAAGAGTATATTCAATGAAATATCTGACAATCTTATGAATTGAGGAAGCTCTTAAGATGTTACATTCAGTTACACAAAAATCACAGTAATAGGTAGATAAAATACTGCTTACTCTATTGATCTAAAAGTTTTGGAGTGAATATCTCTGAAAATGTATGAATTAATTTTACTTATTGGTGTATGTAAACAAATATGAACTATTAAAAATATGTTATAAAGTCTTACCTGACAGCATAAATCTGTACTGGCAATAGGATAATATAGCATAGCCAGAAAACAAGATACAATTCCAGCGTGTTCTGTCTGTCAAATGAAAACTGGTACAGTAATGTGTTGTAAAATGATAAGTTGGGACTTCCATTGACTAGCCAGAAATCATAGTTTATAGTCTGCGGTATATTTGTCAGGGTTTTGTTGTCCTTTGAAGGTGCTCCAGTGTAATGGTGCCAAGTACAGGAAATCTCATCTAGGTAACATGACACCATTGATACATACCAAAATCTGTGTGAAAATATAAAAAACACATTGTAAAGTTACAAAGCTGACTTAAGACCCAAGGAATATTTTCAAATTTGTATTTTAAGTATTGTCATTTACCTTGGTTGTCCAGAGTTTTGAATAACATAAGTAAACTGGTTCTTCTTTATCACATTCCAAGGTGTGTCTTCATCTATACATAGACCACCTTTCGGACATGGAATTCTTCTAAACAGATCTTGACCATAGGCATTGCATTTGGGATGATAGGCTGTTCCATTCAAATTTTGGAACATAGCCTGGCATGCTAGCTCTTTATCAGCAATATCACGGCTTTTGTAATAGTGTAAAAAGTGGCCTCTGTCTAATACAGCGAACGTTATGGGGTATTTGAATTGAACATTCGCTGTTAAGTTCCCGAAAATATAGCCATATGTTTCCTTTTGATAATGGATGTCTGTCTTCTGGAACCCGAATTTCACTAGGAACTTGAAAAATTCATTTGTCGAAAATTCTCCCTTTATATGCGTGGATGAAACAAAGAGGAATAATGAGCAAAATATTATTGTACCAGCTTTGATACACATTTTGAGAATCGGTGGATAGGACCGCAGGAAAAAAACATTTCTGTAAAACACCACAGCTTTTTGTTAAGATTTCCTTTTTTGTTATTTCATAACACTGAAATTTCAATACAATAGTACATTATTAATTTCACAGTGCCCGAGCAAAAATGAAAATAAAAAACATTTTTGATTAGACAGATGAATGCAATTTACAAAGACACTTTGCACGCCAGTTGCCACCCGTCGTACGGACTGCATGTGTTACCAGATTTCATTTTATTGATTTCTCCTATAGTTCGAATTAATTCGGGAATCAGCAAAAATTCGACTTAGAATTTTATCAAAGGTCAAAGGAGGTCAAAGGAATAAAGGAAAGAAAGGAAGGAAGGAGATGTGCTAGTCTTTCAAGTCGCTTCGCTCGCTCTTACATCCTCCAAATTCACTCTCAAAGTTTTGCAGTCGACACGACAGTTAATTAACTCCTATTTATGTATGTATGTTTAAAATATGTCTTTCCTCCCCCCCATGTTAAAGCGATTACGTCCGTGAATAGCTTTAATGAGGAGAAGAAAAGGCAAATCCCTGAAAAAAAATAAAACCCACAACGGGTTCTATTTACGGATAGAAAGAGTTTAGTTGCGATCGAGGACGCACGTTAGTTTTTTTTTGGCATTTTTAATTATTTGCTAAATGTTATTAGAAATACTTTTGAGACTGGGCATGCGATAAAAGGTAAAAAAAATAGTTAGTTTACTTATTCATGTTGATTCGTATTAAGTACCTGCTGTACTTGTGGAGACACTACTAGTACTAAAATAGATCTGTAGTAAATACTAGTAGGTAAATATTTTGCAAAAAAACTACCACAAAACATTAGTATTTGCTTTTCTCAACATTCCACATTTCCACAATAATGTTGTTATATTTTGTGCTTTTTTAAGATGGCAAGGTATTGCGTACTAAGTCCATCACTATTCTGTATTTCGAATTCCATTTCATTTTCATTCGATGTCCTAGTCGTATAGTGTATTTCAACTTATTGATCGAAGATTCCAACATTCGCGACGCGTTTCGCGTTTCGACACACATCACAATCACGTCTGCATTATCGGCATTCGGCGGCGCATCACTTGCATCTTTTTTTTAGTTTATGGCAATCCTATATGGCCTTCCCGACTGTATATAGTTATTTTAGTTATCTGTGTATAAGGCGATCCTTCATGGCGGACGGGTTTGGTGCTACTTTTTGACTTAAAAAAAGGAAGTGAACGAAGTTACATTGAGCTAATGTTTTTAACATGGATTTACCTTATCCTTTTTCCAGGATAAAGAAATGATGTCCATATACGCGAACTCCTTTAAACGGATTTAAGGAAGTATTAGTGCCATAGCAACAATCATCATACTCTTGCCCATTTCCTTTGTGATCTAGATACCTCTTTTTCGGAGTGTAGTTCAAGATTTGCCGTGTTTTAACTGATTATGTGTATGTGAATGCTGTAAAATAGTGTTAATTGTTGTTTAAAATGTTTTGAGAGTGAATTCATTGGTTATTTTCTTGTAACCTCGAACGCGGAAGTTTTGTGATCTAGCCGCTCTTACAGTACAATATCCTCGGAAGATGTGTTAAAGGGTGTTCAGTTTATCTAAGTTATTGATGAATAAAGTGAAAATATCATTATGTATGAACATTGAGTGCCAATTATGAAATAATGGTTGAAATAGGCGCCCCTCAACAGTCAGCCGAAGAGAGTTTGGAGAATGCCGAATGGTATTGGGGTGATATCACTAGGTAAGTCTATTTCAATCTTGTTTGTGTTTGTTTATCACACATGCAAAATTAGGTTTATTCAATAAATAATAAATAAATAAATTTAATGAGAAATCAGGAAGCAAAAATATACTTGGTTTTTTTGTTTACATTTCTCAAAAGTATCTGCTCAGGTAGGCTAGAGGCTGCATAGTATTGGCCTCAAATTAACTTTAAAAAAATTAATCTAGTTTAATCAAACTTCTTCCACATTCCATTAGAACTGTTTTGGTAAAAGACATAGTTTGCTATTTAAGTTAGCAGTTAGTTATTCTGGTATACAGGACAGTGTCAAACATATGTCCTTCAACCCAAATGTCTAGTAGCTACAAAACCATTGAGGTTGTTACAAAAAATACTAGATGCTTACATATGACCCAAATGTTGTGAAATATTACATCTTTAGGATCAATTCATAGGTCTTATTAGAACATGTACCAACATCTTTCTAGATAATTTTTAGGTTCAAGTAATTGATCTTCTGTGTTAAAAAAATTTTCTTATGCCATCCCTCATTGATGCTAATTGTGTATTCCAGAGATGAGGCTACAGAAAAACTGCGGGATACATGCGATGGCACCTTCCTGGTGCGCAACGCATCTAACAAAGATAGTGGTTATACTCTGACAGTGAGAAAAGGGGGTATGAACAAACTTATCAAAATCTATAACCATGAGGGGCGCTATGGATTTTGTGAACCATTTGACTTCAAGTCAGTGGTGGAGCTTGTTCGGTTTTATACGGAATTCTCCCTGGCACATTGTAACAGTAGCCTCGACATCAAGCTTATGTACCCTCTATCTAGACGACTCCTCGATAATGAAGGTGGGGAAAACATGAGTGATGATACCCTAGAAACTAAATTTAAGGAAATCCACAAAAAATATGTATTGAAAACAAAAGACTTTGAGGGTCGCTCTTACAAATATACAAGATTACGTGAAGAAGTAAATATGAAAAAACAAGCACTGGATGCCTTTCGAGAAACAGTTAAAATCTGTGAAGATCATTTAAAATTACAAGAGAAGATGCAAGCTGAAGCGCAACCACATGAAAAGAATCCTGTTTTAGAAAATAATAAAAATTTAATATCAAGAGTTCAAAATTTAAAGCAAGCCAAAGCTGAACTAAATGATATTTTGAGAAACACAGTTACGGCTCAATTGCTGCTTGAGAGAGAAATTGCTAAACTAAAGTCAGATGTTACAGATCTCTACAAAATTAAAGACCGCTATAAAGTGTAAGTAACATTCTTTAAATATAATTCTTAAGATTATAACAATAATTACACACCCAAAATAATTATGCCAATTGTTATTGTCATTCATTCAATTTGATTTGAAAACAGGTCTCTAGTTATGCAAATGGTGCAATGGTGTGACAGGTTATGAGTGCTCACATACATAAGATTAGTTTCTTAAAACATGATATAATTAGCATATAAAAAATCTCTATGAAAGGAATTCCTGGTTTCTAACTTTTGGTACATTTGTACCAAAGTCTCTTGAATGGTTCTTCATGTACCTGATTACTCCTGTATTTCAACTACCTATTTATTGGAAAATTTTTGTATGAGTTATAGATGTGTCATTAGATGATAGGAACCAATATTTTCCAATATTGAATATTATTATTCTTCATACATTGAAAACATTGCTGTTCCAAAAAAAAATTATAGCACTCCATTAATTCAATAAAACAAGGAAAATGGAGGGATATTCCTTATATTTATTACTTTTAAGCCTACATTTAGTATAGCAATGAAATAACTGAAAAAATAATTGCAGATTTTTTTAAATATAATCTAGTTAGTTTTAAATATCATTTTCATTACAGGTGGCTACAAGGACGAGGGAAAACAGACGAATACTTGCATTTATTAGAAGATGACAATATACATAAACTTGAAGAATTGTATGCACACAGAGAGTGGATCAGTTGGAAAGTTAATTGTACAAGAGAAATGGCAGAAAAACTCCTCACAGGGAAACCTCAAGGCACATTTTTAATTCGGCCTAACTCCACGGGCCAATTAGCTTTATCTATTTGTTGTAACAACATGGTCTATCATTGTATTATCTTTAAGACTGAACGAGGTTATGGATTTGCGGAACCCTATAATGTTTATGAGTAAGTTTTCTTATTGCATTTTTTTTATCAAATGTTAAATTCACCTCCAGTCCAGTCTCAGTCGTCTTTGGACCTTAGAATGCCCAAAATGAATAATACGTTACTTACTTATTATTTTGAAAATGTCATTGATGATCTTATAGAAAATTTAGAAAACTTAATTAAATGAATATCCAATGTGGTGTTTCAAACCAATCAATTAAACCTATTTTTTTCTCATTTTTCAGAACTTTAAATGAGCTTGTTCTCCACTACGCTGTGAACTCATTAGAAGAACATAATGAACAGTTGAAAACGGAACTAAAGTACCCAGTGAATGCACATCTTGTGAAGAAACCTGAAAAGAAGCAATAAAATGGTGAATGCTGAAAAATTTTTGGTTGCCAGTTTTGTCTATTTGTAGACATAATGTCATAATGACGACATTGAGGATGGAAACTGAAGTTGAAATTACCTTCTTGTGATGTTCAAGTAATCAACGATAAATTAAAAGGATAAACTTCTCAGCATCGAAATATCAGCTAAGCATGATTTTAAAGTTATAAATCCAAAAAAATTGCAAGAAAAATTTTAAAGAAAAAGGGATATGTACCTTTAAAATTACTCTTCATTGTTTCTATAAATGTACTGTGAGGGAACATAATAATACGACACGAAATTATATTCATGTACAGGAAAGTAGTATAAGTTGATATTTCCGTGTTTTATAGCTTTATAGTGTCGTTATAATGTGATCAAATAATTATGGTACAAATAAAATGCTTTGGTACCCATGTACTATGGTACTTACCATATTATTTTAGATTTGTGCACAAATTATCATAAACTTAAATTGGAAAACTGCTTTCTATTGATTTGGTTTTATTTTTATTGTGATAATATTGTGATAAAACCATGATCAGTTTGGAAATCCCAGTTCTATTGTTTGTATGAACATTTAAAATGATTCTCAGGAGCTTTTAAGAGTAGGATACTCTGTACACATATTTTTATATTTGTTGAATATATTTACAAAGATTGGAAAAGTGTTCTTTCTTATTCATAATTGATGTTATTAAATTGATCGGGGCCTTTACGGATCGGCAGCAATGGAGGAAGGAAAAGAATAACAGCTGATTCGAAATTCGAGACTGTTGAGAACAAAATTATTTGAAATGTAAGTTCTCAGTTCAATTTGATATTGAGTCTGCATCCATATTGACACTTACGCTCTTGTAATAAGAGTGACTTTTGAATGACAAACATTGATCATTGTATTACAGCTGGGTGAATATCTTGAATGGCCTAATGTCTTATTTTCACTTTTCCATTCATTCATTCATTGGAGGTCGAGTGTTGTTTAGTCTGTTTCATGTGTTAATGAATGCAGATGCAGACTTAATACATACGAAGTTCTCATAGAGATATGTATATTATGTATGTGATAGTAATGATTAGCATTTTAGTGTTCTGGTATTTGTGTATATTATGTGATTGATTTTTGTTACATTGTTTTTAATGGTTTAATATGATTCCATATCATTGATATATATATATATATATCCATCTAATATCAACTGAAATATTTTCCGGGTCTAGTGGTTGGGGTGGGGTTCATTAGCAGTAATTACGCCTTCAATGTTATGAATTTAATACAAAATTTCGATACGCATTACATATTTGGATATATATCTTAATGGTGGTTATTTTCAAATATACAGGGTCAAATTAATTTAGCTAGCAAAACTGTCCAGACGTTTTGGGTTTCGATATCTGAACACGATAAAATGTAACGATTTGTTTTGTTTTTTGGGTGTCAACAACCGTTGGTTGTTACTTGAAGTATGAGTTGAGAAAATCTGTTTTCTTTTGTTTAATCATGTTTAATATCGATGCCCTTCATATCTATGCACTATGAAGTTTACACAAAAAAAAAACGGTATTTTTAAGCTAATATTTAAAGTGACTACACTAACAGTGGACACCAAAAAACTTTTTTTTTCTTTTTTGTTATGTCATGTTTAGTTAACGATACTCGTCACGTCTGTGGAGTTTTTCTAGCTAATTTAATTTGACCCTGTATGTTAAAGGACCTGCTTTGGCCTTTGATAATGCGCAATATTATGATGTTTATTATGATTATTTACTTTGCGGTGTATAGCGTTATTGTACTAATAAAATTCATTTTACCTTGTATTGTCACAATCACCAGATCAGCTCATTTTACCTTAATAAGTAATAAATAGATATGATCAGATCTTTTCCTCGTAACTCGAAAACATGTTAATTTCAACGTAAAGTACCATAGGCATATGTAAGTGTCATAATTATATTCGCAATGTCTGTATTATACAACGTGTTATATTAAATCCCATAACTCGGGTACAACAATAAGGGTATTAATTAAAAATATGCCAGTTAATTCTTTGACATGGTCTCATTAATACCCTAGAGATATGGGATTTAAAAAAAAAACACGTATATGACAAAATATAAAATGTTGCATATTACTAAAGCAGTGTACTCACTACATAATATTATGTATCGAATGCATGGCTGATAAGTTAAATGTTTACTTGTCGCAAATCTATTAAGTACATCGAATGTTTTACCCCTTTAATTGGTAACGTATATTATAATATACATCCATTGTCAAGGGTTAAAGTAGAATCAGACATTTATCTCTCTACTGTTTTATCAGCAGTATTGATTTCAGTAAAACATTGATAAAATAATGATTTGCCACAGTTGATGTCTTTTATGATTTCAGTGCGTTTAAGTACTGATAATTTACATGGAAGTGTGTACGTATATTTGTGTGCGAGTCTCGTCAATTAATGTTTTTTCAGTTTAATTTCTATGTAACAAAATGTAAGAAAAGATACTATGTATTGCTATAAAAGTAGATAGATCGTAAGTAGGACTAACCAATTCGTAAAAGTTATATTTACCTATATTTAGTTGCGTTTCATTCAAAACTTAATGATTATACTAATTTATAAACTGAACATTATTTTTGAAAATCGTCTCGTTATTTTTTATATTTGAAAATAACAGATTAATATTTTTTTTTCATTAATATTAACTGGTAATACACGAAGAAAATTACAAGTAGCTTTTTTGTCAGAATCCTCCCCAACTCGTTTTTATCGCCCAGCACGAGTAGCATGACTATTGACTACCGTAGAAATGAGTTTTGTCGACGGAAGAATAGACAAAATGACAGATAAACAATCACAATCTGTCATTTTGTCTATTCTTCCATCGACAAAACTCATTTTTATGGCGGTCATGCTACGCGTGCAGGAATGTAAAAAGTCATTTTACAAAATGTTCCGCTTACAAATATACAGTGGTCACATGAATATTCACCAATAATTCCTGCAAATGTTTGACCCCGAAACCTCAGTGGCAATAAATGCCGATAAAGGCATGACAGTTTGTGATGATTAATGATCAGGAAGCCCTAGTTTGTGCAGTCAAAATAAGCACCATGACAAAATTCTAAATAACTGAACCACTGGCTTAACGGTGACGACGATGGCACTGCATAAAAGTAATCTATTTGATACTATTTTTGGCCTATTGTATTACATAAATGATGATTTATTTTCGATACTGGCCCTATCAAAACTTATTCTGATTTATATAATTTTCCACCAATCAAGTATTGTACCTTACTGAAGGATTTAAAGTAAGTTCTTGATGAACTGAATATCTATGGTTTTGCCCTTGTTCATCTTATTTTATACTAGCTGTTGCGCGCGACTTCATCTGCGATCGAGGATGAAGGTAGCCTATGTCCTTTTCCAGGTCATGGTCTACCTATGTGCCAAATTTCATCTACATCCGTTAAGCCGTTTTAGCGTGAAAGCGTATCAAACAAACAAACTCACTTTTGCATTCATAATATTACTAGCTGTCTTGACAAATTATATACTAAAACCTTCCTCGAGAACCACTCTATCAATTGGTGAAAACAGCATGAAAATCGGTGCAGTAGTTTTTGAGTTTGTCGCGAACAGACAGACGCGGCGGAGGAGGACTTTCTTTTATAATATGTCGTGAAGTTAGGATTGCAATCAGAGGTCATTGCGACGTAATTCTGAACAATTTTAACAATGCCAATAGGTATAGCCACTCTCATATTCTGTAACGTATTGTCTCACTATAACAAAAAAATATTGGTGAACAAAATGTGACTATGACTCAAATTCAACACTTTCAAAATGCGTGTATACCTATTGAAAATAG
The DNA here is from genome assembly GCA_947363905.1 of Lithophane semibrunnea. Classification (NCBI taxonomy): domain Eukaryota; kingdom Metazoa; phylum Arthropoda; class Insecta; order Lepidoptera; family Noctuidae; genus Lithophane; species Lithophane semibrunnea. Next base: position 8,606,043 of record OX376185.1, read on the forward strand.
TTTTTCTTTAACTAAATGAATCATATTATTTAATTGATACGTACATAATATATACCTACCTATTTACTTATAAGTTTAAAGATTATATAAGTGAGATTATTGATCGCGTTATTTTTGTATTCAAGTCAGTAATACAAATATTATCATTATAATGCAAAATTATGTAAAACTAAATATCATTAAATGATCTCAAGAGTGAATTATAACTAAGGTGATTCAGATGTTTGTTTGATAGTTTTTTAGACACCATAATAATATACTTACTTAAAGTCAATAGCAGCCAAATTGGAAAACATACATACCTAAATTAGTTAACACTCAGTCGCCATTTTATAAGTGTAATAGTAGAACGTTTTAATAAGTGTTAATAAACAAACTATCAATGAAAACGGCGTTTTCTTCACATTCCTACCTACCTACATACCCGGCTGTTGATGATAAGGCAGAGTGGGAGTTTTGAATCGATGACTTGACGCATTGCATCCGATCCGGACGATGGTGTAAATTTGAAGATTCGGACGGATGGAATTCCGATCTCGGGCCAGTGACAGATACATAAGGGGGCCGCGCCCCCCCCCATGCGGAGGGAGCTGTAACTATAATAAAAAACCGGTCAAGAGCTTGTCGGACCACGCATAATGCTGTAACTTGGCTGTTCCATACATTTGTGTTCACTTAAATCGACAAAATGTATGGAACAGCTGATTTTTTTTTCACGATTTCACGGTTGTTCCCATAGAAAAAGTTGTTCAAAATTATGAGTAAAATGACCCCTTTTCGGGTTTAGCATAAACAAAAAATAATGTATAACTACAGAGGTCTGCTTTGCTGGTCTGATGATGGAGCCGGAAGTTGGACATAGGAACTCCTCAATCAAACAAGATAGCACCATCGTGTTTGGACTCATTGGTTATGTATTAACAAGTGCTGTGACACTAGGTGATCTTCAGGGTCTGATCTGACCTTCCGGCTTCATGCCGGAAGGTGGCAACGGGAAAACCTAATTCGTTGGATTTGTGATAGAAGAGATATTTAAACAAATCGTAATGCTAAAAAGTAGGAAATCAAATATAAGTAAAAATCTTTTTAAAAACAAGCTTTATTGAACTAAGAAGGACCAAATAAAACTTACGTAAACATAGAACTTTAATATTTTCTTAAAAGCTTGAGGCGTAAATGGCCTTCTTACACAAAACTTGAAAATAAGCCTCAAGGTTTGCAAAAAGTTTATTTTCCTAAAAAGAAAGCTCTCAACGTGCCAAGTAGAGGTAGCTGCTTGCTCTCTCGCGCAGTTACAACTGTGAGACTCGCACTTGGTACCTACTATTGAAGAATTAGTAGTGTTCTTTACAGCGTCGAGCAAAGGGTTCTCAACGTTGAAGAGTCATGATAAACACTCATTGGCTCGCTGCATTCACATTGTCAAATAACATAGGTTGAGCTGAGCCACATGGTGCTGTTATTCAATTTGTCAAGCGCGCCTAAGCTGCTGCGATTGGCTTTTGATAAATCATTCAACCAATCGCAGCAGTTTACGCGCACTTGCACAATGCGATTTCGTTCGAGAAATCTGCCCCGCACACCGGCGGCCGGCGGGGGATGGCATCGAGGATCTGCTTTACGAATTTACGTTGGTAAATTCGTACAAAAAACCCTGCCCCGCCGTCTTCCGCCGATGTGCGCTGGCCTGTCTACTGAGCAAGCAAGTTGAATGAAATAATAACCATATATTTTTAAAACGTCAATTTATTGATCTCAAAATCAATCGTTCTTCAACTTAAAATCAATACACATACACAGGAATGATAAAATTCTTACATCTGACGAACAGGTGGAGTGGATTTAATTACACTCGATTTGAGTGACTGTTGTACACAATAGAATAACGGATATTATAATAAGCAAAACTTAATTTGTTCAATGTAGGTATGCACAGAACTAGTGTAGGTTGTTTAGGTAGATTTTTTAGAATCTTTGGATGGAGAACGAGATCTTGACCGCGACATAGACCTTGCTTTGGAGCGCGAGCGAGAGCGGCTGCGGCTGCGGGAGCGAGAGCCGGAGCGCGGGGAACGGGAGCGCGTGCGACGACGGGACCTCGACCGGCTGCAAATTTACAGAATATTGTATTAGAAAAGTTTCTATTGTGGTTACAACTTTGCGCCTAACCTAATTTAGTATGTACTAAACAAGTACAACAACTTCTGTTACACAGAACTGAAAACATGCTGATAGTAGGAATTCATATTTACTAAATTAGGTTACACACAAATCTAATCACACTAGTGCTAATAAACCAGATGTCGTCTTTTTAACAACTGTTTATTAACAATAGTATTTAATATTAACTGTTAAGTTTTACCCGTTATTAGAGAAGAACTTCTTCTCTTTTAACGGGCTAACCTAAACAGTGGTAGTCTAGTTTAATTCAGTCCTCAATGATGATTTATATCTTCTGGTCCTCAAGAATCTTCCAGATCAGCGCTAAATCTATAGTGTCTATACTAAACATACTACCGTCCTACTAAAAAAAATGACTGGCATAACAGCGCAGGCTTTCTTTGAACACAAAAATGGGATAGTAATGTGTAACTCACTGAGTGCACGCAGTGATTACATTAGACGTGCGTTGCGACGCGCAGAACGAACTTTACTCTCAATGACGGTCTCGACAAGTGAAGTGTGCACGTAGGCTGTAGCTACGTAGTTCGCAGAGCGAGCGAAGTTACCGATGCAACCAACTCAATTGGAGTACACGCCGCGAAGTGAAAGCTACGTAGCGCAGACAATAAGAAGTGCAGACACTGACGAGTTCGTTCTCGGCGCACAGGCCAATGATAACCTATAACATAGTTATCATTGGTATAAGTGAGTCCAATACAGTGGGATGGAATCTTTGAATAAGAACAACAGTTCGCAATGACAAGTCCAATTAATCACTTGTGTTTCTGACACTAGGTTTGGAATAGTCCCTTTTACCTTTAAAGATTCCATGCCAAAGATAGGTTCCGACACACAAGATTTGTAAACAGAATTCAAATTGTCACCTGCGGCGGCGGCGGCGTGTACAGTCACGAGCATAATGTCCTCTGTCTCCACAGTCATAGCAGCGGTCATCATACGGCCGAGGCGGCAGGCGAGAGCGAGGTGGTGGGCCCCGGCCTCCATAACCGCGACCGCCGTTGGACATTTCCACACGAGCGCGTCGACCACATATTGTCCGTCCATCTAAACCACGTATCTATAAATAGACGAACATTTTTATTAAAAACAGTAATTATTAAACCAAATATTATTCAGTTAAAAAGAGAGAACTTACGGCATCTTCAGCATCACGAGGATCTTCAAATTCTACAAAAGCGAAGCCGGGGGGATTTCTAGCTACCCAAACATTTCTCAAGGGTCCGTAATATGAAAAAGCATCTTCAAGTTCAGGTTTGCTTGCATTGTTACCTAGATCTCCCACATACACTTTACAGTCACCATACCGTGACATTTTTCCTGAAAAAATACCACGAAATTATCAGCAATAGGAACAAATTTTCGAAGTCAAACAAGTGTGGCGGTGGATGGATGGATGCTCTGCACGGAATGCGTAGTTTTAGTTTTACCCGGATTAGTGCAAGTATAATAAGAAATCATAAGTTTTTTGCAAACAAACATTAAATAATGTCAATGGATTTTATTTTGTTAGTTAAATATCAGAATTATAATATTTACCCGCTAGTAAAGCAACACAATCGAACTACACTAAATTAATACGAACAAAATGGCGTGCAGACGCCACCGGAAGGATTTAGTTGTTTTTTTTTACTTTGGAGCCTTTGGCTTTTTAGAGCAAGCCAAGCACAGACTCTAACAAATACAGTATAACTGGTCTATCCAAAATCCAGATATTATATTATGGCCGCACCAGCGTCTATCGTGCTACGGCTACACTACACTTAGCGTTATCGCGAACTTTTCTTCGTGCGCTCTCTGTTGCTCAGCGAGTAATCGAGGGGTGTGCGATAACCCTCTTGAGTATTAATGTTCTGTGGCGATAACGCGAAGTGTAGCCGTAGCATTATAGTCTATTGCCAAGAACTGCAAGAACACAGGCCATGAATGAGACCTCCGTGAATTTAGCCACACGATTTCATTATTATGAACTTTTTTTCTTATGTAAAAACAATTTTAATTTTTCGTGTGAAGTTGGCCCACCTTCCCGCAAAAATGGACTTAGTAGACACGTCTGTGAATTTTGCCCCATAATTTCTAAGAGCGTGACGTTAGCCCACCTCTGTGAATTTTGCCCCTGATATAATTATTCTCAACTTTTGTTAATGCTAATCGTTAGAGAGAGTTAGAGAGAAAAGAAAAATCGTTAGAGAGTAATTAGTTTTATTTATCAACGAGTAATTAGTTTTAATTACTTTTGTGACATTGGCCCCCATTCCCGCAAAAATCGACGTAGACGTAATTTTTTTATTTTATCGTTTGAGAATCGTTAGAGAGAGATAGAGAGTTAAAAAAATCATTAGACAGTTAATATTTTAATTAAATTGATATTAAATTATTTCTGAGAACGCGTTTTACCCTAGGACCTGAGCAGGTTAAAATATAGACACATGCCGCCTCGATAGGGGATAGGGGAGGGAGGAGAGGGGGAAGGGTTAGTAGATCGCCCCACTCCCCCCTGCCGGAGATACAAAGTTTTTTTAAAATGATTTTTAAATATGACAAATCTCTTATATGCTGGGGCCACACCAACGGATTATCGCGATAGACGTTAACCGTGGGTGTACTACACCACGACTTACCTCGAGAATTTGTCAACGGCATTTACATTGGCGTTTGACGTTAGGTGATTGATAACTCTGGTGGCGGCATTTTAGGCAGATCAAAGAGATTTACCGCGAGGATTATTGCATTGAATGAAGCGGCCACACTTACGTTTCTCATTGTGCACCGTGAGCGCGAGTAGTACCGTGAGTAGTATGTACTACTGATACATGACATGATGCAGAGGGACGTTATAGTAATGAGTGGTAAAGTTGTGTATTTGATCAACGATCATGTAACAGTAATACCTGATAAGAATACGAAATATTGTTAGTAGTTTCAATTTGATTAGGTACTTAAGGTGCATCATTTATACTCAAAACACGCAAAAGGTGGGTGCTTCTCGGGAGCTGGTCGGGTCGTCTTTAACCCACCGACGGAAAAAGAGGGGTGTTATAAGTTTAACGTGTGTATCTGTGTGTCTGTATGTTACATCGTAGCTGCCAAACGGCTTAACCGATTCTTATATTTTTTATTTTGTTTGCAAGGTGACTTGATAGAGTGTTCTTAGCTATGATTCAAGAAAATTGGTTTAGCTGTTTGAAGATTATCAGCTCTTATCAGCTCAGATTATCATAACTCATTTGTTGGGTTTGGTATAACATTTTATAACAAGCTACCCTCTTCTTTGCTAGATTTGCCTTATAATGCGTTTAAAGCTAAAGTAAAATGCAACCTTTGTTCAAAGGCGTACTGCGTACAGGCGTCGCTGTGATTAACTCAAGACAATGTTTATGTTCTTTCTCCAGTATTAGCTTACCCACTGACAGGTTATATGAATACATATAATTATGTTTTATTTATTTTTTATTTGACTGTATAATCAATTTATTTTTAATGTTTTTCTAATTTAATTTATTATTGACATAATCTACTTATTACAATGTTTACTATATGAGTTGTATTGCAATATGTGGTTAGCTAGCGACCTCGAAAATTGATAAATATTATTTATTTTACTTCAATGGTCCTAGTTTATCATTTATAACTTCCAGTTACATATAAAAATAGCTATATGAAGGCGGGCACGCCCTTTGTGCCTGGAGGCTTTTATTTAGTTAATTTATGTTTACATTTACTTTTATTTCCATTATATTAGCGTGTGCTAGCTGACATATGGCTAATAATTAGATTTATGTTTTGTGTTGCATAATGTAAATGATTTTGCATACTTTTGTATAGAATCATTTTTTTCTAAATGAACAGACAGCTGTGCTGCTGGGGAGTTTGTTGCGCCACTTCTTCTTCCCAGCTAAAGCACTAGGAAGTGGTGAAGGGTGGGCGTTTTTGGGGGACTGTCTTATGTGATTTTGACGTTCGAAAAGTGCTGATTCTCAGCCTAGTTTGAATAAATGACTTTTGATTTTAGCTCTTTTCAAGTTGATGAATGGATGTGAGCATCTTCCACATTGATTCGAAAGGACATGCCCAAAAATGTTTTTTTATTATTCAATAATTCTAACCAGGATAAGTTAAATTTATATTTGAATAGACATCCCAAAAATTAGTTGCTCTAACTGTATCATGCATTTTTAAGGATTACTAATTTTGAGAAAAATCGTTTTTTATTTTATTTATTTATTTTATTATTATTTATGTACACATAGTAAAATACAAAATAGATACGACATAGTTAAAATATGAGTACAAAGGTACTGCTCATTTCTTAAGAAATAATTAATTTAGTGTTAATTTACTCCTAAAACGAACAAACTTTTCTAATTATTTAGACTAATAAAGTGAACACACCCCAGAAAATAACCAACTTTTCAAAATTGACACATGGTACTGTCATTACAGTCAATCAATATTTTGTTGTTAAAAATAAGACAATGCAAACAAAAATTCTAATCAAGTTATTTACTTTATGTACCATATTCTGAAATAAGATGAAATGGGATATTTTCAGTCAAAAATGTGTAGCATAATTCTTTTAGACCTCTCTTTAGATTTTAGCCATAGTAAAAGTACTCTGTGATTTTAGCTACTAGGAATCTATAAGTGCAAGAAGTGCATGTTTCAGCATAGTCCACAGGCTTAGCAGGAGTAAAATGATAATAGTACCTACCTACTGATCAAGAACATTTTTTTAATTACAATGGGGAATTCCTGTTTTATGACTTAGAATCGAGATCGGAAGTGGATGAAAAGCCTTTCGACAATTTTGATAATAAACTGAATAATATGCTTTGAATGCAAGTGTTAAAGATTTTTTATGAAATAAAACTGTTTTTTTTAGTTTTAAATAATGATTTATTGATTTTCTTCATTTTCAATGTCTTCTCATTAAAATACTGTCGAGAAACTGAGCAGGTGGAGATATATAATTTTGATGCCGGCCCATCCAAGATACCAGACTACAATGTAATACACTCTATAACTATAGTGGTGTGAGTCCTCTGATCAAAGCTGTCTCATGTGATGACGAAATGCCTGGTATCTTCACTAACTTCTAGGTACAGTAAAAGTACCGTTCGGCTGAATATGTTGCCCATAATAAGAGCGAGCCTGTTTAATCTAAAACGCGTTCTCAGATATAATGTAATATCAATTAAAATATTAACTCTAATGATTTTTTTTAACTCTCTATCTCTCTCTAACGATTCTCAAATTATAAAAATAAAAAAATCACGTCTACGTCCATTTTTGCGGGAAAGGGGGCCAATTTCACAAAAGTAATTAAAATCGTTGATAAATAAAACTAATTACTCTCTCACGATTTTTCGTTTCTCTCTAACTCTCTCTAACGATTAGCATCAACAAAAGTTGAGAATAATTATATGGGGGGAAAAATTCACACTGGTGAGCTAACGTCACGCTCTTAGAAATGATTTAATATCAAATAAAATATTAACTCTCTAACGATTTTGTGTAACTCTCAATCTCTCTAACGATTCGCAAACGATGAAAAAAATAAATTTACGTCTAAGTCCATTTTTGCGGGAAGGGGGGTCCAACTTCACACGAAAAATTAAAATTGTTTTTACATAAAAACTAATTACTCTCTAACGATTTTTCTTTTCTCTCTAACCCTCTCTAACGATTCTCTAACGATTAGCTTTAACAAAAGTTCATAATAATGAAATCGTGCGGCTAAATTCACGGAGGTAAGGAAAATGTTGTGAGGAAAGTTTTGGGTATGAATGTCGATGGGTATAAAGTGGGTGATAAACACCTCCGTGAATTTAGCCGAACGATTTCATTATTATGAACTTTTGTTAATGCTAATCGTTAGAGAATCGTTAGAGAGGGTTAGAGAGAAAAGAAAAATCATTAGAGAGTAATTAGTTTTTATGTAAAAACAATTTTAATTTTTCGCGTGAAGTTGGCCCCCCTTCCCACAAAAATGGACTTAGACGTAATTTTATTTATTTAATCGTTTGCGAATCGTTAGAGAGAGATTGAGAGTTACACAAAATCGTTAGAGAGTTAATATTTTATTTGATATTAAATAATTTCTGAGAGCGTGACATTAGCCCACCTCTGTGAATTTTGCCCCCGATATAATTATTCTCAACTTTTCTTAATGCTAATGGTTAGAGAATCGTTAGAGAGAGTTAGAGAGAAAAGAAAAATCGTTAGAGAGTAATTAGTTTTATTTATCAACGATTTTAATTACTTTTGTGAAATTGGCCCCCATTCCCGCAAAAATAGACGTAGATGTAATTTATTTATTTTTATGATTTGAGAATCGTTAGAGAGAGATAGAGAGTTAACAAAATCATTAGAGAGTTAATATTTTAATTGATATTACATTATTTCTGAGAACGCGTTTTAGATTAAACAGGCTCGCTCTTATTATGGGCAACATATTCAGCCGAACGGTACTTTTACTGTACCTAGAAGTTAGTGAAGATACCAGGCATTTCGTCATCACATGAGACAGCTTTGATCAGAGGACTCACACCACTATAGTTATAGAGTGTATTACATTGTTGTCTGGTATCTTGGATGGGCCAGCATCAAAATTATATATCTACACCTGCTCAGTTTCTCGATAATATTTTATTAAGAGAAGACATTGAAAATGAAGAAAATCAATAAATCACTATTTAAAACTAAAAAAAAAGGTTTATTTCATAAAAAATCTGTAACACTTGCATTCAAAGCATATTATTCAGTTTTAAATATCATAAGAAAGGCTTTTCATCCACTTCCGATCTCGATTCTAAGTCATAAAACAGGAATTCTACATCGTAATTAAAAAAATGTTCTTGATCAGTAGGTAGGTACTATTATCATTTTACTCCTGTAATAAAGGAGTAAAACGATAATAGTCACTAGTAGAATAAATAAGACTATGCTGAAACATACACTTCTTGCACTTATAGATTCCTAGTAGCTATAATCTAAAGAGAGGTCTTAAAGAATTATGCTACACATTTTTGACTGAAAATATCCCATTTCATCTTATTTCAGAATATGATACATAAAGTAAATAACTTGATTAGAATTTTTGTTTGCATTGTCATATTCTTTACAACAAAATATTGATTGACTGTAATGACAGTACCATGTGTCAATTTTGAAAAGTTTGTTATTTTCTGGGGTGTGTTCAGTTTATTAGCCTAGATAATTAGAAAAGTTTGTTCGTTTTAGGAGTAAACTAACACAAAATTTTTTTTTTTTTTTTAGGTTGGGAATCGTTAGAGAGAGATAGAGAGTTAAAAAAAATCATTAGAGAATAAATATTTTAATTGATATTAAATTATTGCTGAGAACGGGTTTTACCCTAGGACCTGAGCAGGTTAAAATTTAGAAAGTGTTACAGATTTTTTATGAAATAAAACTTTTTTTTTTAGTTTTAAATAATGATTTATTGATTTTCTTCATTTTCAATGTCTTCTCTTAATAAAATACTGTCGAGAAACTGAGCAGGTGGAGATATATAATTTTGATGCCGGCCCATCCAAGATACCAGACAATAATGTAATACACTCTCTAACTATAGTGGTGTGAGTCCTCTGATCAAAGCTGTCTCATGTGATGACGAAATGCCTGGTATCTTCACTAACTTCTAGGTACAGTAAAAGTACCGTTCGGCTGAATATGTTGCCCATAATAAGAGCGAGCCTGTTTAATCTAAAACGCGTTCTCAGAAATAATGTAATATCAATTAAAATATTAACTCTCTAATGATTTTTTTAATTCTCTATCTCTCTCTAACGATTCTCAAATTATAAAAATAAAAAAAATACATCTACGTCTATTTTTGCGGGAATGGGGGCCAATTTCACAAAAGTAATTAAAATCGTTGATAAATAAAACTAATTACTCTCTAACGATTTTTCTTTTCTCTCTAACTCTCTCTAACGATTCTCTAACCATTAGCATTAAGCAAAGTTGAGAATAATTATATCGGGAGCAAAATTCACAGAAGCGGGCTAATGTCACGCTCTCAGAAATTATATAATATCAAATAAAATATTAACTCTCTTACGATTTTGTGTAACTCTCAGTCTCTCTCTAACGATTCGCAAACGATTAAAAAAATAAATTTACGTCTAAGTCCATTTTTGCAGAAAGGGGGGCCAACTTCACACGAAAAATTAAAATTGTTTTTACATAAAAACTAATTACTCTCTAACGATTTTTCTTTTCTCTGTAACCCTCTCTAACGATTCTCTAACGATTAGCACTAACAAAAGTTCATAATAATGAAATCGTGCGGCTAACTTCACCGAGGTGTGATAAACGTGGGTATTTAAACGTGTGATAGACGTGCGAGCAAGTACGCGTACTTATGGCTCGGCGAGCTTACTCGCCCGTATGTCATTGCCGCGAGCCGCGAGTCGTGAGCCAATTGTGAGAAAGCTTCACGTGTGTCACCGATGGCGAGCCGAGTAAGGTCGCGAACTTAAAGACCGCGTACTTTAGTACACACGTTTACGCGGTCTTTAAGTTCGCAACCTTACTCGTCGCGGCGCCACTGTCTCAGATTTATTACACCGCCCACAAAAAAAGGTCGGGTGTCGTTCCGTCGACACATCCTATTACATGTATTATAGGGCTAGATACGCCAAGCCAGATGACTTGCGGTTTTGGCTTGCAACTTATAAGAGTTTTGATGCCGTCCGATCGAGTCGGATTGAGGCAGAGGGTTAGGTCTCGTGCACAAATGAAAAGAAGCTTGCAGGAAGCGCTAGCGATGCATCCATCCATTTGTGCGTTTGTGGAGGTTTGTAGTTTGCGGCAAGTGTTAAAGGGGTGATAGACGTGCGAGCAAGTCCGCGTACTTATGGCTCGGTGAGTTTACTCGCCCGTGTGTCATGGTAAGTACGCGGACTTTAAAATCGCCGAGTAAGTTCGTCGGCGATCCAACAGGTTTGTCACCGCCGCGAGCCGCGATCCAATTTGACGATGCAATTTTGAGCAAGCTTCACGTGTGTCATCGATGGCGAGTCGAGTAAGGTTGCGAACTTAAAAACCGCGTACTTTAAATACGCACGTCTATCACCCACTTTAAGCCTGTGCAGCTGGCTTCAAGATTTGTGGTAGAAAAGAAATAATGTTTTCAACACCTTCTTTTTTAACCGACTTCTTCAAAAGGTTCTCAATTCGTCTGTATGTTTTTTTTTATGTTTGTTACGCGATTACTCCGCCAATTATGAGCAGATTTTGATGATTATTCTTTGTTTGGTAGGTCATGCTTCAGAGGTGGTCCCATATAAATTTTATTAATTTTTAAAATTAAAAAGTTAAAAAAAAATATTAATGGTTTTATTTCCCACTTTTTAGATCATCTTTTCAGACAATATAATGTACAACTAACAATTACATAACTAATGGAATCCCAACTTATAATTAAAATTAACTATACAAATACCTTCTCATATGAAATAGGTTTCCTCTATATTATTGTCTTTGAATCGCACGAAATGTATTGGCAACATTGAAAAAAAAGTAAAAGCAATGTAGCGGACGGACGTCGTTGCGACTTTTCTTTCCGTCATGCAATAATTTTGTCATTCATGAATTCGTCGATAAAAAATATTTTAGATGGTGTCACATACGTGAACATTAGTTGAAATATAGTTTTAATAATGTGTTAGTATTTCGTTTCGCATAGTTCATCGTCGTAGTTCTATATGATAGGTGTGTGACAAGTAAAGTTCGGTAATGGTAATGGTGGCCATGTCATGAAAATCCCCACAGCCATGGATGATAGCTCCGTATCTCATCACAACGGAGGGCAAGTTGGATCTCAAATCGGAGTCAGTGTAAATAACAAACAAAATGACGAACCTAGCCAAAGCGTCCAGTATTCAATACCGGGCATTTTGCACTTTATCCAACACGAATGGGCGAGATTCGAGCTCGAGAGATCACAATGGGAGGTGGACAGAGCTGAGTTTGAGGTGATTTTTTTTTAATTTTCTCAATGCTTATCTTAAATAGTTTAACGTTCATTGACACCAAACAATTCACGGACTGAAATTAAAAATCGAAATAGTCGTGTCGTTGGATCCACGTATTTTTACTACACCATCATTTTGGGACTTCAAAACAATTAGACCTTTCTGATACTGTAGTCAGACCAAAATATTGGAATAGTATACTTTATTATTATTTGATTTTTCTTTTCAGACTTGTTTTTTTTAAATACTAGTTGGGCAAAATCAATGACTAATTAAATCTTGTATTCTATTTTATCAGTATCAGAAATTTGATCAGGCATATAGTATTGGTGCTTGAATACTATAAACTTATAAGCTTCCATTTACAAATGGTGATTTCATTTTACCATCTGCTGTGTTATAATCTAAGTGATGTTGATAAATATTGAATTGTCTACTTGAATTTTTAATGTAATGTAAAAAATGGCAATTCTATTACTTTTTTAAATATAATTTACCATATTATTATGTTGTTGAAAATGTTTCCCATTCAGATCTGTATAACTATCTTTTTTAATTGTGTTTTGTTGTCAACATGCTATTTGTCTATTTAATTACAATTGCTGTCTTGAAGATTTTTTTTGCGAGTAAGTAGTAGGATGAATAAATAGATTTAACTCAAATGACAGTAGTCACTGATCAATATAAATATTATTTTGTTAAAATATCTGAAGCTAGTTTTGAATTTGCTGTAAATGAGAGATTGGGTTCAAAATGCAACTGATTTCTTATATGATTCTAAGCTGTTGTCATTGGCAAATTATCATATATTTTGCTGAAGTATTTCCTACACCACATTGTGACTATCTAAATTACCCAAAAACACCTAATGGTGGTCCTTGACAATTCAAAAGTGCCTGTAAATGGTTTAATTGAAATAAATGCTTTGAGTTTGTGTTTGGGTGTTTCCCCTAACTCAATGTAAGTTTGATTCATCAAGTCATAAATTGTTTGATTGAAACATAACTTGTTAACATATCAAGTCTTGAATAATGATTAATGAGACACAAATTAATACTCTATTGTAAAATTATCACTGTAACATGTAATAGATTAATAACAATGTATATCTATGTGAACTAATTGCTTAAGACATTCATTGGATATATTTCCAATAATCCTAAGAATAGGTATCAATGACAATCTCACCATCATCAGATTGCATAAAGAGAACTTTCTCATTTTTGAAGTTGGTTAACAAAACATCTTACTACAGGGAATGTTGTTTAGATTAATATAGGTTTTTAAACTCATTTTTCTAGAGCTCACAAGTTTTCTCCCTGTTTTGGACCCATGTTTCTTTGTAGGCTAAAAATGTATTCTCCTCCATTATTCACCTGTCAGCTGTCACCGCTCCTTTTTCCCTCATACAATCTCCCTCCATCATTAAATGAATGGCACATATTCATAGGTAATAGATATGTTAGGAAAGTGGCATATTAGATGTTTGTGAATATTTGTGATTCCTCATAAATGGAAAGAGCTAAGTCCAATATGTCTGTGTGCTAAGTAAATCTGTGGGTTGCTGTCTTTCTAGGACCAGGTTTCAAAACTATAACTGGTCTACTGATAATTGGTGTTACTCATATCTGCAACCTATTTTTGTCTACCTACTTGCTCTCATATTGTTGCATGATTTTTTCCCTATTCTTTAAAATAATTCTTCAAAAAACTACTTTACTGAATTCATAATTATTATTAAAAAGTCTTAGAAGTGTTATAATGAAAATGAAACATATTTATGTTTGTTTCTGAAATAAATAGTGTTGATGTACCTATACAATAATTGATGTGCAAACAATTGAATAGCATTCAGAAAATATTCTTCTGTGCATTATAATAAGCTTTATTTTTATTGGTTTATACTGATGTAAGTACATATTTTAATTCCTGTTCCCCTTAAAAGGTGAAGAGGACTCAAAGCGGCCTGAGAGTTGGCACAACTCACTGATGCTTCTATTTCTAGAATTTTCATATGAATATTATAAAATCTATATATGGCCTAATAGTTCTTTAATCTTTCATAATACTCATCCAGAAATGACACAATATGTGTAACATTGTAAATGAGTAGAACAGTGCCAGTATGCTGGTATAATCTTATGGCATAAAGATGAACCATTTCCTAAAAATTTAAGCTATTTGCTTTTATACAAAAATAAAGATTTTTCATTTATGTTAATAAGTTAATAATAGTTGATGATTAATGTAATGTTATTAAATCACATTACTTAATTAGCGCATTATGGTCACAGGCGCGGATTGCCTTCCTCCAGGGTGAGAGGAAGGGCCAAGAAAATCTAAAAAACGACCTGGTGAGGCGGATTAAGATGCTGGAATATGCACTTAAGCAAGAGAGGGCGAAGTTCCACAAGCTCAAGTATGGGGTGGAGTTACAGCAGGGCGACGTGCGCCCGCCGCCGGAGGAACCTCCTGCGGAACCCGAGCCGGCTGAGCGAGCCCAGTGGAAGCAAGGCCGTCAGCTCATTAAACAGTACTTGCAGGTATGTACCCTGTTATTATATAATGGCGTCAATTCTCAGCTTTGACTCTTTAATAAAAGTTGAGAACTGGCGCCAAGATTCAAAATCACACTACCTATTCCAAGCCATTGTCTCTCAAACCGTAGAGCTGGTAACTGCAGTTCTAGAGTCCAAGAATGGTTATACCAGACATACCAGTGCCTAAAGTGAAGGATACTGTTATGTGTCTATTTCCTGTGTAATGTGTGTACAAGTAGTTTTTAATTTTATAAACACTGGTAAGTAATATATTAGCAGCTTTTCTGGGGATAAGCAACTCATAAGTTCCAGCAGAATCCTTTTTTATTATTCTTAAGGCCTTAGGATCACTCATGTTTATAGAACCACACAGTTTATTAAGAATTTAAATGAATTGTGTATGTGCCTACAACAAAAACGTCTTATTTATTTTACTCTTCCCTAATAGTGTTATCTCTGTCTGGTGTCGACGTCGCCACAAAAAATATGTTGATATGTTTATAAGTACCTACATAAATTATAATTTTTAGATTAGGTGGTTTAGCAAAGTAGATAATTGCGATGATAATACGATTTATTTAAAGGATGTTGTTATTATTTGTATCATAACATAACATAATCAGCCTATAATGTTCTCACTGCTGGGACACAGGCCTCCTCTCTGTGAGAGGGAATGGGCCGTAATCCACCACGCGGGCCCAAACTGTATCACCGGCCATCGGCCCACTTTGTATCAAACAAGTTGAATATTTATACATATCTACCAGAGTCTAGCTTGTAAATTACGGAATTGGGCATATTAGTTTACAGATTAGGCTTTCCAATATTATTTAAAAGTGGTTGGTTAACAGATTGCTGATTACACTATTTTGACATGTTGTTGTTAGTCAACAGGAAAACAGCTTGCCATTCTTGTGACATAATTTTTCTAGGAGCCTCATAAGTTATATTATATTAGGGTGTACTGCGCCAATTGATCGACCACTATAAATCGAACGTCTAAATACACGAACGATCATAATATCGAATGGTTAATAAATCGAACATTCAATACATCGTACACTCAATGCATCGAGTGTTCAAAATATCGAATATTTGTTTCATCGAGCGTTCAACGCATCGCATATTCATTCTATCGCCTATTCATTCTATACACCCGTTATATTTGGGTCCCCGTCCAATTTTTTTTCGTTTATGAGTCTTTACAAAGCAAAGCACAGGGCACGGGTCGCGTCGTTATCCCAACTTAGTGACAGTCTTATGAAGAATCCAGGTATTTTATTATTTGCTACAAATGACGTGATTATTATGCATATTAATTTTAACCATTCCTTCTGATAAACAGGAAATAGGCTACACAGACACTATACTGGACGTTCGCTCAAATAGAGTGCGGGCTTTACTCGGCTTGAACAATGAGGAAGTAGAAAACCCAAACTACAGAAATTATGACAAGCAGCAACACGACAGATGTGATTACGCTATGAACCATATGGTTCGCAAATACGATTATGGTAAGTATTATTAATTTGTACCACTAATTCTACAGCTACACTTCGCGTTATCGCGAACTTTTCTTCGTGGGCTCTCTGTTGCTCAGCGAGTAATCGAGGGGTGTGCGAGAGAGAGCGTACGAAGAAAAGTTCGCGATAACGCGAAGTGTAGCCGTAGCATAACTGTTGTTAACGCATAAATGTGGTGTACAAGGTCGAATTCAATTCAATAAATTTTTCAGAAGTTTGTCTTAACAAAACCCAAAACATTCATTTATCATCAAGATAACAATGTAAATGTGCCTAGAATTGCAACAGCCTTAGTAAAAAATTCCGATGTCTCAGTTAGAAGTCAGGTATCAAACCCTGCTTAAGTAAAAAACATTGTTCTACTTGGTTTTTTTTTATATAATCATCTTTCTTCCCAATATATTAGGTACCGGCGCTTTATACCTATACGCTTCTTCCAAACGTCAGTTGGTTCGTTTTTCTAAAAATCTGTTCTATGCTGGTCATTCAGATACAGGAAAAGAGCCACGTAAAAGTGGCGTTTCCGCGGGCGGCGGTTACAATGAGGAGGGGCTCTCGGTTCAGGAGACGGCTGCAGTGTTCGCCAACTTCGAGTTCCTCACCAACCAGGAGATGGATATGGATGAGATCGATGACTTGGATGCCAAGCAGACACACCACCCTCCTGGTAAACAAGGTAAACTTCATCAAAAACTAAGGTTTTGTAGTAGAGTTTATTCTTATTATTATAGTAGAAAAATAGAAACTAATTTCTTTACGACTTTGCTACGCACAATTACCAACAATAAATACAAATAGTGTGTTGTTGTTATTTTTTAGAGATGCGCCGAATGTAGGTTCAACCGAATACGAATGTTCGGCCGAATATTCGGTTCAATTCTGCGCGGTGTACAGGTTTGTACACGTCGGTACGGCGCTCTGCAAGCGCCCCTTGCGCTAGCACGGCTCGCTCAGTCGATGCATCGCTCTTTCGGTTACACATTGCAGTTCTCACATTGTTTAAAAATTATCCCGGAATTGCATACTTTTATTGAAGTTATTATATAACGTCGATGAAGGTTTTTCATTTCTGAAAAAAGTTGTTACTCAAAGCAGTGTTCTTATAATTGTTAATTTCATAGAAAATTTATTTAGCTTTTTATCATTAGTAAAAAAAAGCAGAAGTTTATTTGATTAAAATTTTATTTAAATTGATTGTTAAAGATAATATTTTTTATTTAATCAATAAATAATTGGTACAAAAAGTAGTGTCTCTTTCATTTACAAAAACTATGTACAACTTTCGGAATAAACCACACTTTTTTAGTATTACTTAACTTTAAAACGGTAGCACACGGCGTAATTTAAGCGCGCAGACGACGCGCGTTTCAAGAACGCGCGTTTTCTTCGCCGTAGATGCCGATTTTTGTGATTTTATAGATTCAAACGCGCGTGAAACGTGATACAAATGCGCGTGTGAAGCGCGTTCGAAACTCGTTTGAAGAGCGTACAAAGGGTCGGAGGTGGGGTACAGAAGGGGCGTGCGCTCACGCCACCGCACTGCCCGCAATATTGCTATCATAGATTCCTATAAAAACAAATAAATTTATTGTAATGGTAGAATTATTTTCCCGTCCCCTTGCCGTATGATTGGCGAACAAAGTTGACGGACCCTGATTTTACAACTGACGAGGACAAACATGGAAGCTACGAGCGACTACAGCGCGTCTGTATCGCTGTATCTGCGTGTATACGCGCAGTAGACGCGTGATAAAATGTTATTTTTTTAAATATTAACAATAATTTAAACATTCGGTAATTATTCGGCAAATCAACCGAATATTCGGCCGAATACGAACAATGAAAAAACATGCCGAATGTACCGAATACGAATATTCGGCCCAACATTCGGCGCATCTCTTATTAGTTTTGATGACTAGTTTATGAAATTATGCGACAAATCGGCGCAAATCAACCAAGTAACTTTTCTGTTTCGAAATATGTTTGAGTTATCCTTCAGTCTTATCAATTCTAGCTGAATGTCAGTTTTAAATTATACTTACAGTACTATGTCTTGAAGTAAAGTTTCCTGTTTAGTTACAGCGGAAATACTGTTTAGAAATAACAATTATTAATTTATATTGATTTGCGGAATAATGAGTAAAAAGGAAATTAAGTTATACATGAAAATAAAGTAGCTTCACAATTTCACACACCAATTAATGAATGATCATTATTTAAGTTTTTTTTCTAGATTAGTGATTAGTAATTAGTAGAAAATTAAATCTTGAAATAATGCCTGATTACATAGGTGTTTGTTTACTTTGTCACATAAGGCGAGGAAGTCGACCATGAGGCTGAGGAGGTCTTGAACGAGCTTAACTTGCTGACTGAGAGAGAGGCCGAAGGCGGAGGTCAGGGCGACGAGTACCCAGTTGGTAAGTTGTATATGGTGTTTCTGGTAGTAGTCAGGAGACACTGAAAATGTTTAAAGATCAGGGTTGCTAAACGTAGTTACCAATTTTTTTATAGTTGGCCCAAAGTGCAATGATCGGAATTGCCTCCTTGGCATTGGCTTTGACCATAGCAGAACTTGAATAATTCGGAGCGGAAAAGTGTTAGAAGATTCTGAAATCCCCAGCTCGTCTTGAGCAAGCGTTGTGATTTATTTAGCGTTTGCCGTGCAGTGGGATAATAATAGGCTGGTATTTTTACATACATTATGATTTCTCAGGCAGTGGATCGAGCGGCGGCAGCGCAGTGGTATCGGGCGCAGGCGCGGGCGCGGGCGAGGCCGACGAGGAGCCGCTGGCGCTCGGCGAGCTCGCTCAGCTCACCGTCAGCAACGAGCCCGAGGCCTACGATGTGGCCAGCGCCAACAAGGAGTCCTTCCGCAAGACTTGGAACGCAAAGTACACGTTGCGCTCGCACTTCGATGGAGTAAGTACCTTTTTACTTTATTTTCTTGCTATTTTAACCAAATTCAAAAAAGGTGTATTGAATTTGGGAATCACTAATGTCCCTATTTATTAACTTTGCTTGGGTAGTTTTTGAGTTAGCAATAAAATATTTTTAGTATTTAATTCATTTTGTGTATGTTGATGATTTTATTATAAGTTCACGTCAATGTTGTTTACATTCCAACTAGTGATACACGAATTTGTGTGGGTTAAATACCACAAGTCGGTGGCAAATAATGAAAATACAAAACTAAAGACACTAACTTCCGAAATTAAAGTTATTTTTCACTTATTTTGAAAAAAATAAAATACCAAACCAAAGAATGTTTTTTTTTGAGGCCACGGTATGCCGGTCGAGTTTAGCATAGTCACAATGTTGTTACGCAAAATGCTAATTTAACGTTGCAATTTTTCCAGGTGCGAGCACTCGCGTTCCACCCCACCGAGGCGGCGCTGGTGACGGCGTCGGAGGACCACACGCTCAAGCTGTGGAACCTGCAGCGCACCGTGCCCGCCAAGAAGTCGGCCGGCCTCGACGTGGAGCCGCTGTACACGTTCCGCGCGCACACGGCGCCCGTGCTGTGCCTGGCCATGGGCGCGCCGCGCTCCGAGGAGTGCTTCTCCGGCGGCCTGGACGGGACCATCCGCGTGTGGAACCTGCCGCCTCCCACTGCCGACCCTTACGACCCCTACGACCCCGCTGTTCAGGTATGACTCGTGTTTGTCTTGGTTAATTTTGCTTCGATGTTCAAAAAGACCATTTTCCTATATATTTATATGTTGCTTAAAGTTAAGTTATGATTAGCGTCTGTAACTTTGAGCAACGTTTATAAATACGGGGGTTAATCTTTGGAGTGTATTTGAATAACTCCGGTCGAACTGCAGCCTGTGACTGATGATCGTCCCGCAATCAATTTTTGGATATTAGCTGAAAATAAGTAAATCGTATGTCGGGGAAGGTAATCGGGCGGGGATAGAAAGCCTCACGCTTGCCGTGCTGAAAGTTCACTAAAATGAAATCAGTACCGTGACGCGCAGGGAGCGGTGCTGCGCGAGCACACGGACGCGGTGTGGTCGCTGGCGAGCGCGCACGGGCGCCTGCTGTCGGCGTCGGCCGACGGCACCGTGCGGCTGTGGGCGCCGCGCGCCGGCCGGCCGCTGCTGGCCACGCTGCGGCCCGACGACGAGCCCGGCGCGCCCGCGCCCGCCGCCGCCGACTTCGCCGACGCCGCCTCGCGCGCCGCCGTCGTCTACCGCGACGGCACGCTGCTGCTGTACGACCTCGAAACTGGACAGGTAATCAAAATTCGTTCAGTTTTATTGATATGATTTAGCCGAGTTCGTATAATCGGCAGTTGCGATAATGTCCGCGGCGCTCCCTCGTGTTCCAGCCGGTGCTGCGCGTGGCGTGCGACAGCCCGGCGCACCGCGTGCGCTCGCACCCGACGCTGCCGCTGCTGGTGACGGCGCACGAGGACCGGCACATTCGCTTCTGGGACGGCGTGTCGGGCCGCTGCGCGCACGCCATGGTGGCGCACCTGGACGCGGTCACGGGCCTGGCGCTGGACCCCAACGGGCTGTTCCTGCTGTCGGGCAGCCACGACTGCTCCGTGCGCCTGTGGAACCTCGACACCAAGACGTGCGTGCAGGAGATCACGGCGCACCGCAAGAAGTTCGACGAGAGCATCCTGGACGTGGCGTTCCACCCGCTGCGACCCTACATCGCCAGCGCGGGCGCCGACGGGCTCGCCAAGGTGTTCGTCTGAGCGAGCCGCTCCACATATATATAGTATATATAATACATTACATGTAATTTTACTTTCGATACGAACTTTATGTAACGCAGTAGCGAGTCGCGTCATCGCTCGTAGACGAGCGACCGGTACTCTTGGATTATGTGTCTAGTCCCTTCGGTACGGTTACGAGTAGCGACGTATCTGCGATTCGACGACGCCGTTGTGTACAGACGGAGCCGCCGGTTCGTTTTATCGTATTTAATATTATAAAGTAATGGACGCGCGCTCGACGCTCGTTAAAAGCGCGTAGTGAACACTCATCTATGTATAGACATTTGAAATTTATTATAATATATTTTTAGATTTTCAGTATGTGGATTTTAGGTTTTTATCGCGACTTTTTCACCGATTTTACTAAACGCAGTGAGAATATTGTTCGTTTCTATGCATCTGTAAGCGAGACCTTATAATAAATATCATGGACACCGACGATATTTCCTTGATATGTTCATTATGTTTACGTGTCTGTACAGTTAGGATGTTATGCAGTATTTGCTAATATTGTGCAAAGAACGAATGGTGTTTCTTAGCTAGATTATTTTTATTTAAATCGATTGGATTTCTATAGATGATATTTTCTTTTGTTTTGTGACATGTATTACATTAACATGCTCTCAGGATATCTTATGCGAATGAAGAGCAATCGAACAAAAAATAATGATTGAGTAGAAGTACTATATCGAAAATAACATAAGTAATGTTTGTTCGTAACGAGTACTGCGATGTAGAGTATATATTATGAAACATTACATATTATTCCTTTATTTTCCTCGAATTCATACTTGTACACATACATCCAAAAATTGATAGTAAAAAGCAACATAACCGATTTGCATGTTGTTTTTTTATATTTTGTTGTTTTTTTCTTCCCTTCATCCCTACTTTAATAATCTAGTAAGTAAGCTTTTATTGACTGAATAACTTTACCATGCAAGAAAAAAAAAATAGAGTTTTGCGAAATGGGTCTTCATTATCTCATAAATACTCATTTCATACTATATAAACTCATTTGTTGCATTATGTACATTATTCAATTTATAACAATTCATTAAAGTCGGTTCATTGGGTTGCGAGTTTTAATGTAAACACTAGTTATTGATGTTGGTAGATCTGTAACCCTTCTAGAATAACTGGCTATATGCTGTTGAATCATAAACATTTTATCACATAAATAATATTGGAACTTAACAGATTCATCAGGATACTTACGGTTTATCAGTTTCATTTCGCTTACATTGCACCACGAGGGGAATAAAGGCGTAAGTAGAAATCCGAATTCCTTACAGATTCAGGACCGACTATTTTTTGTAACATTTCTTTTGAATTTTAGAAGTGGTATAAATGTGTATGTTATTTAGTCAATTTGTATAAAAATAAATAAATGCAATATTATAAACGTACTTATGCCTTTGTTTCTCAGGCTGCGGTATGGTGTGACTGACACTAACATGGCCACCATCAGCGATTTTAATTTTGATAACACAAAAAATTTGTCGTTAATTAGTGGACATTTTCTCGACAAATATCAGAATTTTTTGGTGACTGGGTCAAAAGTTTTAAGGGTTTATAGGTGGCCGATCTGGGGAGCGTCTCCCTAGCTTGATCCAAAAAACCTAGGGCACGTAACGAAGAAGTTCACATGATCATAATCGTGCGCATCATAATATATTCGACCACACCTACCTTTTTTTCTGTGGCATAAGGGTCAGCGCACACCAAGAGCAGAGCAGAGCAGCGCATTTTCTGCGACTACTGAAAAATGAATCTTATGACAATTCCATACATTCAAAAATTAAATACACGAACCCGCAAGCTCGAGTATGGTCGAGCATCAACTTGAAAAATTGTCCCCCTTGGGGGTTCCACGGGCAAAAATATTTGATTGTGGTACCGCAAGGGGAACTAGACTGGGAGACCACGGACAAGTACCGGCGTTACGTTTATAGTCCGCGCGCGACTGCTAGTCACCGTTCACACTATTTTAGTAAAACAGCTAAAATCTGTTTGCGACACATAAAATAACGACTTTTTTCAATGAGGTTGGCGAAAATCCAGGACTACGTGGTAATGTTTTTACATACTAGCAGCGTATAGCCTCGTCTACGTTCATACAACCCAAGTCTTCCTTTTCAATTAGCTGTGAAAAGAAATGCAATACTTATATAAAAAGCAAACCTTATAGCAGAGCTCTAAGCAAGTGTCGCCACGGTTGTCAGGGAGCTTTGTGTGTATTATCGTTATTTGAGTAGATACCTACCTAATTGAATCGTTTGATTTAGATAGGTAAAACACACGCCATTTATATCAAAATCCGTTTTTTGAAGGCATCTTGTTCCAACCATTCTGAATTTCTGACGCTAACATCATATATCCGGCAGTGATATGAAGTTTCGAATGACACTGTTTCGACCCACACACGCTAGCGGTTTTCGAACTGCAATTTTATTCGAAATAGCGTGTGTCGAAACAGTAGCTACAATTATCGGAATCTTCATATCACTCCCCATGTAGGTATCCAGAAGAAGAATTTGAAGAAATCCTTGACAGTGATCAGCAAATGTCTCTACCATTGCGTCTGTGTAGGTAGGTAGGTACCCTAACAGAAGTTTAGAAAGGTAGGTATTAAAACTTGAAGAAGAAAAAGGCACCAGGTGCTTGCGCGGTCAGTGTGATGGTGATGCGTAGTTCACTTGTGGCGTTGTAGAATCTACAACGCCGTGGCCGATCTACAATATAGATCGCCGGTAAAGACGTTCTGCCAAAGAAAAGTACCTACTGCCAAATGCCTAGGTGTGCACATCGACCTAACTTTTTTTTTTTTTTTTTGAGGTTGGCAAATCATCCAATGACTTCTCCCGCTCTAGGCAGAGCGGAAGGGCGTGTCAGACTTTTACTGACTAAAACTCACCCGTGTTCCTTCAGTTGCCTGTTGCCAAGGTCCCGGTATCCCTTTCGGACTAACCCGACCTACCTAGCGTGAACATAATAATAACCGGTGTAAAACGACACCTATGTAACGAAGCCGAAAGCTACTTTTAATCCCGTCATTGAGATCTTTTTTTTTCTGCACTTTAACTGGGAACCTTCTGGTTACGGAAATATTGAAGGTCAAAGTTCCAAAATTTTCAGAAGTTTATTAAAGAAAACGAGTTTATATGTTATAAGTATAACTTAAATACCGCCCATAATCCTGAACCGTTGCATGCACCCTGCGTTATGTTGCGCACAACCGTAAACAGCGATTTTTCACACCAAAAATAAAAGACGTTTCCCAGCAATTACTCTTGTGCTATGTTACTTAATTAGTTTGATGTACCTACAGAATGCGTAGTTGACGGCTATGTGATGGGCAGCGGCGGCCTTACCCATTGCGAGGCTCCGGGCGGCAGGTCTTTCCGAGGTCCTTTGTCCTACGGAAAAGTACCTATGTGATGCGAAAGTAGGTCTGGTTGATTGGTAGGTATTCGTTATGTTTCGTGTTGTTTCGCACAAGCAGTCAGAAATAATTTGTAAGTAGGTGTCACACAGTTTTTTTACACTTTATCAGCTTACTCAATACATAAAGTCCCGAGTGCTATGCGTTTAAAAAACCGATCTTCAAGTGTTTCGAGGTGCGATATTCAAGTACTATAATAGTTCATTGTGATACGAGTGTGCTCTTTTGGATATTACAGTCGAGACGGTATTTTACGGTAAAATAGCCGAGAGTGTAATAATCAATGCACACGCGTTTCATACGACGTTTTTCAACACAGTTGCGAGGAAAAAAACAGGCTTGTTGTAAGAACTTATGCTACAATAACGTACCTAACTATAGAGATGATAGATATATAAATAACTGACCTTTGTTGCCAGGTACTGACTATCCGGAGTTTCTTTTAAAAACTTTATGTCGATTGGTGGCAATACTTTAGATTTTGTATTTTTGATAGGTAAAATAAAACACAACGAAAACGATAGTAAATATTTAAGGAAAATGGCGCGCTGGCCGCTGGCTGGTTTTGTTTTTCCATAGTTGTAAATAAAGGCACTGGCAAAACCGTTAGACAGCCTATACAAAAAAAACATTTTAATTGAGAAAAGAAAAAAATATTTTCACTAAACGTACCATGGCGGAGTCAAATCTATTTATTATTATTTACGCTCTTCTCCCCTACGTGAAATCCACATTTTTATTAATGATTACAAATATTTATTATAATTTATTCATATTTGGCGGCTGGTTTTGTTTTTTCCGCTACCGATGCGCGCGCGGGTGTAAATAAAGGCATTGGTAATACCGCTGAACAGCCTTTATAAAAATATAATAATGTTAATAATACATAATACGCAAATGGGGTTAGGGTAGTGAACAATATAGACTGAAATTGCCACAGACGATATAAACCCTTATTTAATAGTACAGATACAGTTTTATTCCGCGTGAACGCGGTGGCACACGGTCAGGCCAGCGCGATTCGTCTAGGCGGGTCAAGTGGCCTGCGCGCGTGCCACCCGCGGGCTTACCGCAAAAAAGCGCAAGTCTCTGCTCGGGTGTAAATAGAGAATGCTCATTTATTAGTAGGATAGTTCATACTAATCAATGTTTAGTAAGTATCCCACTGACGTTTAGTTATGGTAAAAAAAATCCCATGGGTATGCATGGGATTTTTTTTACTATAGCTAAACGCCACTGGTTTGCTTATGGTTCTTTTTTTAAAATAAAAACTTGCTTTTGAGCGCTTGTCTGGTAAAAAGCTTCACCAAAACCAATTTCTATTGGATACAAATTCCATGCTGCCATGATAGTACTTACTAATTCCATACTGCCATGTCTTTACTCCGACTAGTAAATAGTTATCTGTGGCGCACATTACCGCACTAGTGCGGTAATGTAAAGTAAAAAGCACGCTTCCATAATACACTGCATTATGAATCTAAAAGCGGTTCAATAAGAGCCACTTTACGAGCAAGTGTGTTGAAAAATGATTTTATCAATTATGATTTGAATGAATGAATTAGTTAAATAACTTTTCAACACACGTGCTCGTAAAGTGGCTCTTATTGAACCGCTTTTAGACTAATACCGACTCTACTATACCGACCTACTCGACTGTAATATCCAAAAGAGCACACTTGTATCACAATGTAGGTACTATTATTTAATTTACCGTTATGTTATAACCTTAAAAATAATTAAGAATCAAAATCAAAAGTTCTAAATAAAAAAAAATATAGTTAAAAAAATCTGTATCTTTTTAATTTCCTTGACGCGAGGCCCGTGCAAGTGCGAGGCCCTGGGCGATTGCCCTGTTCGCCACCCCCTAAGGCCGCCTCTGGTGATGGGTCTTTTAACACCCTGTTTAAGACTAAAAGAGATGAAGCAAACATAAAACTATGAGACATTCACATGCTCATAGGCAGACAGTCATGACTAAACTTGGAAAAATAAACCTCATCTACTTACAAATGCATCCTTAAACCTGTATGGACATTTATGGTATAGGGCTCTGTGGATTGGCAAGCCACTAATTTTAATTGAGATAATACAGCGCTTCCAAAATGAAGCAATAAAAACGAGTGGTGCACCTTGGATCACAAAAAACATTGAAGTACGTACATGAATCCCTACAAATCCCAACTATCAAGGAGGTTGTAGAAAAAGAATTATAAGGAAAGACCAACGGGCAACGTTATAAAAAGGAACTCGCTGTGACACTGCTAAAGTCAGACTCTACCTACAGACATAAAAGAGTACGAATACCAATCTAACCAACACTAATAAACCTACTAATAACAGGATGTGAACAATCTTGAACTGCCCGTGAAGACACAAGCTAGAGGGCTGACTGGAGATGGAGGAAAAAAAAAGTTCTGATTTTTAATGAATATTTTGCTCAATATGCGATTGCGATTTAAAAAACTGAAGTGTTGATCGACGTTTGTGGCTGACCGTACCTCCTCGGTAACGGTGGTCTGATTGACTGAATGTCTAATCAATTCCAAACCCCCGTCATGGTCCGTACTCACATACGGTTTTACTCGATAGTTTTACTCCAAAACGAGTAAAAACACGTACCTACATATTATGCTCGAGTCAAGCTCGACAGCTCGCTTCGAGTGGGTGCGAAGGAAATTACTTTTATTTAATTCCATCGAGCCGGCTCAATGCGAGCCTTCGAGTTGTGAGTTTTGCGGTCCACACGGTTTTGGAGTAAAACTATCGAGTAATACCGAATGTGAGTACGGACCATAAGTCTATTGATCTAATTTGAATATCATGCGTCATCATTCGAGAGGTTAATTCAAACATACCTATCTTACAATAAAAAAATATTTAAAAAAATAAAACTATTCATGCATTGTTTATAATTTATTGGCATCATCAATTCTATTTGGGTATGGCTGCATACAAACAACAATCGTTTTGTTTACAGATGAGCTTATTAGCCAGTTACAGCGAAGTGCTATAGTGAGCTATGAAAAAGTAAATTCTTAGATTTAAGTAGGGCTCACGTCCACACCCTTACTTACACAAGGTTGGCCCCAAATGAGATCCCTGTGGAACTCCTCTTAGGTACGTCGCCACATAATAAGAAAATGCCAAAAATAGTGTCGGTTTTTGGATGCTTTTAAAATATTTGTTAACTCTGTAGGACTTACTTTTCTGCAAAACTCCATCCATTCTAATATGTTACCTTTTCACGGTGCCTAAGCCACTGAACGGATTTCGATAGGCAAGGAGATAGGTGGCATCCCTGGGAAGGACATAGAAGCTAGTGAATAATAAATTTAAAAAATAATTCTATTTAATTGCTTTTCACTGGTAATACTACTTAGTCTCAAATGCGCAGGCAAAACCCAAAACCAATATTAGGTATAGGTAAGACGTTATGATGACAGGTGATTAAGCTTAGTGGTTGGTGGTTGGCGATCACGTTGTACTATTGTTACTTGTGTTTCCATTCCCTCAAAACGCCCGTATTTCTTTACTTCCTAGTGTTTTAGGCTGGGAAGAAGAAGCAAAAAAAAAACTCCCCAGTTGTGCTACTGGGGAGTTTTTTTTGGGCTGGCTGTTCAGTCAGACTATAAAAAAAATCAGCTGTTCCCTACGTCTATGTTCGAGCTCGTCAAAATGTAGGGAATAGTTGATTTATTTTTCGCGATTTCAGGCTTGGTTCCCTAGTGAAAGTTGTTCATAATGATGAGTACAATGACCCCTCAAGAGATTTCGCGTATGAAGAGATACACCTTTTATATAGCTGTAATTCGAAGTCATACATAATAAACAAGGACCATCGAAGGACAAAAATAAACAGTTAATTACTAATAACAATAACAAAACCATGGTCAGCAAGACGAACAATAACCACCAGTGTACTGACGTATACCGGGAGAGATGTAGGTACCTAGATTTTTTCTGCTTAAGACCAGCTATTTTGCTGTGATGTGTGCTTTACCGTGACGTACCAATGTGCCATTATTGTTACGAATATACCATTGTGTGCCTTATTGTTATACAGTCACTAGATAGACATGCAGCCCTCACTTGTGTGAATTGTGTGATCTGGAAGACTTGTCTGTATAGTCATATTTAAATGCAGTGAATCATTACTTTTCTAAAATGTTGGAAATGTAAGTATAAAACGTAATTACTCTTATATTAAGGTAGGTACTTAAATCATTTGTAATCTTAATTGGATAAAGGAAAAACAGAGGATATTCGAAGAGAGTATGTAAAACTACTATTTAGCTAAGGTTTCAAGGGTAGTGAAGTTTGATAGATCAATTGGTTGTGGTATCTATTGGGCTTTTCATGTTAGTGTAGAGTGTAGAGTACCTACTCTACACTTGTACACTTCTTTATTTAGCAGATTGTTGGTACCTACCAACAATCTGGTAAATAAGAAGTGTACAAGTAGATAATTATGCAGGTAGTCTACACCCACAAAATAATTTGTTTATAAGATTTGGTAATACGTAGGTAAATACCATGTCGAATTGAGAATAAATTTATGAAACACATTTTATAAGTTACTAGCTGCGCCCCGCGGTTTCACTCGCATAAGTCTCGATCCCGTGGGAATATCGGGATAAAAGGTATCCTATGTCCTTCTCCAGTTCATGGTCTACCTATGTGCCAAATTTCATACAAATCCGTTCAGCCGTTCACGCGTGATGGCGTGACCAAGGGAAATAGGGATTCATTTTTTATAAATATAGATTGTGCTTGTTGTGAAAAGTTCTGAAATCTGACTGAAACTGACTCACGTAACTAATACTTATACACATTTTTATTCTCAGGATCTCAGGTCTGGGTATGTTCGTGTACTTCATGATATGGCTGACAAAGAAGCTGAACGAGCTTCCAAGTCCCCCCACACCTCCCACGTGGTGGACTACTACAACGGAATTTAGCCGACATAATATACACGGTTGAATGGGGCTTAGGTACTACAAGTAACAGAATTAAGATTATCCTCGGCGTAAAATCTCAGACATGTTAATTTACATGTCTGAGATTTTACGCCGAGGAGGACTATTGAAATAAGAACGATAAAAAAATGTTATTACTATCACGACTTTTGTTTATTCTGTAACGCGTTGTAAATACTAAAATGTTAAGCAAATGTTATGCTATGTTGTGTAAATATATCTAAATAGGTACTATTGAAATTTTATTTATTTATCCCATCAATTCTTAAAATTCTTATCCACTTCATTTGTGTGTAACATTACGCCTGTAAGCGCAAATTGTTCTTTCCCCCATGGCTGTAGTTTTGCATAAATACTTAGAAGGAACCTACAAAACCCCTTGTGTTACGATCCCTCCATAAACTCCTGAATATATTCTTTCTTACATTCCGACCATTGATATTCTAAAAAAATTGTATATACATACAGGCTGTAAGGGTAAACAGTCTTGTCATTCAAACCATGGGTAGTTGACTTAAATATAAAAATAAATAACCGAACACAACAACAAAAAAACGTTATTTTCATTAAAAGATTTTAAAAAGTTTCTATCCTACACCGTGCTCGCTAGCGAAACAGCTGACTGACTGAGGGAGCTGTCGCGCTCGCGGCCGATCAGGTCACATCCAGCACCCCCAGCCCGTGTTGCGACGCAAGTTCGTTGCCCTAGCGCATAGGGCAACGAACTTGCGTCTCTTGTGGTAAAATGTAGATTAAAAAAAAAAAAGGTTGTAATTTTCCATTGATTTTACGTTCTATAAATGAAACCAAACCACTGGTTGCAAGGATAACGGTGTTTACCCTAACACCCTGTATACATATATGAATGACTAGCTGCGCCCCGCGGTTTCACCCGCGTCAGTCTCCATCCCGTGAGAATATCGGGATAAAAAGTATCCTATGTGTTAATCCAGGTTATACACTATCTGTTTGCCAAATTTCATCCAAATCCATTCAGCCGTTTTTACGTGAAAAAGTAACAAACATCCATCCATCCATCCATACTTACAAACTTTCACATTTATAATATTAGTAGGATTCCAACGTAAAAAAAAAAAGTCTTATTTCATTTTGCGTCTGGAGTTGGAGTTACTTAATCACAACAATGACAAACGTCCCACTGCTAGAAGGCCATGGCCTCTTCTCGTAGTCGAATAAGCTATTTTGTATACAGGCAGATGACTTGCAACTACTTTAAACAACAAATGTTAGTGTTTTCAGTAGACAACAATCCTTTTACGTCACTCTCCGAACCCTTAAGCTCAAAAAGTTAAATTACACACACAATCAAAACGAATTTTGGCAGTGTAGCGTAAAAATAATATATTTTGCCTCTATACCAAATAGCTTGTTCGACTGAACCTACAGAGAGGAACGAGCCTGCTTGTTCAATGTAGGTTGGCGAATACATACCTAAATAGGCAAGTCCAGGTTACCTCATATGGTTCCCGTCCTGCACAAGGTGTCTCCGAATGAACATGAGCATCGCGCATCAGCGGCGCGTTAACTGGATGGTGGACGGAGAGATACATCAGCACATCTCCCAGCACCTTACTGTGACTGTACCAAGCGCGGCCTTGACTGAAGCTCCTAGCTGTGTAGTGCCCTTACCTATTGTTAGGGTTTCAAAACCCGCAATTTTCGGGTCGCTATGACTATTAAAGGTGGGTGAGTGATAGTTAATCTGATAGATGTGGAACCGTCTCTACAAACATATGCCAAGGGCCTAGAGTTTCGGAATGCCCCAGGTTGACGTACACCACATTAAAGAACCTTGTTTATGTTGGCTGGAGGCCACAGGCAATTGTGTATCTTTAATTTAGCCACGTCTAGTGGCGTAAATAAAAAGCATTAAAAATAGTAACTTAGGTATTGATATTGATTTATTTTCTTCCATATTTTTCAAAGGTTTTCCTCCAAAACTCCATTCGATCTTCATTTGGTAACGTCGTCATCTGGATTTCTTTATTTATTTCAAGAAACTCCAATTGCTCTCCACTAGATCTCCAAGAAATATTTGATTTTAAAGGTATCCTAAAAACAGAAGTTTTAAGGTTACATTAAAATAATAAAAATTTAAGAGCAATGCGTCTGGGCGCTCCTTGCGTGGCTCCGCATCGCTGCCAATGCGGTGAAGGTGTCGACTGCCTCGGTCACCATGGCCTATCCTGCAGTAGAAGCGCAGGTCGGATAGCACGGCACGCCAGCATCAATGACATCATAGGTCGTGCTCTTGCCACCGCCGGGGTGCCAGCTGTTCTAGAACCCAATGGCTTGGCACGCGACGATGGGAAGAGACCAGACGGAATGACCATAATGCCTTGGAAGGTAGGTAGGCCTTTGGTGTGGGATGCAACGTGTGTCGACACCCTTGCGCCATCCCATCTTCCCAGCACGGCGGGCTGTGCTGGAGCTGCTGCTGCAGGTGCAGAAAACCTCAAACGGCGCAAATACTCCAATCTTATCGGGACGTATTTGTTCGAGCCGTTTGGGGTTGAAACCCTAGGGCCATGGGGTCCGAGTGCCCACTTGGTTTTTCAAGACATCGCCAAACGCTTGGTCGACTCTTCACGTGACCAGAGGGCTGGCCTATTTTTTGGGCAAAGAATCAGCATTGCCATACAACGTGGCAATGCTGCCAGCCTTTTGGGCACTTTTCCTGTTGACAGCGATGCGGACGAATTTTTTGATGCCATTTGATAATTTTCCCTTGTACATCATTATTATTATAGATATTATAAGTCAAAAAAAAAAAAAAAAAAGAGCAATATACATTTTAAGATGTAGGTATAGAACTTACCCAGTTTTAGCAAAACTGGTCCATAAAGATGTCATAGTGTTAATCGTTGCAGCATCATTATAAGTGGAAGGTAGCACAGAGAGGATGGCTGGTTGGAATATGTAAAATAACTCGTCACCGTGACACGCTCCTGGTGTTGCTGGTAGCCGGGTCAGAAATTTATTCAAGTTCCTAAACGAATCATATTTAAAATAATAGTTATATACTGTTCTGTTAGGATTTCGAAGAAAATCCTCAGATGAGACCATTACTGGAAATGCAACCAAAGAGTCAGTGAAGTATTCTATTAAGCTGTTTGTTAATGTTCTTTTGCTAAAGTATAATTTTAAGACATCATTAACAAAAGTTGTTTTGTCACTATCTTTTTCAAACAGCAAGTAAGAAGGTATTATATGATCGAAACTAGCTATGAGTTTGTCAAGAGTTTGAGAAACATAATGTGTTGCCCAATAAATGCCTTCTCTATTATTGAAGCCAACCATAACAGATACATTAAGACCAAGTCTATGAAGTAATCGTGTTGGTTGTTCCGTTATCAATGGTGTCCTGCTCGTTACAGTGGTCTCCACACATGGCGTAAACAAATAAGGTGCGAATGCGTTATTAGATTGATCAACATTGGAAGCTTTAACAATATCGTTAGCTGTTGAATTTTTGAATATTTTCAATAGTTCAGTTGGGTCTGACGTGTTATACCCTAAACGTGAAGCTACCTTAGATGCGCTTTCAACGGGTTGGTAACCAAAATCCTGTGGCATCAGAACTGATCCACTTTGCATAATTGCCCTATGAAATAATCCTTGGGCAGAATGGGTAAGAAGTAAATGATGGACAGAAGCTGCTCCAGCGCTTTCACCAAATATTGTGACGGAATTTGGATCACCACCAAAGTAGGCGATATAATTCTGTATCCACTTCAAAGCAGCTAATTGGTCTTTCAAACCAACGTTCCCCGGAGCTTCTTGGAGTCCCAGGCATAGGAAACCAAATGCTCCAAGACGATAGTTTACGCTAACAACAATAACTTTCTCTTTCACTAAAAATGTTGGATTATAAATAAGTTCCGAATTGCTGCCCGAGTAAAATCCCCCTCCATATATGAAAACCATTACAGGAAAGGGCTCTGGTTCCAGGGAGGGTGGTGTGAACACATTCAGTACCAGACAATCTTCTTGACCAACAGGTGTTTTCAAAGCTGTAAAGTACTGATTGCACAGTATGTTTCCACGGTTTGCAGTAAGCGTGCCGTTCCATGAAGGAGGTTCTCCAGGGACCTGGTGGAAGAAAATGTACATTTTAAAATTAATCCAATCTCTGATAACATAGAGTAGCTGTAGCTGTGATATTGCGAGTAGTACCGCATATGGTAGTGTCAATTTTAAGTATTAGGTAATAGGTAAACACATGTTATCCCCCCTGCATTCCTCGAAGGAGTATCCAGAGGTACGCCAACATTTAACCAATTATTTTTAAGTCCCCTAAGGGTGGTGAGCCTATTGCCATCAACCCACAATTTGTGCCCACAAATCCAGACTCTTTGCTTCTACTAAGAAATATTAGTACAAATATTAGTTTTTGATGCGAAGCGCACATTACAGCCGCAACGGGCCGCAACGGGCCGCAGGGCAACTAATTTTCATACAAAAAAATGCGGCGCGGCCCGCCGAACGACGACTGTACGAAAGTGATAAACGAGGATTTTTGCAATGCTTTGTGTAATGTGTTGCCGCTCTTATCTGAGAAAACCGACTGTGTGAAAAGAGAACTTTAAAAATGATGAAGTATTTCGTTCTCCAATCCCACTCTTTATACAATCTCATGTACAGCTTGGCAAAAAAGAGTTTGGAAAAAATGAGGGCGCCACTACCGCATATAGGTCACTTCAAATGGGAAATGAGTAAAAGAATTTAAATAAATACTTAAAAACGCTGCTTGTACTGACTCAAAAACCCACTAGCACGTGTCGGCAAAGTAGTGCCAACATCATAGGTCTGCATTACCTAAGTAAAATATTTAGTTTCATCTGTCACTGCATCATACTCTTTTTTGCCAAGCTGTAGACGGATGTTTCTTAACATTCGTTTTTGCGCCAGAAATACACCTTTATGTTATTTTTTATAATTTAAAAAATCGGTTCAGCCTTTTAGTAGTTACGGGGGAACATAATGTGGACGGATATACATAGGACATACATACATACACATAACCCTCCTTTTTTGGCTTCGCCGCAGTAAAAATAAACACTTACCTGAAATCTTTCTGTTACTGAAGCGTATGGTATTCCCAAAAATGTTCTTTGATTTTTGAACCAGTCGTAAGATCCCTTAATTATTCCCTGTGGAAGATTGATCGTTTCAGTATTACTGGCCCATATGACTGAGGTTGCTTCTTTGAACATATAACTCAGGATCAGGAAGAGACATTGTGACACAGTCGATTTCTTCATTGTAATAAAACACTCCATTAAACGTCACTACATTAGTGCTGTGAACCGCCATTTAAATTATGGGTAACGCGACTACAGAAAAGAACTTTTAATAGTGATTAAAAAGTCATTAGAATATATTAAAGAACTCGTCCTGTTACTTTAATGTCACTACATTACCTTAATTCTGTTACTGTATGCAGGATTATAAATACCTAAAATACCCAAACAAGTTGCTTTAAATCAAGGCTGCCCAACCAATTTTGAAGGTGGACAATAATGTTGATTCTGTGTCAGCTGGCGGGCCATCTAGTAAATAAAACTTACCTACAGTTATAGGTAGTAGATAGAGATACCTTGTTTTTAAAATTAAACAAAACTTTAATACCTGTTCTGAAAAAAATATCACTGAACCTTTGAATAGGTTTTAAAATTATGCTAACAAGTTATCAATATTTGGTGACAAATCTCGAGGTTGATAATGAAATCAAGTGAAAATATTTTTCGACCTGGGTTGAAGACCTGAGGCCCTAGACAAAGTGACATTCTATCAGCGATAACGATGATGGAAAAGGCAAAAATGTATAGGACTGACATAAGCTATCGAAAAGCTTATGTCAATCCTGTTGAAAGTCGTTGTAGAAATACGAAACGCATTCGAAGCGATTGTCACTTGTTTAGGCACTCTGAAATCTGTTCGCATTAGACTATCGCCAGCTGTTAGCTTTTGGCGGGCCAATTCAAATGTGTTGGCGGGCCACTTGGCGGCCCGCGGGCCTGGGGTTGAACAGCCTTGTTTTAACGCTAACGAGTTCGGAATTGTAATCTAAAAATAAAGTTTTAGGATTACGATTGCATAACAATACCGATTTATTATTAGGTAAGTACAAGCTAAAAATTTCACAAAGTTTGTTTGTTTATTTTTACGCGCGAGTTTAATAAGCAATTACGTAATCGAACAGTATCCATTCAGTAGTGATATTTATATCATCGACAAGGAAGTAAAAGTTGTTCTTGCTCGGTCATATTGCAAAATGGATATGGCACCGTAAGGCGCCTTGTACATGTACTACATGGAACGGTTTCTTTAGACCTGAATTTCTCTTACGCTGATGTTAGTCGCGTACGGTCGGTCGCGTACGCGTAGCAACGTAGTAAGCGCCTCGGATGTCAGCGTCGCAGCATGGTGCTATACAACATTAGTTTTTGTTTATGCTAAACCCGAAAAGGGGGGCGATTTTATATTTGTTCCCATAGTAAAAGTTGTTCATAATGATGAGTACAATGACTCCTTAAGGAGTTGTTGGTGTTTTACCAATAACCCTGTATACGCACGCGCGACCGACGTACGCCACCGACATCAGCGTAAGAGGAATTCTAGCCTTACCATAGGTACGGCATAAACCACACCGTAGAAATAACGTGTCTGTCAACAAGCTTCCATAGTAGTTCATACTACACCGACGACCGCGCCTACACACGGCAAATATACCGTTTTTTTCACGGCAAGGAAAACGTATGTAAGTATACATAGGGCCTTAGTGTAGAATTAATAACTGCAATAGCATACTGGTACATTGGGTAGGTACTTAGTTCGACTTGTCTGATGTCGCATGTGTAAATTTATATTCGTAGATAGGTACTTGTTTTTTTTACGTTGTTGGATCGGAAACAAGCCGTCGGCTCACTTGTAAGTGGTAGCCACGCTTGCCACCATGTATGGATAACTACATGCCAGAGGCATCGCAGTTATTTGCCTGTAAGAATTGCCACTTTACCCTTAAGCATATCAACGCTGCAGAAATAAAAATACTTACTTATGATATAATACAGTTTCTAGGTTTTTTTAGGGTTCCGTATAGCTATCATAGTCACGGTTTTTTTTAGTAAAAGAATCAAGAGCGACTCGATCAGAGCGAGTGAAGCGTGCTTGAAAATTTAGGCACCCTGACTTGGGTTAGATTTTCTGTATGAAGAAATGAAGAATGGTCCGCACCTGTGCACTTGACTGACATCAAAATGATTTTGGCTAAGGACCACCGGGCGGTCACCCCCTTCGCCCCTCCTCGGTCCTGATACGATTGTAGCGAATCTAAGATACCTGCTTCTCCTTATATGAAAAAGTTGATCTTTCGTAGTTCCATGTTTTATTTCGGCTATTTATGGAGCCGCCGAAAGATTTCAATAAGATCTAGTCAGTGATTGTGCAAGCAAAATGGTTTTGTCGTGAGTATTTTAATTTTAGTATTATTAGAAATTGTGATGAAGATCTGGAAAGTTGAAAGCCTTTTAAGCCTTTACTTTTAGTTGAAATTATAAGTAACTTTTTCGTTCAGGCGATATTTCTCGATAATGTGTTGTATTATTTAATTTTACATTAGGTACTAATTCTAATAATCAGAATGTACCTACTATTTTCTTATTAAAAATATATATATTTGGTAGATTCGAAACATTCCAAGGATTTTCACAAAATTTCTCACAATTAAAAAAAAGCGATGAATTTTCGGGTGAAGAGTTTGACGGTCCTTTATTAAAAGTCACTAAATAGCGGACCATGGTCTGGATATCTGGACCGGCGACGTATTTTATATTGACTTACCGATGAACATCTCCAAGTTTGAATGGCAATAGCTAGGCTTGCACCAACTTTACTCCAGACTTCAGACGAATAGTTCAAAGTAAAAATGTAATTTTTAACATATTAAGTATTAATAAATTAACTACTTTTTAAAAATTATTCAAGTTCTTTTCGTTTTATTTTTAATTGATATTTTTAATCCTGGATGTCTACCAAACGGACCGCGACAATCGTATAATTTTATACTGACCCCAATAAACTAATTGGTGATCCCTGTATTATAACGTTGTTTGTTTTGCACATTTCCAGAAGTCTACTCGGCATGGCTATAGTCGTCTTTACCATGACGCTGGTGATATCCGGGGTGCTGGAGCTGTTCCCTCGCTTGGATCCCGACCCCACTAACCCGCCGCTGCCCACCAAGGACCGCCACATGCTGCCAGTAACACGACGCCCCACTACTTATCGTCCGCCTCGAAAAGGATAGACTTGATATGTTCGCTTATTTATAAATGATAGCTATTAAAATATTTTGAGTACACAGTTTGATGTTAGTTTCATGGCGACTCATGATTAATGTCGTTACATTCTACCTTTATTACCCCTTTGCCAGGTCCTCACCGTCAAATAACTACTATAAAACTATTCTTCGCAAGCACATCCAACTTACCTTTGGTCCTGTTTTACACGCCGCCGCCGCTCGAATAAGCTAGCTACTGCTGAGCGAGTGTAAGCCGCTGGTCCTGCTTGTTTCTCGATTCCCAGGTCGGGCAAATTGTTATTGGGTTTTCCCATCAGGAATTTCTCAGTGGCAGCCCGAAGTCTGGATTTGTGCCTAGTTGTTGGCAACAGGTTCGCCCCCTGTTACATGGTACTTAAACATAACTAGCGATATTTGGGTGTAGATAATAAAGGTACCTACACCTTTGCCTAATCATCCGGGGATTACAAGCGTGGTGTTATGTTTTATGTAATACTAGCTGCGCCCCGAGGTTTCACCTGTATAAAGCCTCGTGTAGACTGGCACAACGCGACGGCGCGACGACACCCGGTAATTGTTATACCGTGAATAGAACTTTTCTTAGAAATTGTTTTGTTAGAGTCGCGTCGTTTTTTCGTGTCGCGCCAGTCTGCATGAGGCTTAACTCTCGATCCCGTGGGAATGTTGGGATAAAAAGTATCCTATATCCTAATCCAGGTCATGGTGTACGCATGTGCTAAGTTTAATCCAAATCTGTTCAGTCGTTTTATCGTGAAAGTGTAACTAACTTTTTATTTTTCACTTCTTTTTTCACTTCTTACTAAAGGAAAAACAAAACGTACCACACCAATTCGAATACCACTATTTGCTATGTAAACAACAGTGACAGGAAGACTTATAACATTCACAAAGTGGTATGGTAGTATTATTGAAGCTTACTCAAAAACTATTAAACTACCCCAGCAAATTAACTTAATGAAATTTATATGAGACTACCGAGCAAGATTCTTCTACCAAATGAAAAAATAATTTTTAAATCAGTCCACAATTCACAAAAATATCGATCAATATACAAAAAACAAAATATACATACAAAAATATAAATATATGTTATATGTTCGTCTGTATGTATTTTCAATTTTATGAAGTCCTTTATAAAATTGTGAACTTCCAAACAAACTTTCATCTCCTCTTAATCCCTTTAGGGCATGAATCCATACTAATATTATAAATTCGAAAGTAACTCTGCCTGTCGGTCTAGTGCCTAGTGCTCGAACTCTTGCGCAAATATTCAAGCTCCTGGACTCAGCGGTTTAGGATGTGCGTCGGTAAGTAAATTTAAAATTTTGATTAAGTACTTATATCACAAGAAGCTACACAAGTTTAAAAAAAATATATTATTGGAAGTTACGGGGAAGAAGAAGCTAGCAATGGCGGATCTGACCTATATTTCTGAATTCAATAGCTAATTAGGTGTGTGATGCAAACAAACAGTGCGTAAAAATAGGGTGCCACAGGTCATGGCGTAATTATAAACGGTCTGATGGTGTCCTTGCTCAGAGCTTCATGGTATGCCTCAGCCATGCCTCATATAACATTATTTTTATGGTATATGGGTGGGAATTGTTGAAATAACCAACTGTTTTGATATTATAATAGGTAGATAGTTGCATTTGTACCTTCAGAAAGACGCGGAACACTATAGGTAGTAATTTTACTTATTTTTAACTAGCTTATGCCCGCCAAATTATATACTAAAACCTTCCTAGAGAACCACTTTATTCATTGGTGAAAACAGCATGAAAATCGGTGCAGTCGTTTTTGAGTTTATCGCGAACAGGACGACAGACAGACGCGGCTGAGGACTTTAAGGATAAGGATAAGTACTACCAACAGCACAGTCACTTGTATAATTCCAATAACAAAACAGCTAAAATTGGCATTTCCGTATAATCGTACGGTTTTACTGAAATGATAATTTTAGCTGTATTTTAACTACCTATCATGTAGGTCTAGGTATGCATGACTAGGTTAAATGGTCTCTAAGGCATGATATTGATAGAGACAAAAGAGAACAATAAAAAGTGTCTAGTAGACCACGATCAATCACAACCTGAATCATTTTGAAACAGATTGCTAATCCATAGCTTCAAAAGTTAGAAAAAAAGTTCTGCTCAAGAACGCAAATAACGCAAAGAGTGTTGTTGAACTGTCAAAATGAAACAGATTAGTCCTAATCGTTTACGAAAATGTTTTACGCAATTAGATAGCTATATCAAGAACATTACAAAAACAAACCAAATTGAAAATTTTGAACGACATAGAAGTGTCCAGGGGGCCTACCACCACCGCTTACAGCAGTATTATTTTAATCTTACTTCGTGGGGGAAAGAGATGGAGCTATACAGGTTGTCAGGGTAAACACCGTTGTCACTCAAAACATTGACTTAAATATAAAAACAAATGACCGAGTAACAACAAAAAAAAACGTTATTTTCATTAAAAGATTTTAAAAAGTTTCTATCCGACACCGTGCTCGCTAGCGAAACAGCTGACTAACTGAGGGAACCCCGCCCGTGTTGAGACGCAAGTTCGTTGCCCTGGCGCATAGGGTGTGGTAAAATGTAGTTTAAAAAAAAAGAAAAAAAATGTTGTAATTTTCCATTGATTTTACGTTCTCTAAATGACACCAAACTACTGGTTTCAAGGATAACGGTGTTTACCCTAACACCCTGTATGTCCTGCAGAGCTTCATCTCTTTCCTACACTGAGATAATACTGCTGTAAGCGGTGGTGGTAGGCCCCCTGTTCGCACTGTTTAGTGAACCTGATTAGCTCTCTGGCTTTCCTACTAATCAGGATCAGATGATCTCGGGTGCGGCGAATGTTAAAGGATCCTCCCGGGCCTTCGACTAATGATAGTGGAAGGAGCCATGGGTTTTCGGTCGGTAGGTGTCCGACATAACCCTCCGTTCTCCCCAGGTGGAGGGTATCTAAAAGGATTATATAGAAAACCCCATAGAAAAAAAACAAGATGACTACCTGGGGGCCAAGTCTACTAATTTACAAACGTGTCAGTGGTCTCACAATGATCAGTTTTTGACAGATTTTGTATGGCATAACTGTCAAAAACTCATAATTGTGAGACCACTGACACGTTTGTAAATTAGTAGACTTGGGCCCCAGGCAGCATGGAATTAGTATGTACTATCATGGCAGCATGGAATTTGTATGAACTATACAATGAGTATTCTCTATTTTCACCAGAACAGAGCTCGGTCGGCCAGGTACTTTTTTTAATATGACGTGTAAAAGTGATTCTAATATCTTATTTACAGAATAAACAATTTCATTTAATTTCATAACAAACGTACTCGTGTGTGTAATGCGACTTGTTTATTATTTTTTCAGGTAAACACTAAACACAATTACGAATTTAGTTCTTGCAGTTTTTATTATATCCAAGGAGGAATGAATTATTCTTGCGCAGTAATTGTAAAATGGATGTGGTACCATGTATTCAGAATGATAGAGAATTATTTACAAATTGTGTAGGTACGATTTTTCAAGTCTATTAAAAACAAACTATTTTACACTTAACTTATTCGGAACTCTATCTGTGGCCACTTTCACCCAATTCTGATGCGACATGCGGCAATTTAAACGAGACATAATATATGTTATTGTTTCACTCTTCTTACATCCATGTTCAATAGAAATGGCTACCTACATAAAGAGGCATTGAAAAACCTAATTCAATAAGAAGTAACTAATGTCTGTGTGAGGACAATGGTTTTACAGTGAGTACCTAACTATTTTATTTAAAAAAATCTTTGTTAAGGATTATCTAGCTGGCCCCCCTGAGCCACAGGAACGAAACCAATGTAGACTGTTAGCTTTTTGAACGTACCTATTAGTCTAATCGAACGAAACTTTTCAGTGTACCTCCGCCAGTAGGACAGAAATGTCATTTTAATTTCGTGTCATTATCCATCTCTTCGTAATTCTATTGCTTGGAGATTTGAAAATTTTATAGCCCTTCATCAGGGTAGAGCGCGATTGTCTTTTGCCCATTGTTCATCGATTTCACGTCAGGTAAATTATACTTCGTTTTCATGATAAAAAAAAGAATACCGAAATTTTCAAAATTCAAAGTTTTGTTGCAAATTTCAACACGTAAGCTCCAAACAGTCAGATTTAGCCTTTATAAAAGTCAGATTTACAGAGTAAAGTAAGTTATAGATTTTCTACTTAGTGCAGGTTGTTCCAAACGGTTGGTTAACGTAATATACGTACGTCAAACTAATGACGATCACGTGAAATGTTTAACGTTCGTTAAATACAAAGCGTTCTTTCATTGCATAGAAAACCGATTGTCAAAGTTATTCGGGCTGCCAGTAAAAAGCAAATGTGCAGATGTTTGACAGTAAAATGACGTTAACCAGTGGGTATGGCACCGGTTACTGTAATCGTTATTTTTTAACGTACGTTAAGGCCATTATTTCGTGAAACAACGCTTTTTTTTATTTGACGGTAGTTAGCGCCATTTTTGACGTTTACGCGTGCGTAAAGTGGACGTTAAACAACCCGCCCTAAGTCCATACAGTGACGTCATCACACATTCTAACTCACATGTATCGGCGGTAATCTTAAAATTAAGTAAAAAACGAAAATACACGTGTCCAATATTTTTTATTAATCAAAATGAGGGATAATAAAAAAAATTAGTCACATCTCTATTATGTCATTTTCAAAACCTACAGCGAAAATACGTTCGTATGTTTTTTTCTACCCAGCAGAGCCCTTTTACTTGCAAATGAAAATTGCACTCCAAATTAAAGTATTTTCAATGTATTTACACGGATTAATACGTTTATAATATTTTCATTCTACAGCACAGTGCTCGGCATAATTATTATCTACGGAACATTATGGATCGTGAAGCATGCGGTCGAAAACGCCGTACCGAAGGCAGTGTTCGAGGCACCTACTACTCGAAAGTTTAACGGATAACATCAGTCCACACCGCGGCACCTGAGCACTCAC
Source organism: Lithophane semibrunnea (assembly GCA_947363905.1). Lineage (NCBI taxonomy): Eukaryota > Metazoa > Arthropoda > Insecta > Lepidoptera > Noctuidae > Lithophane > Lithophane semibrunnea. Next base: position 8,648,810 of record OX376185.1, read on the forward strand.
AACAGCGTGGATGCCCCTTTTTTTATTGCTCGCGTTGTGGACGCACCTTTAGGTAAACTAGATTCGTTGACAAATATGTTTCTATGATAATTTAGCAATCTAAGAAGAAATGTTGCATATTAAAAGTTTTTTAAATTTTACTGCTGTTTTTGGTTTCAGTCCAATGCAAGATTGTGATAAGTCAATAAACATAATAATGCAAACAATGACGTATTTAGTTTTATATATCATTGAATGCAAATGCAATACCTATTTATCCAATAGTGCAAACGTACGTAAGTGTTTGTTGTTTGGCGAGAAAATAAGTACTATTTATTCCTGTATCACTTTCTCTAATCTTTTTTTAATATGAATGTAGGAAAAGGGTTCAAAATGAAATTGCCGTTTCTTCATTTAAACTTCTTTTTAATTATTAGTTTTCACCTTTTTCTTCTGACAATAAATCTGTATCCGCCATCTTCGAATACCCTTCTTGCAAACCCAAATCCAATCATTCACCTTTCACTCACTCATTCTCAACATCCCCTTTTACTCAACCCTTCGTTCATAAACACAAACATTCAGAAACTTTTACAAGCTTTATATAATCCTACATGAATTTACTAAAATTGTACACCAGATTTAATTGAAACAATTGAATGTTAATGTCTGTTAAAAGAAGGTACAATTCTAACTTAGATATAGTAATTATATGTAAAACAAACGTGTTCCCGCTGTATGTAGGCCCATGTAGGGGTACCATTTCGAAATTTGAAAAGTTGTGAAAAGAAGCTATTCTTTCTTTAAAAAAATCCCCTTATGTCGACAAGTCTGGACAAAATGACAAGGCCGGACAAAGTCCGGACGGCGGCCAAAAAGCGAGACACGTCCGGAAAAATCCGGACGGCCCAAGTTGTACGACTTTTAATTTTTCAACGATCATCGTTGCGACGCTCAAGGTCTGGCGCCGGGTTCAAGGTGCCGCCGGGCTTATCCAGCGACTATGTTGGTAATTATCTCACACTCGTGTTCTATCGCACATGCCGCAGCGGCACTCCCGTAGCGCGGTGCCAACACCATGGCAGTACGAGAGCTGAGAAGGCTTCGTTGCTATATCAATATCTTCTGTGGGCATTTTCCAACCGCTCTGGAATACAAGGATTAATGGATAATTAAGTATTTAACACCTAATCAAGGGACGAAGGTCTTCTAAGCATGCCACGCATCTTGAAGTCCGGTTTCCAATACATTTTTGTGACGCTGTACTGGGACATTAAATAAACTGATGCACACACGACATTATTGTCGTCTGTGTACCGGTGCTAAGTATTTACCCGACTGCCCCAGAAGGAGGGTAATGTCTTTTTTAGAAATATGTTTTCGGAGTTGGTGGACTTGTCTCCCTCCACCTTTGTTCGTTTATGAGCGTTACGTTAGGATCATGCATCGCCCGATCACCCAGAATTTATCCTACTTCATTAAATCTTTACTATCTGCCAAATCTGGATAGCTTCAGGATATTGACGTCTCACATTTTAACAGCATCGATTATAGAGTAGCTGGCTATACTTAGGTACTAATGAGAACAGTATTGTGTGATTGCGTAGTAGTGCTTACAATTTTAGCCATATGGAGGCAGTATAAGCGCTTGGCTTTGGGCGACACAAACTTGCTCAGAAGTGCCCACGCCCGGCCTGCTTGCCGGTCGATCTTGAGCGCCTGGATGGCACAGGCTATTGCGCTGGATTTCGCCTTCATATACGCCCGCGTGATGATAGTGGCTTTTGATTCCTCGTCGAGGTCTTCTACATCGATCTTCCAATGAAAGAAGTAAACAGTTGAGTATTAATTTCTTGAAATGATTTTTTTTAACGGAAGTATCTATTACTCAATGAATACAATAATCATATTTTGTTTTTATACGGACGCATCATTAGGTGTGAAAAAAAGTGTTACAAGATTTTAAACAACATTCCATGCCAAACTTTATGTACGAGGAGGGTGGACAATACGTGGCGGCCATTATTCTTTGGAAAAGTAGGGAGGAATTTAAAAAGAAATTGGTGGCGATTCTCTTGTACACCGAAATAAACTAATTAAACTATCACTAAAATTCCTTACTTTTTACTATGAGAATCTTAGAGCTATTCTGCCAAAAAAAATCTCTAAATTTAAAAATTATTTTGATACAACTAAAATCGAATTTGACAATCGCGAATCCACTTGGTACCTACTTGTTTGCCTACCACGTGATTTTTTTTGAGCCGGAGAGTCGCGCAATGTGGCCGTCTCGACGTATTTTTATATGGAATTTTTCACTTTTTGGAAGAAAACAAAAAAATTAAATCACCAACATGTACATTACGGGTTTGCGGGTTGCAAAGGGGGTCAAAATTTTCATTATTTTTGCGATAGGACACACCGTTTTCGAGATATAAGCAAAAGAAAAAAAAAAAGATACAGTTCCGTTTTGCAACTGAATTCGAGGTGTTGGTTTGAATTTTAGTTCATGACATCTAATTTAATTTCACACATTTTTAATCGTGATTAAAAATAGTCAGGGTTATTTAGATATCGAACAAAAATGTTGGTTAAAACGTCAAATTCAGAATAGCATTTTCGCTAAATTAAAACTCAGTGCCATCTTAGTGCTGTCAAACTAAATTATAGTTAAGTTGTGTCACTTTAGTCTATTTTCAGAATAGGAAATCGTCGTTTGACAGGAATAAACTAAATTTTAGTGATTTTTAGTTTAGTTTAGAGAATTTGTGACAAGAGAATCGGCACCATTAGCAGCGTAAAAGCAGCTTATATAATTATATAATTTTTTACTTATTACAATAAATAAAAAATACAATACAAACTACTTACATTAATTCTTACTGTAGATGTTTTATTTGTTGTAGGAGGGTTAGCCAACCAGTCTTCAGCGAGTGCCGTCCATGCGTACGCGCTGGGGTGGCGACGTACTAGGTCCAAGAGTACAGCGCGCGCGCGCAGATCGTCTCCAGGCGACCGTGACATAAGTATACTGCAAAAAAAATTAGTAATATTTTGTACACTGCTACAAGGATCATTTGGCGCTCGAATGACATTGAGCGGGGGGTAAACCTGTTGGTAAACAGTTGTGCAAATATTACTGACATATTGTATTAGTCACGCGCCAAAATAATCATCTAGCGCTATAGATATTTGGGTACTCATGTGGAACTTGATACTCATTTGAGAATTCAACATCTGTAAAAATTAAAGTGAGGAAGTAAAATCGCTGTAATTTTTGTCCCTTTTAACACGCTTTAAAACTACTTTAAAGTCCACATGAGATTTAAAAGAGTGTCCGTGGAGTTTCTTGCCCGTTTTCTCCATAGCATAGGAACCTACTACGCTTTGGAATGGCAACTAGCTTCATCTTTCTGACTGACCAACCTCTTGACAGTTCAAAAGTGCCTGTAATTGGTTTATTTGAAATAAATGCTTTGAGTTTGAGTTTGAGTTTCGATATTATGGTCTCAATGTTCTGTAGGATTTATTGAGACTTGATTAGACTTATGACAAAATTCACGCATACAGCAGCATATTTAATTTAATTGACAACATTTAACAGTATTAGGGCTGATTTCATCAAAGTCAGATATTATTTATCCGTGGAATAAAATTGTCTGACGGTTGTTGTATGGAAAAACTGTCAAAAATTCAAAATTTATTCGCAGGATAAGACTTATACTCGGTATAAAAGTTTGGTGAAATTCGCCCTTAGTTGTCTGTTTGGCTATCCTTATGAAAAAAACGTTTCAAAAGCACATTCATTGTTTCACCACGCTCTTTATGACTATTGTGAGTTTGTCCTTCCCGATAACTATACAGTATGTTAACTAACAAAGGGCGTTCCCGTTAACCTGCAATAGTATAGCGTGTATAGATACACATGCTAAAAAAAAAAAACACTCAAAAAAAAAAAAAAAATGTATTGAAATGTTCACAAAAAGATTAAATTTAAACGTAAAAGAAAGACTCTGTACACGCACACTTGTATTTCAACGTAGAAAAACAAGTGTGACAAGTGAGCGTGTACAGAGAGTTTATTTTCCGTAACAATTTAATATTTTTTGTGAATATTTTACTATACAAAAATAAAAACAACTTTTTATTTTTAATTTACGCTATACTATTTCAAGCTGTTTTAGGTGACGCTATACTATTGCAGGTTAACGGGAACGCCCTTTGTAAGTTAACATACTGTATATAACCTAATCAGTTTTCTAATTGCGTAACACATTTTCGTAAGACTAATCTGTTTCATTTTGACAGTTCAACAACATTCATAGCTTATTAAAAAAAATTAAAAACGAATTTGTGAAGCAATGGATTAGTAATCTGTTTCAAAACGATTCAGATTGTGATAGTTAGTGTATAACGCAATTAGGGTGGAATTATTCAAATCACGATGAACAGGTTAGTTCTAGGCAAGCGTGCACTATCGTCGAACATAACCGTTTTTTACCATGTGTTGAGTAATATATACTACAGCAGGCGTAGCATGAGCACCGTTTTTTCGACGGAAGAGTAGACAAAAATGACGTTTCCTGTAGACAGTAGACAGTACCAGACGGCAGCAAAATAGAAAGAGTCAACTGCACTTTTTTACGAAATTCACCCTTTTACATAATTCGACTCAGAATTCTTTGTTTTAACATAGGGTTTATCGGTTGTCAGTGTGATTTTGACAGTAAGGATAGAAAACTTTCTTCCGAAATAGTCTACATATAAAAAGACCTAGACAAAGATCGTTAGAAATGAAAGACAAAATTACAGATTGTAGAAAGATTTCAGAAGAAGAAACGAACTGTCACTTTGTATAGAAAAAGCTATGTCTATTCTTCGTTGAGATAAAAAGCACCATGCTACGCCTGCTGATCAAATTAAATAAAGACAATAAATAAATGATCCTACTTACCTGAAGGAACCATGGTTGGTGCCGGCTTTTTCAAACGACTCGATGGCTTCTTCAAAGTTACCAAGTCTATGTTGGACTTCAGCTTCTAGGCTTCTTAGGTAACCGATCTAGGTGAGAATTAACATGTTTTATACGTAAATTGACTAAACATTGATGGTTTGGCGGTATCTACATCGCCACATGCGAACTACGCATCAAAGATCTGACGTCACACAAAAATCCTGACGTCACATAAATCCTGCATCTGCAAATGATTGACACATACAAGAATCCAATATCAAGCATTGGGCAGTTGCCCGCCAGGCACATCACCCGTCTGGTAGTAGGTAGTAGTGGTAGAGATTGTGCAAGGTAAATGACTGTTCCATATTACAAAGGAAGTACACACGGCTACACATCAAGCTATACATTTCCAGTTTATGCTGATCTCGCATTGTATAGGATTTCCGTACAAAATTCGTCAGCTTATACTGGAAATGAATAGCTTGGTGTAGCCGTGTGTACCAAACAGTTTTGGATTTTTTGTGACTAGTGACTGCAGTAGGGTTTAACTGTAGTTAAACCCTTCTGCAGTCACTAGTCACAAACCACAATTCAAGTCACCTACTTGCTTATAAACTACAGTTTATAAGCAAGTAGGTATACCTACAGCAATTACTAAAAATCAACTTTTTACATTAAAACTACAATATTTTGCCAAGACATATCTGCTTCATATCCTGACCTCGCCAAACTTCTCGAGTCCAACATTTAGGTGGCACAAGGCGTCGTTGTAATCTCCTCGCAGACGGCAGCAGAGACCGACCATATGATAGTACTGAGCTGACTCTCCTGTCAGCGACAGAACTCGAGCTATGCACAATTCTGCCAACTATGGGAACGAGAGGACTAATAATAAAATAGTAATAATATAAAAAAATAATATTATAAATTCGAAAGTGAGTTGTTTGTTTTTTACGATTTCACGCTAAAACTGCTGAACAGATTTGGATGAAATTTGGTACATGGGTAGACTATGGAATAGGACATAGGATACTTTATAACTCAATTAGCTTCCGCCCGCAGCTTCGCCGGCGTGGTATGTCGATAAAAAGTAGCTTATGTCCTTCCCCGGGATGCCATCCATCTCTTTGCCAAATTTTATCGAAATCCGTTCAGTGGTTTAGGCGTGAAAAGGTAACATACAGACAGAGTTACTTTCGAATTTATAATATTATAGTATGGATATTCCCACAGGACCAAGGCTTACGCGGGTGAAACTGCGGGACGCATCTAGTTTCCAATAAAGCTGTTAATAGTAATAAAGTTTCCTATAAAGCTGTTAATAGTGAATAAGCTACTTAAGATCACATCATCATCAGGTGCGCTAAAGCATAGTAACAGCAATACATGATTCCACATAGCTGAGCATCACCGTGAACGTTCAACTGCATTTCCTTAAATACCTTATATATGTCGTAGATTATGAAAGTTGAGCGATAATAGTCTCTCAATTGATTATTGAAGTACTAAGGAGAGGGTAAACGCCGTGACGCGCTCGCTAGAGTGGGGCGTCACGTGGACAGAGTCGTGGTAAGGGAAGTGGCTGAGCGGCGAGTCAGTCTTGTGAGGGCAACGAACGGATGCAGACCTCCACTTCTCCTATGCGAAACTGTCGGTTTGCCCGAACGTGTAAAGTAGTGCGTGAACATTATTAGTAATGTACCTACTGTGATGATTGTTCTGAAAGTGAAATACTAACTGAGTTGCTGTATCATCGTGTTTTATTGTAAACCTGCACTATGGAGTCCGTATCATCGAATTGAGATGATGACGGCAACTATCGCTCAGCCATCGCTGACGCCGACATATATTGTTATTACGGTGCCGAATTATATTTTAATCAATATTCAACCTAACATTGACCTGCAAATTGGAAAAAAACGTAAGAAAATTAGAATTTTTCCGGGCTACCTTAGCGCATCCCCCTTAGGGACATCTCCGAGACGCGAAGCGACGCGCACTTTGTTATGATCCGATACAATATCGAATTTATTTACTACACAATAAGGTACACGCGCTGCGCAGCACGGCGCATCTCAGCGTACTTTGACACGTTGTCAACTCTCGCACTGAAATTATACCTTTTCGTGAAGAAAATAAGTTCGATAATTGTTAAAAAGTGCGTGCAGCGTCGCGTCACTTCACGTCGCGGTCTGGGCTGACCCTTAAGCCTTCTAAGCAGTACTCACAGGCACAGCCCTCAGCCTGAGCAACAGATCTGCGGCATCATAGTAGGGGCTCATGCCGGGCAGCAGCGGCGTGGGGGACCACCAGTCGCCCAGCTCTTTCTCCCACACACGTTGGAACCACACATCCTCCTCACACCGCATGTTGTGCCTCCTGACAAATGCCAAACGGATTTTCTGACGTTTTTTGTTAAGCTTCAAAACGGTACCCAATGTGCGCTTTTATAATTTATAAAGTGATGATAATTATTATCATGAACTTCCACGACAGGGAAGTAAAATGCGGCAAAAGTGTGATGAAAAGAGGCTCCCCAATTCGTTTTTCTAAATTGTGAAGGGTCGCCTGCAAGAAGTGTAAAAGAGGCGCGATTTTCCTTGAGCTCCGTTAGCCCCAGAAAATCGCCCCATAACTGTCGTTCCAGTCCCCCATAACCTCAAGGGAGAACGACAGTTATGGGGGGATTACAGGAAAACCTATAAGTCTATGTCTTTGTTCTTGAGATAAATTCTTCCCAACTACGGAACCCTTCATTGTGTGTGGTCCGACACGCACTTGGCCGGTTTTTTATATTGCTGATGCCATCGTGTCGTGCGTGCCTACTGCCTGCAGTGCCTACCTAGTCGCAGGCTTAAAAATATCGCGGTGGGATTTTATCGTGAACTGGATTTTCAATATTGAGCCGAGCATTGGGAATACAACAACGCGTGTTTATTTAATTGTTTTAACGTACATATTATATCAATTTATATTAAACGGTGTATAGGTAGGTAATACGGGCTGGTACCCGCAACTCTACATCAAAGCGCGTATTTTGCGTACGGTGTATATACGTACCTACCTACTATTGCCACTGTATAAGGATTGGAAATAATTGAACAGCAGAATGAACCAGGCCCATATAATACGCAGAAATTTAAATAAAATGAATGAATTTTACCAAAAAACATCAGTAAAACATACTTTTCCGCAATGGTCATGATAGTAGCTGCTAAATGGAAGAGCTCGCGTTCGTAGAAGTACACGCTGGAGATGACCCACGCGGCAGTCCAGTTCGGGTATAACGTGAGCAGAGCGATGAAGAACGGCTCCGCTATCGAGGGATCCTCTTCGAACAACATGGCGCCTTTGGATAGGAGTCTATGGAACATAGAAAAGACCCAGATATCTGGTCAAATACGTAAATACCTATCAGGGAACAATCCCTAATGCCATGGGACATAGATGAAATTTCCCCGTAGAAACACTCCTATTGACGGGTAGAAACTAAAACAGAGCTAAGTAGAATGGACGCTGGAATTCGAATATTTTTCCTGAAAAAACCCACGCTATCGCGCATCACACGTAAAAAGGTTAAAAAATATCGAAGCGAACTTCAAAACTTTCATCTATTCATTGAATGGAATGTTTATTTACAAGTTTATTCCATGGTTACAATTTACGTAATTCTTTAGCATAAAACATAAAGAGCTCACGTCAGAGGGTGTCGAGTGTTGATGCATATAGCCTTGTCGAGACAGACTTTGGCCCAGTTTCTGTCGATGTCTCTCAGGCAAGTTGATAGCTCCCGCCAATAGTCACCATTTCGAGGATTATCCACAACTAACTGAAAATGTTGAAACAAAGAAAAATCCATACAATATAACTAATATAAGTTATAAATACGAAAATAACTCTGTTTGTCTGCCTGTCGGTCTGTCTGTCTGTTACGTTTTCACCCCTTAACGGCTTAATAGATTTGGATGTAATCTGGCACACGGATAGACCATAACCGTGGGACTATAAATCATGGTTATTTCTCGGGTAGTAAATTTTTATGCTCAGTGATATTTTAAGGAGCGGAGAGTGACAGGCTAATTTTTGTCTCAGAACTTTCCCCCGAACGGAAGCGAAACTGCGGGAAAAAACTAATGATAAAGATATGTATATACCCGTAAATAAATTTCCATAGCGTGATGCGTGTCCTGCATCTGGCGGGCGTGTCTGGCGGCTCGTACCGCTGGCTCCACCGCGTCCGTCTGGTTTTCAGCGTGTATCAGCGTCTTGGATGCCGACTTCATCAGGCAAGCGTGAGACATCATCACCAGTTCCTAGAGGAAAAAAAAGAACTAAACCCTAAACCTGGCTTTTTACAAAATGTATAATGCCAGGTGAAAAGTGGTTGTCACCAAAAGGAGAATAGGTAGTAATCGAAGACCCGTTAGTACTTATAGTTAATTCCATTTGCGAAAAAATACTAGAGTACCTACCTAGTATTTTTGAAAATAACAAACCTTTTATCTGTCCGGTTACTTACGATGTTAAAACAATAATGATTAAGATCATGAGGGCATTACTTCAAAAACTTCATCAGATTCTTGATACGACTGTACAACAAAATGGTTGTTGACGAATATTGCAGCTTCTTGCCAGCAAGACGTGGTCAGTTCCACTCGAGTCCTGGTTTCACTCAGCTGTCGATTGAATGTGCAAAATTCTATGGTTCCTGCAAAATTGTACATAAAAGGCTCATTTTCAAATAAAAAGAAACAAGCATTTTCAAGAAACAAGCTCATTTTCAAGTAAAAAGAGAAGCATCTACATTAAGATGTCGAGAAGATATAGAGCCTCCCAGAGGCGGCCCTAGCAAAATTATTAGGTGGTGCGAGATCTCAAAGTAGCGCCTCTCTAAATATAAAAACCAAGTGTTTCTATGCTATGCAATTGCTTACCCGTGATTATAAATAGAACTACAAAATATCTACAGGTGTGTCTGCGGGACAAGCATAGTGTCTATCGCGCTTGACATGGCAGTTTGTTCTAATTGTTCTGCTCAGTGTGTCCAAACATAAAGCAGCAATCGCGGGCGGCTGTTACGCGCTTTGATGTGACGACTGCCGCGCGCGAACGCTTCTGTCTATCTGCCGCGCACAAATATTTTTACCTAACTATAGAGCGAGGCAAAAATGTGTCTTGCAAACGCCGCGTGTTGCTGCCGCGCTCTTGCCGCTCAATGTTTGGACACACCTTTAAAAAAAATGTTGTCTATCCCGCTCGCACTACTCTGTTGCGTTCGACAATGCCAGTGTGCTCGCCCTGCTGAGGTAACAAGTTATATTTATATAACAATTTTGTTTGAAAACTAATTACAACTTAATTGGATTGTTGTTTGTTTCTGACAATATCGCTGCCGTTTGTGGCACACTTCTTCCTCGCAGCGTGGTTGCCATATGCTATGTGCTGCCATGTGAACCAAGGCTGCAAGAGGGAGCAAAGCGAGTTCAAAAATTTGAACTTAAAATCCGATCGATCGTCGTGTCGGTCAATAAAGAGTATTTCGGTTGATATCGGCGCCCCCCGATGGCAGCGCCCAGCGCGGTCCCACCGGTCGCATCGGCCTAGGGCCGGCACTAGAGTCTCCATGCTCAACTGATAGCCTAGCCCTTAATATTGCAGCAGTGTGTTTATAGAATTACAGCAGACTCAGATCGCAGCACAAAACATTCAACGGTTCAGCATTTTCTCTACTGCCCAATGGGGCAGTAGGGAAAATGCTGAATCGTATAATGATACGCGGGACCAGGAAGGCGGGCACCGGGCAGTATTGCGTCAATTTCGTACAACTTTAGCATCAACATCAGCCATAAGGCGCCGAGTTTTAGGTCTTCTTATTATTATCTTAGTAGCTGCGCCCCGCGATTTCACCCACATAATTCACGATCCCGAGGGAATATCGGGATAAAAAGTATCCTATGTGCATTTCCAGGTCATGGTCTACCCATATCTCAAATTTCATCCAAATCTGTTTAGCCGTATTAGCGTGAAAGCGTATCAAACAAACTCACATTCGCTTTTTTATAATATAAGTTATTGAAAACTAGCTTTGTCCCAGTGCTTCGCCCGCGTGGAGGAACGTACTACCAGGTGGTACGCCCAGGATAAAAAGTATCCTATTCCAGGTCATGACCTGGATTTGGATATGGCCTACCCATGTGCCAAATTTCATCCAAATCCGTTCAGCTGTTTTAGTGTGAAAGTGTAACAAACAAAGAAACAAATCAACAAACAAAACTGACTAAGTAGGATCTGATCTTCTTTACCATAATAAGGCACTTTTCTCAAAGAGTTCGCACAACTAAGAATGGTTTTCCGCCACTCGTACTCCAGTTGTCCACGACCGGTGCATACTCGTTTTCTGGGGGCTTCAATTTCCATTTGCGTAAGCATAGCACCTATATCTTCTCTATAATAAAAAAAGTAAAGTTTCGTGACACTCGCGCAATAAAATCCTTCATTTTGATACCCCACTCAATAGGTTTGGGAGTTTTTAATTATAAAACATACTTTTGGCGCAAAAAATCCGCCATTCAGATTTTTATAATTTTAATAAATCTAGTCGCGCACACGCGTCCACGCGCAGTAAACTAATATAACGACATGTCATTCATCAAATCGATTCACCGTTTAGTAGTTACGAGATTTACGAGGGCAGTTACCTACTCCTTTTTACCCGACTACGGCGAAGCAAAAAGGAGGGTTATTATTTTGACCGTTATGTATGCATGTATGTTTGTATGTATGTTCATGTGTATGTGTATGTGTGTTCATATCTTCTAAACTACTCGTCACAATTGGACAAATTTTAATAAAGTATCGTTGGAAGCGTCTTGATCGTCCGCTTATAGGGCCACCATCACATTAAAAAAAAAATATTGTGCGGTCGTGTTTGGTATCAAATGAATGGGCTTAATTGGCACATTTCAAAATTATATTTATTATAACAGTCGGGTCTAAAATAGCTGATTTGAATTCTTACCATTGTAAAGTTATTAGTGCTCACACGGCTCACATTGTAAATTTATTAGTGCTCACACGGCTCACATTGTAAACTTATCAGTGCTCACACGGCTCACATTGTAAACTTATCAATGCTCACACTGCACATTCGATACTAATATAGAATATTAGTATCGAATGTACCATTACCCCCATACCTATTGTTCATACGCGGGATGATCAAGATTTTTTTAAACCCATGCCAATTAAAAAATCTAATTTTGGTTTGGATAAGTTAGGCCTCCTTGGTCGTCCTTGGCTTGTAGTAAATTAACTTACTTGAGAATGTTCGGGGATTTATTTATTGCCTTTAGGGGTCGCCCAAGATCAACTTCCACCACAACAAAAGCATCACTCTCATCGGCGCCTGTAGGTCTGTATGTATTAGACAAATTGCTACCCGACGCTCCATAAGACTCAGCTAGTCTGAAAATTTTTGTTTTATCACACTATGTGCGGAAGTTTTTATGAATCGTGTGTGCCCTGCAGAGGCTATTTTATTCATGAAAAACTACGAGTTACTATTGGCTTCTTCAAATAAATTTTCATTTATAAAAAAATAATGTGTAAGTATTTGGTAACCATAGTGCAGCAATAGGGAATATGCATGTGATTCAGATAAGGGTCAAATATTTTTTTTATAAACTATATTACTTCAGAATTACGCCTCCATCAATATTTTTGAATAAAATTTGTTTTTGACCGAGAATTTTTCAGTTGAATTACCCACAGATTTAAAAAAAAAAAAATGTGTGTAATTCAAATACTTGAAAAGCTAGGAGCGGATGTGACGTAACAATCTAGGACAACAATCAAAATGTCAATGTCAAGTCAATCGACAAGTGTCAAGTCAACGTCCAACACTCTTATAAAAAGGAGTGTTTGACATTGACATGATAGTTGCTTGTTTGTTTTCATAGAATGTGACGTCACCACACCAAGCGCGCCAAATGGAGAGCGTTTGTATAGCCCGGATCGGTTGGATATTTTTAACTTTTTTTTTTAAGTACCTTAAATTGCTATTTTGCCGTCGATTTAAAAAAAATATTATTTGACGATGTAAACTATCGAATAAAAAAAATACATGCATATTCCCTATTGCATTCCGGAATAATGATGCTTTTGAAAAATAATACCGAATTAAAATGAGCGCCAATAAGTAAGTGGCTGTTATAATTAATTTCCTGCTGAAGAGAAATCAAGTTCCATTCTTACTTGCTGGTTTTGCTAGTTTTTGTCCCAGTGAGATTCGGGGAACCCTGCTTTTCATCGACTGACGGAGGTCTGTCATTCGGAGTGAGCAGTAGGTCACAGTCGCACTCCCTCATCATAGATTCTGCATTTACCCAATGCAAGGGCACGGCGAGGCGGATGGTTTGTTCTGAATTTTTTTTTTAACTTAAAATATCATCATTAGGTACTGTATTTCCCCGAAAGGCAGAGGTGTACCTATAGTACACCCTCATTTCGCAAGAAGGGGGCGAATCTTTTGCCATAAATCGGGCACAAATCCAGACTCTGGGCTGCTACTGAGAAATTCCAGATGAAAAACCCATTAACACTTTGCCTGAACCGTAATCTTATGCACTTGCGACCACTAGACCATACATTTTTTAATACATTTATTTTGATGAATGGTAAGTAAGTATGGGCCCACCTATGAAATTGGCGTTTTTTTCTCACAAATAGAGAACCTCGTCACTTCTATGATTTAAAATATTCATCAATTGCTAGGTGTTATATCGAATAACCATCATAGACAACTACCAATAGTAAAACAACCTTATTACTTATAGTTTTCTAATCATAAAAAATACCTTAAATATGACTCCTCATTTTGTTAGCAGAAACGATCACTATTTTTTTTTTTAACTTAGCCAGAACTTATTTTTGTCGATTAATCGCATAGTAGTGCATAGAAGTTTTAAAACATTAGTATTCATATGGTTGTTATATAAATTAAGAAAATGTTAGTATGAAAAATGCAATTTCTTTAAAATTCCCCAGACAAAACGCTGATTTCATAGGGACCTAATATTTAGTAACAGAGTTGTTATATTATTGAGCTACTCTCATTATGACCGAAGCCACATTCATTTATTTATAAAAAATAATGAAAAACGTTACATATTAGAATAACAAGTTAACCTCCTGGATAAAGAAGCTTGAAGAGATTTAAGAATGCCATAAAGCTGTATCCTCCGTTTTCTCCGTAGATATGAAGTTCAAGGGGCCACTTGTGATCACGGAAATGTTTCCACAGCCATTTGTCGCCCTTAAGTATCAAAGTGCGATGGAACGAGCCCCACACTGCAGTATCTGAAAAATCGAATTTGAATATAAAAAACCACTCACATATGAAATATTCCCGAAACCACGCAATGTAGCTTTCTAAAGTAAAAAGTAACATTCAAGTGTATTTAACGCAAAAAAAAACACCTAAAACCGATTTCAAGTTTTTTTTACTTCATGTAGCTAACTTGTGTGGTTTAGGAGATATTTTGATTTTTTGGCACTTGCTCGTCAGTGTCTATCATTTAAATGCAGCTACCCGAGTTTTGGCCAAATACCTACATTATTACAGGGCTACCGTTTCATTAAGACTACGCGGCGAAGGACATGCGCCTGCGATTCGCATCTCATTCGCAATCTGTCAAAAAAAACCATCAATTTACCAACATTTTTGACAAGTTTGACTGATTGCGACTTGAATGTGAACGTTTTTTTTTAGTAAAAGAATTGGCCCTCATTATTATATCAAACTCCATACAGAAAATGACAGAAATGTCGTGTTTAAACAACTGATACACACGTTTTTTTGGTAATAAGGGAAATTGTTTGTGTCAAGCTCTCAGTATCTTTAAAGTGACTGGTTATAAACACTATATGTGTACCTCCAAAATTCAAGGGAACCCAATGTATAGAATACGTCCTTATTTATTTTTTCGGGTTTATTTGTTCCGATTTCGGAAGTAAATGACCATAGGGTAGCGCTAATACCTAATGTTTTTAATCACAGAACTCACGGTCAGGAACTGCTCCATTAAAGTAATAT
This sequence comes from Lithophane semibrunnea, assembly GCA_947363905.1. NCBI lineage: Eukaryota > Metazoa > Arthropoda > Insecta > Lepidoptera > Noctuidae > Lithophane > Lithophane semibrunnea. The sequence continues at coordinate 8,663,839 of OX376185.1, forward strand.
GGAAGGTCAATTTTATTTTCAATTTGTATGTCTTCTAGTTGGCATTGGAACTTTTGGTCTCCTTGTGTAAATATCTCTCCTAAACCTCTTAAACTCTCCCATTTTGGAAAGAAACTCATACAGTCGAACTTTTG